>OZ023284.1:17065535-17710535 GCA_964007245.1 Hypomecis atomaria | reverse complement strand
CTAAGTATATCTACATAAATATGGTTTCTAGTTTGTCGGTTTCGTTTATAAATTTTTTGTCGTTCCTCTTTAACTTCCTCAGACCTATGTTAAAGAAATTTTAGATATGATAACGTCTTATAAATCGACGAACGCCTGCTACACGCACAAAAAAGTGTCACGTTCCGCCTGAGCTGAGCGTGCAAGCGATAGAGAGGCGCGATCGGCCTTAGCGTTTGGCTCGGTTCAGTTGTTGATTCAACAATGTTTTCTTATGACGTTATCACGTAAAATTATCGTTAACCGACTTTACAAACTACCAATTTTTTTTTCTTGTTATGTTTCGATGATGAGTAACGCCACCGGTTATTGTGCATGTATCCACTTTCCAGCCCACACCGGGCTCCTTCACGACGTGGACTCAGATTACTACGTGACCCCGAGCTCCGAGCGCGCCACCGGCTACCAGCGCGCCGAGCTGCCTTACAACAGGACGGTCGACGATGACATCGACCGCAGGTGAGTCATACGTAGCTCCCTTCACTACGGTACTCAGGTTACTACGTGATCCCGAGCCCCGAGCGCGCCACCGGCTACCAGCGCGCCGAGCTGCCTTACAACAGGACGGTCGACGATGACATCGACCGCAGGTGAGTCATACGTAGCTCCCTTCACTACGGTACTCAGGTTACTACGTGATCCCGAGCCCCGAGCGCGCCACCGGCTACCAGCGCGCCGAGCTGCCTTACAACAGGACGGTCGACGACGACATCGACCGCAGGTGAGTCATACGTAGCTCCCTTCACTACGGTACTCAGGTTACTACGTGATCCCGAGCCCCGAGCGCGCCACCGGCTACCAGCGCGCCGAGCTGCCTTACAACAGGACGGTCGACGACGACATCGACCGCAGGTGAGTCATACGTAGCTCCCTTCACGACGGTACTCAGGTTACTACGTGATCCCGATCCCCGAGCGTGGTACTTAGGTTACTACAGTCCGTTCACAGTTATTTTACCTCTGACATTTTGTTGCTGTGTCTCTCGTCTAACTTGTGATGGTTTGTAATGACTAGACAGAGACAGCAACAAATGTCAGGGGTAAAATAACTGTGAACGGACTGTACGTGACGTCGACCCTAATGACTTGGGCCATAGTCCACTACGCTAGCCAAATTAAGGTTGACAGGCTTCTAATAAAGCTTAGATCATATACGACTCTCAAAAGACTCGGGTTTCCTAACAATGTTTCTCTTCGCCTTGTGAAGCTAGCGGCGGTTGATATAATCAAAACTTTTATTGGTATTAAAGTACCCTTACCGTGAATATGGGTGGATTTAGAGAATTCTCAGACACCGTGTGGTGAATAGGATTTTCACTTCGAAAAAACTGAGGGGATGCCTTTGAATTTGTACCCAGGACAATAGAATTAAAATGCCTGTTCCCCTAAGAGTAATATCTTCTGTACTGTACCAGCCGTTTTAATAGTCCACTGCAGGACGAAGGCCTACGTACGAAGGGTGAGAGTATGATCTTGGTATCTTCTAATACAGCGAAATGTTTGTTAGATTCGGCGAGAGCACGGCGCCGTCGCTCCGGTCGGAGTTCGACGAGCGCCGCCGCGACAAGATGACGATGCCTCCACGAGGACTCTTCGACGACGTATAGGCCCCTCAAGGGATGTTGCAATATTAGGGACCCCACTGACGGGGCTCCGGACGGATGGCATCCATTCAATGTTACCAATTTAGCGAAATTGTCGTCAGAAATGGCGACTTTTCTTTGTTTTACGAACAAATAAACGCTTTAGCGACAAAAATAGTGCGGCAACTTGTCTGATCAACTAAGAACTAAAAAATCTGTAGATTTATCTATAAATAAGTTGTATTCATATTCATATTTATTTGCCTCCACAATGTTATAAAAAGATGGTAAAAACTTAAAATATATTGTAAAGGTTAGTACAGGTTTACACCTAAATTGAAAGTTCAGCAGTTTCCATTTGGCTCTGTACATTTTTGTACGGGGCCCTAGCGAAACCGAAGAAGAACTAACGAAAATGCATGGAGCATGGCAAAAATGCAACACGCAAACGTTTTGCATAGTTTACTTAAACCTGAAGCAAACTATGCAAAACCTGTACTCTGCCTACCTAATGTCTTCAAACATTGATTGTGTAAAACATTAAGTCAAAACTTAACTATACTAAATTGGCAACATAGACCACATCCATTTGGATGTTATCCATCTGGAGCCATAGTCAATGGTGACTCTCTACGGATAGAGGCGGACGAGAAGCGAAGCGGAATTTTCTTTGCAATATTTGTGTACATTTGACATATAAAGCAGGCGCAAATGAGTTGCCTTCACGGTAAGCAGATTTTGTAGTCGTCCGCCTTGTAAGATACCTTTATAACATATTTGCTCGTAAAGTGGCTGTAATTACACCAATTTCAATATCGTAATGTATTTCATTACGCACTTGTGCTTTATTGTAATGTAAAACGCACGCCGCCACCGACTGCAGATCTCTGGTCTCGTTTCTCCTACTTTCACTCAAGAAAGTGAGAGACATTACGGCACTTGTGCGGTAATGTAATGTAAAACGCACGATGCTTCGACTGATGCACGACTTTCACTCAAAGTCGGAGTTTTATTAATTTCCTCGCAAATATGTTATAAAACGTCGTATGACATACGTGCGCTTTGAAAATTACCGCACTTATATCATAATGTACTATTATGCTCTAGGAACGTTGTGTTTTGTTCGTGAAGAGTCGAGGCTGATCGAGAGAGATTTACCTTGATGAAATCCCAAATTGAAATCAAGGATATAACGTAAGAAACTTTTACAGAAAAGTTTATAAAATCACATCCGTTTTTTAAAATACGTACTATTTTTTTCTCTCGATTGAGCCAGAACTTTGTTAGTCCAAGTCCGTAGTTTATAATAAATATAAAATGTAAATAGCATAGTAAAATTTATATTAGCGGCAATTTGTAGTTTTGTACTTTAAACTGGGCCTTAACGCTTTCAATTAAGTATTACTCTATTTCTGAATTTATAAGACACTTAGCGTACAATAGCTATGTACACACGTTTGCAACCAAATTTAAAAATCTATGGTATTTGAATCCCCGTGGGTTGTTTTTACGGGATTTAATTAAAACCTTATTAATTTTAGAACAGATTATTTCAAATGGAAAACACTATAACCTCAACGCCACCTGGGAAAGAAAATTTAAAATACCATCCACTGTAAACAAGTTTACACACAGATAGCTATAAAGTGCTTTTTTCTTTACTTTTATAAATAAACTCTTAAAGCCTGTTCAGATGGGGCGTTTGCAATCGCACGTAGTAGCTACGCGCGCGTCGGTTTTGTTCAGTGCGCGCATTTCTAGCGCGATCTATGCATCGCGCGATCTCAATCGCGACTAGAGTCCGGCGAACTGCAAGCGTTATCAATCAATCAAACAAAAGCACCAAATGGCCCTTTACCATTTTTTTTGTCTTTTTGTGTAGATCTGTACATCGCTTTGTGCTCGTCTTGTTGCTATATTGCTATATTTTGATAAATTACAAAAAATGTACCTATTAATTTGTGATGTGATTGGGTCACAATGTAGTTAGTTACCTTTGAGTGATTTATGGCGATAATTCAACGCGTAATGCATACTAATACATGTAATACTTTTGGACATGAAAACAATAATGAAATATTTTTATATTTAAAACTGCAGACTAATACTAAAGAAATCTATATGTAACATGGAAACTTAAAATACGTACCCCTCTTTTTAAATCGTATAAAATGGCCCCCGTTAGAAAATCAACAACTTATAGTCGAAAGCAAAATTTTTCGTTTTCAAAATACCTTAAACATTACATTGTCGAAAAACTTAATAGCGGCTTCGAAGACGAATTTAGCAAAATTAGCTGTATTGTAATATATGTTTAAGGACTTAGTAAATGTAAATTTATGTTTTATGTATGAAATAATAATATTAAGTTTGTGATTGTTTTGTACAAATCGTGTTAAAATTCTAAGTATGGTGTGAACGTGGAGTCATAAATTATGAATAGATTATATTACGTTTTATATGTATAAGATTCAAATTTTGTGTTTGTACCTATTGTCAAACGTCCAGAAAAAACACATTTGTTTTTCTCACAACCATACTACTACTAGCATAATCTAAAATTAACCACCATAAATGTATTTAGGTTGTTTTTTTATTCAAGTTACAGGTTTTTAACACGTCTTGCCTATTGGTGACCTATAAATTATAATGATTTGTTAAGTTATATATTGAAATACGCAAAAGGTAGAATCTACTCGCAAAAGACTATGCTATAATATTTTGCACTAGGTAAACTATATTCAATTAAATAATACTTCAGACACATTGGATCATTATAGTTAAAAAATAATTAATTTAATAACTTAAAGAATCATACTCTTGTCGCAGACATCTTAGTACGTTAAAAACGCATATTGTAATTTTTGTACGGACAATATTTTAAAATAATAATTAATTTCGTCAATATTCGACGAGGTTAATACGAAATGTGACTAAGAAACAAGAACAGCTCGCGTCAATTAACGAAAATTAAGATATGCGTTTCAACAGGGTTATCCAGAAGTAGTATAATAATCACCCCCTTTAGGCTTAGTACAGGGTAAGCAGATAACCCTGTATACAAAAAGCAACGGGCATTCTAACACTTCAGATAACACCTTTAATAAAATATTATAAAAATGTAACTGTTTAAAAATAAAAGCTTTTGAGATCCTGGATATCATGTAGCAGCAGATTGCTAGCCAAGAGAAGTAAAACGAGCCCAAACACGACGGGTCTATCTTGTTAATTACAGGGGTTCCTATGGCCACCTTCCGATTCCATCATCAGATCAGCTCCATATGGTACCATGTTATTGCATTGCCACGCGATATACATATGCGTGCAAAATGTCACATCAATCGGAAACCGGGAAGTTGGTCAAAAACTTGCAAGATTTGCAAGCATCCATTGCAAGTTAAATAAAAGCTTGTAAAAAGGATCATTTTTCTCGCAAATTTTTCTTAAGTTATCATGTCTGGTATCGTCAATTTCGAGATTCTCTTCTACGTATACGAAAGTTGTGATGTTATTTATGCCCTTTTTGTTACTCGACTGCAGAGTTTTATTTCCTGGAATCATAACATTTTAGATTGTGAATTTAGTTGTAAAATATTTTCTAATTCTTTTAACTGTTGCAGTACGAGAGAGGGACAGTAATATGTTTTGTATGAGACATCATCGGTACTACAATAACCAGTGCTGATGAATCATAAATCTATTAAAATGGAAATTTCTTTTATAATTTTTTGGAACTATACCATTTTTGTTCAGTTCTAGGACTACAAAATAAACTGAACATTATAAAAATAATCGGCCAAGTACGAGTCGGACTCGGTATGGGAGCCTCCTTAAATATTTATTTTATTTTAATTTTATTATTGAAGTGAATATACAACTAAATATTCTGTGAAAATATCAAGCATCGATTGTTGTATGGGAGCCCCCCTTATATTTTATTTTTATTCTGTTTTTAGTATTTGTTGTTATAGCGGCAACAGAAATACATCATCTGTGATAATTTCAGCTTTCTAGATATAACGGTTCAAGAGATACAGCCTGGTGACAGACAGACGGACAGCGAAGTCTTAGTAATAGGGTCCCGTTTTTACCCTTTGGGTACGGAACCCTAACAACTAAAAGTAAATGACATATTTTGATTTTTGAATACCCCAATAGATTTACTAAGAAAGGGATGTCGAATCAAACTTAACGGTGTCTGGGAAGTTAGTTACAAGCTGCGCAAATCCCCACCCATCGCCGCTGACATATGAATTTTGCTACTGCGCAACGACTCGCCTCGTGTTTAGACGCCATTAAGATTGATTCGGCTTAGCTGGGTAGTTACTGATATATCTTCACATTACTGATGTACCCAATTACAACTGTTTAATTTAGAATTAAATCTGAATTTTATAGAAGAGGTTACTAGTGAAGGCACCTAATACATACCTATACTAAGCGCCACACAAATCGGCGGATGGGAAGTTATGCGCAGAACGCTGCGCAAAAGCCGAAATGTAGGCATGTGCGGGAGCCAGAGAGACGAGACGCCGGAGCACACCCGCCCGCTAACCACATGCCTCCCGCGCGCTCCCTTCGCCCGTGCTCACCAGTACGCCACGCGGCGTCGGCATTATGCACACATGCGCAATAAGTAGCGGATCACGGCGAAGTGTCATCTGCGACTAACTTCTCATCCGCCGATTTGTGTGGCGCTTAGTATACCCCAAATATGGGCACTCTCAACCAACTCTCAACAGTCTTGTAATTTATATTATTCTCAAATTATAAATTTTATTGTTATCATTGGTGTAAGTATATTGCTATTGAAATGCAATAAGTATTGTTTATTTTAATTTATTACTTAGAATAAGGCTTCAATTATACAGACGCCTTGTGATTTGTTATTATTTTTCATTCCATAAATTTATTGGATGCAAATAGAATTAAACCACTGATGTGATATTGTTTACTTGTGTTGTTTTATTGCTAAATCGTAAGTTAACTAGGTACCATAAAATCTTACTTAACTTCTAACATTTTACGAGTTTTATAGCCATTAGTGAAGTAGTTTTATTATAAATCATTCGCAGCAATGATCAGATTATTATTGAAGAGTATTACTGGACCCCTCCTTACTCCATACTGTCGTTATGTTTATGTAATCATTGAATTATTATATTGATTTGCACTTGAATAACCATCAAAGGACCATCTCAACTGAAGGTGAATATGAAGATAAAACAAAGTTACATAATGTCTACTTTATTTCCACATTTCATACAATTACACCAATAAATAAATATTATATTATTTGAAATGCACTTTTATGTTGTCTATCTTGCTTCGTATTTCATGCGACGAGTCCTTCGACAAGTCCTGTGCGTACGTTTGGTAAATGTCTTTCAATTTATTCAGTTCTTCTGTTTTATTGAGATCTGGAACAAAATTTGGAAACATAAATAATCGGCCAAGTACGAGTCGGACTCGCGCACGGAGGGTGTATGGGAATTAAATATTTATTTTATTTTAATTTTAAATATTTATTTAAATTTTATTATTTATTATAGAAGGCAATATAAAACTAAATATTCTGTGAAAATTTCAAGCATCTACCTGTTACCATTATTAATATAGAGCGAAAAACGTCTAAAAATTCAGGTTTGTTGTATGGGAGCCCCCCTCAAATATTTATTTTATTTTGTTTTTAGTACCTATTTGTTGTTATAGCGGCAATAGAAATACATCATCTGTGAAAATTTCAGCTACCTAGCTATCATGGTTCATGAGATACAGCCCGGTGACAGACAGACAGACAGACGGACATCGAAGTCTTAGTAATAGGGGTCCCGTTTTTCCCTTTGGGTACGGGACCCTAAAAAGCACTAATCTATTAAGAGGATAGTGAATCGATCACTGTTTTCGCGTTTTCTGTGGAATATCTAGAAAATTTTCGGTACATTTTTAATAAAATTTACGTTCCGGGAGAAAACTCTTCACCCCTTAAATTATAACAAATCGCTTGAGTATATTGCACGCATTTTTTTTACAAAAAAAAAATGTTCCCTTTTTAGCCAAGTTGTTGCACAAAAATATTACTTTAGAGGCTTATATTTACAATTCAGTTAACATGGAATTTACTAATGGTCCGTCAAATTTTCTTCATAGGACGTGAAATGATCTAACACCCATGTTCATTTTAAAGACGCATTAGCTAATACCTCATTAAGAACTAACAAACATGGTCCGGTGAAATCAGCTCTAAGCCGTATAATCCTAGCGATTGAAGTGCTGATTACATTTAAAAAATCACTCAAATCGGAAAATATTTAGAAGTAGATACAGCTTATTATTTTTGTATGGTCAAGTTGGCGCCTCACGATTGCCCTGAAAAAAACTAACCAAAAACTGAAGACTAGAACATAGACTATAGCACAACATAAAGCTGTAATGTAAAGTATGTAATGATGAAAAATAGACGAAGCAATTTAAATTACCTTTCAATTTCTTAATAAGTATTTCCATAATGTTTAGCGCGTCCCTCCTGTGCCTCACTTGATTACTATTTTCTGTAACAAAAAACAGTTTTGTTAGTTGATATTCCTTGGGATCTTAGCTTAGCTTTATAAATTAAAAATCTGATATTTTTTTCAACAGAACGTTATGCAGAAATGTAAAGATATGTCTTGATGTGTTTGTTGTATTATTCTATTTTAATTAATTGTATTTTTTTATAACTGTAACTGATATAATTATAATTACGTATTGTAATCTCTTTTACATAAGCTTCCAGTTTTTACATAAGCTTACACTACATTTTAAAAGCGTTACAGTATAATCCTAGCGATTGAAGTGCTGATTGCATGAATAAAATCACTCAAATATGATAATATTTAGAGGTAGAAAACAGCTTATTATTTTTGAATGGTCAAGGTATGATTATTATTATCTGCTGTAAATTTTTTGACGTATGCAATTTTGTATAAATAAATGAGTATGAGTGAAACTCACTGAGCGTATAATCAAGTACAGAAGCGACCCTCTCGATGACTCCATT
Source organism: Hypomecis atomaria (assembly GCA_964007245.1). Lineage (NCBI taxonomy): Eukaryota > Metazoa > Arthropoda > Insecta > Lepidoptera > Geometridae > Hypomecis > Hypomecis atomaria. Next base: position 17,701,875 of record OZ023284.1, on the reverse strand, counting down.
GAGGGCCTTATCCTTCCCACTGGCTGCATCGGTCTCCATCGGCTCCCCCGAGTTGGCTAACAACGCGAGCCTCTCTACCACTTGTGTCATGGACTTCAGTATCGAGAGTTGTGTGGACCGGGAACTGCTCGCGTATGAGTTGGCGCAGTGCTCGAAGAATAAGTCTTGGTATTTATCTGGAACAAAAAGAGGGGCATGAATTGACAGGTATGGGAGCCGGTGGAGGTGCCCACTAACTTATTGGAGGGTTCTTGAGAGAAGAAAGATGATTCAGAGTTTACACACAAGTTTATTAGGTCCTTGCACAGAGAAAGCAAACACAATAGGCACATTCAATGCTAATTACGAGAGCGCGGGAGCGGCGTCGATCTACCGTGTAACGACTCGCTAACAGAGCGGGTGGGCGCGGACTGCCACGTGGCACACGGCTGACACGGCGCGAGCGGAGACCGACGCCCTCCCCGCGTACGAGGGGGTGAGGCGGCGCGGGGCACTCGCATGGCCGGCTCAGGCGCTGTTACTAAGCGAGTAAGCGATGGTTGACAGGCAGTGGTTTACGATACAGGTATTTTGTGATATTCTTTGTAAGCATCTCTCAGATTTACGATGACATCTACAAACAGTTGAATTTTCCCGAACTCCGAAGACAGTATAATCGCTTTCGACCGCGTAGTCTACCAATTTTCACAACTGGTTACTTATGAGGTGTTTTCCTCTTTTTGCAACTATTTGCAATGAATGAGTATTTTTCCGTAAACGCAACCAGTTACAAACGATTTTTGTACATTACCACACTACATGCCATGGACTAAAAACCGTGGTTCGTTTATCCCGTGGCGCTGGTGCTTGGCACGGCTAGTAGTGCTAAAGGAAATTTCTCTCTCCCGTGGCACAACTAATTTTCTATAGCTGATTAATTTTATACAATCTATAAGTTAATCTAACTCCTCGTTATTAACTACAACAAAATGCTAAAATTACCTACTCTACTACTACATAAAAAGCATTGGATCATCCACAGACCCTTGAAGGTCTAAAGAACTCCTCATGAACTTGTTTATTACCTGTGGCACTACGGAATCAAGAAGTACGACATAACAATTATTAACTCCTGGGATTTAACCTTCGAATATGAATGGAATCAAACCTATAAGTAAGTTTGTTCATAGCTAACTTCACAGGCGCCTTTAACCGATTCCGTGCGGATGGCACCACGTGTGAGCCATGGATATCTTTTGTGTATAGCACCGGAGCGGCGCCAAACTTGGAACCCTTAAAACTTGGTTACATAAATTGACGTTTATCAAAGGTGGCCTCTGAACAAGAGTCTCTATTTGTCACAAAGATGTTTCTCGTATGTCAGTTTGGGGATATTATTTAGTGAATTTATATCACACAAATCAGGGATAATAAACCTTTTCAATAAAATATATTTTTAGGCTTTAAAACGAGTCAAAATAGCTACATAGTCGTCATGAATGTGCATTACGAATATGGAGCTGTTTTCTCCAATACCTAGAAGAATGTTTTTTTTTTTCAATTCTCACGTCACCTTTTCGTGTTTGATTATTATATTATGCTGATTTTTTAAATTAATTTTATTATCTAGTTTGTCCAAATCTATGTTATACTTACTGCCTATTTCATTCGAGTTATACCTTGTGTGTCAGGATCTTTGGGCCAGGCGTTGCCCAGCAGGTCGTAGGCGGCTTCCTTCAGCGCCGTGAGTTGTTCCCTCCTCTGGCGCGCGCCCTCGTTGTCTTCTTCATCCGAATCTTTGCTCATCGATAACTCATCCTGACGACAAATGCGTAATTGTTCTTGTAGAACTGTTTTTCAAAGATTTTAATATTTAAAATCAAAAATTCAAGAGTTACCGCTAACTTGTTATAGACTCGAGTAAGATCCTAGACTCTATCATAGTAAAGCTGGCGAGAGCGTTAGAGTTAGATGGTATATTATATTAGCAAAGAACAAAACAGTAGGAGCAACAGCTTCAACTGTTCTTGTTTAGATTACGTCATCCGCTCTAATTGATTCTAGGCTCTAGCTAGGGCGTACGCGCAGCTTACGTCAGCTCTGAACTTGACGCTTAGGGGTCCGTCTAGAAACCGGAGTCCGTCAGTATATCCCAACTAACATTATAAATGTGAATGTAAGTTTGTTTGTTACTCTTTCACGCAGCAACAGAGCAACGGATAGACGTGATTTTTGGATCATGGATATAGTTCAAAGCTTGGAAAGTGACATAGGCTACTTTTTATCCCGAAAAAATAAAAGGTTTCTGTGGGGTAGCAGGAACAAAAACGCGGGCGAATTCGCGGGCAAAAGCTAGTACTTAATATAGCACATCGTAAAACATTAACTTGTCACTTTACCTTTGAGAGTATGACTTTAACGATACAGACATTTTTTTAACGCGAATAAGTCCGCGCTTGACCAACTCGCCTGATGGACTTTTTTGAAGGTGTCAGTCAGAGTCAGTGTCCTGTAAAGCGTGCGCGAGTGCTTCTTATACACCATTATAACCATTCAAGCTGTAACACATCGACAACTGTCATTACCTTGGAAAGTATGACTTTAACAATATCGTAGACATGTTTGAAGGTGTCAGCGTCAGTGTCCTGTAGAGCGTGCGCGAGCGCGGTGAGCGCGTGCTTCTTGTACACCATCTCCTGTTTGCGGGCCTCGGTCAGTAACGCCGCGATACATTCCGATCGCATCACGGGGGAGAGTGGGGAGTCGCCTTCTTGCACGCTGCGGACAATATCGATAAATATTATGATACGGGCATAGATGGAGGGATAGGATTTCAATAATAATAATACTAGCTCGCTAGTTTATACAAATGTCATAGACCCTGAGAAGGTACTCCATAAAGAACAATTGTACTACACCGGTTCGGAAAGCTTTAGGCAATGGTGAAGAACCGGCAAGAAAATCATTGCAATCTATAAAAGAACTTACCAGTTACCAATAGCTGGATCTCAACTCAAAGTAACTTACGATCTCCTATCGGGAGTGCTGTCCCACTCGATCGATCACTTCGGCAGACTGGCTCAAAGAAAATATTTAATCCTAGCGGAGGACTGCTTCAGTGCCCCGCCGCGAAGCCCGAGTCATCTTTTCTACCCTCATTCCAATACTTTTCGATCGCAACACCGAAATGTGTTAGGAATATCACGGAGCACAGCCCGGACACTCCGCAATTTTTCATACAAAATCTGCTGTCTTACGCACACTAACACAGTACTTACTCACAGACAACACACATACGCACGGTCGCTATACGCGCATTTGTGCGCGGAACGTCTATGGCTGTCAGCGATCACCACGACGTGACGTCATGCTGCGTGAGTGAGACAGTTGCGTATTCAATTTTCAAAAATGAATATAAATCTAGTGCTTAAAAAAGCATAACAATTGCTTAATTTGGAAGCATTTTAGCAATAAGTAACAGATTTACTTTATTTGAAAGAAAAAATCAAGAGGAAATTAGCAAATAATGTAAAATAAGTTCCTTTTACTTATCCTTAAATAAACATTAAAATTTCTTGTTTAGTTACGTATTATTGATATTCAACCATACACAGTACAAGTCTTCCCTATTGTCACAGTCTAGATATTTTTTTTTTACAAAATCTACCGGCCAGTGCAGCCCGCGCGCAGAGTACACGACTCTGTTCGTAGACGCGGGGTGGAAGTGAGGAAGACTCAAACGGGTGGGGGGTAACGAGTGGCCGTTCTATACGTAGGATTATTATATATTCTTTGACGGAGGTGCCCTTTTCAATATAAATACCAAATCTAGTACAACGCTATACAGGTCGTCTTTGTTGCACCCTGTACAAAACAAACTGTAGCTAATATGTCAGTTACTGACTTGCACAACTCAGCGAGCGCGTCGACGACGTGTTGTTTCCCGTCGAAAATATTCCCGTGTACTGTAGCTAACAGCGCTCGCGCCGCCAAGACCTGACTTCACTTCCTTACAAATCATCTCTACTACACTAACAACCTATATACTGAGCGCCATACAAATCGGCGGATGAGAAGTTAGCCGCAGATGACACTTCACCGTGATTCGCTAATTATTGCGCATGTGTGCACAATGCCGACGCCGCGTGTCGTGGTGGTGAGCACGGGCGTAGGGAGCGCGCGGGAGGCATGAGGTTGACGGGCGGATGTGCCCCGACGTCTCGTCTCTCTGGCTCCCGCGCATACCTATATTTCGGCTTTTGCGCAGCGTTCTGCGTATAACTTCTCATCCTCCGATTTGTGTGGCGCTTAGTATACCAAACACAGTAATATGTTAGTTACTGACTTGCACAGCTCAGCGAGCGCGTCGACGACGTGTTGTTTCCCGTCGAATGTCTTCCCGTGTACGGCGGCTAACAGCGCGCGCGCTAACGGCTCGCGCTCGCCGCCCAGACCTGACTTCACTTCCTTGCAGATCGTCTTTATTGCACTTGCGCCCTGTAACAACAAGAATAAGATCTATTTTGAACTCGGCTTAATAAAATGAAAAGTAACTAGACATTGCTTTACTGTATCAGCGCATACAAAAAACTGCGCCCCCCATCCGCCTAGCGAGACAAAAAATTTCCTCTCTTTTTGAGAGAAATACGCCCCCCTAACAATAATCGGTGAGGCCAAAAAAAAAATTAGTTTAAAGGAACTGTGTATACTCCGCGCCACACAAGTTATGGATGTGAAGTTAGCCACTAGGTGCGCAACTCAATAGCCAATACTGACGAGACGTGACGTGAAAGCTGCACGTTGATTGGCTATTGCGCAGCTAGTGGCTAACTTCACATCCATCAACTTGTGTGACGCAGAGTATACCAAGCTTCTTCGAGATTCTTTGAAAAATACGACCTGTAGACATACGAACATCAATATCCGAACAGATGAAAGCGTAATCGTAAGAAGTATAAAATGTGTAATAGGTATAAAACATGATTAAACACGGGACCTGCACTTTCTTGGTCCAGCTGCTGGAGTTGAGCGCGTCCTCGACGGCGGCGCGGATGGCCACCAGGTGGCGCTTGATGCCGCTCTCGCGGGTAGGACTAATGTCTGTCCAGATTTCTTCGTACATCTCTACCGTCGACGACTCTGAAAAGCAATGTGAGCGAATGTAAAGTTATTATTCAAATTCAACAATTCTTTATTTCAGGCAAATAAACCTACAGAACAATAATTCACTAGTATTTCAACAATGTTCGTCAATATGTAATCAGTAGTCAAAACGAATAAAATTGTACAATTACATTTAAAACATTATTTTTGTCAATATCGTCTCTGCAGAGCAAAGGCCACGCTTCTCTCTCAATTCTCCTCAATCGAAAGTTTTGGTAGTCCATTCGTTATAGTGAGAATCTCCCGAGTGCTAGGTTACTCAAATTTTGCCCTGATGCCGGGGGCACTAGAATACTAAATCGGTATCCCCTGCCTGTAGTAAAGGCCTACTAAAGGGGACCTCTGGGCTTGTGAATGGTCAGAGAAGGGGCTTTGACCATCCAATCAAACGGGCCCGGGGAGGATGATAGCGTGTGTGGCAACGTTGCCGTAGAGGACCGCACAAGCATGGTTCCAGTACTAGACGAGTAGTCGTACAAAGTGCTGGGAGCACCGGTGCGTTCCTTTAGAGATCCCGGAGCTCCCAAGAGGGCACACAGGCTGACCACCAAAGGGGCTTTAGTGGGTACAATCCTACATAACCTGACTGCACCCCAAAGCAGTCAGGCAAATTTCGAAGATTTCCGCCTCGTAGAAAAAAAAGACAGGCGCGGATCTACTTTTATGGGCAATGTGCGCATGCCCATAATCTAAATACATCAAAAGAATGTCTTTTTCATGTCTAACTTTAATTTCAAAATCGAGACGTTTTTTTAATTAGGTACATGAAATTTTTCAAAACCCGTAATATAAGTAGAATCAGACGTTATGGCGTATGTGAACTCGAGGCGAGTCGTTGCGCAATAACAAACGTTAATATACAAGAGTGAGATTTTGCGCAACTTGTAGCTAACTTCACAAACGCCATTAATTTTGATTCGACCTATGTTTAAGTAGACAAAGATTACGGATCCTGCTGACGTGAAATTGTAATTTTGAAGAAAAATACCATATAAATATACTACTTACCGTCATCCTTAGGGCCGTGCATAGCTAAGAACACCATGGGTGCTAGCACTTCTTCGTTATCCTTTATGTGCTCGATCTTAGCTTTAGCTATGGACTTGAGACATAACGCAATGGCGGAGCGGGAGAGGTCGTCTTCTTTCGTCTCGTATAGTGTTACCAGCTTCTTGCATAGCTTATCTACTGACTGAGCCTGAAATTTCAATTAGTATTAGTTGATTTAAATACATAAAAAGAAGCACAATTTTGTGTCAACAGTTGTTATAAGGATAAATGAGATAACTCAAAATTTCTGTTCAGAATCTTTTGAGTTAGCTCTTTAAAAACTGCGACATCTTCAGACGACGCAAGCCCGGTAACAATTTATAATCTTTCCCGCGACGGACTTCACCTCTGCCCTGAGGACTATGGAGTAGGAACACGCTATTTCGACTTTCGTCCCATGTTGGGGCGACTTTCGTTCCGAGTTGGAGCGACTTTCGTCTCGAGTTGGGGTGACTTTCGTCCCCAGTTGGGGCGACTTTCGTCGGGAATTGGGGTGACTTTCGTTTCGAGTTGGGGCGACTTTCGTCTCGATTTGGAGCGACTTTAGACCCGAGTTGGGGTGACTTTCGGCCCCAGTTGGGGCGACTTTCGTCCCGAATTGGGGTGACTTTCGTCCCGAGTTGGGGTTACTTTCGTCCCCAGATGGGGCGACTTTCGTCCCGAGTTAGGGCGACTTTCGTTCAGAGTTGGAGCTACTTTCGTTCCGAGTTGGGGCGACTTTCGTTCCGAGTTGGAGCTACTTTCGTTCCGAGTTGGGGCGACTTTCGTTCCGAGTTGGAGCGGCTTTCGTCCCGAGTTAGGGCGACTTTCGTTCCGAGTTGGAGCTACTTTCGTCCCGAGTTGGGGCGACTTTCGTTCTGAGTTGGGGCGACTTTCATCCCGATTTTGAGCGACTTTCGTCCCGAGTTGGGGTGACTTTCGTCCCGAGTTGGGGTTACTTTCGTCCCCAGATGGGGCGACTTTCGTCCCGAGTTGGGGCGACTTTCGTTCCGGATTGGAGCTACTTTCGTTCCGAGTTGGGGCGACTTTCGTTCCGAGTTGGAGCTACTTTCGTTCCGAGTTGGGGCGACTTTCGTTCCGAGTTGGAGCGACTTTCGTCCCGAGTTGGGGCGACTTTCGTTCCGAGTTGGAGCTACTTTCGTTCCGAGTTGGGGCGACTTTCGTTCCGAGTTGGAGCGACTTTCGTCCCGAGTTGGGGCGACTTTCGTTCTGAGTTGGGGCGACTTTTATCCCGATTTTGAGCGACTTTCGTCCCGAGTTGGGGTGACTTTCGTCCCCAGTTGGGGCGACTTTCGTCCCGAGTAGGGGCGACTTTCATTCCGAATTGGGACGAAATTCGTTCCGAATTAAGGCAACTTTCGTCCCGAGTTAGGGTGACTTTCGTCCCGAGTTGGAGCGACTTTCGTCCCGAGTTGGGGTGACTTTCGTCCCCAGTTGGGGCGACTTTCGTCCCGAGTAGGAGCTACTTTCGACCCGAGTTGGGGTGGGCGACTTTCGTCCCTAGTTGGAGCAACTTTCATTCCGAATTGGGACGAAATTCGTTCCGAATTAGGGCAACTTTCGTCCCGAGTTTGGCGACTTTTGTCCCGAGTTGGGGCGACTTTGTCCGGAGTTGGGGCGACTTTGTCCGGAGTTGGGGCGAGTTCGTCCCTAGTTGAAGCGACTTTCGTGCCGAGTGAGAGCGACTTTCGTTCCGAGTTGGGGCGACTTTCGTCCCGAGTTCGGACGGATTTCATCTCTAGTTTGGGGCGACTTGGTGAGTTTGAGGATCTACAACTAACCTTAGCATATGCCGAGACTTGTCCCAACGCTTCAGCGTAATTCTTCCTCACAGTGGAGTTCCTATCAAACGTGCCATTCAGCATACTGCTCATAATCTTCCCCGCGACCGGCTCTAACCCGGTCCTTAGGTAATGCGCGGCGAGGACTATAAAGTGGCAGCACGCGACTTTCGTCCCGAGCTGGGGCGACTTGGTGAGCTCGAGGATCTTTGGTAGCATCTCTTTCATCACTTCTATGTCGATGAATGGCATGCACTGGAAAGAAATAAAACGGTTTACTACACTACACTAAACTTATGTATGGAACATTTTGATGTCTTAATCCGTAGTCATAACAACTTTATTCGTAACTTGCGTTACGTACGATCCTGGTACGTTAATATTTTAGTAGTCACTTTGTGAACAGCTGTCACAGTGAACAGCTTTAGGTTTTTTTTCTACCTACGAAATATTGGTGCAACGTTCAACGATTAGAGGGGTACTCTTTTTTTGATTTTGTTTGACTTTTGCGTCTATATTATTATATCTGTCTGTAGTATCATGGGTCTTAAAGGTATGAACCTATTTAGATGAGATTTTTTCGTTTGAAGCTGATGTAATTGAAATGGTTTTGATAATATATGAGTAAGTATTCAATAAAATCTATTATCGTCCGAAAGCAACCCTTGTTTGTACCATTGCAAGGGAAACTAATTTCTCTATTCAACTAAAGCCAAAATATTAATCAGAACGAGGCCTTTGTTTTGGTCAAAATTACTTGAAATTATTTTCGGTTAAGTTATAGCTAAATTACCTTGACAACAGTGTCAGTAGTGTAATGATGCTTGGCCGCACTGGCCCTCATGTCGTCGAGCAGCTCTCTGGTCCCGGTGTCGGCCAGGGCCGTACTCAAGTACGACAGTTTGGCGGACTCCAAGTCTCCCGCCGCGCCCACTAGGGCGGGAATCAACTTGGGCAAGAATGGTTTCAGGCTCTCGCCCGCCGCTTGCACTAGCTTCGACACTGTTAGTAAGCTGAAAAATTAATTGAGTTTCATAATGCAGTTGTATTGAATGAAATGCAGTAGGTGCCCACCTACTGAATTTCATTCAATACAACTGCATTTTACGACGAGGTGATTAAAGACACAAACGAGTTTCAGCATGTAATCGTAGTTTTTATGTGTTCCACGGCTGGCCAAATAAGGCTCTGATTCTTTCTCGGTTTTGTATGTGAAAATAGACTTATTTACTAAAAAAAATATAACTAGTCCGTCAAATAGATTGTCAAAAAATATTAGACAGATATCATATCTTTTGTTAATTTAACAAAAATTGATGAAGATAAAGCCCGTTAAGTTCCGCGTGACTTCACTAACCGCGATCAAATGTACCGGCCAGTGCCGTCACGAGCCCCCACTCTCAAACTTTTACAAGGTTTATCTTTGTCACTAATTGTTTGATTGACGAAAGAAAAAATACGTGTCCAATATTTTTAATAATGTAACTGACGGACTAATTATAATAATGATTTGTATACCCAGAAAACATTATTCTGAGCTCACTGAAGTACTAAGATTAAATGTAATGCTTGATATAACACGAATGAGTAGCTGCTAGCCAGCGGGTTACTCGTTTGCCTCACCTTTAAATTACATAAAACTAAATATGGAAAAGTATTATAATTTTCAAGTTGAAGATATTACCTGACACTCCGAACTTCCTTCACGAGATTGGTGATGCCGGTATCCAGAAGCACCGGTAGAATTACTGATACTATCTCTTTCCCGTCCTTGCCTGCACTCACGTCCGATGCCCGAATGCAAAGCTGAAATAGATATAGAATAAATCATTCTGTTATGGGGACATTTGCATTTAATTCTCTTCAGATTTAATAGAGTTTTTGTTATACAAGAGTGCAAAGTTGCTTTTTAACCGAGTGCTCAATTTTGATAACCGAGCAAGCAAAGGATTCTAAAATGCTATTTTTTTTATTTTTTTTATTTTAAGAAATTTGAATCTCATGAGCGTTAGCGAGGGAATCAAATGAGCACAAGGTGAAAAATCTTTGCAATTGAGTGCAACACGTAACTTTTTATCCAATCACAGCGAGGAAATGACTATGCAAAAAAAAATGTTCATCCCCCCATTTCGAAAACAGTATTTTTGCTCTTCTATATCTGAGTGCAAAAGTATTTGCACCGTTTTTATCCGCTGGAGGATAAAGTAAAATTGAATTTAGAATACCGCGTGTGCTATGTTAGTGAATTCAAAACATCATTAAACCTATTTACTTCTACCTCCATGGTGCCGAATTTATCATACAACCTTTTTTAATTAGTTAAAAACTCAGACTCGGAACCTTCTTGGTTACATTTTTTTAATTTTGCACTGCACGCGCCATTTTCTTTTTACGTCATATTGTTAAAACCATACTTATGTTAAAAACAAGAAACTTGAAAACAAGTGAAAAATAAACTTCCTCGTCGCTAGAATCACTAAACGCAAACGTAGTGCTTAAATTATCTTGGGTTTATTTGACGCCACCAGAACTGACTGAGACTGTTAATAATTCGCAAATGAGCTTTCTCCCTGAACAATCACGCGAGAAGTATTTGGAAAAGCACAACGACTTTAGTGATTTCCTCGCTGAGGTGGGATGAAAAGTTACGTGTTGCACTGGAGTGCAAAGATTTTTCACCTTGCTCTTTTGATTCCCTCGCTAACGCCCAGGATACTAATTTTTGAATCACGAACGTAGCGAGTGAGACTCCCGACTTCTTATGATAAACTGCAGTAGTTAGATACCTTGGATAGCACATTGGCGGTGGAGGTGGCCGCCTGGCGCGTGCCTTCGTGAACATCGTCCATCACTCGGAACAATTGCGACCAAATCGTGGGCAGCTGGCTCAATGACTCGTGTAGACTCGTCGCTCCTCTAAGGGAATAAAACTCACGCTATATTATTCTCAAGATTTAACTTGTCAACCTAGTCTGTTAATAAGGATGATTTATATTAGGACTACGGGCCCCATCCAAATATAAATCTTCCCTTAAGTAGAAGCAATACTAACCGCAATAAGTCAGCCAGAGCGTTGCAACAAGACATCCTAACTCGCCATTGATTCGCCGTCAGATTAGCCACTAAGTCGTCCAAGATCTCTTTGTGGTATTTGTGTACCTGTTTAGAAAAGTTGCATAATTTAATTCAAATATAGAGTGGTATATAGATGCCATTCGGACGTATCTCTAGAGTCTAGACGACGAACATCGCGAACAAATTAGCTGTTCCAATAAGAAGCTCAGTAGGCATCTTCGACAAGATGTATAAAACTGCTGCTTTTTTCTCGCAAATTTAGAGTTAGTCCCATACTAAAAAGTCGATCACAATGATTAGTACAATGATACCCTAGCATATTTCCGTTGTCTAGAAATAAATCTCGATTTGAAAAATACATGTTTGAAATTGACCGCAAAATGCAATAGAGAGGGTATGACTAAAGTTTTTAGTTAGCAAATATCTATAGAGTCAAAATCGTACAAAAAAGTGTCCGAGCCAAAACTCTGCCCAAGCTATATGATATTGATTGACATGTTAGTACTACAACGCAACGCTGAAATTGACGGACCTACCTTGCAGCTCTATAAAGATACCCTAGTGGGTAGGCTTTTTAGTAAGTCGTAAGGCGATTGCAAATCGACTACAAGTGCTCGATTACAAGCACTAATTAGGTGACATAACGTCGAGATTCAAGAAAACGGGACATTGTGAATTATTTAATTTAAATATCTAAGTCGGTATGTATGACGGCGCTCGGACATTTTTTCACTACTTCGACTTAGGGACTGTGGCTCTGTAGATATTTGCTCGAAGGTTAAGGCATCAAATTTTTTTATACACTTACAGTGGCTTGCGTGTTAGGCACTATAGCGTGCCATATACTGGCCATAGAGTTCTGTATCCGCGGCGTGGGATCGAATCGGTATCGATACAGCCGCGGCACGATTTTCGGCAAATGTTCCGAGAGCTGTGCACCCGCTTGCATCGCTATTGAATGGAAACCGAACGCTGCGCCTGTGTAAAAAAAAATAGTATATCTTGTTATAAGTGTTATCTTCTTATTTATATATAAACTATCGACCCGCCCCGGCGTCGCACAGGTGTATTATACACATATAAACCTTCCTCTTGAATCACTCTATCTATTAAAAAAAAACAGATCAAAATCTGTTGCGTAGTTTTAAAGATATAAGCATACATGGGGACAGACGGCGGAAGGCGAATTTGTTTATACTATGTAGTGAAATTTCGTGTCACGTTGTTTGTCCGCGATAAACTCCTCAACTACTGAACCAATTTTAACCAAATTTTGTACACTTGTGCAGTTTGATTCAACTTGAGAGATAGGATAGTTTACACCTCGATTTATAATCGCATTTTTTTATTGGTATTTTTTTTTTTATAATTTTGCCAATACAATGTTTGGCGTGTCAGCTAGTAACAATATATTACTAAGCAATGTTGGATATTTGTGTGTTTTTGTCTTTGTATCTGCTTAGATCTTCTAAACTACACAGCAGATTGCAATGTCGCTTTCAATATTTTTTAGAATATTTCTTCTGGAAGGTGTTCCACTTGAACGTCGTCGTCTCGCTTTTTTTGTGCATCAAACGTCGCCGTCTCGAATCCATTTTTGCCTCAAACATCACAGCCCCGAGTCAAATTTTTCGCGCGCGGTTGCATGGTATCCGTCCCTCTAAAACGTATATCAAAGGAACAATAGACAAGCTACGTTCTAATAAAAAATACCGTGGAGTAGCCTAATTTATTGGCAAAAGTATTTTTTATAATTCTATGATTCAAGTCTACACCTTAATACTTTAAAAAAATAGTAAACTTCCGACAACACTACTTACCGAACCTCCCGCCATCCCCAACTTTAGAACACAATATTTCGATCACAACACAATTATCACTATAAATTACATACACCATTCGAAAGGAAAAGTCTTTAGCAATGTTTTAATACAATACACTATATGAATTAGTTAAAATTTACCACATATTTCAGACAAAAACTGCAGCACTACTCCCGAATTGAACCAAAGTGGGCGCGGCGCCGGCACAAAATGGCGTCGGACATCTCCAAAACAGTGGCAAGGAACTGTTTATTGACTTGAAGGCCATCTATGGTTCATTCCAAACATTAAATACTAGCGTTATTACGAAAAAGAACTCTAACTTTACGGATTAAAGCTGATTTTTGCAAAATCACAAAATGGGACTAAAGTTCCCATCGACGTTTGAGGCAATTTTATTTTTTGGACAATAGTTCCCATTGATGTTTGAGAGCATTTTGCACTTGGACAAAAGTTCCCATCGACGTTCCAGTGGATAGATATAATTCGTAGCCGGGGGAAGGCGGGACGGGCAGCTGGTTTCTATTAGACTCTTTACTGTTGACACCATTAATTATACAATTTACACAAAAATGTCGTATAACTATAGTAATAGTTTAGCTTTGCAGCATTATAGAGAGTTAAAAAATTGCTCACCTTTTTTGGAGTTCCAAACGGAATTGTGATGTGCGAGATGCATAAATTTGTACAGCAGGTCGGGCTGATTCAAATCCGACGCTAGAGAGCATAGTTCCTTGTACGTGGATAAATTACCGCTGAAAATTAAAAACAATCATGTGTGAAAATTGTGCGGGAATCTTTAATTTGAGATGAAAAATCGAAGTCAATATTGTATAACTGATATAACAGTAGGCATAATGACTAAAAATATAAAATTAGTCCGTCAGATAGATTATCAAAAAATATTAGACATGTATTTTTTATTTTGTCAATTAAACAAAAATTCATGAAGGTATAGTGAAGATATGGAACAGTTCAAGTTCTGCGTGACGGCACAAGTCACATACAAATGTATAGTCTTCTATCAGATAAGTGACGTCACGACCCCCACTCCTAAACATTGACAAAGTTTATCTTTGTCATTTGCTGTTTGATTGATAAAAGAAATATTACGTGTCCAATATTTTTTGATAACCTAACTCAAGGACTAATTATAATAATGATTTTTTTCAACACACTTGCTCATAAAGAGGCTCTAATTTCACCGCAGTTAGGCACAAAATGACACCTGTAATCAAACTGTGACTTTTTCATTGCTATTATTCAGAAGGGAGTTATTAGAGTATTTTTTTTATTTTATTGGTTGAGTTGCTTTGTTCTTACAAAAAGTTTCGATACAAAAAAGATCGTGTTTAATAGTAGGTACAAATAAATTAATGTACCTATTGCTTGCTCATTTGATGCAACTTCGTATTTAAATACATAATTTCAACTTACGTACGTGTTTAATAAATAAAACTTTCACTCAAATGTAACTTTTGCTCACCCCAGAAAACTTATAAGTTAATATATTATATTTTCCCGACTAGCGCCTGCCGCTGGCTTCCGTCGGAATTCTGGTGCACTAGGCTGAGGCTTTTGGAAGCTACGTTTCGGGCTATTTCTGTGTAAGACAACTTACCCAGTAGGAAATTTCCCAGCTGCCCCTCCTCAATTATCTTGGTATCGGCGGGGACCTGCTATTTCTAAGGAAGGATACTTACACAGTAGGCGCCTTCCCCAGCTGACCCTCCTCAAATGTCTTGGTATCATCGGTGACCTGCTATTTCTGAGGATACTTACCCCGTAGGCGTTTTACCCAGCTGCCCCTCCTTAAATATCTTGGAATCGTCGGTGACCTGCTATTCTGAGGAAGGATACTTACCCAGTAGGCGCCTTCCCCAGCTGCCCTTCCTCAAATATTTTAGTATCCTCGGTGACTTGAGCCACGGCGCGCTTGCCGCTCGTCAGCTGCTCTATGATCTGCCCGACTAGCGCCTGCCGCTGACTCTCGTCCGAGTTCTGGTACACCAGGCTTAGGCCTTTGGAGGCTACGTCTTGTACTATTTCTGTATGAGAAAATTTTGACCAGTGATTAGTGAGAACAATAAATTTTATTAATCCTTATAAACATTTCAGAATCTCCTGACTCTTATACTAACCAGCTAGAAGCCTGTTTTACAAAATTAAATCTCTTCCCCATTTCATGGAACGAGTTAACGATAGTTATAAATGCAGGAAGAAACTATAAAAATGTTAAATTATGATGCTTCTGATAAATATTTTAGCTACGGCGCGGCGATCGTGTACTTTGGTTGGGTGGTTAATGGTTATTGTTTCGTTTTTACGAGGCATCAGTACCTAATTTTAATTTTAACACCTACATTGTTCTAATCAACGTAACATTCAGTCATAGCTAAAAGTTAGTTCTTTTTGTGTGTGTGTGTTTAATTTTAGGGTTCTACGAAAGTTGCGAGAGATGTAAAATTAGCTTGCGACTTTTTTACACAACTCCGATTACGTGAAAGTTTCTTGCCGAAAGTTGTATGCAAAATATCATAAGAGTCACAACTAGGACTTGGGTCTAATCGGCCAAGTACGAGTTGGACTCGTGCATAAAGGGTTCCGTACCGTATGGGAGCCCCTTTTTCATCACGTTTGTTATATGGGTGCCCCCCTTAAATATTTATATTATTCTGTTTTTAGCATTTGTTGTTATAGCGGCAATCTAAATACATCATCAGTGAAAATTTCAACTCTCTAGCTATTACGGTTCATGAGATACAGACTGGTGACAGACAGACGGACAGCGGGGTCTTAGTAATAGGGTCCCGTTTTTACCCTTTGAGTACGGAACCCTAAAAAGTGACGTGGTGTGAGTATAAAAATGACTTACCGCTATTTTCTGACAAGAAGTCCATGAATACATTTTGTAACTCTTGAAGCTTGTTCTTGATTGGCTCTCGTTCGGGGCAGTTCTTGAGGAGAGCCAACAGCCAAATACTAGTCGCCTGTAAATACAAAACATTGATAACCACGTCACAGGACAACATGTCAACACGGAAAATTCTTCCAATCCAAATGAAAAAACACTTCATCATCTATTTATGTCTAAGTCTCGTAAAAATAAAGAATAAAATCAACCAGCCAATCAGAACGGACTTTAATCAGTAATAATTTGACACGTAACGGCCGGCTCACACATGGTCTCTGTTCCACTGGTCCGTTTTATAGGATACGATTTCAAAATAATCGGCCAAGTACGAGTCGGACTCGCGCACGGAGGGTTCCGTACTGTATGGTAGCCCCCCTTGAATATTTATTTTATTGAAGTGAATATAAAACTAAATATTGTGAAAATTTCAAGCATGTACCTGTTACCATTATTAATATAGATCGAAAAACGTCTAAAAAATCAGGTTTGTTGTATGGGAGCCCCCCTTTAATATTTATTTTATTTTGTTTTTAGTATTTGTTGTTATAGCGGCAACAAAAATACATCATCTGTGAAAATTTCAGCTGCCTAGCTATCATGGTTCATGAGATACAGCCCGGTGACAGACGGACAGACAGACAGACAGACCGACAGACGGACATCGAAGTCTTAGTAATAGGGTCCCGTTTTTCCCTTTGGGTACGGAACCCTAAAAAGGAGCTTTTCAATTCGACTGTATGATTTATTTTTCAGCGATGACATGGAGTTGTATGAGCGACTTCACACATGGCACAGCATTCCTTATATATGTGTGAATCGCAGTGCAATCGAAACCGGCCGTAGTATAGCAGTTTGCTTGCATATTCTTTGAATGAGCAATACTATAATAATGTTTCAATTTGTTTAATTTCATTTATTTTTCCTTGTTTTGACGATGCTATTGCAGATACAATAATTTAATTTCAATTATTTTAAGTTAAATTTTGAGATTTGGTTTATGTGTTAATGTCAAGTAATAAAACAAATTTAGATTTTGACTAACACTATTTTTACTCAAAATAGTGGTATAAAACATTACCTGTCTGGAATGTGGATGCGGGTGTCGACCAATTTTGAACAATTCCTGCATTAGCCATTCAAGTAACTCGTCATTTTCCTTCAGGGCTTCTGCGTTTTTCATCTTTGCTGCACCCTGAATAAAACCATTGCAAAATGAATGAATGAATGAATAATATTTTTATTAAATATGTAGTCATGGCCAAAAAACTAGGTTGTTGTAACAACTAAGTTCGTATAGGCGGATGGTTAGCCCTGGTGTCAGAGTATTTAAGCCGCCTGAAGGCCTCAGCATGGACAAACGGTTAAAACAACCGGCGCCTACAATTTAACGTGTCATCCAACGGTTGCGTTCAGATGTAAATGCCACCCGCGGTCACCCTTCCAAAGACTGACCGTGTAGAACGTTGCTTACATAATGTACCATGATTACTAACGAACATCTAGTCAAACTACGCGATGAGCGCGCTACTAAAAACTAGGTGTGAGAAGACCTGTATTTTGATGACCTTCCGTAAAATTAGATTGCACGATTGAAGACCAAAATATCACTAACAACATCTCATTTCAATTTTTTTTTTTTGAGAAACTAATCAATATTCGAGTCTTTAACACTTTTACAATGTTTAATTAAAATTCATTTCAATCTTTGTTTTTACAAAATAAAAAATTGTTTACCTCTTTAGGCAACTCTGTCCATAAATCCCTGTTTTCGTTAGAGTTCACTCCTTCTGCGCATAACACTAGAGATTCGCCTATTTGAAGATGTATTTCGAATTCTTTACTCTGAAAATAAACCAAATGCTGTTAAATATCTTAAATCGGAAAAAATATTTAAATTTTCTGTAAGAAAGTAATCAAAAAAAATATTGCACTCTTATCTTCATCATTTTATTTCATGCAATCCTTTTTCTTGTAATATACAAGCGCTGAAAGAATAAAACTCAACTCGGATGTGTTTGAAGTATATTTAAATTCGTAAATTATATATATCTATAGATACTACTATAGATATCACACGATACAGAATTGATATGAAGTTGGGCACAAGCTGTTTTATTTAGTTTACTTACATCCTTAGCCATTTGCAAGAACCCCATCAGAATCTGCTTAGCAAACGGCAGCCTTTCCCCGCAACACAACAACCCGAGCGTATACAGCGCCCTCTCCTTCACTTTAGACGGTAACTTCGCGTTAGCTACGATTCTGAAAGGGGAAATTTTGGTTCACTTATGAAGTTATGACGGAAAATGTACTAGTTTATTGAATCAGGCGTTACTTTGCGGAAGTTCATCTTCAAATTCTTGTTTTGAATAAATATTTAGTGTATTTCCGCTCTGTCGTAGTCATATAAGTTAAGGGTACTATTCAAAATCCAAATTAAATCACAAACAAAATTAGTAATTAATCCTCAAACTGTATCATGGTTCGACTATGGTTAGGTCAGGTTAGAAAAGTTAGGCTTAGGTATGTTTACAAAATATGAATGAACCATATAAAACATGGTATAAAATAATTGAAAAAATGCTTAGTCAATAAATTCTTGCGAGTGAGCTCGAAGAGTCAACACGTCCTGAAGATGCCTCGTTTAGAGGCGAAACACGTGTCGAATAGAGTACAGTAAGAATAGGGGTGCTATTTATTGACTAAGCATTTTTTCAATTATTTTATACCATGTTTTATAAATAAATTATATTTGTAATTTTAACATATTAATTAAATATTATTTTCAGGTTTACTACATTTTTTAAATAGATTACTAATCACTATTTTTGTTACAGGTTTAATTATTTTTTATTATTTTAAACGGATTAATTAAAAATTTTGTTTCAGTTTCATTCATATTTTGTAAACATACCTAAGCCTAACTTTTCTAACCTGACCTAACCATAGTCGAACCATGATACAGTTTGAGGATTAATTACTAATTTTGTTTGTGATTTAATTTGGATTTTGAATAGTACCCTTAACTTATATGACTACGACAGAGCGGAAATACACTAAATATTTATTCAAAACAAGAATTTGGAAAATGTACTACACAATTAAAACAAGTCAGTAAATAATTGGGAATTTCGAAAACCTCTCAATATTCCCGACTAACCATAGAATTGTTGAAGCACTGCTAAGAGCCATCCCGATCATCATACCAGCTTTGACACAAAAAAGACGCAGCAGTATTAGCTATTCAGATGCCACAGCTAGACTGAATTTACAGACTGTTCAAACCTTCGAGCAAATATCTATAGTCACAATCGTGCAAAAAAAGTGTCCGAGTCAAAACCCTGCCCAAGCTACGTAGTGGACAGGCTTTTTAGATAGTCGTAAGGCGATTGCAAGCAGACTACAACGCCGCGCGATGCCAAAGTGCTCGGTTACAAGCACTTATTAGGTGACATAACGTCGAGATTCGAAAAAACGGGTCATTGTGAATTATTTAATGTAAATATCTAAGTCGGTATGTATGACGGCGCTCGATCATTTTTTATTACTTTCACTTAGGGACTGTGGCTCTGTAGATATTTCCTCGATGGTTAGAACTTATAAACTCATTTAGGGGTGGGAGTTATAACAGATCATGTTAACAGAACTTATCCTATAATGGTTAGATACGAAATCAACTTTTTATGATTTCGGGACAATATACTCACTTGAACAGTCGGTCGGCCATTGGTGATGACGTCACCGAGGTCTATGACGTTGGAGGCGCTGAATGGCTGGTCGGTAGTCAGTAACGCGTCCTGTTTGGGCGACGTGGCGGGGAGAGGCTGATTCTGACACTGTACCAGCATTTTAGTAGTCCAAAACTGAACATAACCTACCCATGATGGGTGATAAAGTCATATCTACCAAGCTCGTCCAGTGCGAGTAGCTAGACGTTAACGTGCTTGACAGGAAGTTTGTGAGATATCGGGGTATGTTTTGACTCACTTGAACAGGCGATCGGCCACGCTGTACTTGGTGACGACGTCCCCGGGGTCTATGACGTTGGCGGCGCTGAATGGCTGGTCGGTGGTCAGTAACGCGTCCTGTTTGGGTGACGTCACAGGGAGAGGCAGCCCGCTGCTTCGCGCCAGCAGCGAGACGGCTGATGTCGACGTACTCACTAGTAGGGTTTGTGGGCTTGATAGGAAGTTTGCTGCAAACAAACATTCACTAATAGGCTAATTGACAAAATTTTAAAACTTGGTTTATAATATACGTCAGAGGCCTTCAGGCGGCCTAAAAACTCTGACACCAGGGTTAGCCACCCGGCCTATACGAATTTACTTACTTACATACGTTAATATCTATTTTATCCCAAAAAACTTTTATTAAAATAAAATATCAATATTTACATTGCGTATTTTGTATTTATATGAATAATTTAATTTTCTCTCGAAAACGCAAGTAGTGCCATGGCGACTTGAATGACGTCAAAATCACAGTGAAAACGTCAACTACTAAGATGATCAAGAAGATTTTATGTAAATCCAAACTTCTTGACGATGATGTTTCGCGAGTCGTGACGTAACACTTTCTGATTTGTGTTCGCTGTCACGTGACTCAATGCCTCTTTTTTTTAGAAGTTAAGTTCTAAAAATATTAATAATCTTTAATTTTTATAAGATAAAGATTTGTTTTTCCTTGACATGTCTGAATTAATGTATAGGAACTATAATACAAACAATTTGTTATTAGTGGATACACGCCTATTGTCATTTAAATAACTAGACTCTTGTCATTGGATTTTTTCCGACCCGGTTTTCTACTCATAATTTCACTTCCTTCCCAGAATTACCTTGCGTGTTTTCTTTTTGATCTGGTTTAAAAATACTCAAAACATTACTTAAACAGAACACCGAATTGGTCTAGGTAGCTAGTCAATTGGTTCATGTTACAAATCAAAACTAACCATTAAAGAATTATAAAGTGTTTGTTGGTCCTTTCATGCACACTACTAATTTTAGCACAGTTAGAGGAACGAATAGCAAAGCCCAATTTTAGGGTATAATCACGAATAAAGCCTTTTAAGAACTGTCCGCGCAAAGCTTCCACATGGGTACTTCTTCGAGTAAGGCATTCTTTAGTGATTTTCGTGGCAATTTTCGAATTCAATTTTTTTTTCAAATCCTTGTCAGAATCTTAAAATATATGTAAAAGTAATATGTTATATAGAAGAGGCACCTCATAGAGCGATATACTTACAGAGATAATCGAGGTTAAAAAAATGGAGGCCACGCAAATCATAAAACACCCCACGAAAATGATAATTTTAAATTGACTTTCTCAGATGAGTTACTTACTGTTACTTCATATTGAAAATAAGTTATTATGTTATGATAAGGTAAAAAATAGGTAGGTTACTAAGGCAGAAATCGTATTTAGTAGTATCAGTCCAACATTATTTATTAAAGAAATTACAAAAATTAAAAATTAAAAAAAACATCAAATAACAAAATAGTTGGTTTCTAAAGCAGATAACGTTTTTAGTGGTATCAGTCAAACATTAATTATTACTAGCTGACCCGCTGCTAAACGAACTATGCGGTCAGAAGCTGATGGTACTGGTGAATCAGCACGTGACAATAGCAATGGAGTAAGAGTTTCTTCCAATGGATCACGGTTTTCTTTGTAATGAGTTTCTGGTACTTGTATGAGTTTCTCAACAAGGCAACGTTTAGCTTGATTTTTTTCTTTAGGTTATATTTTCGGGAACTTATTCTACATTTCTTTCGTTTTGCTTTTTGCTCGTGGCGGTTTAAGTCATGAATATGAGTATTTTTCCTTCGGTTTTCGTTTCGTAATATCTCGTTCGGTTTTTCGCTTTGAACTCTTCATTAAATTTAAGCCTCTCTCTTCTTCACTCGGATAACTTTTTTCTTTCTATTTTTTCTTATCTTGTTAATGGCATTTTCGGTCCAAAATGTTGATAACCCATTATAATTTTACTAAACTTAAATATAGGTATCTAATCTAAAGCTATTTTCAATTGTTTTATTTATTTATATATGCACGATTAATGTGACACCGTGAACTCAATGGTATATGGAATTCTCTGCCAGTTAAGTCAGAAACCCACAGAACGTGACATTATAAGTTTGATTTAAACTAAGTTTCATTTAACTTAAGTAATATAAAATATTATCATTCATGACTAATACAAAACTCAAAGTGGTTTTATTTGCATGGGCAAAAATTGATTTGCGTGGGTCAAAACTACCACGTAAACCACGCAAATCACGACCACGAAAATCAAAATAAATCCTTTATGCTAAAAATATACAAAAACCTTTTAAACAAATAAACTGTGTTTTGATTATAAGTTACGTTACTTTATATTTGTTCGTTACAATATTTTACTAAATAAATAAATTCACAGACACTGGAGATAATTAAACCACGCAAATCAAAGTTTTGAGAAACTAAACCCACGCAACAATGTTCTTACCTCTATTTTTTTAAAACTCGACGCACCATCACACAAGCACTCTGCCCAGCAGTCGGAGCGCAATTAGTTGTTAACTTGAAGTAGGATTATGCAACATCAGGTCGCGAATTGAGAGATGTGCTAGTGAAATTATAATAATCCACGCAAATCAGGAACTACCTTAGGACAGTTACATTTAAATTTTTTTCATGCAATGTAGTTCTTTCAGAACTATGGTCTAATTTTTTATAGTATTTTAAACTTTTTAGGACTTAGTGTGTTTTTTTTGGTAACGGTGTATCGTTTAGTTTAAAATATATAATTCACTAAGTGATCTGATCGGGGATTGGGACACTCCACGAAAATCAAAGAATGGGGGTATTTCATTTTTTTATCATATTTATTTATAAATGTAATTGAATATTAATCAGTATCCCAGTTTAGATAGGTTTTAAGCTTTGCGCGAAAAAAAAACTGGCTCGCTGACTTTAAAATTTCTATTATTTTTAAGTAAAGCCGCTTAAAAACTCTGACCAAAAGAATGACCCACATAGAAAAAAAAATTACAGTAGGGCACTACATTCAAAATGGGTACTTCTTCGAGTACATTCTTTGGTGATTTTCGTGGCAATTTTAGAATTCAATTTTTTTTTTCAAATCCTTGTCAGAATCTTAAAATATATGTAAAAGTAATATGTTATATAGAAGAGGCACCTCATAGAGCGATATAATTACAGAGATAATCGAGGTTAAAAAAATGGAGGCCACGCAAATCATAAAACACCCCACGAAAATGATAATTTTAAATTGACTTTCTCAAATGAGTTACTTACTGTTACTTCATATTGAAAATAAGTTATTAAGTTATGATAAGGTGAAAAGTAGGTAGGTTACTAAGGCAGAAAACGTTTTTAGTTGTATCAGTCCAACATTATTTACTATTTATTGAAGAAATTACAAAATTTCACATATTAAAAAACATCTTAAAAAATAACAAAAAAGATGGTTTCTAAAGCAGATAATAAGGCATCAGTCTAACATTACTTATTACTAGCTGACCCGGCAAACTTCGTACACTGCTGTTAAACGAACACTGCGTTCAGAAGCTAATGGTACTGGTAAATCAGCACGTGACAATATCAATGGAGTAAGAGCTTCCTTACAATGGATCACGGTTTTCTTTGTAATGAGTTTCTGGTACTTGTATAAGTTCCTCAACAAAGCAACGTTTAGCTTGATTTTTTCCTTCAGGTTATATTTTAGGGAACTTATTCTACTTTTCTTTCGTCTTGCTTTTTGCTCGTGGCGGTTTAAGTCATGAATATAAGTATTTTTCCATCGGTTTTCGTTTCATAATAAATCTTCATTATGTTTAAGCCTCTCTCTTCTTCTCTCGGATAACTTCTTTCTTTCTATTTTTTCTTCTCTTGTTAATGGCATTTTTGGTCTAAAATGTTAATAATCCATAATAATTTTACTAAATTTAAATATAGGTATCTAATCTAAAGCTATTTTCAATTGTATTATTTATTTATATATGCACGATTAATGTAACAACGCGAACTTAATGGTATATGGAATTCTCTGCCAGTTAAGTCAGAAACCCACAGAACGTGACATTATAAGTTTGATTTAAACTAAGTTACATTGAACTTATTTAATATTAAATATTATCATTCATAACTAATACAAAACTCAAAGTGGTTTTATTTGCATGGGCAAAAATTGATTTACGTGGGTCAAAACTACCACGTAAACCACGCAAATCACGACCACGAAAATCAAAATAAATGTTTTATGCTAATAATATACAAAAACCTGTTAAACAAATAAACTGTGTTTTGACTATAAGTTACGTTACTTTATATTTGTTCGCTACAATATTTTACTAAATAAATAAATTCACAGACACTGGAGATAATTAAACCACGCAAATCAAAGTTTTGAGAAACCAAACCCACGCAACAATGTTCTTACCTATATATATATTTTTTAAACTCGACGCACCATCACTCAAGCACTCTGCCCGGCAGTCGAAGCGTAATTAGTTGTAACTTGAAGTAGGAATACGCAACACCAGGTTGCGAATTTAAAGATGTGAGAGTGAAATTATAATAATCCACGCAAATCAGGAACTACCTCGGGACAGTTACATTTAATTTTTTTTCAGGCAATGTAGTTCTTTCAGAACTATGGTCTAATTTTTTATAGTACTTTAAACTTTTTAGGACTCAGTGTTTTTTTTTTTTGGTAACGATGTAGCGTTTAGTTTAAAATATATAATTCACTAAGTGATCAGATCGGGGTTTGGGACACTCCACGAAAATCAAAGAATGGGGTATTTCATTTTTTTATAATATTTATTTAAAAAGATAATTGAATAATAATCAGTATACCAGTTTAGAGCGGTTTTAAGCTTCGCGCGAAAAAAAAATTGGCTCGCTGACTTTAAAATTTCTATTATTTTTAAGTAAGGCCGCTTGAAAACCCTGACCAAAAGAATGACCCAAATAACAGTCTAGCACAACAACAATATAGGGTTATCAAGAGTTGGGGCATTGAACCGAAAGGAAGTGATTCCGACAATCATTATAAACAATTTTTTTACTATGAGGCCAAACCTGAATTTGAGAAAATAGAATCAGCTGTTTCATACATTTAGTCGATTCCGAGTTGCAATTTTGTATAAAACAGCTAATTTATTATTCTCGCAATCCGGGTTGGCCCCATAGTAAAAGTTGTTCATAATAATGGGTTTAATCGATCCCTTTCGGCTTAGTACAGAGGCCTTATTCTCTATCGACAAAAGAGAACGGTTTTTTTTTTATTTCCGTGTATTTTGTTTGGAGAAATGTTTTATAAATGTAAAATTACGTTAATAAATTATAAACCGGGTTTTAAGTTATTTAATTCGAACAATAAATAAATTTTAACGAATTTCTTAAAAACAAAGAGCGTAAACACGTTAGAGCGCGTTATGTGCTTGTTTTCATACAGAATCACCCACCAGGGTAAGCAGATAACCCTGTATAAAATAGTTATGAAACTCACCCAAACAAACGGCGGCTTGCTGGTAAGGCTCCCACTCCGCAGCCCTGAACCCCTTCCCCCCGAACTTGCCCCTCTTCCCCAGCACCACGCACCGCTCGCACATATGAGCAAACGCGCTCACATACCCACACTGCGCTTCCAACGACTTATTCCCCGTCGCTTGCTCTACAAACTCCTTTATCTCTTTATCTATCGCAGATTTATCACTCGTGTGGACTGTAATGATCGCATAAATGACTGAGGCAGTCTCTCTAACGTCCTCTTTGGTGCTGGTAGTGAAGAGGTTCCGTAGAAACGGGAGGAGATTGGTGTATTTTATTGATATGGGCTCGGGCACGCAGCCTACGATGTCGAGGAAACATGTCAGCGGCATTACATCTGAAAGGAAAACAACTTAAAGCCCACTTCATGTTACATTTTATGATCTGATGTATGGGATCTCAAAAAGTAATTTTTGTGATTAACATTATCAATAATTTGTCATGACTGCAGGATTTGAACCTGCATATTTCGGAATACCATCCCGGATGTTTTTTTTTTTTTTTAACTAAGCTAGATCGATTACTGACGCCAGATGAAAGATACAGGTTCAAATGCTGAGGTTGCGACAAATTTCTCAAATGTTTATCACAAAAAGTACTCTGAGATAAACCTAGTGTATAAGACAATAATCAATCCCGACTGAAGCTCACGTAAAGCTGCGCGTTGATTGGGTTTCGAGCAGCTTGTAGCTAACTTCACATCCGCCGACTTGTATGATTCGGCCTATAGGAAGCACTATAAAAATAGATTCAATGTATGTACGGGATCTATTTGTTATTTTTGTTGCATATTTGTTTCTTTACAGTACCTATGTATCTACTAATTACTCTACATACATATGAAGGACTCTACAATCTACATAGAGAATATCCTATACAAAAAGATCTTACCCGGACTAGCGTTTAACAGCACCGTGATCATATTGAGATACCGCTCGAGTACTTCAGTATGGAGCAAGTTGTCCGTGAAGTACGTCGCCAGCAGGGGAGACATGGCGTTGGGGTGGCTCGAGCAGTCCGTGAGGCTCGCGTCGCGGTTCAGACACATGCGGAAGTAGCGGAGTATCTGAAAACATCATATAAACGCTAGATGACTAAAATTATATTAAAAGTCCGTGAGTTACGTTATCAAAAAATTTTAGACGCGTATTTTTTATTTTCGCAACTAAACTAAAAATGACGAAGATATAGCTTGGTAAAGCTCCACGTGACGTAACGTTTTGCCATAGAAGTGACGACAAAACTCCTGATCATTGACACGCTTTAGCAAAGACCCATTTATTCTTTAATAGATAAATTAAAAATAATGTGTCCATTAAATGATTTGAAATCTGTTTTAAAAAAAATTATTAAAACTTCAGCTAAGCAAGTAGCAGCAGCAGTTTCATTCCGAGCTACCTAAGAGGGCGTAACCACGATCACATAGAGTCGGTTGTTATGTTTTTGGTGATAAATATAACTATTCCCTGTCACAGTTTTCAGAAATTAAGATACAGAAATGTTTTACCTCCTGATACGTCATCGGATGAAACTGCAACACTTGGTTACTGATCACAAATCTGTGTTTAGCGTTAGACCCCTTCTTCCGTTTCTGCATTTGATCCCAAATGTAATTCACCATGTCCTTAAACTTTGGCACTTTAAACTCTTCCGTTTCTGTTTTGTCCCTGTCGCTCTTAGAAGTTTCGTCTATGTTGGCTGTTGTAGACTCTTTCTTCGATACGTTGTTGACTACGTCTTCGATCTCGGAAGAGCGTGACGTACCGTACAGACATTTGAGAGCTTCGTTTGAAATTTCGTCCTGGCTAAAAAAGAAAAACGATGGAAAATGATACAAATTAGTTCATGTCATTTAAAATTTTGATAATAGTTTCACATTAGAGACGATTTTCTGTATGGAGATAAGGGGGTTCTTTAGAATCTGAGACTATATAGTTACTTTGTTCATCACTTATTTATCTTTTTTAATTTGTTCTTACATTGCCATTTTCTACACGACTACCCAAAAAAATAACAATGTTTTTCATGACCACTTTATTGCTAATTTGATTATCGAAACTAGAATAGTTTTTGCACATTTTTAGAATGTTTGGCACCCGGGCTTAGAAGCCTGAGTAGGTACTCCAATCTTGAAAATGATAGACAAATGCGGTCTAACTATAGTAGACTAGCCTGCCATAAAAAAACAATGGTTTGCACTCCGGTGCTGGCAGAAGTGAAAACTTGAACATCAATATTACACACGCACACTCGCGCAAGCGCCCTGCGCCGTCTTACGAATTTTCGATCAGGTCACGACCACGTGTCACGGTCACGTGTCCTGACGCGAGTTTAACATTTTTTACCCATCACAAAAAAAAGCACAACGCCGAAGAAGTTTTCACTTGAAAAAATTACGCGTAACACCTGTGTTATATTCTAATTTAAAATGTACGTTCTTGCTGGTATAAATGATAACCAAAGGAAATAAAATTTTGAGAAGACATGTGTGAGCAGGATTTTAAGAAAAATTGAGTATTAGTACAGGAAATATAGACTTTTTATTTGATCAACTTTGCACTAAATTTCAGATCCGATTTTTGTTCTTTATAAGGTTTTGGAAAGTGCATAGTTTCCAAGATATCGGACAAAAACGTTTTTTCAAGATGGCGCTTGAAGCTCCACCTGGATCTGTCAGCATTTTGTGATTTTATGATCAATAAGTGATCCTATACCTTATTAAAAAAATAGTGGATCGGAAATATACCGTTTACGATTTAGGGCTCATTTAATGAATGAATGAAATTTCATTAAATGGCCCATAAATCGTAAACGGTAAGTTTTACAAAAAAGTTTACTTGAAACAGAAGACGCTAAATTATATTTCCTACAATAATAGTTTCCGTGATTTTTGCCTTAAAGTGCATAGTTTCCAAGATATCGGCCAAAAACGTTTTTTCAAGATGGTGCTTAAAGCTCCATCTGGATCTGTCAGCATTTTGTGATTTTATGCTCAATAAGTGATCCTAAACCTTATAAAGAACAAAAATCGGATCTGAAATTTAGTGCAAAGTTAAATTCCTTTTTTCCTGTACTATATTGTTTGTTATACATATATGTGTTTTAATTTGTGCGTATGTTTATGTAATTACCTGTCTCCACTGGCCAGCAGTAGCAGATACCGTGACGGGATGTAGTCCTGCGGGAACACGGCAGACGAGTACCGCATCGCTATGTACCGGATCATTGAATCTTCGTTCACCATGTAACTGGAAAGGTTAACTTTATTTAGCCTCGTGACTCTTACGTGAGTACGTACTTGAATAATATAGAAAAAAATAGATTTGACAGTTAAAAAAAACTGTAAGGAAGATCTTGCGAAGTGGGACCAGCCTGTGTACAGTAGTTCAAAAAATCCATTAAAATTAAGTAAATAAACGCGCAGAGTAAAACAACCGCACTGCAGGCTTAATTTGAATGGAATTTAAAATTTTCTAATTTGATTTTAGTTCACGGCCGCCATCACGCTGCCATATTTTAAAAGCAGTGTCAAAAGATAATAAGATCCGAAAATATGATATTTCTTTGAATGAATATTGTTATGATAGAAAATAACAGGAAAATCATTTTCCAAAGTACAAGGTAATGGTCTAAGCTCGATATATTGTTTTTAACCAGAGAGTTACTTCCCTCAAGCTACAACAGCGCTACCTCTCTTGTTGTAATAGCTCTGTGTTTTTAACCAAAAACTCTCTATGGAAGATTCTAACAACTGTCACATTGGCGTTTGCGCAATACGGCGATAAACATCAAAATACTTCAAAGCGGAGTTTTTTTTTGTATGACGGATTACTAAACACAAAATTTGCTTTTTATTTACTATGGTACTGCTCCACGTGCGTCTTAACGCGGAATTTTACGTACACGTCAGCGCGCAAATTTACGCGCTAAGACGCAGGGGGAATAGCAGTATTATATGTGAATTTTGATTATTTTGACTATTGTGAGCCAACAAAAATACATTTTTGTGGGGGTACATTTATTCAACCGGTTACACGTTTTTAGGTTTATACTGGTTTTATTCAGAGTACTTACTGGTCCAAAAGAGCAAAGAGCGCCAGCGCCTGTGGTTCGCCAAACGGACTGCCTTTCCCTTTGGCCTCTGATTCGTCCACGTCCATCTTCTCCGGTTGCGACGTGCTTGCACCTTCGGTTGACGTAATAGGCGCTTTTTCTAAAATTCAAATTATAAATTAATTATTTTTCGCCAAAAATGGCACAAGCACAACCGACTGCAAATTTTTAAAAACAGCTCCGATAATTTCGATAAAATTTAAACGGGTGCCTCTGGAGTATCAACCAAACAAAAATATAATCAACAAAATCGGCTCATAATTATAAATGCGGAGTAATCGGGAAACATACATACAAAAAACAGTCGAATTGCATTACCTCTTTTGAAGTCGGATAAACTCATAATTTTCGTCAATAAGTCCGACCTTGACCATCAACTCGTCTGATGTAGTCGATAACAAAGCACGCAGATTTAGAAAATACCTATTCACTTTGACTTTGAGAGCTTTAAATTATATCTCTCGAGAAACAATAAATCT
This sequence comes from Hypomecis atomaria, assembly GCA_964007245.1. Lineage (NCBI taxonomy): Eukaryota > Metazoa > Arthropoda > Insecta > Lepidoptera > Geometridae > Hypomecis > Hypomecis atomaria. The sequence continues at coordinate 17,671,940 of OZ023284.1, read as the reverse complement.
GACAGGCAGCCTGTTCTATTCTCTGGCCGTACCGTATCATGCAATGTATGTATCATGCAATGTAACATGACTATTATAGTATGGTGTGGACGCCTTGCGCACTACGCGCACGAACAGAGCATTTCAACACGTGTCGCCGCGATCCACCATTTGTGGATTTGTGTTCAATTTTCAAATGAGCTTCTGTGATTATCTAATGACGAGTTTCACGTGCATCACTTACTGAACTGGCGCTGCGACTCAGAACTGGATTCTGGTCTTTGACAATAAAAAGTCGTGTTTTAATATTTTACTACTTTTTCTAAGGTCTTTACTCGTATCTAAACGATTTCAATACAACATTATGCCCACTATCATTCGAAATATCATTATTATTATCGTTACGTATTGTTGTCGCTTTTCAAGCCACTACTGTAAAATTATTTATTTAGAGAGAAACTAAATATATTTGTCTCTTTTCAGTCCGTACAGCAAGAAAGTGACAGTTTACCTTGGCACCATGAAAATAAACCTCTTATTACACTTGTTACTAATTTATAAATCATACTTCCCCACACACTCAAAGGATTCCGCACTGAGATTTCTAGAACAGACATTCATCATCATTATTATCATAATGAGTGATAGTAACCGTCAGCGCGTATCTTGTATGCGGCGGCCATTTCGAGGATGGCGTCTCGCAGCGCCGTCTTCATTTCTGCGCCGGCCGTCGGTATCTTCTTCACCAACTCCTCCAGCAAGTCGAACTGGCTGTTCACGGTCTCCGGGCACTTCATGGCGAGACGACCTGCGACACACAAAGGTGTGTAAGAAAAAGCGATCTATCGACCGATAATAGTAGATAAATAATAAATAAATATTAGGGGACATCTTACACACGGTCTCAGACCCCAAACTAAGCAAAGCTTGTGATATGGCTGCCAGAGACTGATATACTACATATACATATTTTTAAATACATACTTATATAGATAGTAACTAAATAACACCCAGACACAGAGCAAACACCTATGTTCATCACATAAATACTTGCCCTGGGTGGGGATCGAACCCACGTCTCTTTGACACAGAAGTCAGGGTCAATAACCACTGAGCCACCGAGGCAGTCATATAGTCTAAGATAGTAGATATGTACCAAGAGAACCAAGTGGTGTCTTACGTCACGGGCGACAGTTGAACCCTGAGCGTAGCAAGGGAATTATTTAAAGTCCTCAGTGAAGCGAAGGGTTCAAATCGCCCAAGACGAAAACAAACTTGGTTCTATAGGTCCATACTCTACTTTTCAAAAATCCTGCGAGTAAATATAATCCCAAGAAAATGAGTACATTACGTACATAATGTACTATTATTTAACTTACTGCGGCCAAATAGCACCATTACTAGATATAAGAATTTCGATTTAATTCAGTTATAACCATAAAAACCTTAAAATTTCAAAAAAAACAAGCATACTTTCCGTGTAGAAAAATTTGTATTTTTTTAGATTTTAAGGCTTTTTCAATGTACTCCCAAAAGAGTGGAGATTCTCAATTAGTTCGTATGTTTTTTTTTTGGGGCTATGTGTGTCGGCCGATTCGCCAGTTTCTTTTTATCATCTCGTTTAGTAAAATTGCGGGAACGCGGCTAAATCCCATAAAAATATTAGTACAGTAGTACTGCAGCAATTCCAAAAATTATAGTAATGGCAGCGCCTAATCAAATATCTACTTTCTACTGCTTTCGGCTTATAACAGTAAACTGGTTCTATCTAGGTATATCTTGATTACTTTTTTAATTATAATAATCATACGGCATACCTAGGCACATGTAGGCTTTGGGTTGATGCTCGACATGTTCCTCAGACCTGATGAGCTTCAGAAGCCCCTGAAGAAATACTGTAGATACTTTCTTAAGCTGCGACTCTTCGCCCCTGAAAAGAATAGTATTAGATTTAAAACAATAAGAAACAGTTTTGCCCAAAGCTCTGTCAATTTTAATGATTTCAGAATATCGATTAACGTTTGTACCAAATCTTCTTGTTAATTATTTTATTACTAGTTGCCCATCCCCGCTTCGCCCGGTACAGACAGATTTTAAAAGTGTAATAAACAAATGCTATTATAAATAGAAATATAAATAATATTTATAACATATTTGCTCGTAAAGTGGCTGTAATTACACCAATTTCAATATCGTAATGTATTTCATTACGCACTTGTGCATTATTGTAATGTAAAACGCACGCCGCCACCGACTGCAGAATTCTGTGGTCTCGTTTCTCCTACTTTCACTCAAGAGACATTACGGCACTTGTGCGGTAATGTAATGTAAAAAGCACGATGCTTCGACTGATGCACGACTTTCACTCAAAGTCAGAGTTATATTAATTTCCTCGCAAATTTGTTATAAAACGTCATATGACATACGTGCGCTTTGAAAATTACCGCACTTATATCATAATGTACTATTAAAAAATAATTCAATAACTTCTTACCCATTAATAACGTTGAGCAAAAACATCAGCGCCATATTTCGCAGACGGGAATTCGTATTTGGATCGAATAGTGAAGAGAACACTACCTAAAAATATAAATAGTCAGCAAATCAGCATACATCTTTAATATATAAGAGATTTGGTAAAGCCAAACGCCATATCAGTTCATGTCGTAGTCGGTCCAAAATCATTATTTAAATAAAATCAACTTTTAAAGCCTGAAGTCATTTTTTGAATACGCCACATACAGGGTTATTTGCTTGCCCTGTACTAAGCCGAAAATGGAAGGTTGGAAGGATCAGCATTGTGAAAAACTTTTACTATGCCAACTCTTTATTCAAGAAAAAATAAATCAGCTGTTGCATACAAAATCGACTAAATGTATATAACGGTTGATATTTTTTTCTCAAATTCTGGGTCGGGTCCATAGTAAAAATTGTTCATAATAATAGTCTGAATACACCTCAAGCGGGATGTCGTGCAGGTCACATCGACCCCGCGCCTTGGAATTAGAATTAGATTGTCTGAATCACCTCCTTTCGGCTTAGTACACCAGTTCTGGATAACCCTGTAGAAGAAAACACCGATTAGTAATCGAGGTTTTCTTCCAATGTCAGCTATTGTGGCAGTAGTGATTAGCTTCCGCAATAATCAAGTTAGAACAAAAAACTAATGGTTAACACAATAAATAACCTAATGTACACCAAAATAGAGTTTATAAATACCTGAACGCAATGCGGAAACATAATTGCAGGCCCCGTAGCTTTATTCAAATACTGTATCAGTTTTAAACGCAGCCTTGTGCACGCTGGGACCTGAAATGTACCAAAGATGTTAAAGTTGCAAGAAATGTAATTCATATTTTTTTCTATTATGAATTAGACATTGAGATCATTCCTGAGGTTTAACTGGCGAGAAATCTCGCGATTTCTCCCGCTTGGTGGCGCTGTTGTAGATGGAGACCTGTCAAATCTGTCAAACGTGGTATATTCAAACGTGTTGTAGGAGGATTTTGTGAGAAGTAATTAAAATAGCACTTAAATAATTGAAAATGGTTGATAAATACGGTAGCTGGACTGTAAATGAGTTAAAAAATGAACTCAAGAATAGAAATGCGAAATGCGTTGGCAAGAAGGAAGCACTAATCGAAAGATACGTACCTATTTGGCAACAACAACAATCCCTAGCTCACTACTAATCTAAATACAATGTATTTGCATTTTGAATTTACAATTCTCGTTGTAAAGTTTCATATTATTGTTGTTCTTGAAGAGCATAGTGGAACAACACATAGTGGAGGCATCCTTGTAAGTTCGAAAATGTGAAAATATTTATGAAAATAACAACGAAAATATTCACCGAAGTACTGAAATCCTGTCAAAGTGTCGATGACAGGTCTACATTTACAGCAGCGCTAACTGGTGACGGTTTTTAGAACTATTGAAATTATCATGCCATTATGCGCGCTATTTCTTTCTTGTGTTTCCGAGAGTAAAAGACTGGAACAGACCTAATTGTAGTTTAATGAAACCAACCGTTATAAAAGCTAGTGATTTTCTTTTTTTAACGTTTAGACTATCAACATCAACTATACCTGACCAGTACTTCTGAGCGCAAACAATGTCTATAGTGAACAAAAAACTAGGCTTCATAATATTAACCAAAAAGAATTGGGGCGCGGCAGTCAAAAGGTTAACGGTATGTGTTAAAAAATACAAATACCTTGCGATCATCTGGGGGCACCTTGAGTCCGCCCCATGTACCCAAGTACAAAGAGTATAAAGGAGCCACGACTGACGGTTGAGACCAATCCACAGAACTGAAATGGATATTGAGAAAGTATCAACATCAGAACATGGGATAAATATGCCCACAAGGGGGTCAAACAACATGATCATGAAGGCTGCAGAAATGGATGGATTTTATTTGCGCAGTTATTAAGTACTTAGGTATACAATTTTTTTATTTCGAATTTCAGTTTATACAGCTCATGGCGTAGTTTGACTAGGTGTTCATAAGTAGTTCGAAGTAAAGCAACGTTTAGCACGGTCAGTCTTTGGATGGGTGACCACGGGTGGTATATACAACTGAGTGCTGCCATGACTCGAATTACACGTCAAATTTAAGATCCCGGATGTTTTAACCGGTTATTCACGTCAGAGGCCTTAAGGCGGCTAAAACTCTAAAACCAAGGCTAACCACCCGACCTGTACAACCTGTACAAAGTTACTTACTTCAAATAAATGAAAATATAAGGGAAACACCAAAATAGTTTGCCGAAGGCCTAGTGCCCGTGTCTAAACGTGTATGAAATGTGGTTGTAAGATACCTGTTTACCCTTATAAGAGGGCTGTTGGCGTGATTGGCAACACTGAACCGGGAGTCGGCCGCCGCGACTATCAACGTTAGCAGGACATCGTTCATGTTGAATATATCCTTGCTTATGAAATTCACTATGGATAGTTTCATCTGAAAATTAATTCAAAGCTTATAATATACATTGGCATGGCACTAAAAGGGCATGGGTGGGCAGTGCTATTTTTCTGAAATGGGCAAAAGTAGGAAGCTGCCCTGACCTAAAAAAATCTCTAGCTCGTATGAGTGTATAGCAAGTCATAGGTCATGTTTAATGCTTGGAATAATTTGAAATATTGCAACTGTTGAATCAAACATATTAGCCTCTGTGAACACGAAGAGAGCAGTAGCAAAACATGTTAGTCGGGGATGAAGAGTGGGGCTTTGCATAGCTTGTTATTTCACGAATGCCATTAGTTTGAATGAGCCCATACTAATTATGATATATTATACTTGTTTATCATATTTTCATATCAATAACTAAATCTAATACATAATTATGTGTAAATTTTATAACTTTATTTTTTTTACATGTTTTGTTCTTTTTTTTTGTTAAGAAAATATTATTTTTATGTAGTGTTGCATTATTTCTTGCCAAGCCGTACTTACCTCTTCAAGTTGGTTAGGGTTGAGTTGGTTTTTATCAATGATCCTCTTGTATGTTTTCATACTCATACCAGGCGGGACCTGAAACTCGCTTTCTCCAGGGTTTGGTAAGGCTCTGAAAATAAGATGCACAGGATATTTTTATAAACTTCATATGAGGTAGACATTTCGTTAGTTATTTTCAGAGTTAGTAAAATTAATGATTTATAAGTTACTGTTGTACTGGGCATGTACTAGGCATGTACTGAGAAGTCAGAAAAACAAATGGACTAAAGAGATCATGCTCTGGTATCCAAGAGACGGGAAGCGGATCAGGGGACGACCACAGAAAAGATGAGAAGATGACCTGCGGCCAGGATGGCGCAGAAAAGCCAGAGATAGTGAGCACTGGCAACTTCTAGATGAGGCCTATGTCCAGGGTGGACCACCTAGTATTTAAGAAATATGTAGAAATAAGAACAATGTTTTATAAGGCTAGATATTATTAGAGATTAAAGGCTATTTTTATTTATTTTATTTTAAATTACTGTTTTAAGAGAATGAATTTTATTCTTATTCAGTGTGGTGGGCTATATATACAGAGCGTAGCTTTTTAGAGTGCAGGGGCTTTCAGAGGGTGTCTAAGTATAATATGCTCATCATTATGAACAACTTTTAATATGAGAAAAACTGCAAAATCACTAAAATAAATCTGCTGATCCATACAATTTGTTGAGATGAACTTTTTGTGTGGAACTGACCTGTATGGTAACAACAACACGTCAGTGGCAAACTTCAAAATGAGATTTGAAACTTTAGGTTTCTCTTTCAAATTCAGATCTGTCTCCTTGACCTCACCAAGTAGAGGCATCACTAGCATGAGTATTCTGAAACAAACATCACATTCATTATAATTAGAAAAGTAAAATAGGGTTTTGTCCTTTGAGCAAATATCTACAGAGCCACAATCCCTAAGTGATAGTAGTAAAAAAATGTCTGAAAATGGGGATTATACATACCGACTTAGATATTTACATTAAATAATTCACAATGACCCGTTTTCTCAAATCTCGACATTATGTCACCTAATTAGTGCTTTTAATTGAGCACTTTGGCATAGAGCAGCATTGTAGTCGGCTTGCAATCGCCTTACGACTAACTAAAAAGCCTGCCCACTACGTAGCTTGGGCAAGGTTTTGGCTAGGACACTTTTTTTCAAGATTGTGACTCTTTAGATATTTGCTTGAAGGTCTTTATCTAAATGGCATCATCAGCTTTATACTGACTTCCGAGTATGCATTGTGAACACAGTAATACCTAAGCCAACTTTTGATACTATAAGTACTCACAAACTATGGCAAGACTTACTGATCCTGATGACCCTGTGGCTTATTTTCCATCGAGTTGATGAGGGATGGGGTGAGCGTCAGCTGCTGTTCTCGAGGCAGCCTCGGGAAACCCATAGTTATGTAAATAATTGAAAAGTTCTGTAACAATTCATTTCAGTAAGTGTATATTGTGTTAAAAAGCATTTGAAAGAATTAGATATAATTACTTTTTAGCCATAAGAGTTTTGCTTTTAAATAAATTGCTTGCTCAATTAAATAAAATGGACAAATAAAATAGTAGTGATCTAGAGGACTTCACATATATTATATTGTAGTAATAACAAAGAATTCTGCCTACTTACAATGATAAAACTATTAGATGCTGGATCTCCATACAGCTGCAACAGAGTCTGCACAGGCAGCTGCACTTCTGAACGACATTTGACCCTTTTATTCACATGTATCAACAGTTCCATCACTTTCTTCCGAACCTGCGTAAGAAAAACAAATTTCTATCAAAACAATTTAATCATAATTTATTAATGTATAGATGGGACTGAAGATATTTTTATGGAGCGTTTAGTCTGTTATGTCAGTAAGGATAAAAAGAGTGTGTGAAATGGCATAAAATAGCGAGTCTACAATGCCGACAGTAGTTAAAACAAAACAAATATGACAGCATAACAAAAGAACCCACCTGTTCATGAGACGATGATAATTTGAGAATCACAGGCGGCAGGAACCTGCCGAGGCAACTCTCCAGCTGCGCATCAGTGTCAGCATTTCCGAGACGAAGGAAGACACGATCCAATAGCACTAAAAACAAAATAATTCTCAAAAACAGCTGCCTCAGACTCCCGGTTAGAACATCTAAGGTTAGTAACTATTTCTGAAGATTATGGATTTAGATACTTTGCCAGACTTACTCAAATCATTTGAGCCATCGTTTCCACTCTCCGTAACCTCCATTTCAGACATTTTTCAGCGTAAAATATAAATATTCCTTGGTGAGAAAATTACATTTGCATCAAGTGGAATGACAAACAAAAATATTGTTTGACAGTAGCGCGGCAGTTCTTTGACATTGACATATTGTGCATTGCGGTCCGAATTCATCAAACACATCTAAAATTTAAAAAAAATGAAAAATCTAAATCGAATTATTATTTACTTATTTAATAGTAATGAGAAATAGCTAAATGTTTATTTATATTTCTCAGAACAACAAAAAACGACCTAAATTGCTTTATAACAAAACACGCAATATTTTGGTAATAGGTACTCATAGCTTTGTTCGGTATATGTCATTATCATTAAAAAAAAAAACAATATGGACAGCATTTAGAGTTTTGGCTTTGAAGCATTTATTTAGCCTAATAAATAGCAGGAGACATCTTACTCACGGCCTCTGACCTTATATACATTATGGTACAGGTCGCGGCATATAAGTCTAGGGCTGAACGAACGAAGTGTGGAGGGGGTGGCTGCGCATGTTGACCGCCATACTAAACGTATGCGCAGAATACCCCTCCACACTACCCTCAGCGCTTGACTTACGTGCCGCTACTTAAGTATACCTTATACCCATAAAGATTTAACCTATTTGGTTAAATCTTTAGCCTATACCTGATATGGCTGCCAGAGACTGTCATTCTACATAAACATACTTTTTTACTTTTACATAGATGGTATATCTATGTTCATCACAAAATGCTTGCCCTTTGTGGGAATCGAACCCACGCCTCATTGGCACAGTAGTTAGTCACTATGCACTGGGCCACCGAGGCAGTCAACTTAGACCCTCGATGCCAACTCGATGCTCAGCAGGCAGCCTCCGCTTGCAGTTTAGCTAGACCATGAAATTCATTCGCCATAACCAAGATCGATTAGACGATTATGCAATACAATCCTTAATTCCTTACATTATAAATCCGAAAGTGTGTATGTTGGTTAGTTATACTTTCACGCAGAAACTGAGCAATGGACAGTCTTGATATTTGGCATAGATGTAAGTACTTACCTAGTAAAATATCGGAGAGTGACATAAGCTAGGTACTTTTAACCCAGATAAATAAATTGGTCCTATGGGATAGCACAAAAAGCGGGTAATAGGTATATAGATTTGATTTTTATTTTTCTTTCTGTTACTCAACTGTAGGAATCACCACAGAACAGAAGAACTAGGTTATTATTTCTCTCTCCTGTGGTAATCACCCAATAAGATTAAGCATTAGCCACGATCCAGTTGGTATACTGAGAAACACGTGTGTAGACGCCTGGATAGTGCTCATCAGCACATCTATAACTCCAGGACGTGATTCCCACGACGACGTCTCCATCGTGTACGAGAGGACCGCCGCAGTCAAGAGTGCACGCGCCCTTCCCACCTTTATCGAGGATGCCAGCACAGAGCATCCCAGCGCTTATTTCAGGCCAGTTTTCAGGCCCTGGCTCCATCTTCAAGAACATATAGCGCCAAGCGCAAACCGCGTGGTTAATCGTTTCTATGTCTACGTGTTGCAACAGCTCAGGGTAAATCCAGTTGTAGTAGTATGCTCCCCATCCGACTGAGGTGACTCGAGTTCCATCAGGCATGCGGTAGTTCTGACCAGCGATACGTGCTGGTTGCACGGTGCTGGAGTATACAGCGGGAATGGACAAACGAACTATCGCCACGTTGTTATCCTTCAAGGGTGTGTTATATCGAGGGTGGAAGATAAATTCTGATACAGGATGAAATGAGCCACCGAAGCCGCTGGTTGCGTACGAAGATCCCAGAACTGCGCGCCAGAATGGTGGTAAATCCCCCTCGAAGCAGTGAGCAGCTGAGAGGACAGATCTAATATTAAGTAGAGAGCCCCCACAGTTCTGCGTCCAATTGAGAATGGTTGCACCATACTGCATATTAACCATGAATGGATACTTGTCAATAGCCGTGGCTTCACCCCCCACAATGCGATTCAATTTCTTTGGTACCGCGCAAGCAAACCCCAAAATGATTAACAAAATAAAGGAACGCATCTTCGACTTGTCACTTTACTTAGTAAACACGTAATATTTATAGAAAGTACGATTTAAACTAACACAAACATCAATGCGCCTTATCATTTCGTATATTTATATCAATGAAAAACAAACTTTCAACTGCGAATCAAACTTTTATACAGAGGGTTCCGCAACTTCCGCACCATCATATCCAACATCAAAAAGCCTTTTTTGGTAGAAAACGTGCTGGTTAGGTACCTAGCGGTCAGCAAGGCTTCAAAAGATGCTTGATTGACTATTTGATACATTTTTTGAACTGTGTAGAGGACTAGAAAAACGGTCAAGAGCCTTGACCATTTTTCTAGCCCGAGTGAGGAATGTGTTCTCTACACAGTTCAAAATAATTATCTATTATCAAATAGTCAATCAAGCAATCAAATTTGAATTCTTTTTGTGTCTAGCTAGACTCTAGACTCACAGGTCCTTTGCACAGGTCAGACAGTAGTTTGTCTTCTGAGGAGCACAATGAGGAGGAAGGTTGTTTCCTTAGCTTATGCTAAGGAACCCTAGAAATATCTATCTAATCTAATGATTATAAAAAGTAATCAAGGATTAGATAAGATTCACCAAAGTTTAACAGGAATGCAGTTGCAGTGTTGGATTACGTTTAATTTACGATGTAGGTACGTAGGGATAGAGAGTGTGGATCATTTTTGATTTATGATAGGTAAAGCTTGAATCAAACGTCTTGCTGCGCGAATCCCCATTCCACATCGCCGCAGACATTAATTTTCTACTGCGCAACGAATCGCTTCGTGTTAAGACGCCATGCTCACATCTGAGCTACACGACCTTATCCTACCATCCCCTTTTTACTGTAGGACAAGTAGAAAGACGCCACATTACCACCCCTACACTGTCGATTTTCCTCCGATACGTACGAAGCGGTTTGACTCAACATTTCTGATTCGTACCGCCAGGGATTTGAACAGTTTTCCTGCTTTCCTGTTTCCTAAGAGATATAAGTAATCTAAAGCTTTTTAAGATCCGAGTGAATAGCTATCTTCTAGGTCTGCGTGCTTCATCTTCGACCACAACGTCGCTTACCATCAGGCGAGTTGGCGGTCAAGCGCGGACATATTAGCGCTAATAAAAATTGTAAAAAAAAAAATACGCTTACTTTTGGAAACTGATTTTAGCCGATATGCGCTGCCGGCCCTATCTAGTGTTGTATCAAATAGTAAGATTTCACAGCGTTCTAGTGCGCGCTTTCTTTTATAAAGGACTAGTGACCCGCCCGGCTTCGCACAGGTATATTATACATACAAACCATCCTCTTGAATCACTCAATCAAAAAAAACCGCATCAAAATCCATTGCGTAATTTTAAAGATATAAGCATACATGGGGACAGACAGCGGGAAGCGACTTTGTTTTATACTATGTAGTGATAACAATATAGAACTAAGCAATGCATGGTTTAGTAAAAGAAAGGGCCCCACTAGTATAGTAGATATCTGTGGGCCCCACTGACTATCGTGCCAAATGGATGACATCCATTCGATGTTACGAGTTTGCGACTTTGTCGTTAGAAATTGTGACTTTTCTTTGGTTTGGCGAGTGCTTTAGCGACAAAAATGGTTAAGAAACTTGTCTGATTAACTTGAAACTAAAACATCTGTGGATTCATCTCTATATACATTGTATTTCTGGTTACCTATATAAATACATACAAATACATGACGGGAGGGGTCAACAAACGTGTATTATTGTCTCGATAACCTCCTTGATCATAGTGCTAGTTATTGAAATATGAACACCATAGCGAATTTCCGATATCAACTTTATCTGCTTACAGAGTAATTCTTCAAAAATTACAGTAATTGTCTTCGAATCAAACAATTGAACACTCCGATTATTTTTCAACATCTTCTTGTATTTTCGTCAAAACAAAAGTGACTTAAGCCACGCCTTTTCCCGCCAATGTGTACGTCAGTGTGACGTGGGCACGACATTGAAGTTGACAGAAAAGTCATCTGTCAAATGTATCTCGAAATATTATCTGTCTGTGTATTGCCAGTAATTAAATAAAGCAAATCAGCTCAAGGGGCTGCTCTCCGACACGGCTGTCCTGCGCATCACACGTCCGCGTGTGGTTCGTTTCATAGATTGCTAGCTTTCCAAAGTTTTCCACGGTTTCCTCCAAATTCCTGGGGTCTTAAAGGCTGCCAAACGATTTCGAGCTAGTTGCACTGTCGCTGGTCCACTGGTATAACATTGCCGCGCGTAGTTTCAAGAATACAATCGTTTTGAGTCCGCGGAGCTGAAGTTAGTCATGTGCGTGCGTAATTCTTTCACCCTGGAACAAGTTTACTTGAGGTATATTATTTTCCTCGGCCATGCCTGACCAGGATGGTCAGGTAATTTAAAACAAGACTTTCTAGGAACTTCTTTTTTTTTTTTTTTTTAAACTGATAATCCAACCGGTCTTATTGGAGATCCATAGGGGAGGCCTATGTCCAGCATTTGACTTCTTATAGCTGATGGGTGGATGGATGGAATATCATAAGTACAAAGGCAGGTCAGTACTTCAAGTAAACTAACAAAATTATTCACAATTTTATTAATAACCAAGGTTTCACGTTTCGTGTCAAATTTACAGTTTGTAATTAATTCGTCACAGATATTCAAACCAAACTTACTTTCTTTTTTTTTTTTTTTTTTCACTCTTTTTTTTTTGTTTTTCTCTTTTCTCTCTTTTTTGTATTGTGGTTGTTTATTAGTGTTTTGTTTTTATTTTTGTCTGGTTTGACTTCGTCACTTTACTAGCGACGGCATCGTCACTTTGCCAGCGACGGATCATCTCTTTTCTTTTTTTTTTTTTCATGCAAATATAACACGAAATGCGTAATTAATGTAACCGTTGGCCATAAGTAACCGACTATTTTTCTTGATCATATTAGAATAATAACTCGGTCATTGGTCAAATAAACCGAGATTATCTTGTCATATCGGGTTTGGTTTTATGTCAAGTTTTTTTTTTTTTTTTTTTAATTTTTTTTTTATTGTCGACGTCATGTTGAAGTACGGTTTTCTTTTTTTTTTTTTTTTTTTTTTTTCATGAAATACTGACCGTCTGCACAGAATTGCTTGTATGGATGGGGGATGGGTTAATGAAAATATTTCACAAGATCAGGTGACACCAACACACTCGCTAAGTAATACCAGAATATCCCAACCAATATAATACCTGCATTTCTCATGTCTGTCTGACACGGATTAATTGTATTCGTGATCAATAGATTTTTATGATTACTACTAGGTACTGTATTCAACATTGGTCTTGAAACTAATAAATGTTAATTGTTAGTTTTTCGTTGTACAACCTACTTGGTCTTAAAGGAGTTATTGCAAATATGCATAGAAATTGGGCCACTAAAGGGTAGTGTATTTCATAATTTGCTTTGTTTCTTTCGGAAAATGATTTTCCCGTTATTTTTTTACAATAAGAGTGTCCATTAAAAGTAATTTCGTGTATTCGGGTATTAAGGTTACATGTGAACAAAATGACAGTAATTCAATGGCTGAACAAAAATCAAATTGGGAAGTGTGAAATTACTCATAAATTAAGCATTAGATGCGGTTGTTTTACTCTGCGCATTTATTTATCATAGTTTAACGGATTTTTTTTTGTGCTACTGTACCTAATCTGAGCCCATTTTGCATTATCTCCTTTGTAGGCAATATTAACAAATTATTTTAAAAATCCCGCATCCGCCATTTCATTACACAAATAAATCGGTTGTCTATTTTTCATCTAATTTTTGCTCTAACATTTGTATGAACGTAGAACTAATGCATCTCTTTTATTCCCTCATACAATTAAGATTCAGTTTTGCTACACGATTCCGATAGGTACTCGAAAATGGAATGAATACAAATGAATTATCTGATTTAATTTGAATGGTCTTTACAAAATATCATGATAATACAAATATTAGGATATTATAGTTTGTCGGATATGAATAGGTACTCAGATCTTTTTAGTATTCATAATCTCTATAATACTAATACATCAACCACACACTTAATTGCTTGTCATTATGAATAGTAGTTTATAAGAGCTAGCTGCTTTTAAACCGATTTTCACAAAAAAAGTCTCAATTTGGATGCATGTTCTTTTGTCTCTTCAATCTTAAAGAATTCTGAAAAATTGTTTCATAAAATGTTTAAAATTAAACTCTATTCAATGAAATAATGCTATTAACACCTTAAAATAACATGGTAAAATCTTAGAAGTTAGTTAAATCGTTTAAAGGTACCTAGTTATTAAACTTTGACAATATCACAAATATCATTTTGTCAGCTAATCAGTGAGGTTTGATTTAGATAACTTTGGTAATAGACTTGATCAACTGGACTAACTCGTGTCATGGAGCATTGGGGCAATCGAATATCTAGATAATTGAATTAATGAAAATAGCGGTTTCTTTTATTATCTTGGCTACTTACAAGCTTCTCATTTTTAAGGACTCAATCATATTTATTTTATCTTTGATTTATAACACTGCTCGCTTAAGTACGCTTGTGTTCATGAGGTGACACATGGCACCTAGTACATCAATAGCAATACGGGCACCTAGGGCAGTATAGCGCTTGGGGCAGATGGGTTATGTAGCATTGTACATGTATATGCATGTATTCTACTAGAACACTACAGTTTGTTGATCATGAGAAGTAGTCCAGATAATCAAGAATCCGTATAACTGAGGGCCGGATAATCAAGTGGCACACCATAGCACAATTAAAAACCTTTACTTAAACTTGTGTATCTTATTCGGTAGTACAAAACATTGAAATCAATTAATAGCGTCAATCATTTACCATAATTTAGAATTTAGATTGTACGTTATGCACTAGTTTGAGAAATCTTGATCGTTATGAAAATGCGGATGCCCTAAAATTAGCAATTAATTTCTAGTCAGAACATTAACTTTGCTTTAGTTTTAACAACATGAAAAGATCTCACCCGAAAGATGTTAGGATTCTTAGCAGGCCTTTATCAACGCACAAGCGCCGCTCCGCCCATTCCAATTTGCAGAAGTCTTCATAGCAAATGTGTTACAGGCTCGCTCCAACTCAATCTCCATTTAGGTCCATCTCAAGACAGGTAGTGGCGAGTTTTTGTCAGCTGTCTATGTTTGTTTGGTATCAGTGACATCGGACTTGCATCTTGTTGTTGTTTGTTCGGACATTGTTATTGCGGGAGTTCAACTAAGGAAAAGGTACTTCGCCATTAGTTTAGCCTTTCGTAGTCATTGTCCAAAGTGAGAAACATTTTAGTTATGCTACTTTAGTAAGATTTTCCATTCCTTGTTGTTATTTTCCACTTGTGAGCGCGTCTTTTTATCCCGACTTCTGATGACGGGAGGGGTCAACAAACGTGTATTATTGTCTCGATAACCTCCTTGATCATAGTGCTAGTTATTGAAATATGAACACCATAGCGAATTTCCGATATCAACTTTATCTGCTTACAGAGTAATTCTTCAAAAATTACAGTAATTGTCTTCGAATCAAACAATTGAACACTCCGATGATTTTTCAACATCTTCTTGTATTTTCGTCAAAACAAAAGTGACTTACTTTGTTACTTTTTTGTTTTTTGCTGTTGTGCATTTTCTGTGGATGTTTTTTATATCAAAGCGCTTTGTCACGGTTTCGTTGTTTTTTGTCTATTTAATATTTTAATATGATCTATTGTTACGCCCATAGAATAATAACGCCGAGAAACCGAGAACTAGCACGCTAAGTGAAGCAAGAAATACCAAGCTTGAAAAGCTTGGTACGCGAACGGCGCGCGGCAGTACTCACAGTCGTACCGTGATAAAAACAGCTCCCGTAATTTATATTTTAAAATGACGGTTTGTGTGGTAAACGGGTGCCACAGTGAATCGGCAAAACCAAACAAACAATGCAACATCACATTCCACATGTAAGTATTACAAATTATCTAATAATTTGATGTAAAACGCCTTCCAATGTAAATATAAATTCACAAAATTTCGACAGACGCCATAAGGACTAAAAGTTGCAAGTAAAGGGTGAAACTTTTCCCCCACATTTTGATATTGAAATTAGTAATGAAATATACTTCCATTGCCTTGACACGGGATTATCAGTACATATTATTATGTTTTCATACATCCTACTTGATAAGTACCAAAGCGAGACATTATCATCATAATTAGATGGTAATGACCTTAGGTTATGACAGAGCGACAGTGTCTTGATTTGGAACGTCATAATACGTTACTTCTTTACATGGAATAGATGCGGTTATCGTAAAGAATTATCATACGATAATCAAGTAGGCCATTATATCGTTAAAATGTATAAAACAGCAGATTTTTTTTTTTTATAAAATTATATAATTTTGTAATGATGATTTAATTTTAATTTTGTGATGATGATTTGTTTTTGATTTTGTAATGACAATAAATTTTTAATTTTGTAGTGATAATTTAGCAATGAGCCTTCACAATGTAATTAATAATTTGTCATACCCTTAAAGGGTCATAATATATGTATTTGACATTATTATGACATGTAATCTAATAACCACATGTAAAATTACATATGTTGGAATTGATAATTTAATTGAATTGAATTGAATTTCGCGAATCCCTGGTTGGCCTCATAGTACATTTTGTTCAAAATGATGACCTGAATCACCTCTTTTCGGCTTGGTACACCACAACTTTTTTTTAAATTAAACTGGGTATTACATGAAAGGGCTTTTCGTGTGGAAAACAGTTCGTAGTAACAAAGTAAAACTAAAAACACAATAATTGAATTGGTCAAAATTTTATTCTAATTAAACGGTTTTATGTACTAAAAGATAAAAAATAATAACTCAACAATAAAATCGTGAGGTCTTCGCCTGAAAGATTTCATTATGTATGATGCGCCCCACGATTTTATTTTAGAATTATTATTTTTTATCTTTTAGTACTTAAAACCGTTTAGTTAAAAAAATACCAATTTCACAAACTGTGTTCCACACGAAAAGCCCTTTCATATAATACCCATACTAATGGAATTTAAAAAAAAAAGTTATTAACAGAAATGTTGGTTGAAAAAGTTATTAAAAAAAAAGTTATTAACAGTGTTGGAGCCACACTCAAAGGCACAAGTTTAAGTTATGCAAAATCTGTACTAAAGGCTCTGATCAAATTTCCCAACTTTTTAGGGTAATCTGATTCTGATAGTAACATTACTTGTTTCGTAGTGTGCGTGTTGCCGCGCGTAAATACGTATGACTCGCGCACACATCAATCGTGTTGATGCTTCACTCTCGAGATTTTTTTGACATGAAATTATCATTCTCGGCGTTATTATTCTATGGTTACGCCTATCCTTGAATAAAGGGGCTCACCAGAATACCAGCGTTGAGTGTTGGGTCCTCCCAGCACTCAGCATTTTATAGCTGAGGTGAGTCCCTTTCGGCACTTTTGTTTTTTCACTATTTTATAAGTTTATTTATTTATTTGTACTTGTGTCGAATAAAGATATTTCATTTTCATATTTCATTTTCATTTTTCATTTTCACTTAAGCCACGCCTTTTCCCGCCAATGTGTACGTCAGTGTGACGTGGGCACGACATTGAAGTTGACAGAAAAGTCATCTGTCAAATGTATCTCGAAATATTATCTGTCTGTGTATTGCCAGTAATTAAATAAAGCAAATCAGCTCAAGGGGCTGCTCTCCGACATACATATTATCTTCAAACAATTTTTGTGTAAAGTATGACGTTTAAACTTAACAACACTAAATTGGCAAAATTGGCTAAAACCATTTGGATGTCATCCATTTAGCACGATGGTCAGTGACCTCAAGTCAGATGTGAGTTCAGGGTTCCAGGGTCCCCCGGACAGTTGCGGACAAGGTACGGCTGCTGTCTAGATTTCGGCCAATAACAGCTCTTGATTTTAAAAAAATCGGGCTTTGTAATTGGTCGAAAGGTGATGTTCTCAAACCTGGCCCATACCTGGCTCACTTTTATCTTATAAACAAAAATATGACGAATCACGAAAAAATAGTGAAAAAAATCCAAACGCTTTAGAAAAAAAGCAAAACATTTATCATTATCGCAGGCCTAGCAACCCACGATTTGAATTTTCCGCCATCTAGTGTACCTAGAGAATGAAACAGTTAATTTCAGCGTTGCCGCTTTGTGGGAAATCACCCAAATCACGGTGAATTTTAACTCGATTGGTAATTGAATTTAAACGCAGGAATTTTTTTATATTATTTTATCGATCATGAGGCATTAGTATTTTAAAATGATAATGGATCTTTATGCTTAATATGAGTGTCGGAGTAGGTATGATTTGATAAATAGTTTTGTCGCGAATATCTAAGGAATTTCGGGAAAACACGCATAATTGTTTTGAGATGAGCTACGATATTTTTCAATCTTAGTGATTGCGAAAATACAATGTAGGTATCAAATCATCCTACTACATGCATTATATTTGTTATTGGAGAATTTCGCCTCATTTTTCTGGGAACTAAGAAAGTAGAAACTGGTAATACTGTTTACGGTTTGCTATTGTTTTATCTCATTCAGCTTTAAATGTAGATACGAATGCATTGTGATGGTTACGATAATGGACTTCGATGTATTACAAACCTGACAGATCTGGCGATGACATTTTTGGACAACCATGACATTTAAATCTGCAGATTTTGAATCTTATTGCCGATTGACTCCTTTCTTACATCCATGATCCACAACATGGTGGATGACTTTAATAGCGGTTGATATGGCAATAACGCAAAGCAAAAAAAATGTTTGCTTTTTAATTGACTGTTCGATTAAAAAACGGTATGCCTCATCGAATTAAGTTGATTTTTCTCCCTATTATAGTTTAGAGCCCGTCATTGAGCCAAAGTCCCACACAAAAAAGAACATGTCCTTTAGATCGCATCTGCAGCTACACCTTGCCCGCAGTCGTCTGAAGGACGCTTTAATTATACTGCGTTCAATAGCTTAATCAAAGAAAACAATCGAATAATTGAAAATAAATCAGTTCGTATATTAATTAGTAGGAGATTGAGCTAACTACAATACCAATTTTTACACAAATTCTAAAGACATTCTTTACAAAATAAAAATTTTCATCAAAATTTCCAACATGACGGATAACACAACGTATAAAAACATAGTCACACTTTTTATAAACATAACACAGCACTCAATCACTAAATTATAAAACATTAGGCCGCTACACACATAAGCGGGCCGGCGTGAATCGGCACTGGCGATGCGGTAAAATCGAGTATGTGTAGTTGAATGTTCGGGAAAAACCGCTCGGCTGCCGCGCAAAATCACTCGGCTCGGCAACTACAGACTTTGCCGATCAGCCTGCGATGCCGTGAGGGTCGAATGAAAACCCCAATTATGCCGATCGGACCCGAAGAAACTAACCGATAGGCACAAGCCGGGAATTCGAGAAATCCGGCTGAAACGACTGGTGCCGGCCCGCTTATATGTGTAGCAACCCTTACTGGCAAACTTATCGAATATTTTACAAAAGCCTTATAAACTAAATTGAAATTTCGTTAATACGGAATGTTTATCCAATTGTTGACTTTACTTAAATTTTAAATAATACTTTAACACAAAACTTTGTCATTTGATTCGCCGCATCACATTTGAAATGTTTTACAACGAAATGTTTTTTTTGTTTCATTCTCCATTTTACGGCTTTAAATTTATTAGTCACATAAAAATGCCTACCTACATAGTAGATAGGTTATTGGAGTAAGATTTATATACGACTTGGGGTTAGATAAGAGCCTCGTCTCTGTAGTCAACTCTGCCCAGAGCCACACTTGGCTCCGTAAATAACTTTTTTACTGGCCATTTTGGCCCACAATACCCGCGGAATTCATTGACCACTATAATCCGACCACTTACCTCAGTCCTCGCCTGCGCGGATACGGGCGGCAGGTCCCTCCCTGTCTCAGTCCCCTTTGTCGTCTACCCCCGCGCCCCTGTACCCGCGCAGGCGAGGACTAAATTAACCGGACGGATTATAGTCGCCAACTCTGCATATGGGTTCAATCGATCACTATCTGTTATTAATTAGTCAATTTGGTCCAGATAAGTCCCCTAAATGCCCAAATAAGTCCCCCCGTGGGTTGAGTGTTCAGTTGGCCACTTATTAGTTAAAGAGTCTCAGTTTGTTTAATTTTATATTGGAATTGAAGTTTATACAGGGTGACTACGAATTAAATACCACTACTGCACTTTTGTGCTCGTTATTTTGACCAACTTTCACTGGGACTTGTGTTGACTACAGAGGGCAACTGTTGAATGTCAACTCGCTAAAGCATTGCTGCTTTTCACTAATACAAAGACATGGCAAAGATGGCCTACTTTGACAACGCTAGTATCTTTTTTATTTTGATTAGAAAAAGACAGCAATAGACTAAAATTATTTCATTGAGTTGTGCTTTAAAATCTAGACCATTGATTACTGCATTTTAAAAATATTTCTGTATATTTAGTATCACTGAATGAATGAAGCTGTAGCAGATACTGAGTAGAGCACAGAGCTACTACAACTAGAGAGAAAGCGCTGTTGTCGCTTGATGCAATTCTCAACCACAAATATGTGGTAAATGGTGCCCAGAATTTGCACAGAGCTGTCAAAACTGTCAATTATGAATTGGAATTTGACACTACTGAGAGAAAAACACGGCAACTAGCCACCGAATCGAGATATTTTTTGTCTCTTTCTAACTCATGCCATATTCAATTACTGCATCTCGTTCTTTCTTTTCTCGATTGACTACATTATCCCACTCTCTGTGGAATACAGGAAAGATCCATTCAGAAATATCTACTTGTCATTTTTACCTGAAACGAAATGAATATTCGTAGGAAGCGCGAATAGTAACATCATGTCTAGCAACTCTAGCTAATAAATCTACTTTATTCTAATGTTAATAGGATGGATATCCAAGGCGGGGTTACAATCGATCGCTTTGCGATTAAACTATGGAAGTTTTATACTATTCGTACGAATAAAAGTGGTGTAATGATAAACGAAAGCCAGCGAACACTGTCTGTCTCGCTCGCTCTAGCTGTATAACAATGCAGCCAATAAGGAATATGCACATTTTTTAAATGATAGCTGACATCAACAATTAAACAGTATAAAACATAATATTTGTTACAAAAATAATAATTTTTAAAAATTGCAGTCAAACCCAAACGATTAAACGCAAAGCAAAGTAGCATGACGTCACTATATACCATACCTAGTAACTATTCTTTAATCCGTGGCACCGTCAGCTATGGCTATTGGCTGTCACATCCTTGATGTCATTAAATGCGACGCTATTGGTAAGAACCTCAGAACGTTTTGACCAATAGCGTCGCACAGTATTTCGTTTAGCTACTCGTAGGTAATTTAATGTAGAATGCGCGGGATCTTTTCGGATCTTTGAACCGACGAAAAGGAGCAGGTTCACAAGTCGACGCGTATATATATTTTTTTCTGTAATTTTCTGTAATTAATAATGTTTTACACACTTTTTACACAGAAATCCGATTTCAATAATTCTTTTTTTCAAGAGTTGCTAACGCCATAAGTTGGTTAAAATGATAAACACTTCACAAATTCGACGCTAAGTCAGGACTGCGAATCAGCTCAGTTGGGAGAGCGTCGGGCTAGTGATCCGAAGACGCAGGTTCGAGTCCTGCATTCGCAACGAATTTTTGAAATGTTTATCACAAAAATAACTCTGAGAAAAACTTAGTGTGGAATGCACTATAAAATTAAAATCATTTCATTCTTTCTTTGTTTGGTAGATCATATTTCACAGGTCCGTTTTAATGTAGTTTAGTTTAGTCCCGTTTAAATTTTATCGAAATCGGCTGAGTAATTTTTGATATATCAACAATAATTTTAAAATTACTGCTTCGATCCGTGCGAACTAATCGAATTCTGAACACGGTTTAAGTCGGTACCTAAAACATTTTATGCGAAAAATAAATATTAAAATAGTAATTAATTATTTCTAAAAATAACTATTATAAATAATTATTTTCGAAGTCAAAAAGACAGTTAAAAATGTATTCTTACAGGTGTAATATTATAGTCATATAGATTTTTTAAAATTGGCTTCATTCTAAATGTTATGCAAATTCCTTATGTATTTGCATTTGCTTGTCAATTAATTTGGTCTAACATTTCAGAAAATTTCACTAAGCGAATCTTCAGCGCGTTATTTTTACATTTTCTATAATACATTTTACAAACTAAGATCATGGATCGAAGCGATTTGTTCATGCTACATTTGTATGATGGAATTAAATATAAAGTCACTTCAAATATCTATCTAGCTAGCTATAACCATTCTATCGATAAAATGATTAATACACCGATACCACTGGACTATGGCATAAGCCCCAGCTACTTGCCCCAGCAGGGAACACTGGGGACTATAGGAAACACATACGATAGTAAATTCGTTGCTCAAGTATTTGTAAGGCATTTGGGGAGAATGATTGAATAGGACCTTGATTGATCATGAAATCTTATTTGCACATGCCATTAGCTAGAGATAGTACTATTCTATACATTGGAAACAGGACACTACAAAACCTTGTAGCACATCCTTTCGGCGTAGTACACCAGTTCTGGTATAACCATCCAGAACTGGTTTATAGCCAGCCGCGCCACACAAGTAGGCGGATGTGAAGTTAGCTATAGGCCGCGTCACACAAGTTGGCGGATGTGAAGTTAGCTACAAGCTGCGCAATATCCAATCAACGTGCGGCTTTATGTGCGCTTCCGTTAGGATTGGATATTGCTCAGCTTGTATAGACCGCGCCACACAAGTTGGCGGATGTGAAGTTAGCTATAAGCTGCGCAATAGACAATCAACGTGCGGTTTTATGTGAGCTTCAGTCAGGATTGGATAGGATGTGATTCAGCCCATCGTTATATGAACAACTTTTATATGGTTTCAAGTCAGCTGTTTCATACATTTTGTCGATTCCGAGTTGCAATTATGTACGGGACAGCTTTTTATATCTCGAATTCTAGGTTGGGCTTATAGTAAGTTGTCCAGAAATGATGGTCCGAATCACACGTTTTTCGGCTTAGTACAGGGCAAGCAGATAACTGTATAAGCTCAGGCATTATCCCGACCACATGTCCAAATTCAAAACGTGGCAAGAGCCTTGCGATATCAAGACACTTGCTACGTTACTGGGTTGAGTCTTTTTTGCTAAACTATGTCCACAGTAGGATCTCTATTCGATGCCGTGCGCGAATATCATGACCAGCCCCGGTTCAACCATCATGTGTTCGTCGACGTGCGTGTTATCACATTGTAGCACTAATACAGCCTGTTTCCCCGGCACTCGCTTGCACACGTATTTCTCGTACAATCTGGAGACAACCAAAGTTAAATTTGAGGTACATTCTGTACTCTTATCGGTTAAGCGTGATGGCGTTGGATTTCGCTCAGACAGATGGACTAGACTCGCTGCTTGCACAGATGACTTTTGTCAAACAAGTGATAGGAATTGGACATTGGATTTTTCGTTGGTATATACCGCACCAACTTTTTAACTGTACTGTACAGAGGGCTAAGTTGGAGTTTTGCAAGTCAAATGGAATTACTTTTACGTCGCTTTAACCGAGCGCGCCGAGCACACACGCGAGCACATTACACACACACGCTTGAGTTAACCAATCACTGATGTTGCCGCGCTGGTGTTGGATCGGTTTGACGCTCGTTACATTACCGTAAAAAATACTCACACTTAGTTAGACAGTTTTCTGTACGTGACACAAGATGGCGCTGTGCCATTTCTATAGTTCTGCCTGGTTTCAAACGTTAACGCGATCGAGTTCGAGCAAGAAACTCTTAACTTAGCCCTCAGTTCTATTATGTGCGGCGGACACCCCGACTCGGAAATAATGATATAACGTAGGTACCTCCTGTTAACTCTGTTAAGCCGTGGTGGTCTAGTGGTAATAACACCCGCCTTACAATCGTGAGGTCGTGGGTTCAAATCCCGCTCCCCTACCAATGAATTCCTTGGAATTTATGTACGGAATTTCACACTGGCTTTTCGGTGAAGGAAAACAGTGAGATTCGTGAGGCAACCTGCATACGTTCGTAGAAGAAATTCGATGGCGTAGGTGAATCCACCAACCCGCACTGGGTCAGCGTGGTGGATATGGCCCAATCACTCTTCTTGGGTAGGCCTACGTCCTGCAGTGGACTATTAATAATCGGACAAGTGCGAGTCGAAATCGCGCACGAAGGGTTCCGTACTGTATGTGAGCCCCCTTAAATATTTATTTTATTTATTTATTATTGAAGTAAACATACAATTAAATATTCTGTGCATATTTCAAGCGTCTACATGTTACCGTTATTCATATGGAGCGAAAAACGGCTCAAAATTCAGGTTTGTTGTATGGGAGATCCTCTTAAATATTTATTTTATTTTGTTTTTAGTGTTTATTGTTATATCGGCAACAGAAATACAGCATCTGTGAAAATTTCAGTTGCTATCACGGTTCATGAGATGAAGCCTGGTGACAGACAGACGGACGAACAGCGGTGTCTTAGAAATGGGGTCCCGTTTTTACCCTTTAATTTAATATAATAATATAATAAAGAGGAAAGATTTGATTTTTTGTTTGTTTGCATTGAATAGGCTCCGAAACTACTGAACCGATTTGAAAAATTATTTCACTGTTGGGAAGCTACACAATCTTCGGGTGTCATAGGCTACATTATATTTAAAAAAAAATAGGGAGGCTGCTAGTATAATATAATAATATTAGGGGACATCTTACACACGGTCTCTGACCCCAAACTAAGCAAAGCTTGTGATATGGCTGCCAGAGACTGATAAACTACATAATATACTTGTTTTACATACATACTTAAATAGATAGTTACTAAATAACACCTAGACACAGAGCAAACACTTATGTTCATCACATAAATATTTGCCCTGGGTGGGGATCGAACCCACGCCTCTTTGACTCAGAAGTCACGGTCACTAACCACTGAGCCACCGAGGCAGTCACTTTAGGTACGGAACTCTACGAGTAAAAAGGCTGGTAGAGTACAGTACCTCCTGTTATTCTGCCTGGTTTCCAGCGAGGAGAGGCCGGAGGGCCAGCGCCGCTCGTGGCAGTTCTCCATGAGGTCGTCTATGATGTGCGGCGGACACCCCGACTCCGACAGCGTGCGCTTTATCATCATCTGGAATACAACTCCTAGGGTTACTTTACACTGCTTTTACTTCGAGAGATGAGTTGATCTTCTCAGCTTAGTGTTTCTTTGGAGCTCGACAATTGGAATGATGATGTACTGAGCTTAATGAACAAGCATTATTAGACTATGATATGCGAAAACTTGTTAATAGTGGATAGTTATTTAAGAAATTAGTAATTTAGCTTAGATAAAACCTTATCAAAGTTTGGGAGTGGGGTCTTGTGATGTAACTAGTGTGACGTAGTCTGTACATTTGTAGTGCACTCGTGATGCAACGAGGAACTTTAACAGGCTACAGCTTCGTTATTTTTTGTTTAATTGACAAAAGAAAAAATTCAAATCTATTTTTTATAATCTATCTGACAGACTAATTATGTGTTTAGTTCTTCAGCCTATTACCAAAGAATATATAATAATACTACGTATAGAACGGCCACTCGTTACCCCCCGCCCGTTTGAGTCTTCCTCACTTCCACCCCGCGTCCGCGGACAGAACTTGCTATCTGAGCGCGGGCTGCACAAGCCGGTGGATTTTCTAATAAAAACTACCTAAACTGTGACAATAGGGAAGACTTGTACTGTGTATGGTTGAATATCAATGATACGTAACAAAACAAGAAATTTTAATGTTCCCCTAAGGATAAATAATAGGAACTTATTTTACATTATTTGGTAACTTCCTCTTGATATTTTCTTTCAAATGAAGTAGATCGGTTACTTTTCGTTAAAATGCTTCCAAATTAAGTAATTGTTATACTTTTTTAAGCACTAGATTTGTATTCATTTTTGCAAATTGAGTACGCAACTGTCTCACTCACGCAGCATGTCGTCACGTTGTAGTGATCGCTGACAGCCATAGACGTTCCGCACACAAATGCACGTGTAGCGACCGTGCGTATGTGTGTTGTCTGTGAGTAAGTAGTTGTGTAGTGTGCGTAAGACAGCAGATTTTGTATGAAAAATCGCGGAGTGTCCGGGCTGTGCTATTACTACATGGTACAGGTCGAATCTATATTTATAAAAATGAATCGTGGTTGTTAGTCTCGCTAAAACTGGAGAACGGCTGAACCGATTTGGCTAATTTAGATCTTGAAATATTTGTGGATGTTAAGGGAAGGTTTAACGTTGAAAAAAATTATAAAACTTGCGAGAAAAATAGTAAAAACATGGATTTAATTTTCCCGTACAAAATGTTCCTGCAAGTAAAAGTTGTCATGGACTGTTGATGACAGATGGTGAGATGAAGTTCACCGGGTCAGCTAGTAAACTTTATAGTTAAGTTATTATACTTCCCCACTCTTCGCGCAACTGACATTACAAATTTTCTACTGCGCAAAGACTCACCTCGTGTTCGAAGACGCCATAAAGTTTGATTCAGCCTATAGGTAGTCTGTATTTAATTGCAGATTTTAGCACAAACTTAAATCAGATTTGCACTTAAGCTAGAGCTTAAATTGGCGTTGGATTTATCTTGATTTTCCTCCAAGTGCTAGCAAGATGTAAGTCGAAGCAATTCAATTTAGGATCACGCATCAGAATGTCCTCTGATCCTAAATTGGATTGAAGTACAAGTTCAGTTCGCCTGCGTCGAGGTGATAATGCTGAGTAATATTTTTTTCGAGGCGACCTCACCGCCTCGCTAATTCTAAACCATATGACAGCAACTTTATGTATTATACTCGTATATTTGTGCTTAATCCCAATTGAACCGCGTTGAGTTACGCTGTACGGTGCTGTGCAGCGTAATTCAAAAGCGGTTCAGCTGAGATTGAGCTCAAAAATGACTTGTGCAACAAACGATGGCTCTAAGGCGATTTTTTCAGGTATATTGGGACAGTCAAAGTGAGAGCGAGGAGAGATGAAGGCGCGTGACAGACTGTTAGCCCAACGGACCACGTGGCTCGGCCAACGGCTCGACAGCGCATAAAAATAGCTGAAAACTAGTGTACCACCTGGTGGCTATGTGTGATCTCTTCTAAGCTATACGGAACGGAGAGTAGTTGAGTCCGTCTAGTGATTAGATACTGTCTGAGGAATCAAAGACTACCACTACCTGGTAGCACGTCATCGCTGTTGACGACGTTGTCAACAGGCTGTTGGCCCAGCGGATCACTTCTTCGCGATAAATCTGTTCGGCCAGCGCTCGCATCGTCGGGTTATCATAGAGGCTGGGGTATCAAAGACTACCACTACCTGCAGCACGTCATCGGGCGTGGAGATCATGCCGCCCCAGCGTGTCACGCGCGCGCGCGACAAGCTGTTGGCCCAGCGGACCACTTCCTCGCGCTCCATCTGGTCAGCTAGCGCGCGCATCGTCGGGTTAGACACGCGCATCGCTCGCATGAATTCCTGTACAGATTTATCATTGTCATTTAATAGGTATTGATGAGAAATCAGTGCGCGGAATGTCTTCGAGTAACAATTTTATTGCTATAACGAAAAGCTTTACTTGTAATGCGTAAATTCTTTATTTAATGCGTAATATAGTGCGTATTGGCCGGCGTAATGGAGCCGTGAATGAAACCAGCTGAGAGATATTAATAACTGTAATGCACAGTCAGTACGGAGAGACAAGGCGATCGCAACGACACAGATTTTAGCATACCCTGGAGCCAGTCAGATCAAAATATACACAAAAACGGTTTATTGAGTTTAACAATCCCCACCGAAACTGAAATTTGATTACGCCCATTGGTGAAAAGCTAGATAAAAATTTGCCACTTTCTTACTTTGAAACAGTTTAATTAAACATCAACTACCTTAAGTAAGGTGAGTTCCCGTTTATGTTCGTTGATGATAAGCCTCTGTTCGTCGAGTTCTTGTCTGTAGTCTGTGAGCTTCCCTTGCTGGGTCGCGATGAGGGCACGCAACTCGCGCACGCAGTTGTGTTCCGCTAGCTCGTCCTTCGGTATTACCAGCCCGCACCCCGCCTCGCATGGCATCGGCCTTTTGGGGTTAAATTCACCTGAAATAACATCTACTTATAGTGCGAGGGCTATGTATCTCATAAATTCACCTGAAATAACATGTGCTTAAAATACGACGGCTTTTCAGGATGTTCAGTAAAGAGTGGATAATACTTCACTGGCGGGTGGGGGAGCTCACTAACGACCAATTATGTACACAAAAATTGTGTTAACATTTTCTAAATTTTAAGAAATGGCTCACCCTTGGTCTCTTTTTACGATCCTGTGACCTGAATACTAGATTTTTTTGTATCTGTTTTTGCAAAGTAGTAACGAATAAGTTTGCTATCACATTCAAACAGCCAGTGTAGCATTATCAGTTTCTTTGTTTTTTTTTTACTTTTTCCAAAATTTTCTGAGTATAAAAATCTAGTGACTAACTTTGAGCTCCTATAGTGAAAAAAATGTATAACCATCAAAGTGTCCATCATTAAGATAAACTAGTTCCACACATAAATATAATATGAAAAAAATTGTGACTTAAGTTGAATAGGACTCAATTTTTATAAGTATTTTCTTTATCCTAAGTAGGTTCGCGTTTCACCACATCTTGCCTGACCTTATGCAATATAAAACACTTCCTAGATGTCATCTGAAAAGGTTACCTGGCACAAATCTTTCAAGACGATAAGGCCGCTCCAATCTTTAACTATTTGGTGAACAATAAAGTTCTATGTAAGTATTTTAAATATTATTGCACTGAATTTCTAGTTAAGTACCAGCCACCAATCTACCAGCTCATGAGGTTGATGTTATAAATATTAGCACAAGATTTAGTGGTGTGTATGGTGAGCTATGGAGAGGGCTATGCATGGAGTCTCTCTGCGAGATCGAATCTGGAATGAGGAGACCCGTAGAAGAATCGAAGTTACCGACATAGCCCAGCGGATTGAAGTTGAAATGGCAGTGGGCAGGGCACATAGCGCGGAAAACTGATGACCGATCGAGTCAAAAAGTTCTCGAGTACGGCAAGCGCAGCGTAGGACGTCCACCCACAAGGTGGACGGATGACCTCATTAAGACCGCAGGGTCGTTCTGGATGCAAGCCGCTTCCAACCATTTTTTTTTTAATTCTTATTGGAGATCCATAGCGGGGAAGCCTATGTCCAGCAGTGGACGTCCTATGGCTGATGGATGGATGGATGGGTGGTACTGTATGGGCCGAATCAAACTTAAAGGCGTGTGTAAGCACGAGACGAATTTTACTAAACATTTTGCTACAAAGTAGAAAATTCATATTAAATCAACAGCGGAAAGAGTAAAGTTTGCGCAGCTTGTAGCCAACTTGAAAGACGCCATTTAGTGTGATTCGGCCTATACCAACTCGTGTGGTCGACGTTTTATATGATAGATTAGCACAAGAAGAAAGGGCGGTACTCAGCATTTGGTGAATAATAGGGATGATAACTAAAAAAATAAAATAAAATTAGTCCGTCAGATACATTAAAAAAAATATTAGACACGTATTTTTTCTAAGATGTAGCCCGTTAGAGTTCTACGTGACGTCACGAGTGCTACACAAATATTTCAAATTTACAGACTACGTCGCACTAGTGACGCCACGAGCCCCCAAACTTTGACAAGATTTATCTTTGTCATTTATTGTTTGATTGACAAAAAATACGTGT
This sequence comes from Hypomecis atomaria, assembly GCA_964007245.1. NCBI lineage: Eukaryota > Metazoa > Arthropoda > Insecta > Lepidoptera > Geometridae > Hypomecis > Hypomecis atomaria. The sequence goes on along the minus strand of OZ023284.1, from coordinate 17,642,293 downwards.
CCAATATTTTTTAATAATGTAAAGGACTAATTATAATAATGATTTTTTTTACCAAGTCATCATGCCTATTGTGAGCCTATATTATGATGCTAGTGCTAGAAGGAAACTGTATGGTGTTATTACGTACATTCAACTAAATGAGATGCCAAGGAGTCCAGTTTGAGGATGGTGGAGCATCCGTGGGGTGCGTTATCACAGGTTGTTGCAAGCCTGGAATAAACAAGTACAAAATCAGCTCTCATATCATGATATCACAAATAATCTAATTATATTTAAAGCCTGATGCTGTCCCTGAAAATGTGGGGTGTTTTAAGTTTGACCGCTCTGTGTGTGTCTCTATGGCACCATATCTCTGAAACGGCTTAACCAATTTGTTTCTTTTAAACCAGGTTTTTTAACGATGAATCTTAGATATGTTTCATCAGAATAGGTTCAGCCGTTTGAAGGTTATGCGCTCTTTTGTCAGCTACGGTAGGAATCTAATTGCATTGGAAGATTTTAAAATGTCTATATTTAATCTTGTAATATCTAACATCCCACACAGGGCTGTATTTCAAAGACGATTAACTTATCACTCATCATTAGGACAAATTATGACCATCTGAGTTCATCGGACCTACCCTGAAAACGCGTAAAAAATAGCTGTTCCATACATTTTCTCCAAAGTTGTATGGAATAGCTCATTTTTTGGAGATTTCTCTGCAGAGTGCAAGAGGTATTACATTTACTTACACATCATAATGGACAATTATTGCAATAATATCAAATCAGGAAAAAAATGAGCTGTTCTAAAAACAATCAATTCTTGTCAATATGTATTTAACAGTTAAAAAAAAATACATTGGCAAAATTGTAAAACACCTTCACAGAAGCCACAAACAAGAATTGAATTGAACTTGGTAATGCTTAATATGAGACAATTCATAATTCATAATCACTACATAGTATAAAACAAGTCGCTTCCCGCTGTCTGTCCCCATGTATGACTATATCTTTAAAACTACGCAACGGATTTTGATGCTCTTTTTTATAATAGAAGAGTGTTTCAAGAGGAAGGTTTACATGCATAATACACCTGTGCGAAGCCGGGGCGGGTCGCTAGTTGACTTTAAAAATATTATTCCAAACGAAACTTCAATGAGGGATGTTTAGACCAATATTTTTTGATGGCCCGGCAACCGCCACTAGCGGCCGTTGGCACTAAAAATAATACTTTGTCTTAACGTCTCCCAGTGGTGGCCGTTTGTAGTAGTGGGGGTCGTTAGGAGTAAACCAGAATAGTCATCCAGGATATCCCAGACAAGATTATGCCGCAATGCTTATCAAATTAGGACAATTCAGTGAAAAGTTATGATGTCAGAGGACACGAGTCACATCATAATCATATTATAATGATGCAAATGGATGTCATGTAATAAAATGTTTACAATTAGCTGTTGTCATTGAATGAATAACATTATTAATTAAGTTATTATTTCTTAATAAATGCTCAGTAATGAGTATTATTCATTAAAATTATAATTAGAGACTATATGTCTGGCTGCAGGTCTGATTTACACACAGAGATACCAGAGGGACAATGTGGTCCATAGAGAAAATCTGAGAGAGATGCATTGATTTAATATGGCACGAGTTAGAAGGAGATGAATTATATCTCAATTCGGTGTTGATTGACGGATTTTTCTGTTTCTTGAATGTCAAATTCTAATACATATATTTGACAGTGATAACGTTTGGGTGTGATTGTCCATAGATTTTTGCGGTTGAGAATTGCCTCAATCAACAACAGTGTTATCAATCTGTTTTGTATTGTTATCTGTGGATTTACATGACCCAGAGAGTGTAGCTAGCAAACAAACAAGAGAAAGTAATATATTTATCCTCTTATTTTCTTCTATTGGTCCTTATTTGGTCATTCTTAGTTTTTGATGTAAATAATAGTCATGGTGTACTCAACCAATATTCTGTTTCTTTCACTCAGTTTTATGAGATTGTCAGAGGCCTTCAGGCGGCCTAAAAACTCTGACACCAGGGCTAGCCACCCGGCCTATACGAACTTACTTACTTATGAGATTAAAAATTACAAAATAAAAAAACGAGAATCAGAATGCGATCCTGAGGTAAGTTCTGTGCTATTTATAGTACGATATATTTAAAGCTTGTTATGTTAAAGTATGTGGTGTGGTATTTTTTAAGCTTAATTTAAGGATACATTTTCTTAGATATTAAGTCATTACACACTTATGTTTGCAACGCCCTAACAGGGTATGTACCTAGCTATTAAGATTGCTTTGTACATAATGCAAGAAATGAATAAATACTAAATACATAGTATAAAACAAAGTCGCTTTCCGCTGGCTGTAACCATGTGTGCTTATATCTTTAAAATTACGCAACCGATTTTGATGCGGTTTTTTTAATAGATAGAGTGATTCAAGAGGAAGGTTTATATATATAATACACCTGTGCGAAGCCGGGGCGGGTCGCTAGTAGGTAATAATACTGTTGTCTACTTGCATGCAAGGTCAATAAACATTTAGTATCTATCAGAAGCAGATATTTAATGTTTACCTTAGCAACCTCTGTTAGCGACAAATTAAGACATTGTAAGTTCCAAGCCTGTTTTTCTCAAAATGACATTTCTAAGTTAGGTCAATTTTTACCGACGAACCGAACCGGAGGAGGTACTCAATTCGACGCGTATTTTTTTTTTTATGTATAACCACGCATAACTTTTTTCATAGTAGTCCGATTTCAATAATTCTTTTTTATTGGAAAAAGTATACTTCAAAATTGGTCCTATTAAAATTTTATTGAAATCGGCTGAGCCTAATAAATCATCAATAATGTGAAAAATGCTACATCGATCCGTGCGAAATATTCGCGAATTCTATACACGGGTGAAGTCGGTCATGCTATTTTTTGCAAAAAATAATCATGTCTTAACAAGATCCAGATAAGTACCCTACCACAGAGATCCCAGAGAGATAACGCCGTTGTTGTGTAGTTTGAGACAATTCTCAACTACAAAATGTAGGAAAAATCTGGCCCGAAGTTCTTATTCTTATTCGATGTAGGGGCGATAAGTCCTGCACTGACGTCCCGCATGGGGTGTTTTGTGCATTTCCCCTCCAGCGTCTACCCGAGCCAGCCCAGCTCCTTGAAATAACGGAGCGTGGCTCTGGGCCGCTGGCATAACTGCTCCAGTGGCTTGGATGGTGTACCAGATAGCGATGAGGATGATGATGTCGATGCTGATGATAAAGCAATAGTAGCGTCATGCAACCCGCAAGCGATTCTAGTTTCTGCCGTGGCCTTGCAATGCCACAAAACATGCTCTACCGTTTCATTCTCCTGCAAGCAACCACGACAGAGTGGGCTGTCGGTGGCTCCCAGTTTATACATGTGACTATTCAAGTTGCAGTGACCAGTAATGAGCCCTACCATAAGTCGGAGGTCTTGTCGCTGCAACTTCAATAGATCGTTTGTTATGTTTCTGTTCAGGGCTGGGAAAGCAGCTTTGGCATGCCTGCAATCCTCCCTTTTGTCCCACATATTTTGTTGTTCTTTTTCAGTGTGACGGCGCAGTAGATCACGCACTTCCACCGCTGTCGGCTTGCAGTGTCTAGCTGCTTTGTCCTCCACCTGTTTTTTCGTGCCCTCTTTGGCAAGGGTGTCTGCTATGTTGTTACCCTGGCATGAGCCGTGACTTTTTGTCCAGCGTACGATGGTTCTGCGTTTGTTTGAAATACTTTGGAGTGCTGTATGGCACTCGGCTATAACCCTGGACCTTGTTATAGGTCTCCTGAGTGCGTAGATCGTGGCAGCACTGTCAACCGTGAACATGATCGCTTCCTTGGAATCATCTTTTCCAGGAGATACTAGAAGCTCATTTAGTGGCTCTAGTGCTTTTACGGCCAGTAATAGGCCCATGGCTTCCGCCTGCAAGGCCGTTGTGGTTTTGCTCAGGGCAAGAGACTCCTTGAGCCCAAGCTCCGGCGAGTAATAGCCACAGCCAGTCCCTTCCTTATTTTTAGCACCATCCGTGTATATATTCCAAGACGGCGTTACACTGTCTAAAATGTCATCCTCTATGATCAGATCATACTTTTTACAGTCCAGGTGCGTTTTGGCTATCCTGTCTGTACCACTTATAGCTTCAGGGATTATTCCTGTCGCCCTGTCGATTATTCTGCAGTGGTTAGTCGTTGCACCCGTACTCTTCCACTGATTTGTAGATTTTATTCGTAGGGCTGAAGCCATCGCTTCCTGCTGAATGTGCAGATGCAGTGGTGTGAGCCCAAGAATAATTTCGAGTGCAGCTGATGGTGTATTTTTCATACATCCGCTGATTAGCGAGCACGCAAGTCGTTGCGTTTGTTGTAGTTTTGCTTTTACAGTAGCTAGGTTCGTACGTGTCCACCACACTACGCAGCCGTACGTGAAGACCGGTCGCACTATAACAGTATATAGCCAGTGACAGAGCTTTGGCTTCAGACCCCAGTACTTTCCCACCGCCCTGGTGCACTGCCATAAAATGTTTGTTGCCTTCGTGGTGACATACTCAAGTTGTTTTCCCCACAGAAGTTTGCTGTCTAGCCAGATTCCTAGATATTTAACTTCCTTGCTAAGAGTTAATTTGGTACCGAATAGCGAAGGAGTTTTCAAGTCGGTTTTCTTTGTTTTTCGTGTGAATAGCACTAACTCTGTTTTTTGCGGATTAACAGAGAGGCCGTGGCGTTCACACCATTTTTCAACTACTTTGAGTGCTTTCTGCATCTTCTCACACAGGGTCGACTCAAAGAGTCCAGACACCATGATTACCAGGTCATCAGCATATGCCACAGTGACAATGCCTTCTTTATTGAGGAGTACAATAAGCTCGTCTACCACTACTACCCAAAGTAAAGGTGACATGACTCCTCCTTGTGGACAGCCCTTAGTAACTCGACAGCGCGTGGCGCCTGCCGTTTCAATGTTGGCTGTTCTGTTTGCTAGCATTGTGGTTATCCAACCATTTACTCTGTTATCTACTCCCTGCTTTTTCAGACCTTCTTCTATGCTAGGGAAAGTAGTTTTATCAAATGCCCCTTCAATGTCAATGAAGGTAGCCAAACAGGATTGCTTGCTCTCCAGAGCGGATTCTATTTTATACACCACTTGATGGAGAGCAGTCTCCGTTGATTTACCCGATTGATAGGCATGTTGATTATTGTGGACTGGATTGTCTGCCAGAGGTCCACATCTAATATGCTTATCACAGAGTCTTTCCAGTGTTTTCAATAGGAAAGAGCTGAGGCTTATTGGCCTGAACGACTTTGGGTTAGTGTAGTCGGTTTTTCCTGGTTTCGGTAAAAACACCACTTTCACTTCTCTCCAGGCTTTAGGTATATACCTCCACGCAATGCAGGATCTAAATATGGCGATGAGGTGTATTTTAATCGTGCTTAGGCCCCATTGGAGGAGAGCTGGAAATATGTCATCTAGTCCGGGGGCCTTGTGCGGCTGAAAAGTGCTTATTGCCCAAAGAAGGTTTTCTTCCGTGACAATAGAGTCGGCAAAATCCCAGTCTTTCCTATCAGGTTTTTGTGGTATGTGTGGTTCCCATCCGTCTGAGTCGTTTAGTTGACAGTCTGGAAAGTGCGTCTGTAATAGCAATTCAAATTGCTCTTGTTCGGAAGCCGTGTAAGTGCCATCAGCCTTTTTCAGAGTACCTAGTTTTATTTGTGAGTCACTAGTTATAATTTTTCTTAAGCGTGCAGTTTCACTCTCAGATTGTATAGAGTTGCTAAACTTTTTCCAAGAGTTCTTTTGGCTCTTTTTGACCTCGACCTTGAACCGGTGGCGCATTTTTCTGTAATCTTGCCAATCTGTCTGTGCGTCGGTGTTGGCCCGAAGTTGTCACTCCCAATTAATATGTATTTGAATTTAGCAAGAATTTGACATTTTTTACAGAAAAATTCAGCAATCGACACCAAATCAAGATATTTTTCATGTCTCTTCCTAACTCATGCCACATTCAATTGATACATCACCTTCAAATGTTCTCGATCTACCACATTATCTGTCTGGTAGTAATAGCTCTGTGTAGCCTAACAATCAATCAAATGTTTTTTTAAAATGTTATATTAATTTAAGATAAAACAACATAAAATTCATGTTTGGCCCAATCAAACATAATGGCATCTGTGAGGTTAGCTACAAGCTGCTCAGATGCTCTCTCCTCACACAGCCGATGTAACAAATTTGCTACTGTGCAACAACTCGCTTCATGTTCACAGAGGCCATTAAATTAAATTGACCTAAATATGTATTCAATAAAACTTGTGAATTTTTTGTCAAAAAATTGAAAAACATGGTGCAGGACATCTACTGGCACCTCTAGCATGGCATAGGGATTAAACCATTTTATCCACTTTTGATGTCAATTGTCAGTCTGCGGGATCCTGGCGGACAAACTCTCAATGTTAATCCAAACTTTGTTCCCTCTTCGAGAGAATAAGTTAGTGGAAAGACGTTTTATCACCTTCAATTGTCTGTTGTCACTTTATTTCCTCTTTGATGGGATATAATGGTGGAAAGACAATCTGTCCCTTTGCCATGCTACCCGTGCAGGAGAGAGGTGCAGTAAGACAGATAGACAACCTGATAAAACTGCAAAAATCCACAGGATACAAGCCAAGGATGTAAGGCTGATATGATAAATAGTAATCATAAAACCAGCTGATGATTTGTTTGTTTACATAAAATAAATCTCCAACCAACAGATGAAAAATGCATGCCCACTAGATCACTGTGCCTTATGAATATTTATGATAGTGTTACATTACATATTCAAATGAGTTTTTAAATAGATGTCTCAAGAGTATTGATTAGTAAATAGTTTCAACAAAACTATTAGTGCATTTAATTTTGTTTCACTATTAAAATACTGGATAGTGGAGGTAAATAGTAACTGATAACTATTGGCAATCAGTTAGATGAGTAAACAAGTTAAATTATATAAGAACAAACAATGAGGCGTGTGACCTACAAACCAATGAAGTGAGTTCGTTGATTACGAAATAGAACTTACCTGGACAGCAGGTTGCGAAGTATTCTCGGAACTGGCCTGAGCTGGCTGGAGGTAACGGCCTGGCGGTCTACGGGGCAGGTGGGCTGGCGGCTGATCCACTCCGTGATACAGGCGCGACAAAACGCGTGCTCACAAGCGGGCGCCTAAACAATCACATAGTAACATCTTCCTTAGACTAAGCGCAAAATTCACAAGAATTAAATAATGATTCATCATATAAACCACAAACCTGCAAAGGATCTTCGAGAACTCCGGAACAAATAGGGCAAATGAGCTCTTCATCAACGTCACCTTCGAATCTCTTGATATCATAGCCCATTTTTAATAATTATGTAAAAAACTGATAACCATTTGCATGCAGTATTATTTCAAAAGAAACTTCAATAGTAACCACGCTGAACAATTACGTTATTTATCCTGAATAAACAAATAAAAAATCAGATTTGCTCAGTTCGTGTCGAAATGTCGAAAATCGTCTAAAACTACTAGTGTGACCATTTTCAAAACCATGTAAACTACTATGGACTTTGATGGTCGTCCTTGTCGAGATGATGATAGTATAACATCTCGCAAAGAAGTACTCCACCGGGCGAGGTGTTGTGCCCGGGATAGCTATCCGACCGTGTAAAACTGTTGAAAGAGGTTAAATGCACTGCTAGTTAGACTCTATTGTAATAAAAACTCCATTTCCTTAATTATTCCATATCCTAAATCATTGGTTTATTGTTTCACTTCGTACAATATTAATACTTTAAACGTCACTTATAAACCATATCTCACTTATATATAACTTATATGAATTTGGGCAGAGTAACAGTGTAAACTCTGGAGGTGTACACCGCACCACTTCACCGAACAGACTGCCGACTTTCTTTCGCTCCTCTACGGCTATGCTTTTTCCCCTTCCAATTTTAAGTCGAGTAGTTCTTCAACCGACTAGGTAATCAAATCAAAGTCTCCAAATCAAATCAAATAATCGATTAATATAAGAGTCAAATTAAATACTTATTTTTTAAAATAAATACCATTAAAATACTTAAAACCTAACACTATGAAAAGGTGTTCTTATTTCAAATTAATAAATGTGTAGTTTTTGTTATTTTTCACCTAGCGCTATGTCGGAATCCTGAAAAAATACTAATTCTATTATTTTCTAATTAAATTATTGCATTAATATTTATCCTCACGTCGACAAGATCCTCATAATGGCCCAACCTGGATACTGCACGCACACTAGTGTAGCGTAAACGTAACTTACTTTTGTACTGAAATCTGCTGACGTTGCTAATTTTCTACTTTTTTTACTGAAATGTGCAACGCACAACCTGCAAAATGGCAATCCTTGGGGTAGATCTCAACATTTAACAAAACTACTGAAAATTTACCGCACCATCAAAGTCTACTGAAACAGTAGGTAATCTTCTATAAACGGACACACTAAAAACCACAGATTACGCAAAATATGACATAAATGACATTGACGTTCGAGTTAAGATTGATAAATAGAAAGGTCAGGCTTCTGTGGGTCAGGCATATTATGGCTCAAATACACGGTCAAGAAATGATTGAAACAAATTCGGTGCAGACAAACTTGACAGATATCCCAAAGGGATATGTAATGTGGTCGATCGAGAAAATAAAGAAAGAGATTCAATGATTTAATATGGCATGAGTAAGAAAGAGACATGAAAAATATCTCCATTCAGTGTCTAGTTGCCGTGTTTTTTTCTCAGTACTTAGTGTCAAATTCCAATACATATTTGATAGGTTTGACAGCCCTGGGCAAGATTTCCCGTACATTTTTGTGGTTGAGAATTGCCACAAGCGACAACAGCACTATCTTTCTAGTTGTTATAGCTCTGCGGGTTTAGATGTTAAATGACTAGTTATATGTTTTATCTCCGGACTAGAAATACACTACGATTAAAATTCTGTCAGCTTTACGTGAGGCGCGGGGAAGGAGGTGTTTACTGAAGTTTCGACCTCTAACATATGGTTATCACAGAGAAAACTTTAAAACTGCGGTTTCATTTTGTACGTCGATCAGGGGCTTCAAGCATGGTAAAGTTATTTGATTGCGCAGCTTGCTGCATATCTCTTGAGTAAGCTTGCTAATGCGCGTACAGACTACAATACTATAATGTCACCAACATTGCATTGATTTTGTAATTACCACCCTATACCTTAGTCCTCCTTTAGATTAGAAGGAACTAAAACTACTAGGTACCTAATTAAAAGAAATTTAATCATAAACCCATTTATTAATAAATAGATAGCGAAATGGATTGCTGACTGTAACTGTTTAGATCACAGAGTTACCAGAGGGATAATGTGGTCGATCGAGTAATGAAAGAAAGAGATGCATTGATTTAATATGACATAAGTTCCAAAGAGACATGAAAAAATCTCGATTCAGTGGCTAGTGGCAGTGTTTTTGTCCCGATAGTGTCAAATTCTTGTCTAATTCCACTACATTTATTTGACAGTAATTGACAACTAGTGATAGGTAGTGATTGTCTATACATTTTTGTGGTTGAGAATTGCCTCAAGCAACAACAGCGCTATCTCTCTTGTTGTAATAGCTCTGTGGTGTAGATGCACTTAGCTAAAACTGGTAACCCCAATTTAAGCTGTCAGTTTTTTTCTGCCATTGTAAAATGGACCCAGGCAAGGGTTGCTGATAAAATTTATTCTTTTTTCCTTTTATTTTCAACAAAATTTATAATATTACAAACCAAAATGAGTGTCTTTAAATCTGCAATGGGCTACTTTAGCTCGAGTGGAGCTAATGGTGGTAGTGATAATGATTTCGTCGGTCAATTTGTGGAAATTGGAAACATGAAATTGAGAGTGAAAAAAGTAATCGCAGAAGGTAAGAAATAAGATGTTTTGTTTAACATCGAATGCCCAAGCCTTGTAGTATAGCGTGATTTGATTTCCAGCAGCTTTGGCTTGTATGTGTTCGCGTAGGGACTACTGTGTAGGTCGTCTGCTCTGTGCGTACGTCATAGCATATTGGGGGCGGAAGGAACCACTGCTTATTGTTACCATAAAGCACTTTGTGGTTTTAAACCTAATAATAATTAATTTTCGTAGTAAAAAGTATCACACAATTTCTAATTGCATTCTCAGACAGATAATAGATTTAGAAAATTATGTTGTATTGAGGATGTGTTGCTGGAAGACTAAATCTAAGTAATAAGCTCTACAAATACACTATTTCTTTGAATGAGAATACATATATGCAAAAGCTACCTTTTTCTGTAGTTACAAATTATATCAGACAATAGAGTGCCGCTGTAATCTCAGGTAGAAGTTCACACATGGTGCTATTATTTTCCAATCAGAATCAGAATATCGTTTATTGCTATAAAATGTTTTGGATTTCCAATAACCAGCCTAAGCTGAAAACCGGTCCTTCAACACTTTACCTATTTGCCAAAATGATCTGTGCCTTTTGTTCCCTACAGGTTTTATAAGTTATAGTTCTGCTAATGACATTAATTTTATTCTCATTTAATTATTTACTAGGACATTTATTTTAATTTTTACTTATTATTTCTGACATTTTATTTTGATATTTATATTTCACTTTGACATTTTTGTATTATTGACTTGTTCTAATTGTTTTTTATTTTGAACGTTTTATTTTTTGCTTGTTTAATTGAATGTGTTTAAATTATAATTTTAAATGTAATGTACTTAGGTTGTCGCATGCCTTGGCTCACGCTGTTAGTGCGGCAAGCAATGGAATTTAATAAATAATAATAGTTTTCACCTTTATTGACTTAACTCGAGGTCTATTGTAGATGACAATGCTATAAAGTAAATGCACTTCATCAAAATATGCCATGAAATATGTTAGAGCTAATTTATGCACTATGAAACAGCAGTGACACATTTTTTGCGCTTTATTGGCCATGTGTATAAATGGCATGATTATGGTAGGTATATATGTACTTGAATACTTTACCTATGTAGCAATTAGCCAATTGCACATGTATATTGGCGCCTTGAAGGTAAATTTCAGCTTTATTGTCTTCTGATAACAACTGGGAAAGACGGAAAGAAGTATAAAACAATACAATACATGCAACATATGCTTGCCAAAAATTGCTTGCTTGGAATGCAACCTGATGTTTTTTTTTATGACTGATTGCTTCACATTCATTTTTGCTAGAGAGCACTGCACTGGTCTATCATTATATGTTTATCAATAAATTCTTGGTTTGTGGCTTCTGCGAAGGTGATTATATTTTTATGATCTCAACTCTTAAATTCAGATAAGCTCAATGACATTAAGAGAGCAGTACATATCAAATGTATGCAATTGGCAGTGGACAGAGGTTAAGGACATAAACAAAGAGAGACCTATGCTCAATGTACTGCTTTACTAATAGCCTGGGAGGTAAGTGCAAAAAATTGCAACTACTTTCTAAAAGCTGAATTTTTTTGTATTATGTTATCATGGTGGTGTACAACAATACCCCGGATTCAGTCAGCTGGGATGCTTAGCGTTTGGGGGTGATACCTGTCTGATTTTTTTTAAAATAAATAATTATCTTGCAACTCATTTAAAGAGCTGAAAATTGGTGTACGGGTAGAAAAATAACTAAAAAAGAGTTTAACCACAGCCAATCGCCCAAAACATGTAACGGAGCCTTTTAGTCAGGCTGTAAAGCGGCGCTACTTTAAAGCCTGACTGACAGGCCTTGTTAAGTACTTGTTTCAGGTGTTGTTAAACTTTTTATTAGTTACATATTTTCATACCCGTACACTTTTCAGCTTTTAAAAGAAGTTGCAAGATACTCATTTATTTTTAATTCAAATGGGTATCCTGACCAAACGCTACGCATCCCAGCTGACTGAATCCGGAGGTTGTACACCACCATGACAACGTAATACTAAAAATTCAGGTTTTAGAAAGTAGTTGCAATTTTTTGCGCTTACCTCCTGGGCTATAAAGAGCTGATGATGATAAATTCCACACTTTAGAATAACAGCACAATGTAACTAATGTTCCATCACTATGTTTTCTTTCACTGGTTTATAAAACTATATTTCCTTGACCTAACAAATTAGCCAAGTGCACATTCATTTTGATCAATTTGTTAAATTGAAGATTGAATCTGATGTCTAGTTTTCCCATGAACATACTTTAAAAAGTTTTCCTTATACCTACTGTTAAAGGAATACATAGTCACTTTCAAAAAAATTGGTTAATATTTTTCTTATATCCAACCAGTTTAGCAAATTTCAAGGCTGTCTTGTGTATGTTTTGTTTTCCAGGTACCAGAGATATGTATGATTTTAGTTTTACAGGTATCAGCTATATGATTATGCACACAGATGCAAATAGTTAATTTTTCTCTGCTTGCATCCAGTTTATATTTGTGGTCTATATTTAATCATCTGTACAATCAGTTGGAGGACTAGCTGCTTATGCCAGTACATGGTATCCATTCAAGAACTTTATGGCCATCCGTTTTACGAACTATATGCCCTGCACACTACCACTTCAAATTGCTAATCTTGCGCTATGTTGTTATCTTTGATTCGTCTATGAATATTATCCACATTCCTGTCGTGATCGCATAGAGAAACTACGAGCACAGCCTGTATGATGGGCCATTTTTTGAACTTTGGACTTTAAAAGTCACAGTCCATGCTTAATATACACTTAAGAACAGACTGAACCTTTGGATAAAGAAGGAATAAATGTCAGATAGATGCAAATTAATTATTCGACATTGTTTGATATAGGTACATCAGCATAAGCTGCTCATCGATAAATTGAGTAATTAATACACTAACACCGGTTTAATTTCCAGGTGGTTTTGCTTTCGTATTCGTGGCTCAAGACGTGTCCACGGGCACAGAATATGCTCTCAAAAGGCTAATGGCGGCCGACGAAACGGCAAACAAGAATATTATCCAAGAAATCAGTCTACTTAAGAAACTCTCCGGGCACCCGAACATAATTAAATATATAGCCGCTTCATTTATCGATAAGAGCAAAACATCACATGGCATGGGAGAATATTTGTTGCTGACGGATCTATGCAGCGGGGGGAGCTTGATGGACGCACTTCAGGCTTCAGTCAGTAGAGGGAACGCCTATCCATTGAATACCATACTGAAGGTGTTCTACATGACATGCAAGGCTGTGCAACACATGCATTCTCAAGTACCCCCTATAGCTCATAGAGATCTCAAGCTAGAAAATTTCTTAATAGCTAGAGATGGTAATTTTTTCTACTTATTTTCTTGTGTATAATTTTGCATTTGGCCATCTCCATGTTGTCCCATCTCTCCTGATGCTAAGTGACAATGTCGGAAATTAAATATGGACTTTAGTTATTTGATATTATATTACTTAAGCTTTAAACAAATGCCTTTACTAACCACAACAAAATACAATAAAACTACCGGTATTTCGTCGTTTCGCCCCAACAATATTTAAGCTGCCCCTACACAAAAAAAAATTAGATCATTCACAGACCCTTGAAGGTCTAAACATAATTCAAAAACTCAAGCACACTTAAAGTGTCAATATCCGGTTACAATCATGTCTTAATAAGTATCTCAAATTAATGATACAAAACTAAAGGTTCATATCACACCTATCATATGTTTGATAATATGATATGGTGATAAAAATCAATGAACTTAGTGACTCATTGTGAACACTGAATTTTCTGTGGTAATTGTTAGTATTAATAGCAGTTTTGAGTCAATGCCCTCTGTTATTATGAACTCTCCTAATTTGGCAGGACTCTAGTGCTTTCATTACAATGAGTTAACAAAATATGGTAATAGTTAAGTGATATTTGTTGTCTTTTATGACGGACCAATTATTCTACATACTAATTATGATTTTATGACATGTTGTCGAAGAATTAGAGGCCTTAAATGTAAAATAAATGTCAAGCCATGAACACGAAATGATAATGAAATGTATAAAGTTTATGGATGTATAAATGATTTATATTTTAGGTACAATAAAACTGTGTGATTTTGGCTCAGCCACAACAGATGACTATACCCCCAACCCATCATGGAGTGCTAATCAAAGGAATATGTTAGAAGAAAATGTAAGTTTCTTATATTATATCCTCAACTGTGTTTCAAAAATATGTGTCTTTTTTATAGCAGTTTCATATTATACTCTCGCTCTGTGTTTCGCGTCGTAGTTCTTCTTCTTCATATAGTGTGTTCTGATGTGCGAGCAGGATGGCCGCTTGCTTCTATTGCACCATCAATCATAATTGAGGTGTTTAGTTCATAAATCTTCACGTTTCTGTCTCGCTCATATTCGTACGGCTTAAGGTGCGTTGAAGTGTTCTCTTTCCGATTTTATAGACTACGTCTCAATTAAGGATAAGGCCAGTAGTAACTGCGTTTGAGCGGGACGTCTAGCCTGGCTCACAGACATACACCGACCCCGCCGGCGAGGTCGAGGACTCTCCGGGTCTCTCTGTCAGAAGATCGGTTAGATTAAATAACCAACCAGCTCAACCCAATAGAGCCACAGGGCACCCTCTTCTGGGGTACTCGGGCAAGTCTGATCTCCCCTGCCGGGTGACGGCCCAAGTCCGTACCTTCTCAGGTGCCCTTGCGCTAGTCACCCTGCCGCCGCCTTCTGCGCTCTCCCATGCCCGGTAAGCTGTAGAGGCCTCAGTGGCCATTAAAAAAGAATCGGCCAAGTGCGAGTCGAACTCGCGCACGAAGGGTTCCGTACTGTATTGGAGCCCCCCTTAAATATTTCTTTTATTTTAATAAATAATTATTGAAGTAAACATATGTACAATTAAATATTCTGTGAATATTTCAAGGGTCTACCTGTTACCGTTATTATTATCGAGCGAAAAACGGCTAAAAATCAAGTTTGTTGTATGGGAGATTGGGAGCCCCTTTTAAATATTTATTTTATTCTGTTTTTAGTATTTGTTGTTATAGCGGCAACAGAAATACATCATATGTGAAAATTTCAGCTGCCTAGCTATCACGGTTCATGAGATACAGCCTGGTGACAGTCAGACGGACGGACAGCGGAGTCTTAGTAATAGGGTTATTACCCTTTGGGTACGGAACCCTAAAAAGCGACGTCCATCGAGTGTAGAATGTTTGTTAGTGTAACAACTCTGCTCAAATGCAGTATGCTTATTGCAAATATCTACCCATTGTGTGGCTCCAGTGATGACGTGAAATGAAGTACTTTATTTGTCACCTTGAACTCCCTTGCACGCCTTGTTAGCACGTCTTGGCGTCCAAGAGCAACAATCACTACCTACTATTCAATAAAATATTTTTTTTGTTATTTTATTGGCGTTTACATATTAAGTATACGAATGTTCAGTCCATAGATTACTTACCAAGACAAAAAACATTCATTGCCCAAACTAAAAACAAAGCTGTTTTTAACCGACGAAACTGAGATTATCAAAAAAAAAAAAAAACAATAATCTAAATATGGCATACATCGATTCGATGGAACTATTTGAATTTTGTAAGTAGATTTTAATGATTGCAGTCGGTTGTGCTATTTTAGGTGAACAATAATTATGTTACATCAATGTCTATAGGTATAACAAGATGCTGTATGTTGCCTAAATAGCAGGTACCTACTTCAATACAAAAGTAACTAACGTTTTTTGTAGAAAACCAAGGAGTACACCAGTGCGTTGGATGTTCGTGACAAAAAAAAACGATTTCTTGTAATATTTCCGTGTGAAAACATCGTGCCTTTTTAACATTATGGGATGGGAATACTGCCAACTGATTGTAACCTATAAACTTCTAGGGCTGCTACTTCCATTAAATAAGAAACCTTTAATTACAATTACAGATTTGCTAATAACTTGTATAATTTTTTATGCAAAGTAAAATTACCTTTGCTTCAAAAATAGCACAAGAAACAAATATGCTGTGCTCTGTTGTTATAATGGTTCTTATTGTATCCTACTAATATTATAAACGTGAAAGTTTGTAAGGATGGATGTTTGTTACTCTTTCACGCAAAAACGACTGAACGGATTGAGATGAAACTTTGCAATTATAGAGCTTATATATCAGAATAACACAGGCTATAAATTATAATGATATTGTGTGAATTTTCCATATTATAACAATAATTGTTAAGTAAGTAGTCAAGTAAAGTAATGTCAAATCGATTTTTTTTGTATTTTTATTTTCCACCTCCTTTATTAAGGGTGGTAAGGCAGGGCCTTGAAAATCCATGCGTGCGAAGCCGCGGGTAAAAGATAGTTATCTATAATGAGATAGAGTAATACGCGAGTGAAACAGGATGACACCTGCCTAGATGATAAAATTTGGACGTCCAATGGCCCATCCACTAGGTGGAGTTATATGAGATGTTCGACGACAGATACAATTACCCTGCAATCGATCTTTTTGGAAAACTGTAATGGCGGTCTACGTCCAGTTCATTGGGTGCCCTATCGTTCAAATTACGATGATATTTATGACAAATCTCGCAATGATATTCAAACAATCCAATGTCAAAACAAATTCAGGAAATTGCTAGCCCTATTTACATTAATGTTTTCTCGCAACGACCTCATTTAAATGGCATGTTTATGTAAAAGCTTATATAATTTTTCTCCTTTTCAGCTGGCCCAATTTACGACGCCAATGTACAGGGCGCCAGAAATGCTAGACACGTGGGACAATCGTAAAATCGACCACACGGTTGACATTTGGGCCTTGGGATGCATTTTATACACCCTGTGTTATTTGCAACACCCATTCGAAGATTCGGCCAAACTGGCTATACTGAACGGCAATTATAACTTGAACCCTAATGATCAGCAATTTAAATGTTTCCATGGAATTATAAGTAAGTATTCTAGATATATATTTTTTAATTTGTATATTCAGCCTGTTCCACCAACTGCTGGGTATCGTCGTCGATTCAGCCATAGGACCTCCAACAAGGGCGGTTGGAAGCGGTTTGCATCCAGCGCGATCCTACGGTCTTAGGGTAGGGTCTTGATGAGGTTATCCGTCGAACTTTTGGCTGGACGTCCTAGGCTGCCTGGTGCCTAGGGACTCGAGAACTTATCGATCCTATCGGTCATCAGTCCTCCGTGCTATGTGCCCTTCTCACTGCTGTTTCAACTTACCTATTCGCTGGGCTGGACCACCTCATTACTGATTTGATCTTGCAGAGAGACTCCGAGCATAGCCATATGGAGAGCCATAGCACGTTAGGTGACTTAGATCCTTACTTACTGCTGGGTAAAGGCCTCTATTTTTCGCCATTCTTTCCGGTCTTGCGCAAGCCTTTGCCTTCCGACATGTTTGATGATGGCAACTGACCTTCTTATTTTAGATATTTAATAACATTTCCACGATTGACTAACCACTCAATCGTTCAAACCCAGGTTATGATAAAAAATACGATAGGTTGACGACGATAAGTGAACAGTAGGCATCGAATGGTTACAGTAGGCAAGGGATAGAGTGAAATGGCAGAAACAAAGGGAAGCCTATGTCCGGTATGGGTTGTTAAGGGCTGATGATGATGATTTTTGATAACCATTGTATTTAGAACATTGCCTACAATGCGCGTTATTTATAATAGTTCCTAAAAAAATATTTCCTTAATAATTGTATTTCCTTGCTTCACTAAACTGTACTTATACGAGTATAATATACGAGCTGGGTATTCCAAAATGAAATGTGCTGAATACGTATTTTGTAGGTAAGTAGTAAGGCTAGTAATTAAGTGTGTAGTTTGTAAACCTTGCAAGGTTTACAAACTACACACTTAATTACTAGCCTTTGCCCGCGGCTTCGCCTCGTGATATTTTTTGTTATTTTTTTGTGCTAGGTTCATTTTATTTTTCCGTGGTAAAAAGTACTACTAAAGACACTCTACAATCTTACTATACAATCTTTGAATTATATCCATGCCAAAAAGCAAATCTATCAGTTGCTCTGTTGCTGCGTGAAAGAGTAACAAACAAACATACTATCGTATTTATAATATTAATAAAGTAACGAGTAAGGATATTCTTGCTCAGTTCCTATTTTCTTTGATTTTGAATTCTGGGGTGATTTTAGCTACCCCAGAAAAATAAGATGTAGCTGCTGCCTCCCGTAGAGAATTTCTCTATATAAATACACCAATACCAATGAGTTATCTGATCTCGTTTTTCGTTTTTTTTTCCTTGTCCGCTCCAAAAAAGACTTTTCGGTTCCTAGTAGTAAATGCTGTAATATCTCATCCGTTTAAAGTCATATTCGGCTAGATCTGCGTGTGTAGAGGCCGCGCCAAAGCCTATTGTGCCTTAGCGTAAAGCAATAAGCGTGTTTGTTGTCCGCAGGCGGGTGCCTGACCGTGAACCCCGAGCAGCGGCTGAGCATCGGGAGCGTGCTGGAGCAGGTGGTGGCGATAGCGGAATCCAACAATATCAATCTCAAGAACACAACACTCAAATTTGAGCGTAAAAAAGTTGAACAATCTGTGGCCACTAGCTCGCCAGGTAATAAGAAGTCAAGTAAATATTACACTACCATATCCTAAGAGAAGTTCCGCGCGGCTCGTTCCGACAGACGCCCATATTACTATCGTGAATGGTAATAATCCAAGTTTTAGTCTACGATCGCGCGACTCATCCATTAACCTTACGGTCCATCGTTATGTTCTGTTGCATTCGAAACTCGAGCTAAAAATGGTCAAGCATTTTTTGACTTTTTACACTCAAATTTTTTATTTGACCCATTATATTATTTTGAGTTGAGTTCCATAGAGAACGGTTGTCGTAAAACGAATTGTGAGATTTGTTTACATTCCAATAACGATAATTCGCCAAATATCGATCATCACCAAAGGTAAGGAATGAATGAATTGTTCTCTAAAATGAAATAAGGTAGTATAGCATTTATTTGACTTTAAAAAATATTGTTATAAATTATTATGAAAGTATTTATGTTGGTTTGATGCTGGAACGCGTCACGTTTGATACGTAATTAGATTTTGTAATTATGCAATGGTAGTCTAAGAAAAGAGGCTTTTTCCGGGCGGACATATTGAGTGCAATATTGACGTCTCATCTTTCCAACAGGATCACATTACAAGCTTTAATTTGTCGATTAAGGAATGTCCTTGAGCACCGATTATAAAATCGAACTGCGAAAAAGTCATATTAGAAAGTAGTTTAAAAAAACGAGACCCAGTCGCTAACAAATCTACTATCTTAGACGTGTCTAATGTCTATTCTATAAAATATTTTAACCAAAAAAGTCAGTGTGCATTTATGAAGTGCATACCTTTCTTAGTTATAGGATTCCCTTCGCTAGATAGATCTTTTTAGGTCTATAGAATGTATTATAATTACATTCCTGTAAGTATGTAGGGCCGGAAATATTTTACACGTTTAATTCGTATATTCATATTTTTATTTATAGTTACGATACGATAAAAGACAAGGAGATTAACCTCGACGGGTACAAACATGATAATTATATCAGAATATTATAAAAATACTAAAGTATAATCAAACAAATATTGAGTTAAGTAACCTGATGTTTTTTGGTAACTATCCCGTGGCCTAAGAGTTCTTTGCGCTACTTGACTATTCAATAAATTGAAATAAGTTCTTTGTTCGTTATTTAGAATTTAAAATTATGGCGATACATAATAAACTGTTGCGGTTATCGATAGTTCTCAAGTTTTATTTTCCCTGTATAATGGGAAATCACGCTAGTGTTACTGTAGTAAAAAAGGTTTCAAGTATTAATTTTTCAAGTTTGTACCCGATTGTGGGTGTAGGTATGAAAGATATTTCCAGGTACTAAACTTTAGTTGTATTACTTTTATACCATTCACTTATACTAACAAACTATTCTTATGAAGCTCACAGCTAAGCTAACAAAGGTAAAAGTCGCAAAAACTGTATCACTAACAACGGTGGCTTGGCCGAATCAACATTTTATTTAATCGTATTTATTTTTTGTGTACACTGCTAGTCTATTGCTTAAAAAATAAAATTTTATACTCAACTGAGATAATAAATATAATCATGGATATTTAAACTTCCTTGACAATATAAGGAATTACTGTGTGGTACAACTTAGAATTTTATATAATGTTAACATATTCACGTCATCAGAGTCTTGTAATAGATTTTGTCATGGAATCATTGCCATTGATTTACATGTTGAAGCTTAAATAATTAAATAAATATGTATATTCACAATTATGGTTTTTATTTCTGATATAACGAGGACAGGTTTTTGATGGACATAGGAGCACTCTAGCAGTCGTTGGAAACACATGGGTAAATTTTTAACATCATTTTATATCTGTACTAACATGTTGGGTAAATAATAACAGTTGATGCACCTCACATTTTATTTGAGCTAATATTTTTTAACTCACAAAATAACAGTTTTTATGATACTTGGTAACTAGCTATGCGCCACTTACATGTTACATAGTTACTAAAGAAGGCTATATTCGTGGCAAGTGAGAAATAAAGGTATAATTCCGTAGCAGACTGCGCGCAGCAGACTACAGTGTCGCCGCGACACCGTTTTAATTTTAAACGTCCAACGTTTTTCAAGCATTGCAACCGTTTGGCGTTACTAAAATGTGCTTAAGCACGTTTCTGGTCTTTATGTGTTCTATGAAATATATTCCGCAGATAGTGATGCGTAGTCTGCTGCATCGCCAGACGCCACTGAAGTCTGATACTGCGGCCAGTCTGCAACCGTACCTTGACGGCCTCATTAATAAACGCAGACCGCAGTTATTTTGAAGTAGTTACTCTGTGTTTTGTCGAATTAAAATTTTCAAAGAAAAAGAAAAACTACAGACTAACACTTCAAAATAACTGCGTTTATTTAATAAGGCTGTAATGGTTCGGGAATAATATCACACCTCTCTTTCTTGCTCCGAAGGTGTGACAATTCCCCTCCTTTTCACTCCTGTTACGAATGTAGTATTCTATTCGTAATGGTGTTGATCTCATACTGACAATCTCACATTTCATGAAATTATTAAAAAGCAAAAATCTTCTTTCGTCCCAATGGTTTCGATAATAATGCATTAAATATTTTTTAGGGTTCTGTACCCAAATGGTAAAAACAGGATCCTATTACATACTATTAAACCTATGTATGCTCCTCTGAAATACCTAGTGATATTGAATAATTTTGCAGTACAATATTTTTATGAAATTTAAAGTAATTTCAAAAAATATTTAAACAGGCTTATTAAGCCCAATTTTAGAGGCATCATCGTAAAAATAGTAACATAAAAAGTTTTCTCTCTATCGTATACCTAAAGTGAAAAAGAAACAGAAAATGTCTAGTTAGCTGTTTTAATTACGATGGCGCCTCTAAAATTGGGCTTATTGTCGAACTAATCTGGGCTGGGAGGTATGAAACTCAAATAGTATTCTTTGCTTATAATATCTAGTCTTAGATGCACTAAGAAGCATTCTAATAAATGCCAGTGGATTGTAAAAAATGCACGGAAACTAATCCTCTAAATATTACTCTATACTAGTAATAATTTTACGCCCAAAATTCTCGAAAAATGATGAATATTTATCGCTTCAAGTTTCTAAGATTGCGTGCAGAATATGCCACTACTGAGACTGTTACTCAGTACTCTGCTCTCTGTTGGCTGTAACTCTGATCAGAAAAGAACTAGAAATGTTCATAATTATGTGAGTACAGCCGCTTTAACAACAAATAGAAATAAAGTTCGAAATTATAGCGTTCAGGAAATCCTTTGGGAAACGTGTTTTAGAAGAATGACATTTTTCTACCCGGCCACCCATTAGAACATTAGGTATTGCACGATAGCACGGAACCGTTAGTGCGTGAGTCCGACTCGTAATTGGCTGGTTTTTTGTTATTGAACGTTGACTTCAGTGTTAACATGTTAGAGTGACTCGTAATATGTAAGTCAATTTTAATAAACTTAGCCTTCAGGCGGCCTAAAAACTGACACCAGGGCTAGCCACCCGGCCTATACGAACTTACTTAAATAAACTTGAGCCTAAAACAAACATAAAAATACACCGAAAACCATTTTTTATATCAAACATTGTTCCCTAATCCAAATAAAATAAAAATCAACATAATATTTGGGCAAATTAATCATTCACTTTTGATTTTGTGTTCACTATCATTACCTATACTCGAATACTATAACGAATTTTAGCATAGGACTTACATATAAATAACTGTAAGAAAACTAAAATTTTATTTTCCAAATTATCAAAAATCTAGTCATTTAATTATAAATTTACCAAATGAACAACGTACATGACACATGGCGTATCAAAAACTAGCTCTCTAATATGTATAGTTGTTATCGATCTAACTTCTAATCTGAATTTATCTGTTAAGTAGTTATTTAGGTACTTAGATAAATACTCATACTGAGGCTTTTTAATGTATTGCTCGGTATATATTATTTAGCCGTGCCTCAATAGGTATGTGCGACGAAACTAAATAATGCGTGATATAAGCTAATCCTAAAATATAGCGCGCTAAAGATAAACTACTAGTTATATTGGGTTTTGAATGAGGTTGCAGTTTACTGTGATAACTTATAGGGGTCGAGAATTGTCTGATCTGTCATACGTCGTTATGTGTGCATTTTGTCGTACGAAACGTGATAATGTTTCTATTTAACTGAATGCCTTTATACCGACACAAATATTAATAGAAATGGTCAGCCGGCGTTTGCGTTTCTTCCGAAAAGGTTCTAATAATTATATTTAGCCAGCATGCCATACTTCTATATCCTGCATAAAACCCTTAATTTAGAACATACTTAGAGCCTCTTTCCAATACCGTTAAAAGCTATATTTGTTTGATCGTATAGATGCATGTACACTTGTCATTAGTGAATCGCTTGTTTCTATTTCTTTGAATGACCACCTCTTTGCATGTATGTGTCAGTGCATTAGTATGTAGAGCTTCTACGCCTTTTATTTAGACCATTTTTTTAGTCTGATTTTAATTATGAGATAAAAATTCAAGGAATCTTATAGATGTACATTTTTCAGTACTTCTGTATTTATACTTGTAATACAATAAAAGGCGCAAAAGCCCACTTCACACTGTTATTTTGAACGCTATACATATCACTTTTTCTTTTTCATTTTAGGTGTTTTCAACTTTTTCGGGTGCCCAATAGTATTCTCGTTTAAATGACCTGCGCATGACCCTTGACCTTGCATCGGATACAAAATGACGCTTGGATATGCTCAAAATGATGAGTATTCATTGTTTTTATTTATTAGACGATTAGTTTTATTGTTATTGCACTTTTTAAATGTTTAACGTGGCTGCTGTGTAATTAAACCAAACAATGTTTTGTGATAAATTTTAAAAGACATTCTGGGGATAAAGGCAGCTTCTAGCAGAAAAATAGACGTTATAATTATGTTTCAGTGATTGGAAAATAATTATGGCATGTTAGTTTATTTGATCGTTATAAATAGCATGCTTTTATTTGTTTCTCATAAAGATTAGATATAACAATCATTTCATTGGTTTCTTGTTTATTATTCTTACTTTTTGCTAGTTTCTCATTGCACGTAAAGTATCTGAATGATTAAATGGTCCCTGAGACTATTTTAGTAAAGTGAGTAGGGTGCATGCTCCAAAAGTTTGTATGTACCTGAGGATGGCATGTTCTGTCTATGGCTTTCTTTATCCCTTGTGTGTATTATATTGTTAACGAAAATCTTTTAAAACGCACATTATATTTAAAAATTTCTTCGAATTTAATTAGATATAACGACAATAACTAACATTTATCTTGATGCTTGTTAATTTAACAGGTTTTAAAGACTGCTGTCACTCTTCTTCTTTTAACCTTATTTTTGAGGCAATAAGGTTCAAAAGCTTTTGAAAACATGTATAAAAAATGCAATTTTGCATTCCAAATATATGTCGTTATCTATAATGTTTCAAGTGAGTATTTACTAGTTACCAAGTTGTTATACATTTACCTGTGGGTTATTCCTTTGAGGTTTTATCACAGTGCGATCATTTAATCGTATTTGTTAAGTATTTCCCATGTTTAGTGAAAATGGCTGCTATAGGTGTGACCTATGCACTTACTGAATTATCTTATTTTTACAATTGATTTTATTATTTCGTTTTAGGCCAGTATGGCCATTGGGGCAATTTTTGCAATTTTTTGTAGCATTTTTTATAGTTACGCTTGAAAAAGTACCTCTTAAATAAATAATTCTGGATAGGTGTCAATATAATTGATATAATTAACATGAAAAAACTGATTTGCGCTAGGAAACAGTACAGAAAACATATTATAATAGTAGTTTATGCAACTGTCATATAATGAAGAACACTCGTTACTATTATGAAACTCGCTGCGCTCGTTTCATAAACTCACACTCGTGTTTTAATACCCGTGTTATATGCAGTTGCATACACTACTTTATCTTCACTAATAAAAAAAAAATTAAAAAAAAAACATATTGCGAAACATTAAATTCACGCGTGCGTGTATTGTCACAGTGAACTTGGCGCCATTAAAATCTAACCAATGAGAGCGCAGCTGCGCGCGCAGGGCCAATCAGGAGCGAGCGCGCGATGTTATAATGAGATTTTACGATATCGATGTGGATATTATAACATCATGTGAAATTGCTTAAATTGAGTGTTTTGTTGTCTGCGCTATAACAGTAGTCATTATAAGTCAAGTATTGGAAACATAAGTAGAATGTTACAACATTAGTGTAGATAAAATAATTTTACACATACAACAACAACATTATAAAGTACGTAGTGCAGTAAAGTCTATGGTTCAGATTTGCTGAGCATATTAAAAGAGTAACATTTAAAAAAACTTAAAAAAAATACCCAAATTGCTGAAATAATAAAATAAATTGTAAATATATTTAAAGTAAGCGGGATTTTACCTATAAGTTGTAATGCATTTAAAATACTAGAATTCATACTGTCAGTACGAAGTAAAAAATAATGATTATAATCACCAAAAAAATCGCAATTTTATTGGTTATTTTATATACTTATGGTGCTATTTCTCTATTTATGCTTCTTGCTAAAGAACGCTTGCCCCAATTTTTAATATATGAATAGACTTATGAAATATAATTATAGTATACTTTGTGCTAGAGATTCTGCATCACAGATACATTCCATTTTTTACCCATTTTTTCATTTATTTTATTTCTTCAGAAGTTTAAATCTGTGAACTTGATTAAATAACTTATATATTTATCGTTCAGTAGATTTTAAAACGATGTACTCTTTATTGCGTGTCCTAAATCTTTTATTATTTTTTATTAATGAAAGTACAAGACTTTTGTTTCTTGATCTGCAGAAATGCTTGTTTTAAATGATTTAGTTTTTCATAAAAAAATGTTGTATGAATTAGCGAATTAGGTGTAATAGAAATAAATCTATGCTAATTTCATATTATCCCAAGCCGTTTTGCGAAAAAGAAAAATGATTTGATATTTATATATTTAGTGTTTGCTAATCATAATAGATTATTACTTGTTTCGCGAGTAGGTTTTTTCGTTGAGGCATGATGTTTAGAAAATATCTAAATTACCTTTTTATTTAAGTGAATATAATTTGCGATTTTTCTTTTACATTTTTGGGTCAAACTATTTCATGCGATATTTTAAATAATGTAATAATATACTCGTGTTTAGCTAAATATATTAGAAAATAAATCAGCTCCCATTTTATGCTGATATTAAAATGTTATAAAAGTATAGTAATGTTATTCCTTTACATCAGATCTTAAATATTCAGAAAGATTAATAGTTTATAGATGAGCAATATTTTTGTTACTACATATTAGTAATATTAAGACAATTATGTAAGATATTTTATTTAATTTTAGAAATAAATGTCAAGTAAATATAATATTCGTGTTTTTATGAACACACCATAACACCTGAAAAAATAATTAGTAGGTAAGTTAGCTCAGAAGATTTTAATGTACACATTTAACATTCATATTGATAAAAAGGAATTTAAATTAAGTATATTGTAGATTTTGTCACATGGGAATTCACATACTAAATTATTTTTTACTAAAACACATTTTCACATTTAATTTTTTAAAAGATAGAGTCAAACATAGTCGCCCATTTTATTTTATACGTGAGGTTTGTGAACATTAGGAGACATGGCCTAATATAGCTGAAGCTGATTTGCAGATACTGATCTATTCTCAGACTTAACTATACTCGTGGATTCTTCAATGTCAACTAAAATTCATTTTTTGTGATAAACATTTCAAAAATTCGTCGCGAATGCAGGACTCGAACCTGCGTCTTCAGATCACTAGCCCGACGCTCTCCCAACTAAGCTTATTCGCAGTCCTGACTTTGCGTAGAATTTGTGAAGTGTTAATCATAACCAACTTATAGCGTTGTCAACTAAAATTGTCAAAGAGCACTTTAGTAGGGACAGTTGGAGGTATTTCTTGTCATTTTTGAGTTTTAGCTTAGTATAGACTGAGTCAAACTTCTTGGGGCTGTGATGTTAGCTACCAGCTACCAGCTGCGGATAGCCCAATCCTGACTGAAGCTCACTAAACAACTGCGCGAGGATTTGGTTATGCGCAGCTTGTATCTAATATCACGACCGCCAAGAAAAGATTCGGCCTATACTTCAACTATGAAAATTTGGAGTAGTCTGCGTCCAAATTTTTCCTTAAATTTCTCTACCAACTCAACTTTACCCATAGGTCTTTTCAGATCAGTTTCATACCTGTTAAAATGGAGAACAATTTAAGAATTTACGGCGTTTTGGATCCCAATGATTCAGCTACATCTGACTATCATTGGTTTCCTACTCGCCAAATTTATTTACACGAAAAAATACCACAGCTCAACTTACACATTGTTATCCAGAAGTGATGTTCTAAGTCGAAAGGAGGTAATTGCGACCATCATTATGAACAACTTTTACTAGGGCCACCCGGAATTCGAGAACAAAAATCAGCTGTTCATACATTTTGAAGATTCCCAGTTGCAGCTCTGGAACAGCTGTATTTTTTTAAGTTGGCTCCATAGTCTTCTTCTTTGCGAGTCGATGTAGCGTGCTAAAAATTACATACCGGCTTTTGACTAAAAATCAGCCACCTCAATGGCGCTCTCTGTTACCTCATAGGTTCTGAGTGGTGCAGGTTATAGGGCATGCTGTACACATGGTCAGATGTGCCATAGGCATTCGTTGGCTCCACAGTAAAAATTGTTCAAAATGATGGTTTTAATCACCCCCTTCCTGGCTAAGTACAGAGTGACCAGATGATCCTGTATGACTGTAGGCGAGATGGTGATTGTGTTGTTAATTTCAGTTGTGACGGATCAGCCCGCCAGTACAGCGGAGGTGGCCAACTCTAGGCCTCCCGAGCCGGCCCGGCCCCCGCCCCCCGCGCGCCCGCCCGCCGCCCCGCACTACCAGCCGCCCCCGCCGCAGCCGCACGCCGCTCCCGGTCCCTCCGGAGGCCTATTCTCGTCTATAAGAGGCGGCGCGGGCAGCTTTCTTAAAAACTTGAAAGACACCTCGTCGAAGGTTATGCAGACAGTTCAACAGTAAGTGATGTTTCTTTAATATTATAACATTTTCCAATTCCAATCTTCAACCAAGCCCAGACTCATTTTTAATCTCCGCCCATACATGTGAAGATTTACCTCAAGCGAGCTGTGCCTGTGTTGCTTTAACTAGAACAGATAATATCAGATATCTCGGAGTACAAATAGACTGTCTCCTCAATTGGCAACCCCAAATAGAAAACCTATCGTCACGAGCTAGGCGCCTCATATACGTTTTCAAGAAGCTTAGATCTTCTGTGGATCTCAGTACTCTTAAACTAGTCTATTTCTCGCTGGCTCAATCTATTCTAACATACTGTGATACTGTTTGGGGAGGTGCCTGTGCAGAAACACTCATAAGACTAGAGAGAGCTCAAAGAGCCATTCTGAAGGTAATGATGAAAAAACCCATTAGATATCCCACAACCACTCTGTTCAAGGACGCAAATGTATTGACTGTTAGGCAGTTAATAATTTTTCATATCGTTTTGCGGAAACATAAACAGTTGCCATATGATCCAGACAGGGTCAGTAGAAGACAAAAAAACGTCTGTTCCATCGTACCTCACAGAACCAGATCCGCTAGCAGACACTTTAACCATCTTTCCACTCATCTGTATAATTTAATAAATAAAAATCTTAACATCTACCCTCTCACGTTCAGAAAAGTCAAATCTTCCGTTGAAGGATGGCTTAAAACCTTGACATACAATGATACCGAAAAGTTACTCAGTATTATAAACTAAAAAATAGACTCATTCACATACACACACACACACTCACACACACACACGTGTAACACTGCAAACCTTGACTCTCATGAGATCTCGTGTATTGCAGTGTTACACACACACACATGCACACACACACTCACATACACATACTTACACACACACGCGCGCACACGCACACGCTTTTCAGCATACACGAAGAAACGAAGAGTCTGAATTTAATTTAAATACGATATCTATGAATGATAATCTGTGTCAAATCATGACAACAACATTATTATTACAAACTTTAACTAAGTACTTGATAAATAATTGTTTGCGATTATTATGTAAGTACGAAAAATTTAAAATTTAATAGACAAATTATTGTTATTACCTATTTATTTAAAACTTATAATTCTATTATTTTTGTAACTGTTAAACAAATTAATTGTTAGCTATTATTATAAATATTGTTTCAGCTGCTAAAAGTTTGTATTTAAATTTGAAATGCTAAATTCCAAAATATAATAAGTGCGACCTATATTATATTTAAGAACACAATGGAGGGCTCTGGCGTCTGTAACACAGTTTTGCTACTAGTATGGACGCCAGCCAGTCATTAATACAAACAAGAATTTGTACTTAACTTGTCTCTCATTTTATAAGCGTCAAAACATTTTTGTAAATCAAATTATTGTATAGTTCGTAATCTTCTGGTTCAATAAAGCATTTTATTATTATTATTTTATTATTATTATTTTTGTAGTAAAACTTTCGTTTTCTCTCCGATATGGAGGTATTTATTATATGGCACGGGCCGGAGCCAAGTGCTATGAAAGTGATAAAAATTTTCTGACAATCCTGCACGTATTAAGGATGACTGCTTTTTGAAGCAACTTATATGTTAATTTATGGATGTCAAGTATTTTGAGGCTAGTTTCTAGCGATTTTGGTATAACTCCTGTAGTTGACAGAATTATAGGAATAGTTTTTATACTCAATATTTGCCATTGGGTCTTGATTTCTACGGATAGATCAGTATATTTAGCTATTTTCTCGGTATGGGTGGATTGCAAGTTGTGGGTATTGCAAATAGCGACGTCAATCAAGAAAACGGATTTGTTGATTTTGTCTAGAATAGTAATGTCGGGTCTATTAAAATGTACAGTCTTATCAGTAATTATGGTTCGGTCCCAGTACAGTCTATAGTCATTATTCTCTAGAACAGGTTCCGGTTTGTATTTATAGTACGGTTTCTTATCTGAGATGAGCTTATATTTGTATGCGAGAATTTGGTGGATTATTGCAGCTACTTGGTCATGTCGGTGCTTATAATCAGTTTGAACTATTGCTTTGCATGCTCCAGTGATGTGCTGAATAGTTTCAGAACTGCTGCAACATCTTCTGCATATGTCAGTAATGTTAGGTGTTTTGATTATGTACTTCTGATAATTGTGGGTATCGATGACTTGATCCTGAATAGCTAGCATGAAAGCTTCCGTCTCAGGGAAGAGCTCACCCCGCTCCAACCATGCGTTCGACGCATTCTTGTCGACATGAGGTTGTTGCAGGTCGTGATAATGCCTTCCATGGAGAGACTTCTGCTTCCATGCTTCAAACTTTTCTGCCTGTTGCGTAATCTGTTCATTGCGTTGCGTGTTGGGTTTGGATAGGTTTAAAGGAGTGTACCTTTTATCAGTTTTAACAATTGCTTTATGTAGTGTGGACACTTCTGCTTGTTTATAGAAATAATTTCTCAGAGTTGTTTTTTGCTTGTTGTGGAGATTAATTATGTCTATAAGCCCTCTACCACCTTCTTTCCTCGGCAAAGTGAGTCTTTGTATACATGACCGTGGGTGGTGTTTCCGGTGGCTAGTCATGGATGTATTAATAGTACGTTGCAAATTTAGAAGATCTGTCTGTGACCAGTTGATAATACCAAATGTGTATGTCAGAACAGGGATGGCGAATGCATTTATGGCTTGTACTAGATTACGACCAGTTAATTGTGATTTGAGTAGTAGGTTTAATCTGTGTCTAAATTTTCTTTTAACTTCAGCTTTTGTATCTTTTTGTGCTATTTGGTGACTTTGCTGGAATCCGAGGTATTTATAAAAGCTATTTTCATCTATTGGTTCAATTACTTCACCAGAATTGAGGGCAAAAGGTTCGAGCTCAATGGTTTGGCTTTGGATGGAGTAAGTCTTACATTTATCGATTCCAAATTCCATATGTATGTCGTTTGAGAATATTTCTGTAGTATTTGCAAGTTGATGAAGAGATTCTACGCTATTGCTGTAAAGTTTAATATCGTCCATGTACATAAGGTGGGTGAGTTTGTAGTTATCACAGTTATTAATATTGATTTTCAGTCCTGCATTTAAATTATTTAACATTTTGGATAGAGGGTTTAAAGCTAAGCAAAACCACTCTGGGCTTAGGCTGTCTCCTTGGAAAATACCTCGTTTTATGGCTATTTCTTCTGTCTGTATAGTCCTGGTTTTATTTTTAGCTACAAGTGTGGTTCTCCAGTGTTTCATAGTGTTTTCTAGAAAATTAATAATGAGTGGGTGAACTTTATAATGTTTAAGTATGTAGATTAGCCAACTATGTGGAACTGAATCGTATGCTTTTCTGTAATCTATGTACATTGTGTTTAGATCTTGTTTTCTTACTAAAGTTTGTTTCATGGCGATTGAGTCAATAATCAGCTGTTCTTTGCAGCCTTGGCTATGCTTTCGACATCCCTTTTGTTCCTCGGCTAATATATTATTTTGCGTGATGTGGTGGTGCAGTATACGAGCTATACAAGAGGTTATAATTTTATAGATAGTTTGCAGACACGTTATTGGTCGATATTTGGCTGGATTCAGGTAGTCTTTATCTTTGGGTATCATGTAAGTGATTCCTTGAGTTATATACTTTGGCATAGAGTCGGGGTTTTCTAAAAACTGGTTTATATGTGTGTGAAGTAATGGATGTGCGGAAGTGAACTTTTTATACCAATAATTGTGAATGTTGTCTGTTCCAGGTGATTTCCAGTTATGTGTGTTTGTGATTACTTCTTTAAAAATATGAACAGGGATAAATTCGAATTGCATTTCGCTGTAGTTTTCTGTGTATACTAAGTCATCTTTGATCCATTCAGCATTTTCGTTATGTTGGACTTGATTGCTCCAAATATTCGACCAGAACGTGTGCAAACTCTCCGGTGTAGGTAATGGTACGTTAGCGTCAGTTGAAGCGTCTTCGGGTTGTGTGCTGAGACTTCTGTAAAATCTTTTTTGATCGCAACTAAATTGAGTATTTTGGTTTTTCCTAAGCGTACAGTTGTTATACCTTCTAAACCTACTGGTAATTGCACATAATTTCTGTTTTAGACTGTCTAAATATTGTTCATTGGTTAGGTTGGGTTCTTCATAGCGTGAATGAGTTTTGTGTTTTTCTTTGATTCTATCAATGTGGGTTACTAAATTATTGCTTCTAATTCCGGCTATATATTGGGTCATTCTGCCTATGTCTTTCCTCAGATTTTCAATTTTATTTTTAAGTCTTTTTTGCCATGGTTGCATATTATTTGTTCTGTGTTGAGCTGTTATAGTATCTAGTTGTTCTCTAATTTTAGCACCATTACAGCTGGCTGCCGTGTACGCTGCGGAGTATATGATAGTCTGAGTTGTGTTAAAATCGGTATCTGATGTGAGAAGATTTGGTAGTATATCTGTGTTCAGGTAGTTTACAATATAGGCTTTTTTGATGTATTTTGCTTTGGAATACGCGGTCTAGTCAAGGGGTCTGAATTTATGTACTTTGCGTAGGTTGTCGTAAAAATATCCTTTATTTTATGATTTAAGGTTTCGTCCGTATTGCGTGGTGTTTCTATATTGTCATTTATGTTCTGTTCGTTATGTGTGACTTCTTGTGTAGGGAATGTAGCTAATGGTGGTATATCAAGTTGATTGTTTTGGGTTTCTTGGGTGTAGTTTCTTTCTGAAGTTGTTTCAGTGCACTGTATCATCTCTGTTTCTACGTCGCGTCTTATTTTTTGTATAGAGTCGTCCGTCAGTAATTTGTTATGTATGATCACGCGTCTTTGGTCAGCGATACGTTGTTCTGAGACATGAGCAATATGTGGGAATAAGTTTATTATACGGCTATGCAGTTGTTTGCGATAAGCTGATTTGTTTCGTTCCAGTTCAGTAATTCTGTAATATTCCCTAATGATGGCTTCATTTACGTCATCTGTCCATCTCATTCTAGTTTGTTGTATCGATCTAGTTGTGTCTTGGGAGTTATTTGTCATGTTCATTGATGGTTGATTGGTTCCAGATGTGAGTTGGTTAGCAACGTCCTGTTTAATTAGTTCTAGGGTGGTGTATGGGATTAGCTGATTCCGGATTATGGCTCTACGTTGATCTCCAACTCTTTGTTTTGACACTTCCATATCGGGAAATTTTTTGATGAAAAGTTGATGTAGTGGGTCAAGATATCCTCGTGTTTTACTTTCGTTTTCAGTGACTAATAAATATGTGCGCCAGATAAATTCGTTCATTTCACTTGTCCATTTCTTTCGCGCGCGGTTATTGTCAGAGATGGGTACAGCATTAATGGCTATTGCCTCCTGTACAACATCATCTGACAAAGTTGAGCTTGATAAAGATCGTTCCCTTAATTGAGCTGCAAAGGGATATGGCGATGACACTGGGGAGTCAAACAAACTCTCACTCGATGTTGGGGATACAGCTATACTTATTCGTTCGTATTGTTCCTCTTTCTGGAGATCTTGGACACTACTGCTGTTAGAGTTTGTTGAAGGTCTCCTAATGGGACTTTGTCTGGTAGATCTTAAATTGTATCGCTTATTATGATGCCTATCGTTTATTATTATTTTATCGAAAGTTAATAATTACGGAAAGATCTATTCTTCGAGACACAGGCGACATAGTTTGTTTGGAGAATAGCGTTTTACAACAATAATATGTACTTACCGATTTCTGTGACATTAGATGATTTTCGGATTGAATAAATCATTTTTGTGTGGAACAGCTGCTTTGTTTCGCGATTTCAGGTTGATTCTGTAGTAGAGTAGGTAAAAGTTGGTTATAATAATAAGTACAAAAATAATGCCCGTCGTCTAAGTTTTACACTCAGTATTATAAAGTATTATAACACTAGTTCGCCGTTTGTGTCCTGATGGAAACCGCAAGGTCGCAATGTATGCGAGTAGCGTATAATCGGTCATATTTGAAGTCAAGGGAGGAAGCCTATGACTAGCAATGGAATCCGGCTGAAATGGCGATGATTATTAATTCGTCACATTACGTCAATGTATCGTCAATATTATGACTACAGGCCAATATTTTGTGATATATATTTTAGCCTCTGAGTTCTCTGACACAAAATAATTTGCATTTTAAGTTTTCTTTTAAATTCCATTCTGGAACTGTTGAGAGTCATTTAATCATTTAATATTTCCCAAAAAACATAATATATTATTTAAATGAGGTGTCGTTTGTTACAGGTCGATTGCTCGAACAGATTTGGACATAAGTTACATAACAAGTCGTATCATAGTAATGCCGTACCCTTCGGAAGGATTGGAGAGTGCTTATAAGACTAATCACATAGATGATGTAAAGGTGTGTGGACTAGTTTTAATAATACATTTCCCAGTTAGAAAATATGAAAAACCATTATTTATTTGTAATCTGTTAATTTATTCGAGAGACAAAGAAAATATTAGTTGTTTTACGGAATGTATTTGTCGTCGTTCGTTTCGTTCTTTTTCTATTAGTGCTATAAGATATTAAACACAACCATGTACTTTCTAAGTAAGTCAAGGACTCATAAAACGGTTCAAGAAAACTAAAGAACATTAAATTAAAATAAAACTTAAAAATCAATTACATTTCACAATACTTCAACAAGAAACCCTTCATGCTGCCAAGGGTTCTAGAGTAACGTCATTTTATAATGTAAGGTGCGTTCGGATAGCCTACTGATGGTAAAATAACAATTAAAAACGCCAACAACGATCACATTCAGCGTTCGTTTTGAGAATGTGTGTGCAAAAGTGTCATTTTTAACTGTTTTCGTTCACGTTTCGATTTCCATCTCCACAGGCGTTCCTAGAAAGCCGCCACCCGGGCGGTAAATACACAGTATTCAACGCGTGTCGTGGCGTCAGAAACAGTTTCCCGCGCCACGTGGTGGTGTCTGACTGCAGTCACGCGTTGCAGCCCACTGAGATGCTGGCCTCTATCTATAATATCGTCAAGCAAATGTACCAGTGTCTGGGAAGAGATGATAAGAGCGCCATCGTCATTACGTGCCAAGTAAGTTTGAGTATAAATTTTGAACGCGTGGTCCCCTATTTCTAAGAGAGCGTCAGACGCAACGAGATGTGACGCATCCTAGGTAAGGCTTTCCGCGCCACCTGGTGGTTTTCGTCTTCAGATACGCGCTGCAGCCAACTGAGTTGCTGGCCTCTATCTATAATGTTGTGAAGCAAATGTACCAGTGACTAGGAAGAGATGGTAAGAGTGACATCGTCATTATGTGTCAAGTAAGATAGAGTACGTAATATTCAACGCGTGGACCCCGATTCTTAAGTGAACATCAAATGGCAACGCAGCGCGATCGTTAGCACGCTTTGTCGATAGATATCCTATACTACGCTTACAAGTGCGTTAAAAAATGGTACACCCTTTTTTTCGGTATTACAGAGAATATTTTCGCTACCGAAATAATTTTATTATGAAATGGTTGTATACTATATAATCAGAATCAGACTTACAGTCTGTGAAGTTAGCTGCAAGCTGCGCAAACCCCCACTGCTCACCTCTGAATTTGTTACTGCGCAACAGCTCGCCTCCTGTTCACAGATGCCATTAAGTTTGAATCGCTTCTACACACTTTTTGTCTTACTAAATTCCCAATAACGTGTACAGGACGGCAAGCAATATTCGTGCCTGCTGGTTTGCGCGTTGCTCCTGTATTCAAAACTGGTGACGGTGCCGGAGGACGCGCTCCAGATATTCGCGGTGAAGCGATCTCCTATCAACATAGCGCCCAGCCAGCTCCGATACCTATACTACCTTAACAATATTATTAGGTAAGTGTGCTCAGGTACGGTCGCTTCATTGGCTATGCGTTTTACGTTTGGCTTCGCTTGTCCTCACGCTCGCTCTCAAGGTGCGGGTAAAAGAGAGGAGAAATCAGGAGAAAAAGCGAGCCGATAACCAAAACGCGTACACAATACGGCCGCGGGTAAGGGGAAGAAACAGTGACACCCGCTTCGCTTGTTTTCTGGTGCAGCACGGGAAGCATGGCAAAGAGACAAATGGTCTTTCCACCATTATATCCCCTTGAAGAGGAAATAAAGTATGGATTGACAATGACAACTGACATTTCAAGTGGATAAAATGGTTTTCTCCCTTTGCTGTGCTACCCGGGCTGAGCTTAATTCAGCGCGGTAAATGCGACTAATGTAATAGGGATGGGGAACTTTGCACTAGGGACAATAATTGTCCCTAGTCCCCTAATTATTAGGGGTGGATTTTTCGATTGATTTATTTGTGAGGTAGTTTTAAGTTTATTATTTACTAGACGACCCGCCCCGGCTTCGCACAGGTGTATTATACATATAAACCTTCCTCTTGAATCACTCTATCCATTAAAAAAAACCGCATCAAAATCCGTTGCGTAGTTTTAAAGATTTAAGCATACAGACAAACAAACAAACGAAAATAGCGACTTTATTTTATACTATGTAAGGATTATTGTGCTTAGTTTATTCTCATTTTAATGGTTATTTGTACCTCTTATAGTATATTATTATTAAATACTATACGGGACTAATCGCGCACTAAAATTACGAGATAATTAAATACCTCATCATCCCGACGTTGCGACCGGGTTGCATCAGATGTTGTAATAATAATGTATTCAAAAACGAAAGTTTAAAAACAACTTCTCTATAGTATATACGAATATTATACCTATACTTCGGATACTATATTTCGGATCGAACTTCGACACAATTAGCACAGTACCGAGACAAATGGCACCATAAGAGAGAGGCCTCAGAGGAGAGAGAGGTGATAAAATTAATTATTTTGTGGTTGACACAAAAGTATGCACCATAAACCAATACAGACAGAAGAGACGAATTGCGTCGGAAGAGCCGTCGGAATATTTTATAGACCAACTTCGTCCGTTTGGATAGTTTCTGGCCCTAAATACAAATTCAAGTTTCCTGGTAAAACTATTTCTAAATAGGCCTAATTTTTTTTGTACACAACCGACAAAAAATATGCTCACCAAATAGTGGCGTGTATCGTCTGCGTTACCGTCTGATCTTGAAATATAAAATGTTCGGAACATAAATCTTGAAAGATTGTTTCTTACTTTCAGGCCTGAACCAATATTACCACATTTTAGACCAGTATCTTTGGTGTCACTGACCATTCAACCGGTGCCGCTGTTTACCAAGGCAAGGTAAGAACCGAATCTGCAACAATTTTGTCACAATTTTTAGAAGCAGTTCTAGTGTTTATATTTTAATAAATTGGAGCATAAAGATAAAAAGTTCTGTCGGTTTAAATTTTCTGAATTTTCCAGGGATGGATGTCGACCTTACATAGAAATTTACAACGAAGATAGGCTTTTGTTATCAACTCTGCAGGACTACGACAGGTTACATCTCTACACCATGGCTGAAGGCAAGGTAATTGAACTACAATATCAAACACTAAATTCTCAAAACTCTAAGGCGGTACGAAGTTCGCCGGTTCAGCTAAATCTAAACAGTATCCTCAACAAAATTGTGCAAGAAGTCCGTTAACCCTGTGCGCAGTTTTATATCAAGTTCTCGCGTTTTACGTGTTCGTTTATTCAATTTCGCGCTTCTAAACTCTGGGCTGGGGACGCTTAGACCGATGTTGCAATTGTTTTGAAACATCCGTTCAAAAATTGTATGGAAATAAATAATTTCTCCGCCCCGTCCATCTTGAAAAAAAAATTAGACAGATAACGAGGTTACTGTTCTTCAATAAATGTGAAAATTCTACAGAGTACCTTCAACTTTTGAAACTTCACTTCAACTTTTGAACTTTTCACTTCAAGCTTCAACTAATGTTTTTTTTTTTTATATTTTTACATATCTTTACTACAGATGCCAGAGTCCGTGATGGTACTTGTAACGTAAAGTTTTAAAGTTAATAGGCATGATGACTGGGTAAAAAAAATCATAATAAGTCCGTTAGTTAGATTATCAAAATATATTGGACACGTATTTTTTCTTTTGTCAATCAAACAACAAATGACAAAGATAAAGCTTGTCCAAAGTTCGGGAGTGGGGGCTCGTGACGTCACTTCAACAAGAAAAGTTCTATACTTTCCATGTCGAAGTGACGTTACGCGGAATTTTAACGGGCTATATCTTCATGAGTTTTTGTTTAATTTACAAAAGAAAAAAATACTTTTTCTAATGTCTAATATTTTTTCGATAAATAAATCTATCTGACGAACTAATTACATGTATATTATTTTATTAGTTATTGAACTTATTTGATATTGTCAGGTAACGCTCCCGCTGGACACGACGGTAGTGGGCGACGTTTGCGTCAGCGTGTTCCACTTGCGCCAGCAGCTGTCGCGAGCCATCGCCGTGCCCGTGCTGTCCGTGCGGCTCCACACCGGCGCGCTGGCTTACACCCAACACGCCGTCAAATACACGAGGTACCTATACTGTACGAGGTACTGTCAGGTCACGACGGTAGTGTTCCACTTGCGCCAGCAGCTGTCGCGAGCCATCGCCGTGCCCGTGCTGTCCGTGCGGCTCCACACCGGCGCGCTGGCTTACACCCAACACGCCGTCAAATACACGAGGTACCTATACTGTACGAGGTACTGTCAGGTCACGACGGTAGTGTTCCACTTGCGCCAGCAGCTGTCGCGAGTTATCGCCGTGCCCGTGCTGTCCATGCGGCTCCACACCGGCGCGCTGGATTACACCCAACATGCCGTCAAATACACGAGGTACCTATACTGTACGAGGTACTGTCAGGTCACGACGGTAGTGTTCCACTTGCGCCAGCAGCTGTCGCGAGTTATCGCCGTGCCCGTGCTGTCCGTGCGGCTCCACACCGGCGCGCTGGCTTACACCCAACACGCCGTCAAATACACGAGGTACCTATACTGTACGAGGTACTGTCAGGTCACGACGGTAGTGTTCCACTTGCGCCAGCAGCTGTCGCGAGTTATCGCCGTGCCCGTGCTGTCCATGCGGCTCCACACCGGCGCGCTGGATTACACCCAACACGCCGTCAAATACACGAGGTACCTATACCGTACCAGGTACTGTCAGGTCACGACGGTAGTGTTCCACTTGCGCCAGCAGCTGTCGCGAGTTATCGCCGTGCCCGTGCTGTCCATGCGGCTCCACACCGGCGCGCTGGATTACACCCAACACGCCGTCAAATACACGAGGTACCTATACCGTACCAGGTACTGTCAGGTCACGACGGTAGTGTTCCACTTGCGCCAGCAGCTGTCGCGAGTTATCGCCGTGCCCGTGCTGTCCATGCGGCTCCACACCGGCGCGCTGGATTCCACCCAACACGCCGTCAAATACACGAGGTACCTATACCGTACCAGGTACTGTCAGGTCACGACGGTAGTGTTCCACTTACGCCAGCAGCTGTCGCGAGCTATCGGCTTACATTTTTCATGTCGTGAAATATACTTACAAGGTAATAGCGCATCCTAAACATTGAACCAATAAATGGGAACACTGGTGACGTCAGTGACGCGCATAAACGTCCTAACGCAGGCTCCTTATGCTGTACCGTTCTAGGTATAAGGACACAACTACAATGTCTAAGTGGTTGAATATGTGACGTATTCAAATAATAATTATTTTTTTTCAAAAAAAAATGGCATGGCCGACTTCAAACGTGTACAGAGTTCGCGAATAGCTAGCACGGTTCGAACGAATAGTATTTTTCATATTATTGTTGATTTATCTAAAATGGCTCAGCCGATTTCGATAAAATGACCAATTTCGAAGTATACTCTTCCCAAAAAAATAATAATTATCAAAATCGGACTACTATGTAATAAGTTATGCGTTAAAAAAATATACGCGTCAAATTGAGTCCCCCTCCGTTTCGTCGCGCGGCGGTCAAAAAGGCCCTGTCCTAACTGTTTAATTACTGAGCACAAGCAAGTTCTCATCACGCCATATTCCTCGGAAACCAGATGCGGGTTAGCAGACATCATTTATCTTCGTGATCACATCTAATTCCGCGTTTTCCTGCGGTTTTCTTTTTCATCTTTAGATGCTAGCAGCGATTAAAAATAAGCTCTATCTTAAAAGATGGAAAGAATTGAGTGTGTGACTAGAGGGAGGGACTCAAGCCTCGGACCTCCGGATTAAAATCCGGTATAAAAAAAGTCCGGTAAAAAAGGTTTTCGAGTTTAGGCCACAGTTACTTTTATAAATATTCACAATTATTGTACAAATTTAACATTAACTTTGCAGGTCTGAAATCGACGGAATAGACGAATCATCGCCCCACAACGACCATTTCTCAGCCAATACGTGCGTGATAATAAGCCTGGTGGTGCAAAACGGCGAACGTCGCAAGCCGGGCAGCGACCCGTGGGAAGAAGACCACTCCTTCCCCATTCGGACACCCGATGTGCTCTTCTCTACCACGTTGGAAAGAGACGAGACTATCGACAACTTCGGTAAGTGACGTCGCTAGCTTAGGTATAGTCCGAATCATACAGCTTGGCGGCTGTGATGTAAGCTACAAGCTGCGGATAGCCAAATCCTGGCAAGAAGCTCACATAACAGCTGCGAGAAGATTGGGTTATCCGCTATATAGCTTGTAGCTAACATCATACCCGCCAAGTTGTATGATTCGTACTCTAGAATACAACGAGCAATAGACATGATTATTTTTCTTCTTTTGTGAGTTTCGTACGTACTCTTACCTATTACATTGGCTAAAAAGATTCCTATCTATATGTCGCTGTTTCAAAATCGCCTCACTAGTCTGCAGGAACAAAATTGCGACAGGAGAATAGCTGCGGCATTTGAACCGGGTAGCGACCATTACTGACCGTTCATTTCTTTGCCAATAAATTGTGCTACAGGTGTAGCCAGGGAGGGGGTTTATGGAATTTGCACTCTACAAACACCTTCCTGTGTATGTGTGTACCTTCGTTCTCTATACTTTTATTATTGATCACTATAGTGATCTCTAAATATAAAGTATACTTTCTTTCATTCATTCATAGTTTAAGAGTTCGGCTCTTGTCGGTGAAGCAACTTCCGTCTCGCTTTTCTCGGCCAGTGTTTTCACCTTCCTGTACGACATGACATCTACCTTATCTTTGATTTGATTTAAAGTAGGTATACTTTGGTGAATCAGAAAACAAAATACGGCTCAACTTGGAATCTCTCTAGCTATTTTGTATGTTGTACGTACAGTAATTGCGCCAATACTCTAATGATATCTTCA
Organism: Hypomecis atomaria; assembly: GCA_964007245.1. Lineage (NCBI taxonomy): Eukaryota > Metazoa > Arthropoda > Insecta > Lepidoptera > Geometridae > Hypomecis > Hypomecis atomaria. The sequence goes on along the minus strand of OZ023284.1, from coordinate 17,601,372 downwards.
GCTCTATCACTCTTGGTAACAGTTAGTCTTAAAAATTTTCCTTTATAATACATAAGATTCTAAAGTAGTCTAGCTAATTTTATATTGTAAAACTAACGATATTCACGTACAGATAATATTAATGCCAGTATGTATTATTATTACTAACTATTTATTTGTAAATGTATATAATAACATGTAGTATATTTTATTATACAGCTAACCTTCGCAAGAATCCACCTTCGGCACCGAAGACAAGTATGTCGAATAGACTGTGTGTAGAGTAGTGATTTGATGTTTACACTAACGTCTGTAGATGTCACTAACTTTTTATTGATTTAAGAAACACTTAATACACCTGATTTTATCAATGTTCCATGCGTGAAAATCATACGGCATGTATTATAATTCAATTTTATCCAACGTAAACTGATCCCTGACTGCTTCGAGTTTTACTAGAAAAGAGGCAGCGTTATGTTGGTTTATTATTTGCGAACGACTAATAGAGCAGTTCGCCTATACAGGGTTATTACTAATCAATTAGCATCCTTTTAAGGGCTTAATCTGTACATTAAAACTAACAACTTTTGTTCTGCGAATTTTGTCAAAACACAAAAAAAAAATTAATGCATAGAAAAAAATTATTCATCCGCAATAAAATGCATGGAACAGCTGATTTTTTTTTTTTGAGTTCTGACAAAAGTCATTGACCAAAAGTTGTTAGTTTTGATGTACAGAATAAGCCCCTGAAAGGATGCTAATTGATTAGGAATAACCCTGTATAGATCGAATCATACAACTTGGTAGATGTGATGTTAGCTACAAGCTGCGGATGACCCAATCCTCGTGCAGCTGGTAAGTGGATTGGGCTATCCGCGGCTTGTAGCTAACATCACATCTACCAAGTTGTATGGTTCGACCTATAACGCAAGACAAACAGCAAATAATATCCGTGTGAATTCAATAATAATTTATTTACTAAAATTACTTTTTGATAGTTTTTATTGAGTATTTAGATTTTATGTATGTATTTCTTGTACTGCATGTATTGATAATAATGTACTCGTATCACTATTCACGATACATATCTTGATCCTATATTCATACTCACTGTGTCATATTATCTATGTAGGTACTTTATCAGTTGTGAATCATCTCATTGAAGTAGGTTTTTTGCCTTATCAACATTCTCCATTTTGAATCTCTATACAACTATGTTCATTTATTTATTTTACACATACATATTATAAGAGTACAGCTTGTGTCATATAACTAAAACGAAGATGGCGCGTTCTGTGCATCTGAAGTATAATGCGAACAGCGAGGGGTGTGCGCAGTGTAAACATACAAATTGTCATTCTCAAAAAACGCCTTTCGCAAGAGTTTTACATTTGTAGGGTTTTACTAAACCGGAAGTGGGTGATTCAAACCATCATAATGAACAACTTTTACTGTGGGGCCAAACCGGAATTCGAAAAAAAATCTGCTGTTCCTTATAAAATTGCAACTTGCAAATTTCAGAACCGACAAAATGTATGAAACAGCTGTTTTTTTGCTCGAATTCCGGGTTGGCCCATTGTAAAAGTTGTTCATAATTATGGTATCGACCACCTCTTTTCGACTTAGTACACCAGTTTTGGATAACCTTGTATATAGCGCAAGCGGTACAACACATTGTCGCACATACAGCTGACGTCTCAAAAGAAATAACAACATTTCACCCTACAGTGACGGCAGACTACCCTCAAAAGGAGCCCGAGCGGCCTCCCCGCACGTCTCCCCACCCCCCGCGACCGCCCCCTCCCCGCCCTTCCCCTCCTCCCCCCTCTACCGCGACCGCGGACTTCCTGAACCTGAGCACGGCGCAGCAGGCGCCCCAAAAGCCGGAGAGGAAGCTAAAAAGCGATGATTCCTTCGACTTCTTTGGGATGATGGAGAAGCCGGACGATGCGTTTGGTGATTTCTTGAGCGGCACTGGGGGAGCTGCCGCGGATAATCCGCAGGTAAGGTTATGTATGGGTAAAATTAGTATCTACATAATTATGAGATAATATAGAGTAAACAGTAAAGAGATTAGAGTACCTAGTCTATCAATTAATCTATGTCTATTTACTTCAGAAGTATTTTTTACACATCGCAGTTTTGAATGTGTAAGTATGTAAATTTAAAATTTAGCAGAATGCACAGCTTCAGTTCGTCAACCTGAAAAATGTTCTCTCTGATATTTTTAAGTATATTATATGGCCAATTTTAAAGGCGCCATCGTAAATTTAATAGGAACTTATAATATTCCTCTCTCTTTCGAATGCATATAGTGAAAAAGAAACAGGAACATTTTACATTGCTATTAAAATTACTATACCGCCATGGAGCCTAATATTAATTTATATTTTTTTAGTCTCACTTTTACAAGTCGACCGATATTAGTCTTAATACATAAATCTAAATATTGACAAAAATCACATACCTATATAAACGTTTTATTTACCAGCATTGCTATAGTTTTGGAACTGAAAAACAGTCAAAAAAATTCAAAGTAAGGAAAACATACCTACTACCTTGGACCCATTACTTACACCCATTACCCAAAAATTAGCTTTATAAAACACCATAAAATTTGACAGCCGTTCTCTTCCGAGCCTATCTTCGGAGACCTGCCAGCGCCTCCGACGGACACAGAAAAAAAGACGAACTCCAATGAACCCCTGTTTGACCCGTTCGGCCTCAACGACCCGCTGCCCAAACAAGAACCACTGCTCACCCCACTATTACCGCAAGATGAAGGTATTATTACTGTGTTTTGTTGAGATTTACAAACTCCCGTAAAACAAAAACAAAAGGTTCTTCCTAGCACCAATATTTGGAGACCTGCCAGCGCCTCCGACGGACACGGAAAAGAAGACCAACTCCAACGAATCCCTGTTTGATCCGATCGGCGTCAACGACCCGCTACCCAAACAAGAACCCCTGCTGACCCCGCTATTGCCGCAAGACGAAGGTATTATTACTGTGTTCTATTGAGATTGTTTAATACTTATGTGTAAATTAAAAGGTTCTGCCTCGAGCTAATATTAGGAAACCCGCCAGCGCTTCCGACAGACACAGATAAGAAGGCCAACTCCAACGAAGCCTGATATACTGTTGAAAGTTTTTAAGTCCAGTGACATGACTAAAAAAAGGGTTAAAACAATAAAGACCTACATATGTCATCCGAGCCACGGTAGCGCTCAGTTGGAATTGTATTCACGGTCACCCATACGAAGACACCGCCTAATTGTTATAAGAATGTGGACACGTCTCATTGTGTTATTTTATGGGTTTAAATCAAACCTATAAATTCAAAGATATATTTTTCTAGAATGTTCGATGTATAGGTTGATTAGTTTTGTTCTGTCAGTTTTTTTGCGACAGTATTAAATTCACTGACAAAGGGAAAAAAACGTTTTATTTCTCATGAGAAGCGAAGTGAAAGAATTGAGCAATAGCGACTGTATCTCAAGTATTCGCATTGTTTTCAAGCCAGTTTTTATTTTCAACTAGGAGATTATAATACTCTGTAGATTTAATTATACGAATGAAACTCTTGTGTTAAACTTCATTCCCTCGTAAAAAATACAAAGTAATACAAGTAAAAAATCTTCAAGTTCAACACTTATCCATAATTTTGCAGGAAGATCACAAAGCGTGCCGCTCGAACAAGCGCAACCGACCCGAAAAGATCCCTTCGCCGATCTTGGGCTATTGGGGAATTCTGTCCCCACTACCACTCCCACCCCGGCGCAAAGCCAGGGCAGTATACCGACCATGTCGATGCCTCCCCCGGGCACTATGGGGCCAACCCTCGGGAGCACGCCGCTGGTGACGCCGCGAGCCTCGCCCGCGCACACCCCGGCGCATCAACCGCATACCCCGGCCCGCTCGCCCGCGCATCATGCTGATTACAAGTTAGTATTACTATAACAACGTCATATCAGTTGCAGGAACTTTGATGATATACAGGGCACAGAGTCACGGCATCATACTGACCATATCGATGCCTCCCCCGGGAACTATGGGGTCAACCCATGACAGCACGCCGCTCGTGACGCCGCGAAAGTTGCCCGCGCTTTCCTCGGCGCATCAACCGCATACCCCGGCCCGCTCGCCCGCGCATCATGCTGATTACAAGTTAGTATTACTATAACAACGTCATATCAGTTGCAGGAACTTTGATGATATACAGGGCACAGAGTCACGGCATCATACTGACCATATCGATGCCTCCCCCGGGAACTATGGGGTCAACCCATGACAGCACGCCGCTCGTGACGCCGCGAAAGTTGCCCGCGCTTTCCTCGGCGCATCAACCGCATACCCCGGCCCGCTCGCCCGCGCATCATGCTGATTACAAGTTAGTATTACTGCATCATAAATATCAGTTGCAGGACGTCCTCTGTTGATATACAGGACACAGAGTCATGACATCATACCGACCATGTCAATGCCTCCACCGGGAACTATGAAGTCAACCCTTGGCAGCACTCCGCTGGTAACGCCGTACAAGTTATTATTGCTATGTACCACCATCATAATATTAGTCGTAGAATTCCCACTGCTGGTGTACGAACTACGATTGATATACGGTAAAGAGCCAAGGCAGCCTATGATAGCGATCTATAGAAGAGGCTCATGTCCAACAGTGGACGTCCTGTGGCTGATGGATGGAACAATTTGTTTCTTTCTTTAGACCAGCGTTAATTTCCTTATAGGCCGGATCAAACAGTACGGCGGATGTGAAGTTACCTACACGTTGCGCAATATTCAATCATGACTGAAGCGCACATAAAGCTGCGCGTTGATTGGATATTGTGCGGTTTGTAGCTAATTTCACATCCGCCGACTTGTATGATTCGGCCTATACCTTACGCAAAGTTCATGAACACCGCCTGTGTACCGTCAGGCTCATTAAGAACCCTCGGCGCGAAAAGAAGGGTGTTATAAGTTTGACCGTTCTGTGTGTCTGTCCGTGGCACTGCAGCTTTGAAAGAGTTGAACCGATTTGGATGCGGTTTTTTTATTTGAAAGCATATTTTCTAGCGACGCTTCATCAAATTCAGTTCATCCGTTTCATAGCTATCAGCTCGGTCAGTGTTAGCTGCGATGGGAATCATTTAATACATTTTTTGTATATACCTGTTTATCCATCAACCAAGATGTGTATTTCTCCAGTCGCGCCCACTTCGAGCCCGCCAAGACGGCCGCAGACGACAAGACCAAGAAGCCCGCGGACGTGTTCGGCGACCTGCTCGGCAGCCAGGGGTACCAGTTCGCGACCAAACGAGACCACGGACCCAGAACTATGAACGCTATGCGCAAGGAGGAGCTCGTGCAGACCATGGACCCCGATAAACTTAAGATTCATGAATGGGTTAGTGGTATAGGCCGAATCATACAACTTGTTAGCTACAAGCTGCAGATAGTCCAATTCTGATCGAAGCTCACTTAACAGCTGCGGGAGGATTGGGTTATCTGCAGCTTGTAGCTAACATCACAGCTGCCAAGTTGTATGATTCGGCCTATGATATTGTTACGAGATGGGTTCTTGGATAATCAGTTAAAACGCCGATTATTCACTTTGCACTTTATTGCACAAAATCACAGTACACACGACACAACTGGTTCGCACAACACTTCACACTGGCACGAATATTCACACAACTAGTCACTTCACAATCACTGGTACTGCACTTGAACACGAGATGCTTTCGCTTCGGGATAAACGCGATAACTGCCACGAACGAAAACCATCGCCCTATTTATATCGGAACAAGGGTTCTCTAGAAATCTGTAGAATATTCGGTGCCATTGTGACTGACAAAGTAAACAAGTGTAAAGTTCGAGAATCCCTATTGTTCTCAATTATTAAGAAAACACCAAAAAAATCTAACAAACAACAAACAATAGACGCGACACAAAGACCGGTGCCGCCTGAGTCATAAAACCATAAATCTCGCGATTAGATGTAAACAACTCGCCGCCCGTAATTACCGTGCGCGGCGCGGTTTACTGCATAACAATATCAACTAAAGAGATGGAGTGACTATATTAATGTTTTTTGAGTATGTGATCTTTTTTGATGTTAGTTCATGTTTTGATTGTACTCGTAACAACTAAGCACAGTTTAAAGTTTTTTATATCGATGACAAGAATATCTCTTTTTTGATCCGTATTAAAAATGTTTTATCCGTATTAAAAATGTTGATCTTTTTGCCTGCATGTTTTTCCGTGTACTACAACTTTTGTAGGTATAATTTAAATCTATAATGACAGGTACCTTTTCTACCCCTAGGCCTTCTAGCATACCACATTATCGACCGCATCTCTAGTCAAGATTTATCAAGGTCATGGGCCTAGCTTAGGGCACGGGTGGGACTTGCCCACCCCCAGAAAATTTTCGTCAATACATTTTTTTCTAGAAAGGGAATGCAGAAGCTGTCCTCTCCAGGAAAATAAAATGTAGCAACTGTTTTTACTGTATATCCATATGGACGGGTGTTTTAAAACAAGTGTTTTCCTTCATCCAGACGGAAGGCAAGAAAACCAACATCCGAGCCCTGATGTGCTCGCTGCACACCGTGGTGTGGGAGGACTGTCGCTGGACGCGGTGCGACATGTCGCAACTCGTGTCGGCCGCCGATGTCAAGCGGGCCTACAGGAAAGCTTGCCTGGCCGTGCATCCTGATAAGGTAAGTTCAAACGATAATGAAACTAAGTGCTTGTCCATATCGACGTTTACTCGCGGACGAGGTCACGAAATGTCAAACATGTGACGTAATATGCAAGTGTTCACGTACGAACTGACACGAACGGTCGGTCTAAATAAATCTCTGTTATACTTGATCATCTGTACATCCTACATCAAGCTTCACCCTAGGGAAGGCTATCCATCAAAACACAGCTGTGTACACACCTAGTTTGCATGGCTATTGGCTGCACTATCCATGTTTGTACTAATTTTTGAAATAAAATGATTTTTATTTTTAAAATATAGCGGGCACCCTAGCGATATTCACGCGCGCCGCGCTCGCGTCATCGCCATTTCCTTTAATGTTACTGCTATAGCTGCCCTTACCAATAAAAACACAAGAGTGATTGTGGTACTAATTTCAGCCGCGAAGAAAAACTAACTTATTGTAGGCAGTAGTAGCGACACTTAAATCTTTTATCGACACCCACTTCGGTCTCATTTGAACTTCTATAGACAACTAAGATCCGAGTTATTTAACAGTACTATGAAATGTGCGCTGTTTCGTTCTTGAGTTTTCATTGGTAAAAATGACAAGAGAACTCGGATTAGTAGGGTAGATGCACCGGTTGGGGCCATCTTAGTATCATTTGTGGCCACTTTGAATTTTAAGGATTAATAAGATAATTTTATGTTGAAATATTAGATTTTTAAAGAAATTTTCAAACATTTAAATACACACAAACAATATTTTATGGTGTTACATTGTTTACATTTATTTATGCAATAATTTTGACACCAAATGGCCACAACCGGTACACCGGTATACGAAGCGACCGAAAAACCGGTGTACGAAAATTCTACGTAGAATCAAACTGAATAACAAAAGACGCCTGCATTGTAGCAGCTTTGAAGTAGCGACATAATATAACCTAGCTCTGTTATTGTTGTGATAAACATTTCAGAAATTGACGCGCTCGCAGGATTTGAACCTGCATCCCTTTGGGATTCCGGCCCAGATGCTTTGTCCAATTAAGCTAGAACGCTGTACTACGAACCCGCCAAATTAGTGAAGTGTTTATCATTTTACTACCAACTTCTACAGTGTTGGAAAACCTACCTAGTGTGCGAAGCACGATTAAAATCATTTGATTAACCTAGCTCTAATTTCTACAAAATTAATTTCGTTTCATTTTCAACAGCAAATGGGAACTCCGAACGAGAACATAGCCAAGATGATATTCATGGAACTGAACAACGCTTGGAGTGACTTTGAAAACGACGCCAAACAACAGAACCTGTTCCAGTAACTAGTGCCATTCCGGTTTCATTTGTACAGCCCGATATCTCCCGTCTCAGCTATAGGCTGCGTCACACAAGTTGACGAAAGTGAAGTTAGCTACAAGCTGCGCAATATCTAATCAACGCGCGGCTTTGTGTGAGCTTCAGTTAGGATTGGATATTGCGCAGCTTGAGCTAACTTCATTTCTGCCAACTTGTGTGACGCGGCTTGTACAATAATAGCGAATAAAGAATTAACATCGGATTTTAGCAATGAATATAGTCAGATGGGCAGAGTTATCTCTGTATTACGAACCAATATAGGGTAAACCAGCGACAAGTCGCATATTGTGACATTTGTCGCTGATTTGTCTTGAAGTCACGTGTGATATTTGTGCTAAAGTGGTTCGTGATAGCGATAACACATTATGAAACTGAAATTAGCCGAATATCTCTTCCGAAATGTCGATGTTCTTAATTTATTCGCGTGTACTGTAAGTTAAACGCGTTATTGACCAATAGAAGTCTTCAAAATTTACGTCTCCGTGACGTTGGTTTGCTCCTATTGGTTTTATTCTAGTTTCGTATATTCGACCTAATTTAAAAGGAAGTAGGGTGACGGTTATTTATCTATTTTTTCCATTTAATGTGTACAGGGTTACTGGTATAATCAATTAGCATCCTTTTAGGGCTTAATCTGTACATCAAAAATAACAACTTTTGTTCAATGACTTTTATCAAATCTCAAAAAAAATGGTGTTCCATAGAAAAATATCGTTCAACCTCGACAAAATGTATGGAACAGCTGTTTATTTAAGTTTGTCAAAAGTAGCAGAACTAAAGTTGTTAGTTATAATGTACAGAATAAGTCCCTAAAATGATGCTAATTGATTACCAGCAACCCTGTATACTCGTATCGTCATATTCTGCCGCAGAAGCCGAAAATAAAAAAAATAGCGGAGCAAAAAAACAAAACCGTAAACTGGTTGCGATTTTTAGACGTTGCTAAACCTCGTTGTACTTTCATATCTCCGCTGTCAAGATTTTAAATTATTTCTTGTTGGTTTTAAATATAAATAAAACTTATTTCACAGGCTGGCCCTGTGTAACGTAACATTGTTATCTCATTACACAGCTTTCGTGTATTTACTAGTTATTAACGCACATAGGTGAAAAATAAACATTGATCATCAATCCACTTCATCGTGTGTAATGCATAGAACTGGCAGTCCGTAATTTTACGAGAAGCAAAAGTTTAACACAAAAATTTGTACCTCCAGCATGGGTAGCATGGCAAAGGGACGAATTGTCTTTCCACTATTATATCCGCTCGAAGAGGAAATGAAGTATGGACTGACAATGACAACTGACATTAAAAGTGGATTAAATGTTTTTTTCCCTTTACCACCCGTGCTGGATAGATAAAATTGTACACTTGAGCTTACATATAAGTGGTAAAAGGGAGAATCTATACTAAACTTGTTATCACTCAGTTAAGCTCTATTGGTAGATAAATCATGTGGTTGATCGCATTGTTTCTGTGAACGACTCAAATTGGTAAAAGTTTTGTAAAGTAACATATTAAGTAAATATACAGAAGGAAGCAAACTTTCGTGCATTAGTATAGAGATAGACACTCGTCTCACGTGCTATAATAGAGGACGTAAAATGTTTACTTGAGATTCAGTTCATTTCTATCAAACTGTTCCTGTTTGACTACTTCATGACCTTTACATAAATTCACCACGAAAAGATGAAAGCAACATGAAAATGAATATACGGAATAAGTGAAAATATCAATTGCAATAAATTTTATCAATTATGTACATTGTATGGGAACCAGGTTTCTAGGATCACGTGGTAGGGCCGTATATAAGTGCTATAAACCGATAGTGCACTAGGACGTTTATGTAAAAACCAAAAACAAAAAATTCACGAGACCGGGTAAGAGCAAAAGCGAGCACTGAAAACCTATGTAAGAAAATGGTAAAAAAAATATTATTATAATTAGTCCGTTAGTTAGATTATCAAAAAATATTGGACACATTTTTTTTCTTTTGTCAATCAAACAACAAATGACAAAGATAAACCTTGTCAAAGTTTGGGAGTGGGGATCTTGACGTCACCTCTCTCACAGAAGCACTTGTGACGTCACGCGGAACTTTAACGGCCTATATCTTCATCAATTTTTGTTTAATTGACAAAAGAAAAAATACGTGTCTAATATTTTTTGATAGTCTATCTGACGGACTAATTATATTTTTTTAGTCATGCCTATTATAAAGTCATTTACTAACATTTCAAAAATTGAGCTCCCGGAAGATAATATTAACGTATGTATAGGCTATAATATGTGGATACCCAATCCTCGTGCAGCTGTTAAGTGGGCTTCAGTCAGGATTGGGTTATCCGCATATGGAAGCTAACATCACTACCGCTTAGTTGATTATTCGGCCTATACCTACCAGAGCGGGGCAATTCAGTCAACCAATCTCGTCACTAAGTAAGGTGACACGTTCTTGAACCTGTCTCGTTTTTCCGACAGTTTTGAGCTGTCGAAACTGTCAGAAAAACGAGAGAGGTTCAAGAACGTATCACTTCAGTAAAGAGATCGGCTAACAGAATTGCCCCCCAGCTTGTTCAATACGCGTTTGATGATTTGATGTGATGAGGAACGTAATTCACTTCAAGTTGCAATCGATAATTTCGCGAAAGCTCATCATAGCGTTTATAAAATATAAAATTTATATAGTAGAGTTGATGCAATGCTTTAGAATCTAGGTAACAGATTTCGATTGCGATGGCACCTTGTTTATTAGTTTGTATAACGTTTTCTCTATCCAATGTTGTTCTGATTAATTATAATATACCTACTTACTCTAAATTAATTAAAAGTATTAAAAAAGAGACTATAAATATGTATGATACTAGACATCTCGTGTTGTCATCTGGTTTTGAAATTGGTGTTAGGCTCACAGTAGGAAGATGCTTTTGAATTATGTAACAAATTTTACCTTATTTATGATAATACCTATAACTGAATTACATATTTCAATTACAGTTTTACTGAAGCGGTAATACATTTCTGTTTACACATGCGTGTTACACGTCTAAATATAAACCGAATAACATGCCAAGGCTATTTTGAAGTGAAACTTCTAAATTAATGTGACTTCCAACAAGGTTGCGTTAAACGTTTAACCCTACCATGGAGGGGTATGAAAGCACTGTTGGGTCGAAGTTTCACTTCTTCCGCGCGGAGGGACTCCACTTGCATATATTTTTTTAAATAGTCGATCTGAAAGTTTTGCCGCAACTATCTTGATCCCGTAACCAACCTACATTGCGGAATATTATATTCAAAGGGGGGGCAAAAATTGATACCTAATTTTGTAACTATAGTTTTAAACATCTTTGTTCATCTTTTGACGAATTTAGGTATTATTGCTAAATCAGGTTCGTCTCGAGTTATTTTTACTTATATGGTCTTTTAACTTTAAAAGTTAGCAGAGGCATTGAAATATACGAAGTAGTTTCGATAGTTTTTTTTTTACTTGTATTGTATATGAGCTTATGATAATGTTAAGTTTGTACATTCCTAATTTAACTAGAAATAATTTGTAATGGGATATGTTAAGTTGGCTTCCTTATCCAAGCTGCGTAAATATGTTAAGAGTTATAGAAATTGTACGAATAGTTTTACAGCAATAGTTAAAGCCGGTTTTGTACAAACATTTCAAGCAAACGAATCATTTTGTAGTACCTACTCGTATGCAGTAGTTTTTCGTATTGTATAAGTTTGGACCCTCATAAGTCTAGCTAGTGATAACCAATGAAACTAGTCGGTGGGTGTTCAGGTATTCTTACTATGGAACACAAACAAACAAAGTAGGTACTTATAACTAGATCAATTAGTGAAATTATCTGCGAAAGCGCATTGATTTTTCGTCTTGCGGTATTTTTTTTCTGGTAGGCGCCTTCCCTATTTATTTACATTTTTCCTTATATTTATTTACAAACAGTACACGTACAGCTGCGCCGTTTAAATCTGTACGTGCACTTGGACTTTGGTGCCTTATCACTACATAGTATACAATAAAGCCGCTTCCCGCTGTCTGTCCCAATGTATGCTTATATCTTTAAAACTACGCAACGGATTTTGATGCGGTTTTTTTTATTAGATAAAGTGATTAAAAAGGAAGGTTTATATGTATAATACACCTGTGCGAAGCCGGGGCGGGTCGCTAGTATCTTTTTATAAAACAAACCCGATTTTTTTCATCTTGTGATAGTTTCATTGGTGTCTAACTAACGAAACGGACTTGTTTTTCATACAAATTATCTGACGTTTGTTCAAACAATTACTGCACCGAACCACTAGAATAACGGGTTCGCTTTTCGAGTACACATACCGCCTTACCACTAAAGTTTTAAACAATGTTTAACCGTGCAATTTGTACTGTTAAACATTGTCTAAAGCGTGCTTAAAACTTTTGTAGTAAGACGGATAGAGTCCAAATAGACTTTTATTATATTTTGTAGCACAATAACGTACTTACTCAGAGTTCTAGTTTATTTTTTTATAGAACGATTTATGTTCCTGAATATATTCTTTTTTAGTCGTTAGTGCATATTCATTGAATGAAAATAGTACGATTTATAGAAACCAGTGATTGATCGATGTATGCGTTCGAGTATAACTGTGTATATTTTGCTTAGAAATAAAATATCTTATGTCCCAAAAGAATACATATTGTTCTGAAATAAATGATTGCAAAAGAAATCATGTTTTTTTTTTATTTAGCCTTATTAGCCCGTAAGGATTGCTACACTACACATAATAATATTCGGGTAGGCACAGCAGCTACTAGGTACGTTATACCTATATTATATTCGATTTTTTGACCGACGAAAAAACGGAGGAGGCACTTAAGTAGAATCGTATATTTTTTTAAGTGACTACTTTTTAGCTGCGTTAAGCTTGCTTTTACTGCGTTGTGCACTTTTTGTGATGGGTAAAAACGTTAAACTCGTGATGGGTTAAACGTTAAAGGACACGTGCCCTGATCGAAAATTCGTAAGACGGAAGGAGTTTTCACTTCTGCCGGCACTCCCGTTGTTTTTTTTATGTATACCCACGAATTTTTTTTACAGATTTGTACGATTTCGATAATTCTTTTTTTATTGGAAAGGGTATATCTACTTCGAAATCGGTAAAATTTTATCAAAGTCGGCTGAGCCATTTTTGACAAATCGACAATAATGTGAAAGTTGCTAAACCGATCCGTGCGAACTATTCGCGAATTCTGTACACGGTTGAAGTAGGTCATGCTATTTTTTGCGAAAAATAAATACTGCCCGGCAGTGCCGATCGTACCGAACCTAATAATTATTTTGTGTGTCCCTCAGTCTCTAGTATTACGCGGCGGAAGTCAATACGGTTCAGAAATGACCGACGCCGCAGCCAATAGCATGCCAGCCAGCCGACACGCCCCCTCGCGCGATGCCTCGCGTAGCTCTACCCTGCCGCCTGCCTGAGAGGGGACGTGTATAAATGCCAGCCAGCAGACCTCATTATTGCTTGAAAAATAAACGGATAAACTACCACTCTGAGTGTTTCGTCTTTTATCTCGTTATACTAGTCTAGTTTAATATAAAGTGTGTACAGGATCTCTGCGTAGCGCAACTAATATACTTGTTTCCCAAAGGCTAATGAGAAGTGAGAATGAGTGAGCGCAGGTAGTCCGCGATCGCGCTTACGTTTTGAGACAATTTCGAGCACTTTTACTTTCAGAGCTTTCCCTCACGGCCCTCCTTGCTTGCTTTGTGATTATCGACTTAATTTTGATACTCGCCAAGGCCCTAGCTTGGCGAGCAAGCTATGTAACAGTGATCAACAGCTATCAATAAAACACGTTACTTGAGAAAAATATCTTACATTTAATCCTTAAAATTACTCTAACCCTCCCCCTGTCAGCTCCCCTCCATCTTGACATCTAAGCAGCCATACTTTTCTAGAAGTTCCTGCTTCTTCCTCCTGAGTAGCGCTTCTTCTATGTCCTTCTGCGACGGCACCGCGACGTGTGACGTCATCGTGGAGGCCACGGGCTCGTCGTCGTCTATTCTCTTATCCTCAGGCTGGAAAAAAATAGGTGTTCATTCGAATATACACGGCACGTTCCTACAGGCTGAGTCAAACTTATTGCCGGCTTTGAAGTTAACTACAAGCTGTGCAAAACCCAGACCTGACAGATGCTCACATAACAACTGCGCGAGGATATTTATAAACATGATCAAAATATCACTGATAAGATATTATTTTTCTCTATTTCTTATTGCAGACGTTTAGAGAGAGAAAGCGAGAAAGTTCATGATCTGACTATTACGAAGACCAATAAATAGAATACCACATGTATACTAAGCGCTACACATCGGCGGATGGGAAGTTATGCGCAGAACGCTGCGCAAAAGCCGAAATATAGGTATGCGCAGGAGCCAGAGATACGAGACGGCGGGGCACACCCGCCCGCCAGCCTCATGCCTCCCGCGCGCTCCCTACGCATTGTGCACACATGCGCAATAATTAGCGAATCACGGCGAAGTGTCATCTGCGGCTAACTTCTCATGTGCCAACTTGTGAGGCGCTTAGTATACTTGTGTAAAATGTTTTGTTAAACATTTGGAATGGAATGTACTCACGTCTTCTGGATAAATATTTTCCTCTTCGGGTATATCTTGTTCTTTATTGTGTTCCTTATTTTTCTTCCATTCTTCAACTGCTCTCGCAATGGCTATAAAATAGAAATGTGAAATAAATAACAAATTACGTATATACTTATTTCATGCGCTTCTTTCAAGGGCAACAACACTCCTGCATCATCTTCTCAGCAGCCGTAAGAAGTTCGCATCGAATTCATTTCATGAGATTGAGATGTACAGTTCTGCTCGAACAACTCGCGCACACCCATAGTGTTACTATGGAGACGTAATGAGCTACACTATTCAATTATTAGAATTTAACTCCTAAACTCTAAACCTCCTATCTAACTCCTGCGCTTTCTCTAAGAAAAATTGAAAAAAAATAGCATTTTGAATTCGTGTCCAAAATAGCACTCTCTCATCATCATCATCCCTGTAGCTGTAGTAATCTGCATCGACGTCACGAATGAGAGATCGAGGCGTGCTCACCGGCTCCAACAACTCGCTCATCACTTGTTAGCGTCCATGTCGCGCATGACGTCACCAATCACCTGTTACCACACTCTAGCTATAGCTGGTAGCTACCTATCTCCTGCGCCTCCTTCTCGAGCGGCAGCAGCAGTCCGTCGTCGTCGTCCCGGTAGCCGTAGTAGTCGGCGTCCACGTCGCGCATGAGGTCGGCGCGCGTGCGCCGTGGCGGCGGCGGCGGTTCTTGCTCGAACAACTCTCGCACACCTGTAAGTATGGCATTAGTTTACTCCTCTGTTCGTAAGTAGAGCATACTTTAATATCTGCACGTAAGTATAATTTTGGGCGTCGGGAGGAGGGTGCAAAGAGGTACACTTCCACTCCCGAAACACAGCACAGCATAGAAAAATGGTGGATGACGGCGAGGTAAATTTGGTGACGTCAGGCCCCGCTGGAAGCACGTCTTGTATCACCGATCTGCTGGCCCCGACCGGATACCATCGCTGGTTATTCAGAACCAGCATTTTATGCTGTGTCGAGACCAGTTTTCGTTACAAGTGAGGGCGCTTACTGTGTACTTATCCTACTTTTTTCTTTCTGTTGATACTTGTACTATTTGTAAGTGTTCATAAATGTCACGAGATAAACTTTTTTTGCTGTTATAATTTCATCATCATCATCATCTTGCCCTTATCCCACTAGGTGGGGTCGGCACAGCACGTTTCCTTTCGCCACTTCACTCTATCATTCGTCTTCTCATCATCAACTAATAAATAATAATTATAATTTATAGATAGATAATATTTATTAGCTAGACGACCCACCCCGGCTTCGCACAGGTGTATTATACATATAAACCTTCCTCTTGAATCACTCTATCCATTAAAAAAAACCGCATCAAAATCCGTTGCGTAGTTTTAAAGATTTAAGTATACAGACAAACAGACGACAAAAATAGCGACTTTATTTTATACTATGTAAGGATGGCGGCACTACTTGTGTAGTTAAAACCACTCGTCTATAGCTTCTACATTATCACTTATATGCATAATCATATGATAGATTATCCCGCAATGCGCCACCCATCGATGTGTTTTCAGACCGCGGTTGTCTTGTATATCTTCATTCAAACCCTGGGTACGAAACTATCCTAACCCAGATTTCGGATACGAGACTTCCCCAAGCATGCAGGCTATAGGATTCCACACACCTGGCAAGTCCTTAGCAGCGCCGAAGTACTTGTACCCCCTGTTCCCAGGCACCTCCTTGCCGTCCTGGTCGAGCATCTTGGGCCCGACGCGCGCGTGGTCCGGCCCGCCCAGCGCCTTGATCTGCACCTCCCAGTGACGCTTCTCGCGCATCAGCTTGTTGATCTCGTCGTTCAGATCCCGGATGCGAAACTCGCCGAGACCGGCTACACACAAAAATAAAAACAAAAAGTATTAGCGACCATACATGACAATACACTGCAAGTCCAAAAAAACGCAAAGCGAGATAATGACCTTCAATACTTTTAAGCCGTTGAGCTTTATGCAATGTTAGATTGTATTATCTCAGCTGCATATAGCCCAATCCTCGCACAGTTGATAAGTGAGGTTCAGTCAGGATTGGTCTACCCGCAGTTTGAAGCTAACGTCACAGACGCCACTTTGTATGATTCGACCTATAACAGTGTTTTGACACAACAGTGTCTGTTCTATTCACCTGTACAGATTTTGCCTGCCTTACGCTATGATAATACATACAATCTAACATATCAGCG
Organism: Hypomecis atomaria; assembly: GCA_964007245.1. NCBI lineage: Eukaryota > Metazoa > Arthropoda > Insecta > Lepidoptera > Geometridae > Hypomecis > Hypomecis atomaria. Next base: position 17,584,459 of record OZ023284.1, on the reverse strand, counting down.
GGAGTGAGGACTGAGAGTGACTTCACAGTCGCCATTGAGCTTGATTCGACCAATACAAGTATCATGTAGGTACGAGTTGTTGTTAGGCTCTATAAAAATTACGATCGGCCGTATTGGAAATGTATAAGGAATCGAAGCTATGTGCAGCAGAGGACTTCCAGAGGCTGAACTGACGATGAATTAAAATAAGAAAACTAGACAAGTGCGAGTCAGGCTCGCACACCGAGGGTTCAGTACAAATCTTAAAAAATAGGGAAGTTGTTAAAACCTCAAAGCGTAACGTACAACATAATCATCGATAAAACTTTTTTTTTTTTACTTTTATCGTCACGCATCCATAAAATTATTGAAAACTAGACGACCCGCCCCGGCTTCGCACAGGTGTATTATACATATAAACCTTCCTCTTGAGTCACTCTATCCATTAAAAAAAACCGCATCAAAATCCGTTGCGTAGTTTTAAAGATTTAAGCATACAGACAAACAAACACAAAAATAGCAACTTTATTTTATACTATGTAAGGATTGTTTTAGCTTGTGCTAGTAAAGAACTTTCATATGATACCCCACAATATAATACGTTCACTTTGAAATTAGCGCCCATTTTTTTGCTTTTTAGGCCCATATTTTTGTGATTTAACTAAAAATGTACAGTTTTCAGGTTTATTCTTATATGTGTACTAAGACAATGCTCCTTGCCAAATTTTATAGTTCTAGGTCAACGTGAAGTACCCTATAGGTTTTTATTCCCTTGTGAGTGTCGAAATATGTATTTTATACTACACCTGCTCGGAAAGTACCTTGATACTTTATCAAATTTACGGTAGAAAGTACGTCATTGCATATCGAACAAATATGCGGGGAGAAAACGCATCTGAGCGGGAGAGAAAAGTGTATGAAAATCCATTTCTTACGTGGTTTTTCTTTTTTAATTTTGGGTAAGAATATGCGCTGGTAACCTAAATATCAAAAGTCAAAAAGTTTTTACAGTGAGTTTTTATCTCCAAGTTTGCAAAATGACACTGGCCACTAGCTGTGTGTTGGATGGTGTCAAACAATTTGAAAAAAGAACATGTGAAAATTGCAGACGCCATTGGCGCCATTTTCAAGTGTTACATTAAGCTTCACTAACTGCAACAATTTCAATATAAATTTCAATTAGTAAAGATTTCGTTTTTTATTTTCCTCGTAGGTGTAGTATAAAGCACTATGTATCACTCGAGAGAAAGTGCGATTCCCGATCTCGGGTGTAATCGGTCACTTTCTCCTCTCGGTGAACAATGTACTATTTTACGACATAAACGGATCTAACGTTTTTAAACGATAACTGAGACATATGATTTTTTCACAACTGCAGGAGGCCGTAGATATACGTATACAGTTTAAATTTCAACCCGTTAACTTTACGCGTTCTCGAGATAAAAGGTCTTAACCTGACATACGGACAGACGGACAACAAAGTGATCCTATTAGGGTTCCGTTTTTTCCTTTTGAGGTACGGAACCCTAAAAAACACCAGAATCGGTCCACAAATAGCAGAGAAAGTGCATAGAAAAAGAATAAAAGGATTTAAAAAAATAGTACTTCCTCCTTGTTGGGTGTCGGCTGAAAATAAACCACGTGCACATAGTGTAATTTTTATCGTATATTTCAACGTCAACAGTTAGGTAAAGTTTCATTTATTATTTCTTTTTGCCTTTCTTCTTAGCTTTTCCTTCTTTGTCTTTCTTCCCCTTTTTTCCTTCTTTTCCTTTCACTTTCTTCGCTTTTGATTTTAACTTGGTAATGTCAACAGTGCTGCTTTGTTGAGCGGCGTCATTCAGGTTATTGTTTTGAGGAGCTTTCGGCGTTACCAGTTCTATTTCCAAGTCGGTTTTCTTATCTTTCGTCTCTAGCTTTTTGCCTATCTTTAGAATGAATACGTCTTTCATTGGATGGACTACTTTTTCCATAGCTACAGGCACAGGGCAGTTCGTTGGTGTCACATTAATTACTTTTCTATTCTTTGTGTCGCACGTTCTGTTGCAACCATTGTAGGTGTATCTCAAGTCTGATGAGAAAGGTTTATGGCTCTTGTCGGGCCCGCAGGGGTCTGAAGGCATGGCGAATTGGATCTGGTCGCCAGTGTTATAAGGATTAGCATCACACGTGCAAAGTTCCTGGATTTTATCGTACTTCCCCATTCTTTCTACTCTGGTGGTTTTCGGAACTTTTATTTTCAATTCGTTTGAATTTATTGTTGTGAGTATTTCGTCGTATCTTTGCATGCCATCTGAAATCGAAAAGAGTTTACATTCATTACAAATATTACTATCACCTTTTTCTTCAATTAATCATGAGAGGCTGGTGCAATATGGTACCTAAGTCTTTTCCATTCCTCTCTAATGTCCCTATCATTCAAAAGTTGTATAACTATTCAGACATTCAACCCTTTAAAAATTAGTATATTCTCTTACTCACCTGATTGGTAACTGTTGTAATTGTTATTAGAGTACTGCACCGGTCCGTAAGATCTCTTCGCCGACATAATAGTGGAGAGCTGCGATCGCGGACTGTCAGTGCCCCGGGCGGGCAGCGTGCGAGAGTAACATGGCGCCGGTTTCTTAGACAACGAATCCTCATCTAAGAGTACTTTTCCCGTGTCATCCATTTCTACCTTCGTGCAAGAGTACATGGTCATCCCATTATCTTCCTGGCACAGCAGAGTTGTGCCTTGTGGCTTTGGGCTAGCAGTGAAAGCCGTGGTGATCTCTTTGCCAAGAAAAGACATCCGAACCGTCACTTCGATAATTCCAATCGAGTCCTGGTGCTCGATATCTCCACAGGATAAGTAGTACATATTTTTAGAAAGGGGTGTTGAGGTCGTACATAGGATATTGTCTCTGGGTTGTTCTTGCATCCACTTCTTGCAAAGCTCCTCTCGCAATTCAATAAACTCATTCGTGTAATCCATGTGCGTTTCGCCTATTCTAGTGACGCAGCTCGAACACGGCGGTTGTTTCGTCAGCTCGATGATTATCTCGAATTCCTTGATGGAACAAATCTTGTCGTAAGTCATCGCGAATAACGTAGATTTCCCTACATTTAATTTGGTAAAACTTTCAACTTTTCCATACGTCGCGTCGTAAAGTACAATCGGTTGCTTTCCCAAAAACGATGCAGATATTATCAAATTGTTGTAATCAAAGTCGAAGCATTCACATTTCATATGAATTTTGTTGATGATTAATTCAATTAAAAATAGGTGGTAAGGAAAGCTGACATCTTCTTGGCAGACTGTGGGTCCACATTGGCAAAGTTCTCTTTTAGTTCTCACGATATCGTCCGATAAGCTTTTGATGGATTGTCTCAGCGCTTTAGCTTCATTAGTGAGGATTTGACTCATGGTGGCTATTTTATCTACATTGCTCTCGACATCTGGTGAATGTGGACCCTTCATACCTCGAGTGAGTTCTTTCACCGTACCGGTTAGTTCTTCTAGATGTTCACTGATGTTTAGACTTTTCGGTTCAAGATTAGAGACTTTTTCAACGAGATCTGGTCCTATTAGCCCTGATTTTATGCTTTGATCCTTTGGGCTGGTTTGGCTTTTGTTGGATGTTCTTTCCGGAGATAAGTTAGAGCTTCTGGTGGGGCTACTTTGTCGCTGTGGAGATTTAATATTCGGCGAGGGAATCGGAGTTGCAGCTGGAGGATCTGGCTCAAGAGTTGGCTCTGCATCGCTAGGTTCTTTTGACGCACTTGGTTGAACATCTTCGTTCTCAGTTTCTTCCATTTTTGAATGATGTAACTATTGTAAAACTAAAATTTTTCACATGATTTTTCTAGTATTTAAAAATAATTCAGTTTTGAAATCCATGGCCTATTGGAAATAGTAACAAAAGAAATTTTATTTTCCATAAGCCTATGTTGTTTTTTTATTATGATTATAAAAGTAAATATTAATTTCAATCAAACTTGCAAACTACTGAACTCAGGCACTTATTATAAAAAAAAAATCGGCATTTTCGTTACCTCACATTAGGAAAATAGTTTAGATATATTTATCTTGAGCTCAAAATAGAGAAGCAAAGGGAATGTTTATTCCTTAGAGAAGTAAACAAACAAAATAAATTGTCTAATCAGCCCCACTTAAGACATATTTTAGTAAACAAAATACCTCAGCAATTAGTCGATGTCGATTTTCAAAAATACCAGTACATAGTATTTTAACACCAAAGTTAAGTTTTTAAGATCTTCTCTTCCTTTATCTGCCATGCCAAGATTATGTATGAGTTGCAAGATTTAGGGGCCTAACAACACTGGATGGAAATTCCGAAAATTCTGGAAATTCATGGAGCTCATTAATCGGAATATCTGTTACAGCAAATTGTATACAAATAAAATGTATTGACAGATTTTCCCTAAGGCTTTAGTATTCGTATTGTGCTGGTCTATAGTCTAAATCTAGACTTACCATTTTGTATCTGGGCAACTTTCTTAGCAATTTCCCGGACGATCTCGAGCCTCCATTTCTCGGCGCGGGGCAGGTCGTTGCACTCGGCCGCGATGAAGGGCCTGCGCTCGCGCTGCCCGCCCGACTCTTGCACCTGCGCCGCGCGCCATCGCGCCAGCGTCGTCCTGAACAAGGTTTTTTATTGGGAATCAGCTCAGATTTTATTCATCCTCCAAGCCACTGGAGCAGACGAGTACTTCCACTCTGCCCCACCAAAGCGCCCCACTGGTGGGGCAGATTCCACTCCTTCATTTTTTCGAGTAGAAACTGCCCCACTCGTCTCATTTTGGTGGGGCAGATTCCACTCACTTTTTAGACCAGTGGAATCTGCCCCACCAGGGCTGTCGCGCAATTTCAAATTAAATTGGTAGAGCCATGAAATGTGAAATTTGACTAAAAAAAATTAATCATTATAACGCCCCGCCAAAAGATCAGATAAGTGAAGACATCGAATGCAAAATATTAAGAAGATTGTGAACTAAAAGCACTTATCTGAAGTAAAAAATTACGGATTGTATGTAGTTATAGTATTTATGTCGCAAATATTTTCGAAGTCATCGTAAAGTAAAAGAAAATTATAAATTGAATATTGTCATGCAATTTATAATAATCCATTCATTGTAATAATCTTTAATAATCTATTCGAGATTTAATTTCAGTCAGTAAGTTACTTAACCCTTAACGGCGCAAGAGCGTTAATTTTCATATTTTTTTAATATGTTATGCTACGTGGTGTATAAGTAACAGGAAAAATAATAATAAAATCTTATGTAAAGAAAAGTATTTTCTACTATATTTTTTTACATATTGTAGAAATACAAAACTGCGTAAAAAATACATATTTTTTTTAAAAGCTTCATAGATATGAGAAATGAAACATTTTGAAACAGTTATTATGCTTATTATAACACAGTGCAGTTTCAGCAATAATAAGTTTGAAGTCTGCCGAATTCAGACTTTTGCTAGGTCCTCCGGTTTCAGCATTTATTTTTCTGTAGAGAAACTAGCTGTTACACATTGCCATGTCGAAAAAGTGGTAAAACAAATGTGTATACCCCTGCTTGCTTCGTAGCTTGATTTTATAGTGGCTGCCTGGAAGATCAGCTCCTCCCATATAGCGATTATTTTATTTTTCATTGGAGTTCTTGTACTGTACCAGCCTTTTTAGTAGTCCACTGCAGAACGTAGCCCTACCCACGAAGGGTGATTGGGCTATATCTACCACGCCGGCCCAGTACGGGTAGGTGAATTCACATACGCCATTGAATTTCTTCTAAGGATGTATGCAGGTTACTCCACGATTTTTTCTTTAACCGAAAAACCAGTGGTGTGAAATTCCGAAGAACTCATTGGTATGGACCGGGTTCTTATATTAATTCGGAGGATTAATTTGATTCAATTTTTTGCTCACACCAAAATACATGATTAATAATTATAATCATGTATAAGCGCAAGTGTATCGCGTACGACATTGTGTTGGCGTTTCCTCAACCGATTTAAAATTTCAGAGCAGAGGCAAGAAAGGAAATCACATCAGTTTGATTGAACGCGAGCGTAGCGAGGGATTTTTTTTTTTGTTTATTTTAATGAAAGCTACATTTTATTTTAATATTGTATTAACGCCCCACGCGAAGGGCGTTCAGTGAAGGGCAAATTTTATTTTAATATATCTACTGTTCCATCTTGGATCTGCGTGAAAGGGCGCCTGCGACGCGTGAAAAGGGGCGCCTGCGGCGCCCTTTAATGTCCCGCGCCTCTGGGCGGTCGCCCAACCGCGCCCTACCCTAACGCAGCTACTATGAATACCTAACTATTTTCATTAGTCTAATGTCGAAATATAATTGTATGATGTCTAACTACTTTTTTTTTATTGCTTTTAGAATTACTGGTTACTATTACAACTTGTGGGTCAAATTAATATCGGCATCAGCTCTCCAACCTATAATACATACATAAGTTGTGATAACGTATTAATGCAGAAAATATAATTAATGCACATAAGAAAGACGGTTACAGTTAAGATTTAAATGTTTATCATTTGTAATAGGTGCATATTTTAATTAGCATTTAAGTAACTTGCTGACTGAGATTAAATCTCGAATAGATTATTACAATGAATGGATTATTATAAATTGAATGATAATATTCAAACAAACAACAAACAAACAACAACACTTTATTAGACAACCACATTACATAAAAAACAGATTATAAGGACAAAAACAAAACAATAGGTATCTAATTGGCGGCCTTATCGCTTTAAGCGATTTCTTCCAGGCAACCAAGCACGGATAGAAAATAGCAGTTGACAAAAAAACGTGGCCATAACAGAAAGAAAATTTAAACAGCATAGAAACACACACTTAACAAAATATTAATAATAGGCAATACCTAACAAAAATACTTACAAATAAATTATATTTCAAGAAAATATCTCTACACACATACATAACATATAAAACATATAAAACATATATATTCAATTTATAATTTTCTTTTACTTTAAGATGCCTTTGTAAATATTTGCTACATAAATACTATAAATACATACAATCCGTAATTTTTTACTTAATATTTTGCATTCAGTGTCTTCACTTATCTGTTCTTTTGGTGGGGCGTTATAATGATTAAAATTTTGCAGTCAAATTTCACACTTCATGACACTACCAATTTAATTTAAAATCGCGCGACACCCCTGGTGGGGCAGATTCCACTGGTCTAAAAAGTGAGTGGAATCTGCCCCACCAAGATGAGTGGGGCAGATTCCACACCAAAAAATGAAGAAGTGGAATCTGCCCCACCAGTGGGGCGCTTTGGTGGGGCAGAGTGGAAGTACTTGAGCAGACGTGGCACGTCTGCTCGACAGCATAGAGCAGCACTCTGTTACTTTTAGGAGCCGGGCTGGCTCAGATGCTGGAGGGGGAAATGCACAAAACACCCCATACGGGACGTCATTGCAGGACTAATCGCCCCCACACAGAATAAAAATAAGCACTCGCCAGAAGCTTTAGTATGAGTTTGTAGTGTAAACAAAAAGTATTATAGTTTTTGAGTGGCTCCATATAATAATAATCTTTATTAGGGGTGCTGTACAAAAATGTGTAAAGCCACATGGAAACAACTTCATTGGCAAGTTGAAGAAAAGGTCTCAAGTGTTGATATACACTAGAGAACTTTTAGAGTCCAAGCACATCACACTTCGGCTTACAATCTGTTTGACTTCATTAAAACACCAAGGAGGTACTGGATGAAAGCCATTTCCAACCAGTCTCTTTGACCATTAGGCGAAGCAGTGGGTGTCCTATAGCTGAGATAATGATGATGTGATAAATACTGGTAAAATGATTAGGAGGTGACCCTAAAAACAAAGTCAATTCCATTCTTCTAACAGTCGTTCCATTTTTGAGGCAGCTGCTGCCGCATTTTTAACTTAATTTTTGTATGGGAAACTTGCATGAGGAATGTGCATGGTACTTACATTGCCTTCTCTGCATTTCTAGCCTGAAATAAAATGAAAATGTTTCACTCATGTTTGCAATTTCATCTCTACATTTTTGTATTAAATATGTATTATAAATAGGAAAATATCAATGATATGGAGAAATCAATAGATTAGCCAACATACTTCTGCATGAGGATTTTTCTTTTTAAAGCAAAGTAAGTCAAAAATTAATATATTAAGAAATTTTAAGTTTTTTGTAGGAGCTTTAGTAGCATTTATTTAGTACCTATCACAGTATCACTAATGCTTCAGCCTCTATAGACCTGTCATAGGGCATTCATACAAGTTAGCAAAACTCTAACTAGATCTTCAGTAGTCTTTCAATGAGGTAGTTGTAACTTGTAATATATTTGATTGGCTATTAATGACACTTGCTCCTATAAACAAAAGCTAATACCAACTCTCAATCTAGATTTAGTAAGTAGGTATGCACCTCAGAATAAGGAAAAACAGTATGCACCAATATATTTTCTAGAGTCTGAAAACTGGTTAGAAGGATCTAGTTGTGGAAATTTTAAGGATGTACAGGCCACAGAGAGCAATCAAAAGACTTAAAATTAAATTTTTATTCAGCTAGAATTTTCGATTGATTATTATTGTACTAATTAGCTAGCTACAGGAAAAGCAGGAATTAAATAGATCATGTACTTTAATCGTGGAGAAAATGATAAAATAATTCAAGACTGCAAGTTAATTTCAACTTACCATATTTCCTCAACGTATATCAATATCCTTTATCACTGATGTTTGTTTATCGATGTAGCATGTATTAAAATACTTCTATGACTTCAAAAAAATATATAAGATCACAGCAATTTTTAATTTTTATTTTTTTTATAACCTCCAAAGCTACAACTTGTCTTTACAACAACAAAACAAGTTTTTTTTTTAATATTTTGGCGACTGGATCATTATATTATCTATGGACTGGATAAATTTTAATCATTGTTTTTTTTTTAGAATAGCTACGTACTAATTTATTTCTAAGAAACTGTATGTAGAAATAGAGAAGAAGACTTGCTAAATCGCTGCAAAGAGAATGTAATAGTAATAAAATAAAATATTATATAAAATAAAATAAAATAGTAATGAATCGCTGATGTTTACGACAAAGAAATATATATTAGTTTTTTTAAGAAATTCAAGAAATTCGTCCAGAAGGGCTAGACAACGCGACACTCGGTTCTAACGATTCGAATAGAATCGCAATGTCGATTCGTTAACAAACGTCGACGTCGAAAGGAACTGTCACGTAGAGTAAGCGAGACCAATGCATATATCAGCGCCCACGCAAAAAAGAGATAGAAATTCTTTCCATTCCATCTAATGGAATCGTCGTCGAATTTTCGCTAAACCGTAGCCAAGTTGCACTTTTGACAGTTGTTTTCGTTCGCTTAAGTTCGCTAATTTATTCGTTTGAACGAAAATCTAGCGAAGACAAAAATGCTGTAGAAAGCTGAGCAAGGCTTAAAAATATCGTAATAAACAGAATATTTCTCGATTATTGATGTATACAAATATTTGTAAGGTGTAAAAATGGACGGCGAGAACACTTTTTAACTAAATAGTAAACATTTTACAACAAAATAAGCATTCAGCAATTTATTTATCATTCGATTTTAAACTTCGATTTTAAAGTGGTAAGTAGCACTAAAATTCACGACTTTAAAAACTTGAAGAGCTATTTAATGTATGTAATTAATTTGGTAAGTTTTTTCAAAATTGAGGAGTTCATGTAAATAGTGTTATTTAATATAAGCCGTAAAGTGTTATTACTTATAAACATGAAATTATTGGTGCGTTTTGCACATAGACATCAGTCATGAATTTTAAAATGTTTGCTTTAATAACTGGCCAAGTGCGAATTGGACTCGCGTACGAAGAGTTCCGTACCCTATGGGAACCCCCTTAGCCCCATTTCAAGCGTCTACCTGTTGCCGTTATTAATATGAAGGAAAAAACGGCAAAAAAAATACGTTTGAGGTATGGAGCCCCCCTTAAATATTTATTTTATTCTGTTTTTAGTACCTAGTTGTTGTTATAGCGGCAACAGAAATACATCATCTGTGAAAATTTCAGCTTCCTAGCTACCTATCACAGTTCATGAGATACAGCCTGGTAACAGACAGACGGACGGACAGCGAAAGTCTTAGTAGGTAATAGCAAAGAATATATAATAATGTAATAGGGTCCCGTTTTAACCCTTTGGGTACGGAACCCTAAAAATGGATTTGAGACCACAAGGCAGTGCGGAACAGCTTTCAACCCTGTGGGGATTTAAGGAAAGATGCTGCTGATCTTCTGTCTGGTATTCCGTGGGCGCATTGAGGTTAATTGCTTGTGGCAGGTGTTGACCCATACTTTAAACTCAATCGGTGGTGGTGAAAACAAAACTGCGGACAGGTGGAAGAAGGTATACCTATATGATATCTTGTTTGCACTAATGAATGTAAGATAATGATATTAACAATTTTCCTGCTCTGCTTCACTTATAAGGTATATATTATTATGTGTATAGATAGGAATTTGCTTCAGCAGAACATTTAGAAGTCTGTACCTACCCGGCTTAACTAAGTTATGGTTCATTGGCATAGTTTGTTTAGCTGCACTCTGTAGTTTCAGACCATACCAATATTTTTAATAGTCCGCTGCTGAACACAGACCTAAACTTGAAGGATGATAGGGAAAAATCCACCACACTGGTCCACTGCAGGTTGGTGGATTTACATAAATGCCATTGAATATTTTATATGGTATACAGTTGTCTCACAATAATGTTCTTCTGCACATCGAGAAATGCCCAATTCTCATAGTGCTCAAGTAGTCCAGGAATGCAAAATTCTGACTTATTTGATTAGCTAAATCTAGGAATGCCTATTTCTCAGAATGGCAAAATAAATTAAGAAAAAATAACATAAAAATAAGTTTACTAAACTTTCTATACATAGGGTGACCGGTACCTAACGGTAACAACCTCTTAAGGGCGAGTTTAGTACATTCAGAAGAATGAATTTAACCATGGGACCAACCGAAACCAAATTCGTGATTATCAACTAAATGACAGTACATTTTTTTGCAGAATTTGGGTTGGTTGGCCCCATGGTAAAAGTAGATGGACCTTGTATATAAAATGTATGATATTTTTAATAATATTCTCAATTTAAGTTATTTTGCCAATTTGAGAATTGGACATTCTTAGAATTAGCTATGGTTACAATTGGGCATTCCTCGCCTAAACCATAATTAATACCTACATTTTTTATGTTTTTCCTAGGCTCAACAGCTTGGGCAGAGGTTTCTTCTAGAAGAAAGCAATAAAACAGGTTGAAGTACAAAACTGTCAAATGTCGAGATTTATTCAATCCAGCAGAATAATAATTATTAAATATTCATGTCAGAATTACACAGGAAGACATTTACTTAGTAAATAGCGTTTTGTAGTGAAAAAATCTTAATAGTAATGTCAGAGTTATTTATCACATAGGAAGTCATTTATCCTATGATACCATTTAGCAGTAAATAAATCTTACAGTATTTTTTGTCTTGATTTGTATTTAATTCCCTTATACTCCGTGGTATCTTGTTGTAAGTGATAATAGTTTTTAAAATTCTTACTGTCAATAAAACACAATTTTTAGTTGTTAGCCCCCAAATATGTATTTAAAAATTTTATAATAAAATGTATGTACAGTATTCTATCTTGCCTCGGTGGCCCAGTGGTTAGTGATCCTGACTTCTGGATCAAACTGGTGTGGATTTGATTCCCATCACAAGCATTTATTGGTTTACTCCTACTAAAACTGCCACTATTGAGGGACATTGGGTCCTTAAAAATATTGGTCTTAGTTTCCCCACTAAAATTTCGTTTGGAGTTTTTGCGTTAGTTATGAAGTTTTTTATTTTATTTAAAATAATATGGTTTCCGTTTGACTACATACTGCTTACGACTGTCCGTCCACAAAGATACACCCAGTTTGCAGAATTCCTACTTTTACTAAGAATTCCTAGGATATGTTTTCTTTTCTTATTATTATTCGACGTAGAGGCGATAAGTCCTGCACTGACGTCCCGCATGGGGTGTTTTGTGCATTTCCCCATCCAGCGTCTACCCGAGCCAGCCTAGCTCCTTAAAATAACGGAGCGTGGCTCTGGGCCGCTGGCATAACTGCTCCAGTGGCTTGGATGGTGTACCAGATAGCGATGAGGATGATGATGTCGATGCAGATGACAAAGCAATAGTAGCGTCATGCAACCCGCAAGCGATTCTAGTTTCTGCCCTGGCCTTGCAATGCCACAAAACATGCTCCACCGTTTCTTTCTCCTGCAGGCAACCACGACAGAGTGGGCTGTGATGTTTTCTTTTATTTAACTTAATGATTGACATAAAAAACATTATTCTAAATAAAATTGTAGTGGGGAGACATTCATACCAACATTTTTTAATGACCTAACGACTGCCACTGGTGCTTATTGACACGAGAACATGATACATTGCCTCTCGATAAGTATTTGGTTGTCAACTCCTCCAATTGGCACTGGAACCGTTGCCTCCACACACCAATGCACATTCAACCGGGTTGCGGGTCGCTATGTGAGCAAATTATAGGACTTTTCTTATGGTACCATTTGATTCAACATAAGCAGAGCTCAAATTGGTTTGTAATCTTCTTGTAAATACTTGCTGAAATTTCTCTTAACTGATTCCGTGCTGATGGCATCACAATGGTGCCATAGATATCTCAATAAACATTCTTGAATCCTGAAGAAGTACCCGTTTGAACCTGAAACATGAATTAAGTGTTCATTATAATATGATAACATATCTATGTTTTATATTTACAACTACATGCCTGTTGTTTTAGATGTGATAGCACCTATAAATCGATGAACATCAGTTGCACGTATGAAAAAGTGTCATGTCCCACCTGAGTCGAGCATGCAAGTGAGAGCACGGAACAAGCGATAGAGAGACACGATCGGCCTCAGCTTATAACGTTATCACTTATAAGTATTGTCTGTAATTTGACTTAACAAAACATTTTTCTACATTGATTCTTGTATGAATAGTTCCTTTTAACTTTACACAGACTCAATGAATGTTTTTAAAATCGGATAACTACTTTATTTTATGATCTCAGATCACATTTCTTGTCAATAGATTTAATTGATTAATTTCCTATTAATTTTTTGAGTAGCTAAAAAGTTATCTATTTCAATTTGCTTGACTATCGGAGCCAAAAGTTGCATGTCCAATGTCATTAGGGCACTTAGAACACACATACACAAAAGTAAGTTTAGCTCAGCCAAACTGTAGCAGTTATTAGATATACCTTAACTGCATATGAATCTTGTAATGTCATAGTTTCGAACTCTTTTCTATTGTAAAAAGTAAGTGGATATCATGCTATAACTTTAATTTGAATAAAAGCATAATTATAATAAAGAATTTCCTCGTTTTTTCTCGTAGTAATTTATTCAAAAATATTGTACCTACCATGTTTGTAAGCTAGATAAATCTTTTTTCTTTTTACTGTTCAATGGCTTGTTCTGTGGCTCTTTCATAATTTTGCTGTCTTGATTTAGGCGTGAATGTGATTTACAAATTAACAAAACGCCTGTAAATAAACAAATCAAGCAAGAAACAACATTCAAAACGAAAGCGAAAGATTTCGAGGATAATGCAAATTCAGTGTTGCCACCTTAGTTTTAATATTTGGGGCTGTTGAAGAAGCTCTCAAAAGGCTAGATAGAGCAAAAACTATCAAGAAAAGACTTGCAGTAAAAAAAGAAAAAAAAACACCTTTCCTAATGTCATTTCATACCCTCATCACTTTTTATAATTGAAATTCCTAATTTCAATTTTGTATTTTTTTATTTGAATTACAACAACATTTTTGCTAGATCTAGCTCCACAAGGGCTAAGGCGGCAACACTGTTTATTTAACACAGAAATTTTATTATACAAAATATGTCACTGTCAATCATTTGTCAACGTAAAAACGTCAACCGTTTTTTTTTATTTTCAGAATCATACCTGCCTTTAGTCGGAGTCATGCAAAGATTTTCACTTGACTTGACCACTCACACTTTACACATCCTTACTCCCCGCGCAACTGACATAACGAATTCGCAACTGCGCAATGACTGGCGTCGGTGACGCTAAAAAGTTTGATTCGGCCATAAACAGACACAATGTAAATTAGGATAAAATGGAGACTCTGACTAAAAGACTTAGTTTCCATGATCATTCAAAAAAATAAAATCGATTTGACACATAATTTGACACGAAGATCCCAGAGGGATATTTTATTCGGTCGAGATTATCCGAAAGAGATGCATTGATATAATAAGGCACGAGTTAGCAAGAGATATTAAAAAGATCTCGATTCGGTGAGCAATGCCCACTGAATTCGTCACGACTGTCGATATGTTTTGATGGAATCGACTAGTCGAATGTTACATCGGCTACCATTTGTGATGGAATCGACTTGCTCACGTGACTTATGTCAATCCCATACATTTTTAACGATTCGAACCTTCGATTCGCTAATGTTATCGATTCCATTTGTTACATTGTCTAAGGCCTCAGAAGTTACTAAAAAATCCTCCGCTTAGTTGTCACAACACTGACAGCTTGATTTGACGTTTCAATACTTTCAATCTTTGCTTTCAATCACTAGAACTTCGTGCTTCGCTTCATTTGCTTGCTTTCATTTCAATTTTTCAATTTCTATTTGTGAATTTGTGTTTGATCAACAGTTTGATCTGTGTTTTATTTAATTCAGATTCAGAAACACAGATATCTACTACACTTTTCAGAAAGCTGTCCAGAAAACACTACCGTAGTGTTTCGTTGTTCTTTATTTATTGTTTTGTGTGTTTTATTATTACGAGCGAAAGAAAATCTAGATTCAACGAGTTAGAGGTTCGTATACTTTTAAGTACCTACCGGTAATGATAGCCAAGAGTCTTGGCCCAAGACTCAATGGAAAGACGAACTCGGTCTGAAGCCTTTGAAAAATGTTATTTGAAATCTCAGACCAAATAAAAAATCAAGACAGAATGTTGTGAACAAAACAAGTGAGGCCGGCAAAACCAAGCCTCGCCGTGTACAGACAATTACACACACATACATGTACAAGGAAACTAAGCCTTGGCTCATCAGTCGAACTATGGCCAAAGAATATATAATAATACTACGTATAGAACGGCCACTCGTTACCCCCCACCCGTTTGAGTCTTCCTCACTTCCACCCCGCGTCTACGTACCGCATCGTGCACTCTGCGCGCGGGCTGCACTGGTCGGTGGATTTTCTAATAAAAACTACCTAGATTGTGACAATAGGGAAGACTTGTACTGTGTACGGTTGAATATCAATGATACGTAACAAAACAAGAAATTTTAATGTTTCCCTAAGGATAAATAATAGGAACTTATTTTAGATTATTTGGTAACTTCCTCTTGATATTATCTTACAAAAGAAGTAGATCGGTTACTTTTTGTTAATATGCTTCCAAATTAAGTAATTGTTATACTATTTTAAGCACTAGATTAATATTCATTTTTGCAAATTATGTACGCAACTGTCTCACTCACGCGGCATGACGTCACGATGTGGTGATCGCTGACAGCCATAGACGTTCCGCACACAAATGCGCGTGTAGCGACCGTGCGTATGTGTGTTGTCTGTGAGTAAGTACTGTGTAGGTGTGCGTAAGACAGCAGATTTTGTATGAAAAATCGCGGAGTGTCCGGGCTGTGCTATGGCGGCGCAACACCGACGCACTCACCACATGTATAAAAAACCGGCCTTGTCTGTTCACGACATTCTGTCTGGTTTTTTTTATTTGGTCTGAGTTTGAAATGGGATGGCTCGTTTCATTTATGATTTTACTTTGTTCTGAACTTCTGATGCTTTATTTAAAAAACAGTTTACCACTTGGTAATGATAGTGGACTAAAAGGCATCTATAGGCCGAGTCAATTTCTTGGTGGCTGTGATCTTAGTTTAGGCTGTGCAACAATCAATCCTGACTGATGCACACATATTAGCTGCGGTTAACCACAGCTCATAGTAAACATCTCATCAAAGCCGCCAAAAAGTTTAATTTGACCTATATGCAAGTAGGTACCTATTTATTGTACCCATTCGAACCTGTTGATTTTTACATTGGATACATAATAGGACCTTTGATATTATGAGTTTTTGATAACAAACATGAGTTATTTTATTGACTGACTCTCTATCATAAATCAAGTTATTCAAGTTATTGAGAACACAAAAAAAAATTGTGTACTATTCAATTCTTGTCAAGTTTTAACTAACTTTTAACTAGGTAATTATTGACCAAATCATACAAGTCGGAGGATGTGAAGTTAGCTGCTTTCTGTGTGAACCTCTTTATGTGAGGTTTAACCAGGATTTGATATTATGCAACTTCACATCTGCCGACTTGTATGATTCGACCTATACTAGCTTTGAGCTTCTGACCAATATTGTGAAAAGTTTTATGATTACAAAATTCATTTATATCTACATATATTTACCTCTAGTTATTCTAATATATTTAACTTTTTAGAAATAGCATGACATGACACCAACACCTACAGTTGACCCGAAAGAAACTTCAGCAAAAAAATTACACTCTGTAATAAAACAACAAGAAAACTACATATCACAGCAGAAACAGAAAATTAGAGCTTTGCAAAGCCAGAACAGAAGGCTTCAAGACAAGATTGAGAAAATAGCAAAGTCATTAGAGCCTATACAGGAAAAAGTTGAAGCCCTGAAAAATGTTAATATTCAAGCTCAAGCTTTAATAAAGAGACAATTTAAAAAAGAAACAAAGGCAGATCAAGAGGAAAAGTTTAACCCTGAAGCTTAGACGAAAATATTTCGGATTTCAATTTAGAGTGTCTAATTAAAAGTATTAGGTGAGTATCTATGATTCCAAATTATTATCACTATCACTACATAGTACAAAACAAAGTCACTTCCCGCTGTCTGTCCCCAAGTCTTTAAAACTATGCAACAGATTTTGATGCGGTTTTTTTTAATAGATAGAGTGATTCAAAAGGTAGGTTTATATGTATAATACACCTGTGCGAAGCCGGGGTGGGTTGCTAGTTTAATATTATGTGTAGTATGTTATGGCCCACCCTTAGTGGGTAGGCCTACGTCCTGCAGTGGACTATTATAAAGGCTGGTACAGTACAGTACTTTATTTAATAGCCAATGTGATTGTCAATATAAGTTGGACCATCAAGTAATGCATTACCTCTTGACTCTTTTAACATCATTAATAATTATTATTATTACTAACTGTATACTACTAAATAATTGTACTATAGGCTAATAGTCTATGATTGTACATTATTCTTGGGAACAGATACAAGGCAAAATTTAGTATTGTAAAACAGTTTCTTGTAATCAAGTTATACTGAATAATATGCCTATTTTCAAAGTGTAAAATAGTTTTGTATCCTTCAAAAGCACTGTGAAACTATCAATATTATAACATTACTTTAGCAAAAATGTTTTTCTTTCACCCAGGAAGAAGAATGACGTTACCTAATGTGGATCCAAAAGAGACATCAGCAAAAAGATTGCACATTGTTATAAAACAACAAGATCACTATATATCGCAGCAGAAACTGAAAATTAAAGCTCTACAACGGCAAAACAAAAGGCTTCGCGACAAAATAGAAAAAATTGAGAAGTCATTAGAACCCATTCAAGAAAAAATCGACGCACTCAAAGATGTCAATTTGCAAGCTCAGGCTTTAATTAAGAGGCAATTCAAAAAAGAGTCTTCGAAGGCCTTAGATAAGGAAGAGAAGTTTGAACCTGAAACTTAAATAATACTTTCATACTCATAGCCAGATCAAATTGTCTCAGTTAAAAAGGTATATTTCACTTAATATTTTATTTTTGGCATGGCGATGTAAAGGTTAATAGATTTATTTTAAGTACCTATCTAATACCTTGTCTATTATAAATATCACCTGTCTATTAGACCGAAGAATACTTAGTTTCCTTCTTCAGAGAGATATACTTAAATTGACTAACGCACATTTTAAATCATGAGTGAGTGACTGATAAAAAAAGCTTTTAAATATGGTGGAAATGTCCCAAAAAATTTAACTGTACACATATCATCTATGTCTACCTTATTCAGTTAATAACTTGAATTGTTATTGTAGTACTGTAGATCTTAATATGCGATGAAATATTCTTTTTCAGTGTATAAATATATAAACTACGAACATAATGGATGCACATAAAGAGCAAAGACGGTGTCTGTCATGGGACGATCTTCCCACAGATGTACACTGGTTAATATTTGAACATATGCCAACATCCACTCTCGCTGTTTGTTTGTTCGTAAATCGGACTTGGAGGAGTGAAGTGGAACATTTACTGGAGGTAACTAAATAATTAAAATAGGCATGATGACTAAAAAAATATACCTAAGTAGATTTTGCCCGCGGCTTCGCCCGCATTATATTTCGAGGCGCCACCTTACCACCCTTAATAAAGGAGGTGGAAAATAAAAAATCTGCCATCAATCAGCCCCCTTAGTTACATTCCTCTTGCCATTATTAATAGCGAAAAAACTCCTGATAAATCACGTTTGTTGTATGGGAGCCCCCCTTAAATATTTAGTGTATTATGTTTTTAGTACATACATCATTTGTGAAAATTTCAGCTGTCTAGCTATCACGGTTCATGAGATACAGCCTGGTGACAGACAGACGGACAGCGGAGTCTTAGTAATAGGGTCCCGTTTTTACCCTTTAGGTACGGAACCCTAAAAAACAAAAAAATTCTATTTGACATTTGTTCGATTCGATAGTTCTTTTTTGACATTTCTTAGAGCGCACGCTAGAATAGCTCACAGAGGGCAGAATTTTTCCTACTTGCTTAACACTTATTGTTATAATATGGAAAATTTACGCTATATTATTATAATTTATAGCCTGTGTTATTCTGATATATAAGCTATATAATTGCAAACTTTCATCCCAATCCGTTCGGTAGTTTTTGCGTGAAAGAGTAACAAACATCCATCCATCCATCCATCCTTACCAACTTTCACTTTTATAATATTAGTAGGATATGTCCGTCAGATAGACTATCAAAAAATATTAGACACGTATTTTTTTTTTAGTCAATTAAACAAAAATTTATGAAGATATAAAGCCCGATTACAGAGGCGCCAGCGTAAATTTATTAGCAACGTAAAGAGCGTTCTCTCTATCGAACGCCTAAAGTGAAAAAGAAACAGAACTATGCTATTTAGCTAATATAATTACGATGGCGCCTCTGTAATTGGGCTTATAGTCCGTCAAAGTTCCGCGTGACGTCACAAGTGCCATATAAATGTATAGACTTCTGTAAGAGCGGTGACGTCACGACCCCCACTTCAAAACTTTCACAAGGTTTATCTTTATCATTTGTTGTTTGATAGACATAAGAACAAATATGTGTCCAATATTTTTTAAAACTATGATCTTAACTAACGGACTAATTATTATAATGATTTTTTTACCCTGTCATGCCTATTATATTTGAAGAAAGAAAGAAAGTCTTATTCTTATTATATTAAAGTCGATTTCATACGAAAACCCACGCCACAGGACTCGGCGCCCACTTTTATGCAAAACGCATTCTTCATAAAGGCCTATTCAGACCTGAGCGATATTCACTACCGTGGGTAGAGGGAAATACCGCGCGGATCTCGCTGAAATCCCATAACTATAGCGAAACTTGTATCATCTAGGTAGGCGATATAGTACGTGCCACCAAAGATGAGACTTGAGAAACCACTTTGGTTTGTAATAAATATACAAATTCTGGATAGTTAGTTTGTACACGACTGTATCTGCGCAAGATCTCCCACCACTGACGCTCGTCAAGTCTCATCTTTGGTGGCATGCACTATATTTTTGCTTGTTTTCGCCTTCGTCGCTATCCATAATTTAAACCACTTAGATGCCAGTAAAAAGATATTGCACGGTATACTCCGCGCCACACAAGTTGAAGTTAGCCACTAGCTGCGCAATATCCAATCCTGACGAGACGTGACGTGGATGCCGCACGTTGATTGGCTATTGCGCAGCTAGTGGCTAACTTAACATCCTTCAACTTGTGTCGCGGAGTATACTCTGCGTGACGTGTGTGTTCACCAACGCGTCAAAAATTACTAAAGTGCGAAAAATAAATATTATTCTGTACCCAAGCGTTATTCGTTACCGCTCGTAATAGCGATATCCGCTTTGGTGTGAACACTGAAATTAACGCACAGCGACTCGGATTTCTCTACCGCTCGCTGTAGTGAATAATACTCAGGTCTGAATAGGCCTTAAGGGTCTGTCATTACATTAGACATGATGATCTACAATCTACATAAATACATGGATAAATGAAATGGACGGAATCGGCAAGGGATAGCGAAACAGGTATACTAAGCGCCACACAAATCGACGGATGGGAAGTTAGCCGCACTTGGCGGCCGAGACGACGGGGCACGTGTCTCGTTTCTCTGGCTCCCGCGCATGCCTATATTTCAGCTTTTAGCAGCGCTCTGCGCATAAATTCCGATTTGTGTGGCGCTTAGTATAAATAGTAATAGAATTACATAAACAAAGGGCCCTATGCGCAGCAGTGGGGTATCATAGGCTGATATTCATTCAAATTACATATTGTGTTATTTAATTGCACCCTGCTCTCAGCCTGGCTTTTGGTGGCGCGTCTGGCCACGTTGCTTCTCGTCATTCATATATTATGCGTGTTTGCCCATACAGCTATGAGTGGTTCGTATTCGCCGCTGTATTCGACTATTCAGGCGAACAAAAAAATACGCATACGTAAATGTGAAGTAAAAATAGTGATGAATAGTATCAACATTAGGTGGTGACCCTTCATGAAACATAACGATTCACGATGTATTTTAAATAAAATTTGAGGATTTGTGTTTGTTACATCTTTCTTATCATTAGCTGCTAATTTTTTTTTTTATTCACAGGTCAAAAATAAATGGCATGAACTGGAAGACACCAACTTCTTCAATTTTTCGGAAATTAAAATTAGATGTAAAAGATCATTTGACTGGCAAAAGATGTATTACAATTATATAAAATGGCATAATATTCAAAAAGCATCGATAAACTTATATCAAGTCTTCGAAGCTAAAGGAATAAAAAAAATTAATGTCTATCGAGGTAATTATGGTTTGTTTGTTGTTATTGACTGTGTATTATGTGTAATACATTCAAGTATTAAATACTATATTAAATTAGTATTACATATTATAGTACTTACTCTAAATCTTATTGCAGATCACTTGATTGCAGTCAAGTATGGAAATGTCCAGTACTTTGATACGGACACACTGGAAGAGCAAATTACTTTGGAATCATTACCATGTAAGTCTAGATTTTCTCTGTACGCATATTGATTTTATACTCATCACAACTTTTTCCTGCGACTTCGCTCCCATTATATTTTGATTTGATATCACAGGAACGTTTTATTTTTCCAGGATAAAACGTAGCCTGTGTATAGTCCGTCCTTTGAATTATTTCCATACCAAAAATCAAGTCTATTCGTTGCTCTTTTGTTGCGTAAAAGACTAACAAATATACTTTCATTTCAAACTAAGAAAAGTATGATATTCCAGGTGCAGATTTTCATGAAAATGACGTCATGGCTGTGCAGATATTTAAAGATGGCGAACACCTTAGATTGTTGCTTCTGCATAAATTGGACTCTAACATTGATTGGATCTACCTAGCCAAGTCCGACGTACTCACTGTTTGCAATGTAATATGTTACAAGTAAGTTTATTATTTAGATAATCGCGGTTCCGATGTGCTAGTATGCTAAGCTAGCATATCGGAACCGCGATTGTATTTAGACCACGAAAAGAGTTTAGTCGACCAACGTGTGAAAAAGTGACAGATATAAACTTCACCATAACTCTCTCTCGTTCTGACACGTCGAAAGAATTATTTCGTAGTGCGTATATTAGCCCGGTCGGACAAGATTGGCACAGGATCGCGTGAGTGGCGCACGAAAAGAGAGGCCTATGTTCAGCGGTGGCCGATCACGGTCTATGGATGATGATTACGATCAAGTTATGATCGTATTAGATACCTAGGCCACATACTTTCGCGACATCATACAAGGATAAATATTTTTTCAACACACTTGCTCATAAAGTGGCTCTGATTTCACCGCAGTTAGGCACATAATGACACCTGTAATCAAACTGTGACTTTTTCATTGCTATTATTCACAACTGAGTTATTAGACCAGACTCTCAGTGGAGTTTCGTTTGCAAAAATTGCGGACCTCAATCTGACTGATATATATTGTATAGATCCCAGACATCCTACAAACAAATGTTGCCAACCAGTTTTGTGGTAGTGGCAACGTCTCCTTGACACCGCACAATTTCTATCTCGACATGATTCTTGTAGCTTGCCGCTCGCTCGAGGCAGTAGTCTTGGACCTACCGATATTTCGGTAGTTTTACCGATTTGGCATCTGTCCTACAGTCCTACTGAAATGAATCAATTTTTTTAAGATTTCTGAGCATGCTAATTTTTCTAACTTTTCCACCAAATTTCTAGGTTTCAATAAAGAAAAGTTGTATTTTGGGACAAATTTTCCCGATTTTCTACCATATTCCAAGTTTTCAGCGAATCGAGACTTTAACAAAGTTATGATTGTGGGTTACTAGTATTTATAGTACCTACAGGTATTATTATTATGTACTTACCAATAACCAGCTAAAATAAAAAATATTTCCTAATGTCTACGGGTAAGTCATTGTTTTCAAAAAAGCTACAAACTGATAGTTAGCCTTATTTTAATATAACAAAATATCAATAAGTATCTGATTCGACCCTTAGTTCAAGACTTCAATCTTTTAAAAAAGCAGTTTTTTTTCGCAAGGTATCACCAGAATGTTCTATAGTAATGAAATGTTCAGTCCAAAACCTTTACATTTTAAGTGTTTCACTTTACAAACAAAATCTCGGATGTTATTTATTTAAAAAAATATCTTATATCCACAAATGTTTTATTTTACAAACCATTATTTTATAACCAATTATAAATCAAACATTTCACTTAGACAATATCTCGAATGATATTTTGTTTTTTATTTGTATATTTTTCAAGTCAGAACATCAGATGTTAAACATACGAAAACCATATTTTTGCATGGTTTCGTTTAAAAAATGAACTAATAGTAAATATAGACTACCGAATATGGGCCGATTTGGTTCTGGCACTCGCCGGTCGCTGCCGTGGCACGTTAATTGTTCTACCAAATAAAACCATGTCTTACAAAAATTTGCTTACCACGAGAATATTTTGGTTTATTTTTTTCGAAAAAAGCCACAGCAGCGACATATTTTTAAACATATTATATGTTAGGTAAGTATTTTAAATCTAAATGGAATTGTCTGTCAAACGACACTTTATAAAATAAAATGTGTCAAGTGTTGGTTTATTATCAAACATTTATTAGTTAGCAAAAAAAACAAAAGAATTGTTTGTAAAATGATACGTTATAGAATGTAACTTTTTCAAGTAATTATTTTGAGATATAACCAAGTTTTTAATTTTTTTTTTATTATCATTTAACTACTCATGGGTTTGTCAAACGTTGGTTATCACATGCCAGTTTATAAAAAAAAGTTTGTTAAATGACTGCATACCAATTTTGTCGTATGTGACAGACATTGCGGTTTTTTTTGTTCCACTCACTCTCGCGTATGTTGTATAACCAGATATGAATAAGACAGCTGTAACGTAGTTTTTATTTGAGTAAAATTTAGCAATACTTCTTTAGAAGCTAAGACAATCTGTCTGTGGCGTCATGTCAACGTAGTCAGAGCGCTGCCTACTTGATTCAAGACGAATCGAACAGATGGCGTGCATGGTAAAGTAACTATAGTAACTATTATTTATTCTGTGCCAAAATCGTCGAGAATGTTTGTGGGGGACCTGCGCCTTAACTTTAAACCACTATAGATTGAAAAATAATGAATTTATTTTTAAAATTATTATTTTTAATAACTAACAATAGTCTATTGTTTACGAACCAACGACCCGGGAAGGTCATAAAACCCCAGCTTAATAGTTACTACTCGCGATTATGAAGGTGATATGAAGTTCACCGGATTAGCTAGTTCTGTATCAGCCTTTTTTAATAGTCCACTGCAGGACGTAGGCCTGCCCACGAAGGGTGCTTAGGCCAAATCCACCACGCTGGCCCAGTGCGGGTTGGTGGATTCACAAACGCCATCGAATTTCTTCTACTGACGTATGCAGGTTGCCTCACGATGTTTTCCTTCACCGAAAAGCCAGTGGTGTTAAATTCCGTACATAAATTCCGAAGAACTCATTGGTACGGGACCGGGATTTGAACCCACGACCTCACGATTGTAAGGCGGGTATCACTACCACTAGGCCACCACGGCTTCTAGCTAGCTAGTTCTAGATATTAGTCAATGTTTGGGATCGCTTTACACTTGACTAGGGGGAAGGAGTTCCGAAAATAGCAACCTCACGCGTTAATGGACGATTCCTTTGCAGCATACAACTGAGTTACCTTGATTAATACAGTTTTCAATACAATTCCAGGATTCATAATAACGAATGTCACGTACTGGACCATCGAAACGTCCACGCCATGTATACAGCGTTTGATGGAAAGTGGCAGAAACAAATACTCGGTCGATACTACGGCAACCCGGAGGATTCCTGCGCCCTAAACGTGTTTGACAATCAATTTTATCTCCTGCTGAAAGGCGACTATATACTGTGGAATGACCAGAACATCGGCAACTTTAAGAAAATGACACGAATGACTTTAATGAAAAACACACACATTGAAGATCGCAAAACATCAAGAGTCGCTGAACATTCGGAAGATATTCACCGCAAAATGTTCGTCTGGTGTTATTTGCATGATGTTAGAGGTAACGATCTAATACTTTTATAATTAATGTTATAGGCCGAATCATACAAGTCGGCGGCGGATGCGAAGTTAGCTACAAGGTGCGCGAAACTCAATCAACACACAGCTTTATGTGAGCTTCACATATTTCGCTCAGTTTGTAGCTAACTTCACATCTGCCGACTTGTAGGATTCGGCCTATACCTTGGTCTCGGCTCTGTTTTAAAACTGTCCTACTCTTGAGCGTGGGCTCTTCTCATTGCAAGAATAGTTAGTACGTAACCTAGAATAAAATTCAATAAAGTCCATTAACACGTTCATCGCCGACTAATATTTTACAAAATCATAAAAAAATGACATTGGTTTTTATGATTATTTTCAGTTCTATTTGTTCATATATACAAGTTTTACAGAGACATTTGGTTTTTTTGGCTTTATTTTAGTTTTTTTTTAAGTGCCGGTCATAACGACCCGGCGTGGCCTAAACGGAATAATTATTACATTCAGGCCGTGCCGGTCACAATGCCGGTCAGCGTACTTACGTACGCGTAATGTTCGATCGATGAGACATCGTGCGTTATACGTCGTCAATGTTTTGACAAATGCCACTAAAAAGTTTCAACAACCATTTTGAGTTAATCTTTAGAGTTTGAGTGTTGTTCGTATGACGATTTGTAATGTTAAAGTTTTAATAAAAAACATTCCTAACATTTTTTTGTTTTATTGTCTTTCTTTTTTTTCTTTAATTTTGTCCTTTCGTTTTTTTGCATAAATGCAACTTATAACATAAATAAAAATGTTTAATTCGAAATCCTGTGGTGTTTAGGGTTCCGTACACAAAGGGTAAAAACGGGACCATATTACTAATTCTTTAACTTTTTTCTCTAAGTCCTAAAAATAGGTATGCCATCAAAAAATCAAAAAACCAATTGGTTACAGGTGTTCATTGGGGCCGCGCCGGTCATATTGTATGATTAAATACACAGCTTTTGCATTCTGCGGCGCGAACGGGCTTCGCAAAGTAGGGTCGGTCGTGCCGGTCATTTTGACCCCCCATGGCCCCAATGGGTAGATCAAGTGCCGGTCATTTTGACCCACCATGGCGATGAACGTGTTAATATATCGAACCTGTGTACCAAGTTTGGTCAAGACTCGTTAAAAAATGTTAATGCTACCTGTGGACTGTGGAGGAGAATTGACAACCGGGCACACACAGACAAAATCGTCAAGTCAAAACTGAGACTCTCTCTCAGTTAGCTCGGTCAGCTAGAATAATCTTGATATCGTTTGAAACAGGCAACTGCCCTACACGATCAAGTCATGAAAAGGACACGCTCACAGTGCTCCGTGAGTATACTGCCGGTTTCTTAGCATGGCATGACAATATCATTTCTTATCAAAGACCTTGTACCTTACTAACTAGACTGTGCACGAAAAACCGTAAAACGGTCCGAGCGAGCGGGTTCCAGATGTAGCTGTGTCTCTTTCAAGCCTATTCAAGCCGTGAATCAACCAATCAACGACGTCCATCATAAAACTACCATCTTACATTCTGTGTTACCAGGCCTAAACATTAAGGTACTACTTGTACTCAGTAATCATAGATTATTTTTAAAATACGACGAACTAAATATTATCTACAAGAACTGTAGAAACATTCAAAAACGTTTGATAGCTTACAAATCTTTAGCATTGTCAGAGGCCTTCAGGCGGCCTAAAAACTCTGACACCAGGGCTTGCCACCCGGCCTATACGAACTTACTTACTTTAGTAGTGGTAAATCATAAAAAAGAAAAAATATATAGTTTTCTACTATTTCTACCAACCTGAATGATTGATAAAATTGATGATGAGCTGGCAAGACGTCATACAAGGACACAGCAACTGCTGGGATCGCTCTGGCTCCGACCGGTTTCCCTAACTATAACTTGTTAAGCTATGTAATTAGATATTATTAGCTGAACAAAAAATGTTAGTGCACGGTCTAGTTAGTAAGGTGCAAGGTCTTTGTTTTTTATACATATGGCAGCATGTCGTATTTTATAATTGAGATTTCAGAGTAGCGTGGTTTATCCTCTCTAAGACCACAAAATCGTATAGGTCGAATAAAACTTCTTGTCGGCTGTGATGTTAGCTACACGCTGCGGATAACAACAAACAAACAACAACACTTTATTAGACAACCACATTACATAAAAAACAGATTATAAGGACAAAAACAAAACAATAGGTATCTAATTGGCGGCCTTATCGCTTTAAGCGATTTCTTCCAGGCAACCAAGCCAATCCTCGCGCAGCTGTGTGAGATTCCGTCAGGATTCGGTTATCCGCAGAATGTAGCGAACATCACAGTCGCCAAGTTGTATGATTCGGCCTATATTAATTGCAATAGTACTATCTCATTTGTAACACCCGCTCCACTATACTGGTCGAATCAGACTTCTTAACAGCTATGATATTAGCTACAAGCTGCGAAAAACCCAACCCTGACTCAAGCTTATTTAACAACTGCGCAAAGATTGAGTTCCACGCAGCATGTAGCGACACAGCCGCCTAGTAGTTTGATTCGGCCTTTACGTTCATGTGTTACTAACAAAACAAGTTCGTATAGGCCGGGTGGCTAGCCACCCGTGCCGTGGTCACCCATCCGAAGACCGTCTGATGTGTTACTGAAATCCGCAGTGTGCTCACGGGCGATAGGGGGCAGCAAGAACAGCCTGTCCATCGAGCGCTGCACGCCGTGGGCCAACCCGATGACAGAGTCCGTGATATTCCCCTACAACGTCCGCAACGTATCCTGCATGCTGCTGCACGCTGATATACTGTTTCTTGGCCATTACGATGGGACGGTAAGATATCTATTCTATATATTCACTAGCTGACCCGGTTAACTGTATATCACCTGCGTCTGTGACACCAGTTGCGCTTAGCGCCACCATTGCATGGTAGGAATATTTTGTATGGGATAATTAAATTAACGTTTTTATTATTTTCCACGCATTTTTTTTCTTTCATAAGACCCTTCTCCTAACAATCAAATGCAACGAAAAAAAAGAATTAGCCAAATCGGTCCAGCTGTTCACGCGTGATGCCGTGACCAAGAAAATAGCGATTCATTTTTGTATAAAGAAAGAAGATTTACCGAGCGAACGAAGCAAGAGAGTTATAGGCTGCGCTAAACAAGTTGGCGGATGTGAAGTTAGCTACAATCTGCACATTATCTAATCCTGACTGAAGCTTACATAAAGCCACATGTTGATTGGCTATTGTATAGCTTGTAGCTAACTTCACATCCGCCAACTATGTAAAAAAATCTTTCGCTTTATAAAAGACTAGCTGCCCATTCCTAGGAAAGTATACGTAACTTTAACAGATTGTATGGAGAATCTCTGTGTTGTTTGGAAGTTGCGAGTACTCCTTACAAGTCCCTTATATTACGACCAAACCGTGCGAAGTTCAAATAAAATCGGGCAAGTGCGAGTCGGACTCGCGCACGAAGGGTTCCGTACCGTGTGGGAGCCCCATTCCTCTTGCCTTATTAATAGCGCGCAAAAAACTTCTAAAAATCACGTTTATTATACAATACAGTGTAAAGTGTTAAGGGGCATTCCCATACGGGAATGCCCCTTAACACTTTCACTGCTGAGGTACTTTTTTTAATGTGCCTGCTAATTCTAAAACGCACACGCAAGGCGCGGGAAGACGCTACCGCACACGCCTGGTGTGTGTAGTAGCCGCGGGGCGTGAGAATCGAAAACACAGACGTGTGTGTTTTCAGCAGTGAAAGTGTTAAATATTAATTTAATTCTGTTTTTAGTATTTGTTGTTATAGCGGCAACAGAAATACATCATCTGTGAAAATTTCAGCTGTTTAGCGATCATGGTTCATGAGATACAGCCCGGTGACAGACAGACGGACATCGAAGTCTTAGTAATAGGGTCCCGTTTTTACCCTTTGGGTACGGAACCCTAAAAACGCTCCCTTGGTCGTCGCACCATTAGATTTAAAAAAAATAATACTTATGTATTTTGCTCTTTGCAGGTTGAATTGATCAGCACGCGAGATATTTCAAGAGATCTCTCTAAAACCAGGCCTCTGCGTAGCTTCAACATCAGAGACTTCAATATGGACATAACAGATTGGGCTGTTGTATCCATAGAGGTTTACGAAGATGAGGACGTCCAAAACTTGTACGTTGCGACTGAAAACCACATCTTACATGTGCACATTACTCACGAAGACTGGGAAGACTATTATGTGCAGTGGTGAACAGTATGCGAGAAGTATCATGTTTAAACAGTCCGGAGAAACGCACTACGATTCGCAGTCACTACATTGTGTCAGCTTTACGTGAGGCGCGGGGCAGGAGGTGTTCACTGAAGTTTAGACCTAAAACAGACGGGTTTATGGAGCGGAGCGAGCGACAACAATGCAGCCCAGTTGCTGATAATCCATTTCACCTTAATTGCTTAGAAACTGAAGTCTAAAATAGTGTAATGAAATGTCTGGTGTCTCGTTTACGCTTAGGTACAATTTTTCTTAAACCATGACAGAGGGGTACGCGCGCTGAACGCGGGTTTCTCCAGTACCTAAATCCTGCAAGTGTTTAAATATCTGACTGATAGTGATAAAGTGACGCAGGTAGCGAATTGTTGGATTACAGATTGGGGTAGTAAATGTATGGCAAATTTTCGATAAATGTATGTAGTTTTATACAGGAAGACATTTTATTCAGTGCACAAATTTTTATCGCGCAATAGATATCATTAATAGAACATATTTCGCTCATAAAAAGATTAACTTTTTTTTCATCAATTTTTTGTCAAACTATCCCAAAAATAGTTAAATTGCATGCACCTTACACTCCAGACAATAACTACTACCTAAAACGTATAGCTAGCTCTCGCAAGGTCAGTGCTACCGGTCAATGGCCCCTCACCGTAGGTAAATAGTCGGCGCGGCGTACAACTCGACCCCCTCGGTTCTTAGTAGGTACAATACCTACGTCTCGCGACGCAGCCGTAGGTATTCAGACGTAGGGTGACATTGATTACCCCGTTTATCTGTATACTTTCTCTTGTAGTTATTTCAATATTTTTGTACCAAAGTGAGTGAAAGTAAAATAGAGGTTTAATTGTTTGTTTATTATACTTTCCGTATGCAAAGTTTGTGCACTGGAAATAAAATCACCTTGTATATGTCGTGAATTTCGTTTACATATGTTTACATGAATATGATATAATTTTTAATGAAAAATAATAAATAATTTAAAAAAAATTGTTATAGTCCCAATCATACAACTTGGCGGATGTGATGTTAGTTACAAGCTGCGGATAGCCCAATCCTGACTGAAGCTCACATAACAGCTGCGCGATGATTGTGTTATCAGCAGCTTGTAGCTAACATCACCGCCGCCAAGTTCTATGATTCGACCTATACATACTGAATATTTAGTTTGGTAAAAATTAGCCTTACAATTCACCTTAAGCTGTACCGTGTAATAAGACATTAAAGAATACGTTATACATGAGTAATAATAATTCCCAAAAGTGATTCGGCGGTATAGCGGTAGTGTTTTCTGTCCCTTTAGTACGGGAGCTGGACAAAATGGTTCCCACCTTTTCAATCCTGATGTCAGCGAAACAAAGCTACAGTGTCCTGCCAAATTCTCGAGGGATATAAAAAGTATCAAGCTCGCGTGCTAGGGAAGCCGGGTTAGGCTTACTATAGGCTGAATCGAATTTCTTGGCGGCTGTGACGTTAGCTATAAGCTGAGCAAAATCTAATCTTGAGTAAAGCTCACTTAACAGCTGCGCGAGGATTGAGTTTCTTGGATCTTGTAGCTAACATCACAGCCGCCAAAAAGTTTGATTCAGCCTATACCCGAGATAAACCGCACGTTTACCGCTGGTTTTATATACTTAGAAATATGAAATATATAAATGTTTAATGTTTTAGGGCCTTCGCTACGTCGAGCGTTCGCACGCGGCGGGTGCATGGAGCGCGCTGCGTTGTAATCCGTCGAACGCGTCCGCGTCTGAGAGCGCTGCGCCAACTTATCTTTCAATATATACCTACACGCCAGGCACGCCGCGTGCGCACGCTTAACGTAGCGAAGGCCCTTAGTAATAAGAATTAAATGTTTTTTAATGTGGTAAAAATAAATACCAAATTGATGTATCATTTTTATTATTTCAACAAAATGTTTTACACAATATCGAATATTTGATATGCAAGGGCGTATGAGATTCATAGAAAACTATTAAACATATTTTTAGATAGGTACATTTTATTTACAATTTTTACAGACATACAATGGGTCGGTTAATTTTTCACTCATTAATAACAATAACAGGAAATATGAAGAGTGAGCAATTTGAAGACTTTTTTATACTTGCAGGCATCTATCTCTGGATGATTCTATTGTAAATATGATTGAAACACCCTAAATCATAATTATAATTAAGTACCATCCATGTCTAATATAAATATTTTAAAAGCCTAACAAAAACAAAGACCACTAACAATTTTCTTAAAACTACAATACAAATTGTGTACCAGACACGTTATTAGGTATAAAAACTCAGAAATTTCACTGATATGCATAATGCATACTATAAAATACAATCATATAACCGAGGCGGGTGGCGTCACCCGCACTCGAATGACTACCGCTTCTCGTTCCGGTAGCATTTATCTAACAAATCGATTCGCTTCTACCAGCCGTGGACGCTGTATTTAGACGTCGCCGTCGGCTTTCTACTGACGAGAATCTTCGATACTTCGAAGGAAATTCATCCTCGAAGTGCAAGGGGAATTCGACCATGACCGCACGCTGTTTGAGTCGAGTTTAGCGGTCGGTGGCGTTGGGGTTGGTGTACGAGAAGCCCCGGAAAGGCTCCTGGTCCATGGAGCGTATGACGTGTGGTTCCACCGCGGTGAGGCGCGGCCGCTCGCCGGTGAACGCGCGGTCGAAGTACTGCGTGTCCAGTGGATGCCTCTGCAAATTCAAACTTTGGTTAGTTTTCCATCTGATGAACATGTTATTCTAAAAGGCTGCGAACGGTGATGATTGATAATCACCACCTTTTGTTCAGCAAATTCTGATGTATGACAAATTGCTTGCACTGTTCGTATAGTCCGCGCCACACAAGTCGGCGGATGAAAAGTTAGCCGCAGATGACACTTCGCCGTAATTCGCTAAATATTATTGCGCATGTGTGCACAATGCCGATGTAAGTGGCGTAGTGGTGAGCACGGGCGTAGGGAGCGCGCGGGAGGCATAAGGTTGGCGGGCGGGTGTGCCTCGGCGTCTCGTCTCTCTGTCTCCCACGCATACCTATGTTTTGCCTTTAGCGCCGTTTTGCGTTCTGCGCATAACTTCCCATCCGCCGACATGTGTGGCGCGGACTATACTCGTAGCAGAGGATAGAATGTATGAAGCGATCATAGCGTAAGTAGTTAGCACCGCAGGGGGCAGGGTATCTGGTGGAAGAAGAGGGTAAAGTGACTGACCACACGCGGGCGGAAGGGCGCGTCGAGCTCGCGGCGCTCGAGCCGGTCCCAGGGGATCTGGTGGAAGAAGTCCTGCTCGCGCACGTCGCCGTACACGCACTCCACGCCGCCCAGCCGCGTGCGCGCGTCTTTCTCCAACAACTGGAAGGAAAATGGGCTCTATTTACTGACGCTTTAGCTCTATGTGTTGTCCCGATGGAGTATAACTTCCATCTGTCTGGTGTTAAATCTATAATCCTACCGCTTAACAGGTGCGGGCGCCGGGGACCCGCCGCCCGCACCTATCTCAGTCCCCTTTGTCGTCTCCCCCGGCGCCCCTGTACCGCGCAGGCGATGACTAAGTTAGGCGGTAGGATTATAGATGCTTTCCATAGTTTAAGTGGTGACCTTTCGTCGACAGGTACTTTTAGGCCGAATTATAATTGTTGGCGTGTGTGAAGTTAGTTCAAGCTGCGCAGATCCCCACTACTCGCGCAACTGACTTAATGAATTTACTAATGCCTCGTCTCGTGTTCATAGACGCCAAGTTTGATTCGGCCTATACCGTATATACATTTTACTCGGGCCCCGTTTAAATTGCTCCACGGCAGCCAACGTTGTGGTTTCATAAAACCTTATGGCCTGGTTAAAAGATGCAAGAATGCACTGCATAGATAATAACATTTTCAGGAATCGAACGGAAACTCCACAATCAAATCAGCTAGTTTTGTAACCATTTAACCAATTTCGCTATATTTTTTTCCCAGCGTACCGATGTAAGAATGGCGAGGGCCTCCTGCGAGAGGAAGCGCGGGTAAGACGGTACCTCGTTGAAGACTGAACTGCTAATAACTTACCCTGGTGACAATAGCGAGGGCCTCCTGCGAGAGGAAGCGCGGGTAAGACGGTACCTCGTTGAAGACTGAACTGCTAACAACTTACCCTGGTGACAATAGCGAGGACCTCCTGCGAGAGGAAGCGCGGGTAGGACGGCAGCTCGTTGAAGACTGAACTGCTAACAACTTACCCTAGTGAGAATGGCGAGGGCCTCCTGCGACAGGAAGCGCGGGTAGGACGGCATCTCGTTGCAGATGGACCAGAACAGTTCGTCCTCGTCGCAGCCGCTGAAGGGGCTTTGTCCGATCAGCATCTCGTACAGCAGCACGCCGAACGACCACCAGTCCACCGTCTGGTTGTACTTCAGGCCCTTGATTATCTGGAAACGATTCATTCACAGGTCAGTCTTTTTCATTTTTATACTTTCGCGATTTCAACACAATATTATTTTTATGTACATACTACGGGAGTAATCGCGGACTGAAAATATGTGATAATTAAATACTTCATTATCCCGACGTTTCGACCATGTCACCAAGTCATCAGAAGGACCATAGATATTATAAATATCCCGATTCATCCACGTGAAAAGTTAGGGTGGGTCGTTCAACTCCATACCGAATTTATTAACAGATCGGTCAGCTATTAAGTACATAATGTTATGTGTTCGTCGTCACTCACAAACACACATACATACAAATTCGTAACTTTCGAATTTAAAAAATTCTGATATCAGTAAAATTATAATTATGTCAATTTACCTCTGGAGCCATGTAATCAGGCGTTCCGCAGAAAGTGTCTGCAGTCTTGTCCAGATAAATCTGTAACTTGCACATTCCGAAGTCTGCGATGCGCACGTGCCCGTCGAAATCTAGCAGAATGTTGTCCAGCTTCAAGTCCCTGAAACATCGACTCACGTTTACGTCAACATGTCATTTGAAAAACATGTTTTTATTTCTTTTACTTTCTTTTACACATTACCCAGTTATCTATGTTGTTGTGTGACTAATGGCCGTGTCATAAAGAATAATATACTACAGGTAGCTATTCGTCAAAATAAAATAGCGCGTGCTGTTTTTGTCGCTATAAATATTTGTAATGAAAGCTCTTTTTTCCGTCTTCAGAAGCGTGGGTTCAATATCCTGGCGTCTTTTGTGTGGATTTCATTTCGCACCAACGAACTCGTGGCTTTAATTTTTGGAGCCAGTTCGTACGTATTTTGTTTCACACAATTAAAATAATAAATGATACCAAACTGTCACACAGATTTTACTTCCGCTGACGCTTAAGTGGATTATAATTATGTTAAATTATTTTATGTCAGGTTATCCAATTAACTTAATTTGAACATATTCGTTACAACTACTTATAGTTAAAACAGTCTAGATTATTCAGAGTATATCTTGCTTTATACAGTACCACCAACTTAGCTGTTCAGGTGGGCCAAATTGGAATTACATGGGCGTCAGCCGCCATTTTGAATTCGTCATTTGAATTTGCACCACTAGCGACGCCGTCAACTGAACGGCTAGGTTGGTGGCACTGTAATTTTCTATCTAATACATCCTGTCAGTAGAGGCCTGGTCCTCAACTAACCTTCCTACCTTCATTTCAATATTTTGAGAGGAGATTGGTAAAACATCATACCGCAGCTGTCTGGTGGTCGCTTAAACTATACCATTTGCACCATAATCTTCAACAACATCTTTCATCTAAAGTTTTCATCATTACCTGTAAACAATTCCTCTTTTGTGTAGGAACTTGAGCCCGGAGACGATCTCAGCCGCGTAGAACCGCGCCCTGGCCTCGGGGAACCGCCCGCTCTGCTGGATGTGGAACATCAGGTCGCCGCCGTTTAGGTACTCCATCACGAAGAACAGGTGAGACTGGAATTACATAATATTTCTCATAGACACATTTTTGTGGCGCCCAACTTGGGACCATCCCGCACAGGGTCAGTGTAGTACATAGATTTGGGCCAATGTCATTCGCGGGTAGGCCTTTGTTCAATAGTTGATTGTTATATGACCGGTACGATGCAGCAAGACTGTTCCATTTGCCTTCGACTTTGCACTAGTACTAGTCTTACTACTTACTGATAGGTCTTTGAAACAAGAATGCTACTATTCACGGATCTGCGAATTCGCAAATTTTCGCACAATGTTTAACTTCACTGTTTAAAATAAGGAGCAATTTGCTAATGCTGATAAACACGATTCATTAATTGTATGATAACTTAGAAGTGATGAAACAATTAGTCCACTCTCTCTCCATAGAATCAGGCAAAACAAATTCGTTAAAAGGTAATGGCACTTGGTCACTTTAATTAATTATATTATTAACCAACCCGGCTTCGCACACGTGTATTATACATATAAACCTTCCTCTTGAATCACTACCTATTAAAAAAAACGCATCAAAATCCGTTGCGTAGTTTTAAAGATATAAGCATACAAAGAGACAGATTGCGGGAAGCGAACTTTGTTTTATACTGTGTAGTGATCTAAAAGCTAACAAGATTTTATGTGTAGAAATATTTTGGCACATATTCTGTACAAATATCGACCATTTCACTTACTATACAGTAAGTGACCATTTCACTTACTATACAGTAAGTGACCATTTCACTTACTGTATAGTAAGTGAAATAGTCGATATTCGAATAGGTCGGTTTAAGCACAACAGGTGTAACTGTTGTGTTTACATTTCTTTGAAAAACTCGTAAGTATTTAAATTCAAATTTAAAACGTCGCAATGTGCACTTCAATACTCTAAACAACTTTTATAAACAGTTTTAGTAATTTACGGCTCACTCACATCAGTCTGAAAAGTGGCGAACAGATGACACAGGTACGGATGGTTGGTGCCAAGAGCTAGGACTTTTCTTTCAATAAGTGTACATTCCACGTCGTCATCTTCTAAAACTACATCTTTCTTCAAACACTTCACGGCGTAATAGTACTCGGTATCACGCAGTTCTGCTAACAACACCTGCGAAAAGCATTAAAAAATCTGTAGAACATAAAAAACGAATAAAATTTTACGAAAGTCGCGAAGTCGTAAGATATTTCATCAATTATGACAATTAGCATAATAACAAAATAACGAAAAGGCGATAAAAGTATCGAAATAAAAACGTGTTGATGAAACCGAAATGAAATTAGTTTCTGATAAATGTAGCAGGAAACGACTATGACAACCGTGCGACGACAAGATTTCATTTTATAACGCGAATAATATATCATGCTTTCTCCGTATTCTTGGCCCGGTCTCAAAGGCAAATTGGGCCAAGCATCGCAACCAGGAAGACAGCTCAGCCTGGCTCACGTAATGCACGAATAATATTCAGTCCGTAAAACATCTTTGGAATAACATAAATCATTTTTAACACTTCACAATCGGAACCATTAATTGGATTCTGGATGCCAAACTCTTCAAATCGACCGTTAAATCTAACAGTTTAAACAGCAATACAATGCTAGCTTCATACAATTATAGATCAGAGGACACGAACTAGACGAAGTTACAAACGCTAAAGATGAATGACCTGAACAAACAGAAGTTTAAATTACATCCGCATATACCAACGCAGTTAACGAAAGATGTTGGAGTAAGAGACAGTAATTGCGTTGAATTTGGCGATAGTTTCGGGGGCCGATGACACGTGCTCACTGACGCTATAAAGGTGGCCAGTGATGTAGACACCAGAAATAGAGTGTACAAATCTAAGTACAGTAGTGCGGGCAGGTGAACCGCGGCCGATTGCGCGACGGTGCATGTGGCAAGCTGCCACTTCGTCGTCGCAACGGCGCTCTGAGGTTACGGTCAACACGATAAAGGGCTGTTTTCTGTAGTACGCATGATGCTGATCGTCGCTGTCATGTGCGTATGTGCTGATGACGTACATAAGAAGCTATAATACCTATATTTTTAACCGTGATGTAGCGATACCCTAATCTGCAAACGTAGGCGTTGTATAAATGTCAATTCAGTCAGTTATTCTAGTAAATATATCAACGGTTAAAATAAACTTTAGCCTGTTTCGCAAGTTCATTGCTCTTTACGCTGCCATGGATATTATTTGTCATTTCTTGGCCTTTGATGTTCTTCGTCATAATCATTCTTAGCGGCTCGTCTCCTGCCGTTTCGCAGCTGACCCGAGGATCAAATAGTATTTTATCGTCAGTTGTCAAAACAAACGAGCCGGATAATATATTTTCTACGTCGACTGGTTTACATCACAGTAGGTATAAGAATCCATTTGGGAAATCAAAGAAATGCGTCAGATGTAAAATTGCTAGAAAGCTCGCATTGTGTTGAAATTGTTCTTGATTCAAAGAATCACGTTTATTCCTGCTCTTGTATTCTTTCATGGGCAGAAGCATACATCCTATTTTGTTTTTCAATATTTAAGGACACTGGATTTTGCAATGTCATCATATTATTTGAAACACGAGGCGGATATTCGTTGACCTACTTCTTTGTCTATTCTAGTGAATGCTCAGGTATTAACGTCTATTTCCACTTGGTTTCTTAACACTTTGACACAGTTTTCCTCGCGCTATGCATGATTTTAAGTGTAGAACAGGCGTTATAATGTGAGTAGCTATGTGTTGAAATCTAGTGGATGAAAAGGCCCAGGGATTTGTGTGGGAGATAATTTTGTTGCAGCAATACTGGAAATTCTCTATTCTAGAAATGGTTATGAAGAAGTGCCTGCAAAATAACCGTTATTACTTCACGTTCGGAAACAGTTTGGCTCAAAATGTAGCGAAGCCCTTAATTTTGTTTGTTTTTCACATCGACTACTCGTAGACGAGTTCATGTGACACTAGTTCTTTTATTTCAAAGTTGTAATCTGCCGTCCCTATTACCTTGAAGGCAATGCTTTTGTTTACATTTGTAAATTACTATTTTCGTTTCAAATAGTTGTGAGCAGCGTCAGAAAGTTGTCGAGGCATTCAATATAGTCTCCTCCATCAACAGCTAAACGCTCTTCTTCGTTCGTTGCAAATCATCGTGTCTCAAAGTGCGGGCGATATTTTCTTGGCAAAACTTCTTGTTTCAGTTTTTAGTTTATTTCGGGACGAGATCGCTTCCACTTTGTGTCATCTACAAATTGTTATAAGCTTTTCTTGTAATTAAGAACAATTGCTCTGTAAGTGGGCACATATTAACAGATATGCTACAACTTCTTAATTGTGATGAAAATAAGCACGTGTTGCAATTTAAATTAATTTGTCTCATATTAAAATAAATTAAGTGTATTAATCTAGCTTCTAATCTTATTATTATTAGATGACCTGATAAAAAAAACACAACAGCCAACGAAACCCAAAAAATTGTATACGAGTGTATACAATTTGTCAGAGATAAAACCAAAGCCGTAAATAATGTTATTACTCTGCATGATTTCCGTATCGTACTAACCACTAATGGTTTTCTGGTGGTTTCGTGAAACCGTAAAGTAGTTCTGC
Source organism: Hypomecis atomaria (assembly GCA_964007245.1). Taxonomy (NCBI): domain Eukaryota; kingdom Metazoa; phylum Arthropoda; class Insecta; order Lepidoptera; family Geometridae; genus Hypomecis; species Hypomecis atomaria. The sequence goes on along the minus strand of OZ023284.1, from coordinate 17,545,677 downwards.
TAATTTTATAGTGATTTATGTACCGTCTGATAAAGCTACAACATTTATTCAATATGCATTAAATCCTATATATATTACTAAATAACAATAGATTGATATTAAGATTAAAAGTTAAGTATCGTGAAAGTTGTTACGATACAATATCTAATGTCATTGCGCTGCTTTCTGGCACTCAGTCCGATTGCACACAATCTGGGTCAACAGAGAAAATAACGGCAATCGATTTAGAATTCGATAAACAGTGAGACGTAACATCGCCCTTACCGAAACTAAACACATTGATTTTATTCATTTATCTATCTTCAAATTATACATAGCCGTAGGTGAACACGTAAGACTATAAAAATGGTAGGGAGCAAAAGTGGAAAATTCACAATAAAAATAATGGTGATGTGCCAAGAAGCGTCTCTAAAATTGCCTGCATTTAGCAATAAGATGATGATGCTTACCTAGATTTATATGTATAGACTAATGATAGACTGGTTTTAACTACACGAGGATTGTGATGCATACCTTTCCAAAACTTCCTTTGCCCAACACCTTGATGAACTGGAAGTCTTCAATCATGTATTTCCTGAACCGAGGAATCGATCGCGCCGGCGGCGTGAACCTCCCCGTCTTCCGGAAGATTCCATAAGCTGTCGATTGCTCTGAAAAAACAAACGAAATTAAAAACCTCAGCCCGTTTTCGACGTACCAAATAACATAAATCAATCTGTCAACTTTCTATAAAGGATGATGGTGATTGATGAAACAAATGGCCCATTTATTCGACCGTCACATAACCTGAAGCAAATGGGTGATATGAATATGCTGTGAAAATAGATTTTATCAGAGAAATTAGCGGGCCTCTCGGCTCCAGAATCCAGTTATATGAGCGTAATTTATGAAATTCTTCCGGTGACTTTTCCTTTTATTTCTGAGTTCATATATTATTTTCTAATCAAATGTTGTATTAGAAATGTCCTCTGGTCCCCAGTGTCCAGAAGGCGTTGACACCTCAACAGGTGAACAGTATACTGAACTTGCTTCGGTCACTTTAACTATAAACATTCTATAATAACGCCTGAAATTATTTATTTTTATTCATATTTTTATTTAGTATTTCATACTTCAGGAATTAGTACTAAAATCATTATATCAATGAGTTATTTGATTATGATGTTTTTCTGTTCAAATATTGCGGTTGTAAACATTTTTGCTTTATTACAAACAGCATCTAATATAGTTAATAATAGATCATATTTTAGCTTCATTATCAATCAATCGTTTATCGACTTGTTCTTGTTCAGTCCTAATAGATTCTATATGAGTTGAAATTGTATGCTCTACTTACGTTATAAAATCGGGATGCTATTTTATCACCATTGTTTGACTGTTGCAAGATGTGCTACTACAAACGTCAGCTGGGGTTAATGTCTGTTATAATGATTCAAGTTCACGATTGTTTATATTCCGTTCTGCCATCGTAATATGACATAATTCTCGTACAGCATGTGCGGTATATTAATTCTCAGTCATCTCGGTGGGGATCGCGAGCGTCGCTAAAAATATTAGCTCCGACGGACCAATATCAAGGTCGTCGCGATAATTTCGGATAATCACGGGATTTGGGTGAAAAATACATTCCTTATCTAAATAAACTTTTATTTTTATTTTGCGATTCTCTCTCATTGTCATCGTCTCCATTTGTCCCTTGGTAGAAAACATTACAGTCATGTCTGTCGTAGGCAGTAATGTCTCTTGCCTTGTCCCGTTCACTGACGTCCGCGTTGTCATCGGTGAAATCTTTTCCAGAAATTAGGCAGACAGACTTAGGCCGCCCAGGGCCTGACTCCTCAGACAGATCACAAAACTCATTCCACGACTATTGTATGTATAGTCAGCTCAAATCAAATATGGTTGAAATGCTGTCACTTAATCGAGATGCAAATCGCCTTATGCTTGTAGTTTTCATACTAAAACAAAACTGCCAACGTTTATTAGATCAACGACAGATATTATGACAGGCCCTCTCCCGGCTAGTATTTTATGGCAGTTCTTGCTTTAATATTATTTCCTCTAACTCACGCTTTATTTAGCATATTCCTGTCCAATTAATTTAGAATGACTTTCAGTTACTAAATTAATGTGACCAGAAATCAAACTTATGACGCGTTTCATGTGATGTTGTTAATTAGATGTGTTGCTTTAACGCTCAGCGTTCGCTTAATTCCTCGATTCTATTTTACGAATGTCGTAGAATATTTCCTACGTAAACCGTGTTGGTGCAATTACGATTACTTGTGTCCTAACCTAATAATTAATGACTCCAATTAGTTCATTTGGCAACGGATCTATCTGTTTAGTGCTTTGCCGATCTCTCCGTACAATGCGAATTTAGAACAGAATAATTCGCGTCGACTATACAAGACTATATATATTTTAGACTATATATATATATTTTGTGACGTAGCATATAAGCTTTGCGTAGCTAAATTTTAATCGTCTAGTAGTCTGGGCGACCGGGATGGCGGCTTTACGTAACAAATTATGACGACTTTCGATTATAACACAGAGTCTAGCGTGTATTGTATAAAGGTCATCTGTGCCCTTTTCTATAGCCTTTTACTATGCATTCCTTGCAGTTAACGTTGATTCTAGGTGTTTATTGCTTCACCTTGTCTTGTTTGACTATGTGGCATTTGATTTATGTTTTATGTTTACGTGAAAACCGAAATTCGTGTTAACGTTGCAATTTTCTAAGTAAGCTTCATATTTTCCTGTTTACACGATATTTCTCAAGAAATAATCAAAGTCATCGCCGTTTTTACAACTTATATATTTCACAGCGCTAACACGAAAAAGTCGTTTACCTGTCTGTCTTTGCCCAGTTTTCAAATATTTATATCATGAACAAATTCATTTCACTGTTTTTTATAAAACTCTACAAAAGAAATAAATGAAGCTTATCTCATTAATTTTGCATGTATGTCTTATAGGCTAAGAAATATATTATGTCTACAAAAGCCAAAAATATTGAAGATAAAATCTACAGATCAAGTCTCTTGTACATTTTCACTCTTTTTATTTTGCGCTCGATGTTTATTGCCTTGTGTTACCTAGCAGTAAACAACAGCCATCATTCATTTTGATGAGCCATAGCGATACAAGGTTTTTTATACCTTGCTGTACTTCTTTACCGTATAAAATATAACAACTAAGCACCGATTTCTTTTTCCTTTCCAGGGTTCCGTTCCTCACAAAAAGAAAACACGCGATACCCTTTATTTAAAGGATCACTCCTTGCTTCTGTTATAACTATTCCACTCCGAAACTATTACGAGTACATAGATTAACAATTTTTAATTTTTGCGACTCAAATAGGTACATCAATCGACAAATAGAAAATAAATTAAGAATTGCAACTATTCCGGGTAAAATAACATCGAAAAGCTTATTATACAAAAAGTAAAACAGCCATTTTAATTTCGAAGCTACTGAACAGTGATTAATAGAGGAATCTATGGCTACTGAACTTACAAATGACAGAAAAAACCTAAACAATGTAAATGCTATTGTCGATGTATGTATTAGAAGAATAAATTTCAAAAGTTCAGTCTTCATTAGGATTTTCTTTTTGTCTATGTACTTAAACTGTATGACTCTTACGCGAGTTCAACTTGCACTTAGTTGGTATCGTCTCTAAATAAGATACAAGTGATCATCTCAGATCAGATCAGATATTGTAAATAAGAAATATAATAGAAACATTTCTTAGCAAAAGAAACAGAAAAATAATGCAAATTATAATTAAATACAAATGAGCCTGGAAAACTAAGGTATGATTCGAGCCGCGCCTGCGTCGTAACATATATTATTCAGAGAAAGTCCTGTTATTTGCGAAGATGTATTTTGGGATCACGATACGGCTTTTGCCAATTGTGTCAGAATATAAAACCTCAATTATTTTAGCAATCGAGAACGTTCTTGATTTAGAATTTATTGAGTGTAGTTTGGCCAGGCTAAATTCGAATTGGAATTACAGTATTCTTCATTCAGAATTCTAATAGATATCAGATTTGTCACATTTTAGTTAATTTAGATAAATATACCAAAATGTAATATGGAATGGAACTTATGGAATAGAAATGTCATGACATAAAAATACCGAAACAAGATAAAACCAAAATTCATTAACTTAAAGAAAGTTAGTCGCCGCAAGCATGAAAGTTACTCAAGGTAAAGTCTAACTACACATAACTAAGCTTCAAACACACAAAGCAAATCAAACCACATGGATCATAAGAAGATAATATCAGCATAAGAAATGATAGAGTGATAGACAATCTCGTATTCATGGTCTCACCAAGCTCTTGTTCTAAAATGTCCGTGGCAGGCAGTTGCGAAGTCGCATTGCTTGAAGATGGTCCAGCACTGTCGGCACCTGTATTTAGAAAATAAAGTAATCTGCTCTTTAATATTAATACATTACAATCATCTGGATACTTAAGCGGATACAAGCTATACCTAATTATAAAATACTAAAATTTTCTTCGTATAAAACATACTAAGGCGGTTCAGAATCTGATCTATTTTCATTTTTTTTTTGAAATATAAACAGAGATTGTATTATGTGTGATGCTTGTTATTTCATAAAGAATTATTTAGTAGACAGTAGTATTATTTTATGCCTCGTTGTATAATAGTCTGCTGACGGAATCAGGCAAAAGTTACGAGTAGGAAGATTTATAAAGAGTATTCAGAAATTTATTAGTGTTATTGTGCGTAGTATATAAAATTTTGGGCGTTGCAGATAATATAATAAGATATGAATATAATCATAGGACACAAGCACAAACATGTAGAAATTACATTATTATGGTGTTGATAGAAAATGTTTTTAATCGGAAATCAAGCACGTGCATCTGACTTTTTTTAAATCAATAGAATTAGTTTGAGAAACGACAGATTCGAGATTTTTATTCCGAAACCAAAAGTATGTGGCTTCCGTAGGTTTGCTTAATTTATGCAGTAGAGAAATGATCCGCTATTTTCAAAAACCAGCGCCAATGAACAAATTGAACAATTCCTGCACATTACACATTTTGTTAGATAGAGAATGTCTGGTTGGAAATAAATAGCGAGTGACGTTTGAAATCCAGCCAATCCAATCGAATATGTGGAGTGATCGATCTGTTAGTCACGATCACGAGACGCGAATGATCGTCACTCATCTGTGGCGAGAGAATATCCAAGACTGATTGAATTGGTCACATGCTGGGACATAAATTTTAATTGACATTGCTTGTAGATTTTGTGTATGTACCATATTGGCTACGACGATTGAAAGATAATCTCGTTATTGTGATTAATTACTAGAAAAATTCCTAACAGCTGTAATTATATTATATATGCAGATACTTATTTAATATGTCGCACAAAAGATGTACGATCTTCAACCACATCGTCGTTTACCATTAGGCGAGACGGTGGTTAAACTTTACGTTGAATGAGGAAACAAGAAACGTACAGAATTTAATTTAAGTTCCTTTAACTAAAAGTATAATTACATGTTTCTGTGGCATTGTAGCTCCTAAACGGGCAATCCGATTCTGATTTGGATTTTTGGTAAAATCAGAATCGTGTAGTCACTTGATGGACTTTTCTGGAGTGAGCTGTGCTGTGACTCTAGAAAATCAGGATTTTTTATTATGCCTTCTTTTAAAGAAATATTTTTGGATTTTTTCTTTTAATAATTCTGATATATAGGTAGTTGCCAGAAGAGAAAGTAAATTTAATTCAAAATAAATCGAATGAAATCATTTACGTCAATAGTATTTTCACCTGGAATTGCTGCAATTGATTTAGTTCTTACAGGTGATCGGTGAAAGATTGGCCGATGTCCAGACAGTCTCACACCTACGCATCAATGTACCGCACAAAATAAACAAATACGTGTTTTCTTATTTTACCATACCGAAAATAAATAATTTAGTAAATAATAAGTGTCCTAGAATCTAATAAACATAATATGTATTATTACGTTTTCAACAGAAATAAACAATCAGCGTATGTACTTATGTTTCTTTCTTTCTATTGACTGGTAAGGTAACACTTTAATCAAACTTTGTGCGGAAAACAAAGATTCATAAAATTTAACTTGCAAAGATTTTAAATCACAGATCGATCTAAAAATAACATTTAACAGACGTTGCCTACCTGACTAGAGAGTCAGCCAATAAAATATTGCTTTATTTTGAGCGCGACGACTGACGTTGCTGTGACGCCACTAGTTCCATTTACATGATAATTCGAACAGAACAACTGTGATATCATCCGTAAAAGTACAGCACAAACCTTTTTTCGATGCAGTTCGCGTTGCCAAAGCTTCCACCAAAAGTCGTTGGTTGACACCGCATAGATTTGCTGTCAGCTTTTCACATTTCCGATGGCAGTTTACATCACAGTCTAGAACAAAGTAATGACATCTCCTGGTGTGGCTGCTGGGGACTGGTTCCGTTTATACATTTATGTACATGGTGTGAGTTTTGCTCAAAGCCATGCAAAAGCAACATGCATCCGTGGAAGTTATAGGTAGATTAGTCTACTTATTGACATCAGGTCAGGTCCTCGAACCTTAAAGTCTAAAAATACATAAATCCCTGTTAATTTACCTTTCTTGATTTGCATGAAAGAAGCTGGTGACGTCGGCGCTGAAGAATCGAATCCAGAATCGTTAGATCCCGTTGAAGTTCGTCCATCTGTGTTATTTCCACATTCGAAAAACTCAGCAGAACCTTCGCTTGTGTCTGATTCTTCTTCTTCTTCAGACGATTCTTCTTCAGATGAAGAGTCCGATGAATCCGAAGAATGAATTATCTGAGGTACCCTTTTCTGCAACGGTCGTGGTGTTGCAATCAGTGGTTTGGAAGCCTTTTCTTCCTTCACTGGTTTTTTCGTAATTGCTGTTAACGCTGGAGCATTCGTTTTAATCGATAGCGGCTTAACTTGCTTTACTTCCTCAATATTTGTGTCAGCCTTAGGTTCTTCCGTCTTTTTCTCTGTATTTATATCTTTATGTACTTTTTGTGAGTCACTTTGTGGACTTGTTTTTGGAATGTTTTGAGATTCTGTCGTTACTGGGATTTGAGGTATTGTGGTGATAAGTGTCTCGGTAGACGATACACTAACACCATTAATTATAGAAGTGGATGGTGTAGATTCTTGTTCAGTCTTTGTTAATAAATCCGTCGGCGCTATTGAGTTTACTTCAGCATGCTGTTTACTTGTTGACAATGATTGATCGTCGACTTTTGTAGGGACATTTGCTGATGTATCAGTCTTGTTTACAACACCGTGAACTGGGCAAATTTGAACTTTATTATCTTTTAATTTAGGTGACGCATTTACTGCATGCTTTTTAACTGAACTTGTTGAATCCGATTTTTTAGTTGTAGTCTTAATTTTTTTCGGCACACTATTTTTATCTTTAGCAGCGATCGGTTTTGTTTCAGGTATACTAGTTGTGCTGTCTACTTTTTTATCATTCGACAGTAAAAGCTTTTTATTTAGGTCTTCACTTGGTTCAACTCTGACTTTGTCCATTGTATCTTCTAAGACAATTTTTGTAGTGCTATTAATATCTTTATCAATATTCGCACTTTCTATGTGAACTTCGGTTTCTTCTAAAGCTTTAGCTGACAGCTTACTGGATTCTTTTTCTGCGCTAATGATTGTGCTAGGCTTTTTGTTGTTCGAGGTATTTTTTAAGACCTTTGTGGAATCCTTTTTATCTTTATCAAGTTTTTCGTCTCTTTTGAGATTAGTTTTAGATTCTTCTTGAGCTTTAGAAAATATTGAGATGTTTTTTGTGTCTTTTGTTAAATTGCTGCTGTTCTTAGTTGGTACATTCTCTGGAATTTTAATAGCAGCGATATTTATTTTTTCATTTTCTAATACATTTATGGTATTATCCTGGGCAATATCTACTTGCTGAATGTTGGTTTCAGCCAAACTATCTATGGCATTGCATTCTATCTCAATATTTCTGAAACGTTTTTCTTGCAATGATAAGTTTCCGCTTAAGTCTTGTAAACACGATACTTCATTTTCGATGGATTTTGGTGATTCTTGTGACACATTTGTCGTATCTTGGATACGTGATACTGATATAACTTCAGATTCATTATTTTTAGATTCTGATGAAGATTTATCCTCGTTAGATGGTTCCTTTACATCATTTCTCGTGTCTCGCATGTCTGAAGCAGATACATTTGTTTGCAACTCACTGGTCATAGGTTTTAGTGGACCAATATTTTGTATATTTTTTAAATCTTCCTGAACCTCAGTTTTTTGCAGTAGTGTTACATCTTCTTTAAAATCAGATTCTTTTTCGTTCAATCGATCATGATTTTTTAAACTACTTTGTAGTTCTTGTTCATGACATTTACTCAGGGCTTGCACCTGTTCAGATTCTTTTTCTATGTCATTGCCACTACTTTGTGATGTAGAAATAGACGTGTCTATTTGTATATCTTCAAAAGTCACACTTAAGTGTCTTTTACCTGAATCATTAATCTCACTTGAAGTATTTATGGCTTCTACATCATTGTTCTCAGAAACACCCGAAGTTTCCGCACTTTCATCTTCAGGAAACCAAAACACGGCGCGTTTGTGTTTTTCTTTCACCTCGTCAAGATTTTGCTTTCTTTTCATCAGATAAACAGTTTCTCTTTTGCCAATTTTGTCCCAAAAGTTACCATCTTCAGGATCTGGCGATTTAGGATCACCTGTAATTTTATTTTTTCTGTTGATACTGCGCCGTTCTTTTGATTTATTCAAAGAAGTTTGCAACGTAATTTCTGGCGGTATAGACTCTTCCACGGTGCTACTGAAAATTATTTCTTTTTTAGGTATGTGAACTTTTTCTTCCACTGTAACATTTTCGATCCTAAATTTTAATGGACTAGCTGGAGGCGTTATTTCAACTGATGCTGTGATTTTTGTTTTTAATTTTGGTTTTGGTTTTTCTTCCTTCTTTTCTTCTGTTTTTATTGATGTTCGGTTTTCTTCTATCGCTGGTAATTCCGTTTGCACTGGGTCTTTCGGGAGCTCTGTGATTGAATCTAATCTGCTTATACTTCCCCCAGAAAAAGATTTTTTCAAGCTTCGTCTATTACTGAAAGATTTCAAATCCTTACTATTATTTAATGACGTAAGGTTTTGATGTAGCGACTGATCGGATTTAGTAGTTTTCAGAGGATTTTCTCTACTAGGTTGTTTTCTCTTTTTTATTGATTCATTTGTAGGTTCTTCTTCGGCTACGCCAACTTTACTTAGATCTAATTGTGCTGTGCTTAGATTTTCTTTTTTTATTAAAGCATCTAGGACACTAGCTTGTTCGGCTAAAAGTTCCATAGAACATCTTCTGTCTGGAGATTTAAATGGCATTTGCAATTCACTGTTTGGCTGTAGTGTCACAGGTGGATTTTGAGCTATTACTTCTGTTCTTATATTATGGTTTTCTATTTTTGGTTCAGTTTGATCACTAATATTTTTCATTAAATGTGTTTCCACAAATTTAGTACCCAAAGATTTTTTTTCTCTTTTTTCTGGGTAGGTTAAATCTTCTGAAAGTTTCTCTCTCCAATTCTTGGATTCTTTAGTTTTAGTTCCAATATCATTGTTAGAGGCTGCTGCTGAGTTTTCTACAATGGCTTTTTGTACTGCATCTTGCGGTCCCACAGTTTCTACAGGTTTTCGAGGAGAATCTCTTTCTCTTCTCTTGACCGTATGAAGTCGCACAACTGTTCTTCCGCGTTTAATTGTATTTCGTTGGGTGCCAGGCGAAGAATCTATACCCGTTTCTGGTTTTCCATCCACACGAGGCATAAAAGGGCTTTTTTCTTTGTTATCAATTGAAGAATCTCTTTGTAATGGTGGTTTATAAGCACTAACAGGCGTTTCAATCGATTTACGCCGATACTTATCTTTAGAAACATCGATGTCCGCCGTGTTTATATTTATAGGACGCTGAGTGTAACCGCCCGCGCCGGTTCCGTAACTTCTTTTCGTAATCGGGATCCTCCTCGGGCTGCTTATTCTCACCGGACTCGAAGTGCCTCTCTCCGAAATGGGAGTCAGCATCGGCGAGTAGTTCCTGCTTAATCCTGGTATCCATCGGGAAGCGAGCGGAGCTCTTGAATAGCTGGTGATCGAAGAGTGGTTGCTGTAATTTCCTCCGGGGTTAAGATACGATGCACTGTACGATGTACCGAGCGGAGAAAACGAACTAGTGTAACTGCTGTAGGGGTTAGAATAGGACGGGGTCCCGCTGTAATACATGTTCGATATATGTTCGGAAAAGAGCGGCATGGTTTCGCGTTAGCGCGGCGCGACTTCCGACGGCGAGCGCGCGCGCAGACTGGGCCGCGCCGCCGCCCGCGGCCGCTGCAGGTGCGCCGCCCATCGCCGCGCCGCCCGCCCAGCCCGCGCCCGCGCCCGCACCTGCGCCCGCGCCCGCCCCGCTCGCGCACGGTACAACACCAGGTGATTGATTGATGATGGTATGCAGACAATAATAGACGCCTGTCACACTTGCTTTGTTTTCGGAAGGAAGCTTTTAGTGTAAATTCAATGTATTTATAAGTCAGATCGTGTGCTCACTTGCGATGTATTATAATTGTTTTAGTCGTAAAATATGTACATACTTACAAATGTGTCCCGAAATACGTACCTATAACGAGATCTAAATATAATGTTATCCGCGTGACAATTTATTTTTAGACCGTGTTTGTAGGCAGATAACTTTTGTCAACGTAGGAGTTCGCGCTTCTAATAAGTAGGTTTCAAAATAGCGTGCAAGCGATAATAGCCAGGAATGTTGTGAATGGTTGCATAAGTTTTAAATTGTATGAGAATCGTTGCGTAACGTTATTCGAATAAAATACACGTATATATTTAATTTGATTTTCGAGAAATTAAAAACTCTACATCTAATCTTACTATTTAGAAGTGATCATAGTAGAATTATACGCAAACTAACCTGTGCATAACACTGACCTACACCAATCGACGGCTGTAAAGTGCGCCCTAAAGCTTTTATTAAAACTTAACCGTACCTTAATCAAACCTTCATGCATCATGCAGAACTCTATCATTATTTAACATCGGTGAAAAATATCAATAGAACAAAATTGTTGCAAATAAAATTCGAGGCAATAAAAAAACAACACCATTTAATTCACCTGACTTGTTTAGGAAGGTCTAAGAAGAAAGGAAAGATAGGGTTTAATTGTATTCAGTTATTACAATCCATATTGCTCACATTACGAGTACATACATGCATAATCCAGCCCCCAAACTTACAATTTCGTACAAAAATATGCTAATATGTTAACACTACTAAAATAAATAATGATAATATGTTTGTAATACTAAAATAGATGATTTCTTGCAATTAATGATTTGCACGAATTCCACTCAGTGCTTACAGAAATTGCGCCTTTAGGGTAGCTTTGTTCTGCTTCGCCACTTCGAGGATTTACTGTCTACTCTCCTTTAGGAAAATCTTTAACTCTTCTTTAGGAAATTGGTACGACAATTTCCTAAAATTAACGAATTGAAAAATATGTAAAGAATTTCACACCTCTAGCTTTTCGGTAAATGAAAACATCGTGAGGCAACCTGCGTACGTACGTAGAAGAAATTCGATGGCGTATGTGAATCCACCAACCCACACTGGGCCAGCGTAGTGGATATGCGTATGGCCCAATCACCCTTCGTGGGTACGTCGTCTTGAAATGGACTATCAAAAGGCTCTATCAGTTACCTTCGCACTTGAGCTCGGGCTTGAAGAAGCCGTAGAGCAGGCCTCCGCAGTGGTCGCAGAAGGTGGGCGACACGAACTGGTGCGCGCGGAACCGGTGCGGCACGTCCACCTTGAACCGCTCGCGCAGGTACTGCACACAACGCACATACGCATGATGACTTGCTAAAAAATATCATTATCACCATATACCTAGTATAAAACAAAGTCGCTTCCCGCTGTCTGTCCCCATGTACACTTATATCTTTAAAACTACGCAACGGATTTTGATGCGGTTTTTTTTAATATAAAGAGTGATTCAAGAGGAAGGTTTATTTGTATAATACACCTGTGCGAAGCCGGGGCGGGTCGCTAGTGTATTATAATGTAGTATGTGAGTTAGATTATCAAAGAATATTGGACACGTATTTCTTCGCGAAATATCGATGAACATACACAAAAAAATACATACAACGAACGTAGTAACTCCTCCTTTTAGGAAGTCGGTAAAAATAATAAGTTCAAACAACTTTTGTTCTACATACCTATTTTTTTAATCTTAGTAAATTTGAAAAAAAAAAAAAAATTAGAAAGTGGAATTAGCATACTCTCAAATAATTGTTTTTGGGTTCCGTACCCAAAGGGTAAAAACGGGACCCTATTACTGAGACTCCGCTGTCCGTCTGTCTGTCTGTCCGTCTCCAGGCTGTATCTCATAACCGTAATAGTCTAGCAGTTGAAATTTTCACAGATGCTGAATTTCTGTTGCCGCTAAGAACAAATACTAAAAACACAATAAAATTAATATTTAAGGGGGGCGCCCATGCAACAAACCTGAATTTTTAGCCGTTTTTCGCTCGATAATAATAACGGTAATAAATAGACGCTTGAAATATTCACAGAATATTTAATTGTATGTTTACTTCAATATATAATTATTGAAATAAAATAAATAGAGTCTGGCTAGCGAAAGTTGATACTAGAACTTTTCGCAAACGTTTTATATTACAACACTCGGTGATACCACTATCGCGGATTTACCCTTAAATTTGTGTATTTATAGCGGAAAGTACCTAAGCGACATTGTATTAAAAACATTTTTTATAAATATACGTCATGTACCTACTAAAGTCTACAAAATAATTCATAGTATATCCTAGAATGCTATTCAATAATCTTCGTAGTATTGAAGTAGCTGATAAGTAGGTAAGCGTTGATAATCATTTAGAGGGCAATGCACAAAAGCCTCAGTTTAGTATAATAATCACGTAATCAAAATACAGAAATTATTTAACGTGATTAAAAACCTACTCGGCAAATAAAAGCTTGAAATGTAAAAAATAATTTTGGCGAATCCCCAAATATTTGGAAGAATCAGAATCGCGGTAATGGTAACAATACTACGTCGTACGAGTGAGAAAAAGTATTCCCATCTCAGTTTAGGGCTGCCATGCTGGTATTTTTTAAATTTGGCGCGCTTTTTCGGTATCAGCTTTTACTAGCCAGACTCTGTTTAAGGTGGGCTCCCATACAGTACGGAACCCTTCATGCGCGAGTTTGACTCGCACTAGGCCGATTATTGTTTACATACCTAACTAATATTTACACGTCTTGTTGGCATATTTACACAGTATCTCCTCTGAGGTCCAAATCTCATGGGTGGCGGCGCGCGCGCTTTTTACATAGATTTAATTATGTTTTCAACACACTTGCTTATAAAGTGACTCTAATTTCACCACAATTAGGCACATAATGACACCTATAATCAAACTGTGACTTTTTCATTACTATTATTCACAAATAAGTTTCAAAAGTTTTATTTTATTTTATTGGTTGAGTTGCTTTGTTCTTAAAAAAAGTTACGATACCTACAAAAAAGATCGTGTTCAATAGTAGGTACAAATAAATTAATGTACATAGTGCTTGCTCATTTCATGCAGCTTCGTATTATAGATGATTTCAACTTGTAATAAATAAAACTTTCACTCAATTTAACTTTTGTTTTCTCTGTAATCAATGTGATGTAAAAAAGGAAATTCCCCATTTTGTACGTGGTTAAACGCTATCCGCGAAAAGCCAAAACCTCACACAAAGAAACCTTATTCTTTTACTCATAGTCTATGGCCGATTGTCATTGCGCGCACATAGGAAAACTGATTAAGAAGTTTTGGTGGGAACGCGGATAAATCCTGTCGACTCATTGTATTTTTTGTTAAACTTGTTTTTTTAGCAGTGATGATTAATTGACCGCGACTTTATTGGACTATGACATGACTACGACAGTGACTATTTTGATAAAATATTAAAACTTAATACTTGACACTGGCAAATGCACAACAATGCGACGCCAAACTAAAGAAGAAGAAAAAACTTATTAATTTTTCCCGCCATTTTGAAACCTTTTTTCACAACTCGTTTTCACTGTAGTAAATATTTTTATCTACACTAATGTTGTAACATTCTACTTATGTTTCCAATACTTGACTTATAATGACTACTGTTATAGCGCAGACAACAAAACACTCAATTTAAGCAATTTCACATGATGTTATAATATCCACATCGATATCGTAAAATCTCATTATAACATCGCGCGCTCGCTCCTGATTGGCCCTGCGCGCGCAGCTGCGCTCTCATTGGTTAGATTTTAATGGCGCCAAGTTCACTGTGACAATACACGTACGCGTGAATTTAATGTTTCGCAATATGTTTATTTTTATTTTTATTAGTGAAGATAAAGTAGTGTATGCAACTGCATATAACACGGGTATTAAAACACTCGTTACTATTATGAAACTCGCTGCGCTCGTTTCATAAACTCACACTCGTGTTTTAATACCCTTCATTATATGACAGTTGCATAAACTACTATTTTAGTATTATTTTATTTACAAGTGTGTTGAAAAACGTCGTATGCTATACGTGTGTATTGATGATTACCGTTCTCAATAGCGCCTCAACGGTAATCACCAACATTACACACTTGTACCATAATAAACTATGAGACCGGCCAAATTAATTTTTAAATTTTATATGGAAGAAAATAAATAAGAATTTTGAAAAGTCGTAGAACAAAAGACGTTTGTTTTGTTGTACATAATATGCCCTGAAAAGGATGCTAAATGGTTGCCAGTAACCCTGTATAATTGACAGAACAAAAACATTGTTCAAAATTCCAAAAAAAATTCGTGAAAGCAAACAATACTTGGCAAGTTATGTTTCTTTTGTCGATAGGGAATCAGGGTCTGCACGGCTGGCATACGCACCACGATATAATTAGACGTGTAAAAATGAGACAAAGTTACGGTGAGATAAACGAGTAAGCAAAATTTAGGATATTACTTACGTGCGGAGGACTTAGAAATGCAACCATCTTGAAAAAAAAGGATTGATTCAATTTTCTCACAATAACTCAGTTCTCACAACATGCGTTACATCTCGAGAAAGTACATCTTTTTCTGAGTCTACTACAACAGTTAAAATCAAAAAAGACCCCTCCGATTTTTTAGGGTTCCGTACCCAAAGGGTAAAAATGGGACCCTATTATTAAGACTCCGCTGTTCCTCTGTCTGTCACCAGGCTGTATCTCATGAAACGTTATAGCTAGAAAGCTGAAATTTTCACATATGATGTATTTCTGTTGCCGCTATAACAAAAATATTTGTTGATAGTAGGTACTAATAATACTAAAAACAGAATAAAATTAATATTTAAGGGAGGGCTCCCATACAACAAACCTGATTTTTTTAGCCTATTTCGCTAGATATTTATAATTCATTTTGATATTCACTTCAATAATAAATAATAAAATTAAAATAAATATTTAAGGGGGGCTCCCATACAGTACGGAACCCTCCATGCGTGAGTCCGACTCGTACTTGGCCGTTTATTATTTAAAATTATTAGATTAATTTTAGCAAAATATGACTGAAATATGGATGAATCAGGTAATAATGCAAGTAAAAGAACATTAAACTGGCATTAACAGCAAAAAATGTGATCTGTATTTTTATTTTCCATACAATTTATTTTTTATGACATAAAGTAATCGGCCAAGTACGAGTCGGACTCGCGCACGGAGGGTTCCGTACTGTATGGGAGCCCCCCTTAAATGTTTATTTTAATTTTATTATTTATTATTGAAGGGAATATAAAACTAAATATTCTGTGAAAATTTCAAGCCTGTTTAAGGAAAATTTCAAATTTCTACCTGGTACCATTATTAATATAGAGCGAAAAATGTCCAAAAATTCAGGTTTGTTGTAAGGGGGCCCCTTAAATATTCATTTTATTTTATTTTTAGTATTTGTTGTTATAGCGGCAACCGAAATACATCATCTGTGAAAATTTCAGCTGCCTAGCTATCATGGTTCATGAGATACAGCCCGGTGACAGACAGACAGACGGACATCGAAGTCTTAGTAATAGGGTCCCGTTTTTCCCTTTGGGTACGGAACCCTAAAAATGGAGTGATGAAAATATAAATTAAATATTTTTCAGAAGCCCATAAAGCAAGCTTTCAAACGATGCATATATCATCTTGATTTTTCTCTGAATAATATACCATTTGTGGACGTCTCTTAGCCTTCGCGGTTCTCTTGTATTTCTATACAGGGTAATCCAGAATGGTACTAAGCCCAAGGAGGTGAGGTGAGTCAGACATTATTATGAACAACTCGTACCAACTCGGAAATAGAGAAAAAAATGGACTGTTTCGTACATTTTCATACAGTTGCAATTTTGTATGGAACAGCAATTTTATTCCGAAATTCGGGTTCCATTATGGGGCTGTTGATAATGGCCTGAATCTCCTCTTTCCGGCTTAGTACATCAGTGCTGGAAAATTCTGTATAGGTACTATATCTGTCACATTTGCACACATCAGTCAAATGATGTCGTGGTGCGTATGCTAGCCGTGCTTGTCTAGTGGAAACATGTCTTGTAAGTTAGTGACGTTTTCAAACACACAGTATAAAAGTAAGTTCGTATAGGCCGGGTGGCTAGCCCTGGTGTCAGAGTTTGTAAGCCGCCTGAAGGCGTCTGACATGGCACAGTATAATTACCACAGTAGCGTCGGATTGCGCCGAGGAGCCGGGACACTTGCCCAGCAGCTTGTTGTGGCATCGCTTGTGGACCGCGGTCTGGCACACCGCGCACCGGTACCCTACAAATTAAAATACAATAATACTTATATTACTTACATAATTAGGTACCTAATTATAGGCTGAATCAATCTTCTTGGCGGCTGTGAGGTTAGCTACAATCTGCGCGTAACTCTCCTCGCGCAGCTGTGTTATGTGAGCTTCAGTCAGGATTGGGTTCAACGCAGCTTGTAGCTTAGGTACTTCACAGCCTTGCCCTGATGCCGGTTCACTAGAATACGGCATCGGTATACCTATCGGATTATCGGTTCTAGGTAAGCGAGCTACACCCTAGAGCGCACATCTGCTCAACATCAGGCATATGTAGTCAAACCCAAACCTATTCGGAATAAAAAAAAGAAACCCCTGCCTGTAGTAAGAGCCTACTAAAAGGGGAGCCCTGGGCTTGTGGGTGGTCAGAGTTTGGGCTCTGGCCATCCACTCAAACTGCCCGAGGAGGACGACAGCGTGTGTGGCAACGCTGTCGTAGAGGACCGCACAAACCTGGTTTTACTACCAGGCGAGTAGTCACACTAGGTGTTGGGAGCACCGGTGCGTTCCTTTTGGAGATCCCGGAGATTCGGCCACCTACTTTAATCGCTAGAGCGACGATCTTGACACATTTGAGATGGGTCGGCAAAAGGTTATGGGAAATCGCAACTCATAGAAGGAAATGGGCAACCTTTACCCAGCAACGGGACAGTAAAAAGTTAGAAAAAAAAATGTAGCAATAGTAGTTTTCAGCCATAGGATGTCCACTACTGTACCTGTCATCCGTCCACCTTTTGGATGAATGTCTTACGCAGTGCTTGCTGGTACATGGTCTCCACTCGAGTATTTTCGATCCCATCGGTCAAAAGTCCTCCGTGCTATATGCCCGCCCTTCCCACAGCCATTTCAATATTATATTTACATATAATAGTAAAAAGTAAAGGAATTAAATTATATTACATACTAGCGACCCGCCCCAGCTTCGCACAGGTTTATTATACGTACATTAAACCTTCCTCTTGAATTACTCTATCTATTAAAAAAACACATCAAAATCCGTTGCGTTGTTTTAAAGATATAAGCATACAGAGGGGCAGACAGCGGGAAACGACTTTGTTTTATACTATGTAGTGATTAAAGAAATAATTAATCCAACAAAAACATTTTCATGTGAAAAGAAGCCAAGTCACAGTTCCCACTATCAACAAGTTGTCAGATCTCACGTAAAGCCAAGCTTCTAACTCTACACGCCTACTCTACAAGCCCTTACTTCACAAACTCTACAGCTTAGTCAATATACATATGTGACTTGGCCGTTTCGTTACAAAAAGAACTGTTTGTATAACAGAATTAACATTGTCAACTTTTTGATAGCGGGAACTGTGACTTGGCTTCTTTTCACTTGAAAATGTTTTTGTTGGATTTCACTTCTTTTTGTAGTTTACAACAAGGAGTAATTTTTTCGATTTTCACATCTCTAGCTTCAAAACTTGCGGAAGTCTCATACCAACTTTTAACCCCTAGTTTTAAAGGTTAGGGGGAGATTTACTAAAAATCTTGAAATACGTGTTTGATTATATTTGTAATAAAGAGTCCCTTTATCAATTTTTGGACATCTTGCATCAAACTTTGCAATAGTTTCATACAAACTTTCATCCCCTAGTTTTAGGATTTGGGGGGTGGTTTATTAAGAATCCTGAAATTGTGTTTTATTATCTATTACAACGAGTTCGTATATCCATTTTCTGACTTCTGGCATCAAAAGTTTCGAAAGTGACGAACAAATTTTCATCCCCTAATTTTAGTGGTTCCCCTGTTTTATTAAAACTCCTGAAATACGTGTTTTATTATTTCTAACAGGGAGTCTTTATATCAATTTTTAGACTTATAGCATGAAAATTTGTGGAAGTCTCATACAAGCTTTCATCCCCTATTATACAGGGTTGGGGGGTAAAAGTTCAAAGTTTTAGATTATTTCCTTTGTATATGCCTGATAGTCTACCTTGTTGCCAAATATCAAGTTTCTAGGTCATCTGGAAGTGGGTTAGGTTTTTGATCTATAAGTCAGTGAGTCAGTAAGTGAATCAGTCAATGAAACCCCGGTTTTTAAACGTTAATATTTTATTAACCGTCAGAGCTATGTTAATGAAATTTTTTATTGTAGATAAGCTAAAGAGCTTTAATAAATATGCTAAATTTCATATGTATAGGTTAAATAGTATTCGAGTTATGATGGGGTCAAAAGTGGCTCGAAATGGTTCGTGTAATAGTACACACGTCGCGTCGCCAGTTCCTTTTTTTTGACTTGGCTGTACACGCTTCCGCGTGTCTAGATAACGCTTCCCACTAACAACATACTTACTAAGATTTATCTCACTGTATCAGAGATTTCATGGACCACACACAAAGACATGAATAACTAACACCCAGCAGATCATGTTATTACGCCTAAATTCACCATTCAACTATCTGCCCAAAAGAGCATCTCTGACTATGACCCAGTAGTAAGCTCAATGAACAATAGAGTAGTTCAATCTCGGGGTTACGAATCTTATCAGAAAGGATTTGGAGGAATCACTTAATTTCTTAGCCAATGCTTGTCAGAAATCAAACTACATCAGATGATTACGGATTAGAGCCTTACTTAGGAGTTCACAAACTTATTTACTAATAAAAATAGTTAAGAAATTATTGGGTAAATTCACAAAGATTAAATTAACGAGGAAACAACAGCCAAACTTTCACTACGTAGCTATTAACCTAAATTACATAGAATGCGTCTAAGTGGTCAAAGGAATATCTGGACAGGTGCGACAAGGAAAGGTACGAGTATTGTCGTACTGCCAAATACCACGGCAATGAAATTCGATCTGTGATTGACTTGTTGACACGACATTAAGAGGGCGACGTTGAAATTTCCGAAGGGAAATTAAGTAAAGAAAATACTTTCCTAAATGGTGCTTCAATTGCATCATCATTATCCAACCTGTCTTCAATCCACTGCTGCCTTCACTCCTTTATGTTATTGTAACTTATTTAGGACTAACACAATTACATTTATCAGTCATAGCTTACACACATTAAATAAGCTGGTCATCATTATTTCAATCAGAAAATTAAAAAAGAAACATTAACAATGGAAATCCAAGCACAACGCCTTGAAGAGTTAGACAGAACCCGCATGAGTAAAGCAGACCACGCCAGTTACCTGTAAATATAACTTTTTGTCAGTTACGAGTATCCAACTGCCAAACAACTATTCTCGATCGAGCAAAGTGTAATGCTTCCAACCAAAACTCAAGAGCATTATGAGATTTCAGTTCTTACTATCACGACGAGTGATGAAAACTCAGTCAAGAATCAAAAATCGGACAACATAGCTACTCCCATAAGAAAGAACTTCACAACGAAGCGCTGCCCGTTCACTTCATGTACTCTAATCATACACACCTTGTTTCCCAAATCCCCACAGGAATTCTTTGCAAAACGCGCAAAACGTTGGCTGCCGAAAGAACTTCGCCACGAAGCGATGCCCGTTCACTTCATGTATTCTGAAATTAAGAAAATAGACGAATTAGTTCCAAAATAGTTTGCGGGAATTTTGTTTTCATGAATGCTTAAGCGGTAGGATTTAGTGTCTTCTACGTCAGTGGTACTTTACAGCAATCGTGGCGTAAAAATATGAAGCATTAAATTTTGGTATAAATAAAATATGCACATACTGGCTCATGGTGTCTAGGTACGTCATTTATGCTGGTGGGATTCTACTATATTTTGTAAGAGACTGATGCGAAGTTTAAGGAATATGAAAGTGTAATGATGCCGCCTGAATCCTCTGAGAAACAAAGTAACCAGACGGAAATGACAAACAGTGATGGATGACGGGCATCCTCGGCTAGGTAGATAGGTACCTACACTATTCATGTAGGTACCTAAACATCGCACAAGCCAAAAGAATCTTAAAGACATGACGCAACATTCAGACTAGACATGAGGAGGCGTAAATGTACCGTGACAAAATATAACTTCCGAAAACATTTAAATTCGGAGTAATTCTTCCATGAAACATGAGGAGGAAAATCATTAGATTCGTCAGACATATTGTCAACTTATGATGAAAATAAGAATTTGATAGGTACCCAACACAGCGTGATGAGACAAACTAGTAACACAGGGGACCAGAGTAAGGTCACCATCGAATAGAGCCCACAACAACGCAGCGTTAGCGTTATTATATCGTAGAATGATAAAGATCGGTATTTTATTATATTACTTATTTGGATGGGATGGAAGATGGTCCCGACCAATATTTTATGGCATCCCTCAGGTACATAGGAAATCCTGGGGAGGTTTCGGATCCAAAATGTAAATATCTCTACTATAGTAGGTAATGTTAGGTACAATTCAACCCATCCCATTTTCAATGGCAACAAAGTTTAAACAATTGTACGATGATTACATAAATAAGTGATAGAGTATTACATTGTGACCTTAGCAAGTCTACTCGACATCAGGTCAAAAATAGCAGAATGAGCAATCCCTTCTCGTTTATGATAATGTTCCGCATATTTCAACTGGCACGAGGTGCCGATGATCGAGTTATACGATGTTGTTGTTTGTTTTGCCTATAGGTAGGTAGGTACTTACTACGAGTATAAATAATTAAGAAAGAAGATAGAAGACGCGTAGGTATAGAGATAGATAATTACATATTTTTAGGGTACCGTTGTATTTGATTTTAAACAGACAAGACATCCCGACTCCCACTATCATAAATGGTAAGTCAGCAATGACAATTGGCTCTCAAGTGAAGCTGCTGAAGACACTGTCGAGCACAGCACTGCACCATAAAGTGTCTGGTAGGTAGTCTATTCTGTCCCCTGGTAGGTAAATCGCGCGCTTACTAATAATTACAAACCACATTTTCGTTAGTCATTACGGCCCACCCCTGCGACTGTTGTATACCGAACTCCGAGGCGCGTAGGTATGATTTGAGATCCGACCGTTTGTATGAAGATGTAATATTGCATAGATACCATTACCATGACCACACCACATATCATTATCGACCCGTTCAAATTATGGAACCTTCCCACTAGTCCGATTGATTATTCCGATCGCCGAACTATTAAGAATTTTTTTCTCAGTAATCCGACCGTCGAACTAATGAGAACTTTTTGTCTCATTTTTTCGACTGTCAAATTATTTAAAACGAAAAATAAAACACAACGAAATACAATTTTAAAAACGCTTGTTTCGTTGTTCATAATGATAGTCTTTATTACCTCCGGCTTTTAAAATTGTATTTGGTTGTGTTTAATTTTTCAATTAAAATAAATTCGACCGTCGAAAAAATGAGAAAAAAAAGTTCTCATTAGTTCGACTACTTAGAATTAAAATTCTCACTAGTTCGACGATCGGACTAACTAATCAGTCGGACTAGTGTGAGGGAAGGTTCAAACGGTAGCTAATAAAACCGTCTTAGATTTATCATAACAGGGATCCCCTGATTCTACTAGTGAAAGTTCTGAACCAAATCGATGAGTCTGTTGGGTAGTATGACGTGTAAATCTGTAACAGGCATGGGTCCGCAGTTTCAGTTAAATGATGGCATAGAAGTTCTTACTTGTGGTGTTTGATGGCCCCGCGCCGCTGTGTGATCCGCTTGCCTCGGGAGCGGCGCACCAGCCCCTCGCCGCTCTCGCCGCAGCCCCCGCCCGGGATCCACTGGAAACGACAGATAGCCAGTCAGATTTATTTACTGCATATTTCAACAAAATACTGGCTGAAATGTAAAATGTATAAAGATTCTGACATCGGTGGAAAATGTTGATGCAATGTTGTTCAGTAATTTTTGGGTAAATATAGCACACAATGTTGTACACTAGATACGTACTTTGTGTAGCACTACCTAGGCAGTGAAAGCCTTGATGTTTCGGTAGAATCGGATATGACCAGTTCTTTCATCGTTCTTTCTATCATTTGTGTTTCTTGGTTTTTGAAATCACTCATAGAGGGAAATACAAAGTTTTTAAGTCGTTTTACATTTTTGACTCTACCATTTGTTTTTCCTTTTATTGTCCGAGATGGTGCCAAACTTGTGAATCATTAGACTGCATCATTCATTCCTACGTGCCTACACGGGTAGCATGGCAAAGGAAAAAAAACATTTTATCCACTTTTAATGTCAGTTTTCATTTGTCAATCCATACTTTATTCCCTCTTAGAGGGGATATAACGGTGGAAAGACAATTTATCCCTTTGCAGGAGGTGAAAGACAACATAAGTATCATCTTTCTCACTAAACTACTTGATAAATTTTTCCTAACGGTATTTTTTGTACTGTACTGTACTAGCCCTTTTATAACAATCCTACCTACTATTTACTAGGTAGGTATACCTATAGGCACACCTTTTTCGGAATTTTCATTAGATTATTGAGACTCCGTTAAGTCACTCAACGATGATTGCGGTAGCTTTTGTTGCCAACAATTTTCAGACGCTTATTAGCGTAAACGTGCAGCAATGTCTGTCATTGGAATCAAAATGATGTAAGTAACTGTGATAAAAGTCATAGCAATATTTATTGATTTAAAAGTGGAACAAAATAGACGTGTTGTAAATTCCCATCTTTATGGTGACGACGAAAGATTATTGGCTCCGCCTGGCCGCAACGATGCATTGCCAAATCGACGCACTGACTCGTAGGAGCACAATAGAATTGGATTCGCATCGTTCCGCCCGACGCAACGACGCCGTAGCTTTGTTTACATAAGCTGCTACAGCGCACATGTGTAGTGTATCGTGTACCGCGGTCCGGACGCCGGCAACGGTTCGTTTACAACACCACAAACTCGCACGAAGCCAAGATTTTTGTCTCCGTACTAAATCAGAAATTGGACATACCCGAAACCACGATGACATCGCAGTCTGCCGCAGTGGCATCGCCAACTCACACGTCACGTCCACAAGCGGAGGCGGGCAAAGATGCCATACTCGATAAACATATTTTTATACTAATGTAGTGCCCTTTCAGCTGAAGGGACACAACTACATCAGACGGTATTTGCATAGAAAGCGTCGCGCTCTAAGCCCGCGAATTCCCTGGCATGAATCCGGACTATTACATCTGTAAAATACTTATACCTACTGTGTATGTCAAATCGCCAAAATTGAGAGCCAGTTTATCATATGCAAATAGTGAAGTAGTCACATTATTGATCGGTGACTAATGGGATTTATACCTGGTCTACCTAATAACTGATGGAAACACAATATTTAGGACGACATCCTGGTGTCCCTGCTTAGGAAAACCCAAGTTACCTCTGCTGAGTAACAACGGGCAAGGCACTTAACACGCAGAACTGATGGTCGATAAGGCCGTTGAATTAATCGAGTAGCGTTCGCCGAGCACAGAAAGATTGTGCACTCCTGTTACTTTGCCACAATCCATAGTAACGTTACGTACGGATTAGAATTGTGGGGCCGCGCCGCGGAGTACAAGAGAGCTTTCTCCATGCAAAAACGGGCTGTGCGGGCCATTTTCGGGGTTTCGGACGACGTGTCTTGTGTGGAGCTCTTTAGAGAACTGCGCGTATTGCCACTGCCATGCGAACTAATCTATCAGGTGGCCCTTTTCACGTACAACCATTTAGAATTATTTGAGAGGAAAGGTACTACCTATTCCAGGTTAAATTTAACAAGCAATGCTAGGAAAACCAACTGGTGACTCCTTCTCATAGGCTGGAGAAATCGGAGAAGTCTGTATATTGGTGGGCCCGCTTTTTACAACCGAATACCCGTAGAAGTTCGAGCTGCACCTTCCGCTGCGTCGTTTAGGAATAAATTAGACTTTAAAAATACCTGAATTGTATTAAGATTTAGTGACTAATTTGGTCATTGTCAAGTTCTTCTATTTCGTGCTATATTTCTATCGCGTAATTACTCGTCTGTTGTGTATAATAATTATGTTCCATTCCATCTGCGGCAGTAAAGTTATTCGAAACATAAACGTTTGCAGACCGAATAATAGGAGGAATTGAGCGGGCATCAAGGTTGAGTGGCATGGTATCGTACGGTAAATGCACGGGTATAAATAGACGGTAGCACACCGTGAACGCGCAAAACGATTCACATGATGCCACCTTGTAATGTTTCATATTATTATATTGGAAATCGCAGGTCACGACGTCAAAGCTCATTCAACATCATGACTCGTCGAATAAGTGTTTACTCCTGTTTTTGTTGACAAATCGAAAGTAGGTGTAAAAATACACATACCAACACAATATATTATTATACGTTCCTACGTAGGTGACGTATTCATACCTTTTCGATTAGGTATATAGCTCCAGATTGAGATGGGGTTGACCAAGGGCAAAGAATATATAATAATACTACCCAAGGGTTTAACCCAACGAAAGAAGCAAGGTCAAACTCTACACGAATATTTTAATCATAGATTTTAACAATAAGCGGGGCTTTTTCTTCTGGTCATTCAATTTCAAATTTTCTTTTGAGTTGCAAGTTGGCAATGCAAGATTAAAAAGATACACAAGATAAAACTGAACCAACTGAAACTGAAATGAAATTATAAAACGTGTAAAAGTAGAGTAATAGTTGGAAAGTAGAGAAACGTGTAACAGTGGGACTGAAACTGGTTTAGTTACTAATACTGTCATCATTTTATCTGTTTTAATCTCCGATGCTGCTATCACAGCAACTTAACTCCTATGGGTTTCAATTTTAATCTATTCGCGTAGCGTAGGTTTGTGTATGTATCTATATGCATATATGACAAGTAGAGTACGTACAATTGTAGTAGTTCTAAAACGAAAAAAACAGATTTGTATATAATGTAATATTATAAATTATATCTATTAGATCAGTCAGGTTCAGTGCCGGATTAGCCACGTAGCAAGAGTAGCAAATGCTACAGGCCCCGCGCCTTAGGGGGCCCCGCGCTCTAACGGCGTAGAGCCAAGCTTCTAACTCACGGCCTAACTCTGCTATCCCTTACTCCAAAAACTCTACACCTTAGTCAATATAATATGTGGCTTGGTTGTTTAGTTACTACTAGAACTATATGTATAACAGAGAAATAATGAACAGTGAATAAATCTTTACCTTACGCCTACGTTAAGTTTGCAAAACAGCTAAGGCGCAAATATGTAACTAAGGAGGCTCTGTGTTGAAAAATTTTCGCGCTCGCTTCGCTCGCGCTATTTAAATGTGCGTTTCTTTCCTTACACCTGATGTCACTTTCAAAACTAACTTTTACTGACAAAACATCGAAAAAAAAAATTTCAAACTCACTACTTTAGCGCTCAAAAGGCGCGTTTCTAATGGCGGGTCATAGGACCATGACGGTCTTTTGCCTGGCGATGGTTTTATGGCTGATCAACTTCATAGGTGCTTAATCTCGCATTTAAATAAATTTGGCGTTCGCGTCTAATAGAAGTACACTGCTCTTTTATTCTCATATCTATTTTAAAGTTCCTGAAAATACCATATAATATTTGCTGCTTTGATCATACCTTTTGAAATTATTGTAAAAACTGGCAAGTTTTCGCGCTCTGTACATATACGCATTATAGCAGAGCTTGCTCTTTCTACATTTTGAAGTTACTGAAAAAACAAACCGAATATTTTTCCTACTCGTTGCACTTGCGCTTAAAACACTACAGTGAACTGCTCTTCTTATACTTCTTTTGAAATTATTGTTAAAACTGACAAATTTTTGCACTCTACACACGCATTTATAGCAGTAGAGTACTCTCCTTTGCTCTATTATCAGTTTTGAAGTTACTGAAAAATCAACTAAAATTTGTTTGCGCTCGCTCACTGCTTTAGCGATTAATAGCGCTGCGGTAGGCTGCTTTTCTCATACGAGTACTTCTTTTGAAATCACTGAAAAAGTGACATATTGTCGAGATCGGTGCGCTCGCGCATATAAGTAGAGCAGTGCTCTGCCTTGCGCATATCTAATTTAAAATAACTGAAAAAAGGCAAAAATTAGAGTAATTAGGTGGGCCCTTATGTAGTAGTAGCCCAGGGCTCCCTAAAGTCACGGTCCGGCCCTGTTGGTCACACTAACGTGCCCCCAGATTTTTAACAGTTTTACCCTATTCTTAACCTTTACATTTGAGAATCTAAAGTAAACATTTGCTACAGGCCCCACGCTGGCTTAATCCGGCACTGGTCAGGTTACAAAGGTCATGCAACATGTCGAGATTCTGAGTATCTACTTATCATCTGTTATATTAATTTTCTCAATAGTGTAAGCAGGCATCTGCTTATCATGGGCTGGTGCACACCAGCCAACTCCGACATAAAATGGGGTAAGAAGCTTTTCACCACGAAAGTAGTATTACATATAAGTAGTATGTGAAAAAGTTCTAGAGATTACTTTGAGCAGGTATAAATGAAAATTGATCTCATAATTAACTATTCTATTAGTTTAAATTAAATAACTTGATCCTTTCGTACTGAAATATTTCATATTTTAAAAGATAGAAACCTTTATGAATCTTTAAAAAAATTAAATTTAACAGTAACATCAGACGATTCATTGATGTAGATCAGAATGATTAACTGACAATTCAAGAATTAAAATAAATTGCTCTTAATGAACAAAATTCTACAAAAATGCCATGTGAGTAAAAGTTCGGCAGCGCCGAGCAATATCTAGTAAATAAACAGCCGTTACAATGATGACAAGATCATAACACGGCTATCGCGAGCGTAATTAATCGCTGCGTCTCATTAAGTTTGTTTATACACAAGCATCTATTAGTGGAAGGAAGTAGGGAGATAATATTTGAAGTGGGGTGAAACTCACATTATCCGCGTGGAGGCGCTGGAGGGCGGGCGGGCGCGGGCGCGATGGCGCGCGCGCGCGCGGCGCTGGCGAGGTGCGGCGGCGCGCCCCCCCGCCCGTGAATATCATCGGCGCGCGCGCATGCCTGCCGAGCGCCCACGACGCCGCCGCGGCCGCAGCCCTACGCCGCCGCAGCAGCCGCCAGCTCCCGACACACGCCGCCCGACGTCGACGGCCGCACGCTGCCCGCGCACTCGCGTATTTATAAACGGAATTCCACGCGCGCTATTCGCAGCCGGATACAACTTTTTACACGACTTTCGGCACTTACGTCGTCCGGAGCACTGAAGAGCCGGCCTCGGGCTCCCGGCCCGTCTGCCGGAGTCCGAGTGACTCACCCGCCCGCACCTTTTTACGCCTAAACTTAAATACGCTCAAAAATAAAGGTGCTTCGGCAGGCGCGAACGATGCAGCGGATAAATGATAGAAAGATAAAATGATGTTAAATTTAGACGTCCTAAATGTTTATTTCTTTTTATTACACATTCCGACAATAGCAAATGAAACATCGCTTTAGCGAAGTTTGTTTCGAACAGCTCGGCCATTTATACGTCCCAACTTCTGTTTTGTACTGTCTTTGGAAGTTTTAGAAAATTAAATAAGCTAATCACGTAGTTAGTCTATGTAAACAGGTTGCGTAGTCTAAGTGCAGGCAGTCTTAAAACTACTTGGATAAATGATCGTGTGATCGTGATTGTATTAGCATTACCAGCGCCTACAATCATCAGCACTGCTAGGTAGGGGTCAGGAGATCAATGACACCCTCCAGAAATTTACTGAATTGCTGAGTAGATACCTAACTTTAATGCTCATTTAAATTTACTTCGGAGTTCGGACATTGCACAAAAAAACATCAAATCGTCTACTTAATTTGGATCTAGTAGTTCATTATTGAAAGGTCTGCTGCCCGAGAAACCTAAAGCAGCAGCTAGGCACGTAGCGGTAGCGAGTCTATGTAATACTACGTAGGTACCTACGCCTACGTACCTTATACGCGTTGTTTCATCTGATTTCATTTCTCGTACTTTAGTACTGTAGGTACTGTTATGTATCAGCCTTTTAATAGTCCACTGCAGGACGTAGGGTGATTGGGCCATATCCACCTCGCTGGCCCAGTGCGGGGTTGTGGATTCACATACGCCATCGAATTTCTTTTACGAATGTATGCAGGTTGCCTCACGATGTTTTTCCTACACCGAAAAGCCAGTGGTGTTAAATTCCGTACATAAATTCCAATTCCACGAACTCATTGGCTTATTGGTACGGGACCGGGATTTTAACCCACGACCTCACGATTGTAAGACGAGTGTCACTATCACTAGACCACCGCGGCTAATACCAACGTACTTTAGTAGGTACCTACCACCTATATTTTTTAGCAAAACCCGTGAGGACAATAAAAATAAGATTAGGCATGTTTACTGGGTATAAAAATCATAATTACCTATAATTATTCCGTTAGTTAGATTATTAAAAAATATTGGGCACGTATTTTTTCTTTTTTCAATCAAACAATTAATGACAAAGTTAAACCT
Source organism: Hypomecis atomaria (assembly GCA_964007245.1). Lineage (NCBI taxonomy): Eukaryota > Metazoa > Arthropoda > Insecta > Lepidoptera > Geometridae > Hypomecis > Hypomecis atomaria. The sequence continues at coordinate 17,516,343 of OZ023284.1, read as the reverse complement.
TGTCAAATTTGAGAGAGGGGGCTCGTAACGTCACTAGCCGGTACCGATACCGGGTCATGTGGGTCAAGTGTGCGCAGCGTCTAAGTGTGCGCATTCTAAATATCTCAAAAAATATATAGCGCTAAGGAACGGCAACCCCTCTTTTCAGTAGCCCGCGAGACGTCCTGCGAAGCGCAAGAATTACAGCGGCTACTCGCGCGCCATTTTGGATTGACATGTAAATGAAGATTTTTGCTAAAATATTTACGATATTTTGTCACAATTGCAGCGTAATCTTTTGTAGTCATGTAAATTTATTGAAAATTTGCATTTTGCTATCGAATGCAACATATTATCAAGTTTTTTATTTGCCAGTGTTTAAGTTGTTATGATGACGCAATAATCAGCGATATTCATATAATTCTGTTTCAATGGTTTGGGTTAAGTGTGCGCAGAAGCCTGTCGTGTAAGTGTGCGCATGTGCAACTTACCCCGCTTGTATTTCTTTGTACATGTGTTGCTATGTAAGACGAAAGAAGAGGAAGAAGAGATATTAGCCATAAAGAAAATACGACTAGATTTGAAAGAAAGACTTAAAACTAAGCTAACTAATTACAAAATCACCTAAGACTGCCAAAAAAATAAAGTAAAAATAAGACTGTTAAGAAACAAAAAACTGACGAAACTTAGTATTACTGCCCCTTATGTGGCGAAATGTATTCTGATCCACCAACTGAGGATTGGATTGAATGTAGCCTTTGTGGAGCCTGGTGGCACGAACTGTGCACCAGCTCCGAACACGGCACTTTTATTTGTGATAACTGTATGACGAAGTAACTAAAGATTTAAAAGTTCAAGTTGATCTCATATTATGATTTGAGATGATTATCATATTGATTACTTTAAGTTACTATGATGAAATTTTTTTATAATTATAATATAATATTGTTTGTGTTCTAAAATATATATTATTTGTTGTTGCGTACACTTACCCACAGTGCTGCGTACACATACCCCGATACTGGGGTAAGAGTGCGGATATGAAAGGGTCTTTATTTTCTATAGTTTCTTAAAATATAAGCTACTGATAGTACTACTGCTGTGTCTAAGTTGATTACAAATAAACAATCTTACTAGTTAATAAGATTTTGATTCATTCTACTAATAATATTCGAGTTTTTGAAGCATCAAAGTTTAAATGCGCACACTTGACCCACATGACTCTATATTTGTAGTAGGTTAGTGACGGAAATTTAACGGGCAAAATCTTCGTCTATTTTTGAAAAATTGACAAAAGAAAAAAAACATGTTTACTATTTTTTGATAATCCATTTGACGGACTAATTATATGTTTTTAATAAACAAGCCCTAATGTTAGGTTAGACAAGTGATATTTGAAAATTCTACAACATCTATATTTTTATTAATCATGCTGAATTTTAGAGAGCACTAAAGCTCACTTAAACCCGTACTTTGGAATCGTAACTTTTGTACAGAGTAGGCATAAACCTACTCAGTTACTCTGTCTTTAAGCCTAAGTTCAAATGAAATAGTAATCTGAAGATTTCTGCTGCTCTAAAAATATATATATTTACGTAGAGGTCATACATCAGTCTGCCTCTCTTGCTAGCCATTCCAAACGCTCTGGAAACGTTCTAAATGTGTTCTCCATTGAACAATAGCCATAGGTAATAGACACAATAAGACCGAAGCGCCGAGCAAGCCAAATGACTCGTAGCCGTCGTCATCGGCCTATAAAACACCAATAAATATGCGAACGATACAAACATTGGTCAATTTTACGAGCGACCTTTGCTACGGAGCGCAGCGCAAACAATCCATTTTTCAGTGGAGATAAAACCAAGGAATGCGCTTCGACGTAAGTAAACTACAGATAAGTTCTAACAGTTTAATAAGCACTACATGCCTGACAAGTATTGCAATTAATAATACATGAGTAACTAACTACCGTGACGTAACTGTGTTTCAAACTTACAAATCACTACATTCCAATTCCCGTCCGTCTTTCTACAGTTTACATTATTTTAATAGTGTTTACATACGTGGATAGAAGGTGGAAAGGTGGAATTGTAATCTATCGAAACTCAAGAAAGCAATAAGTAAATGATGTGAGATCTGAGGCGCGCGTTGATTTTTTAATAGCTCCCAGCTATTGCCGACCCAGAAAGGTAAACAACGTGTAAGAAGATTTCAAAACCTGTAAGAGGAAAAGTTTTGAAATCAGGTAAAGCAAGAATATATTTTACATAAACAGAAATATTAATCTTCATATTTCGACCACAACGTCGTTTACCCCATAAGGCGAGTGACGGTGGTCAAGCGCATACTTATTCGTGATAAAAAAAACGTCAAGGAAGTGAACTGATTGAGAAAATAACAAAATAAGAACCACAAGAAACCTGGAGAAAGGATTACGATAAGTAATTAAGTAGAGACAGAAACTACATATTAAATTCAGACAGGTACCTTTAGGTACTGATAAATAGCGCGGCAGTAATCCCCCCTTTTTTAAGGGAAATAATATAGAACCTTTGTACCAAGTTTCGTCGAGATTCGTTGAAAAATGCGACCTGTACAGGACAATCCACATCCTTTTCCATTACGTCTGTCCGAAAGCAATATTGTCGACTTAAAACGGAGACCTCTCTCACTTCGGTCAATAATAAAAATATGAGACATACAAAAACAACAGATATGTGAAGGAACAAAATTGTGATATGCGCTTACTGAAATGTAAGTTTCGATGGACATGGGTATGACGTAGGCGATCCTCGGAGAGATGGGGCGGCTGCAGCGCTGCATCATAACCAGCAGCTGGCGGCGGAAACGCGGAGACAGCGAGAGCCACTCGCTGTTGTAAACCGACTGGTTCACAAGCTCACTCTACAAGAGAAAACAAGAGCAGAACAATAACGAAACAAATGCATAGGTAGAGCAGAACAATAACGAAACAAAAGCATAGTTTACGCTATCGGAATAAAATTCATCCCGATTCAATAAAAATGTAAACCAATAAAACTTAACCTTTTTCCGACTTTGACAATATTAACTTGGAAGTGAATAAAATGAAATTAATGATGACTCCAGAAGTCATATCATTTTTTGTAACGGTCGAATGATTTCAATGGCAGGGAACAAACACATAAATGCTCGTCTGGCTTTATAGTTAGCGTAATTCTTATTTATCTTTTAGCCTTTTCTTATGTTTGATTACCTTTTGCACCTGTGGTTTCACAGCTACTGGCAAAAAATAAGTTTACTTTTGGAACCGCCAAACAAGCAAGAGTTTGTTTTATGTTTCGTTCTAAAATAGAAATGAATAGGTTTCAAAAGATCAAATTGTAACCAATGTTTTTTATAGCCGTTGATAACATTGTAAAACTAATTTGGAAATTGTTCTGTTGTTTGGTTCAAGCACACGCACATCTCACATTGTAAATACCTCATATTGTAACTGCGTCCCAAAATAACAGTAAATGAAAAGCTGCCCCAACATGCAACCCAAATACATAGCCATCGACACAAACTCCGCAGAGAGAAGGCTAAGCTGAAACAATATTATTGAAATGATTGCCATTGAATAAAAGTTTTGCGAATAGCATTGTCCTTGATTTTGCAAGTTGTTACTTACCCCAACAATTTTATAAACAGTCATACAAAGTACCCAAGCCATAACGAATAATTGCCACGCCAGTGCTTCACCAAAAATGGACCCCACTTCTTTGACATACCTGGAAATTAGAGGGCTCTGATTCAACTTCACATATTAAATTTGGGACAGGCATCATCAGCAATGAGAAGAAAATAGAGTGGGAAAAATATCATATCGTGTTCGTGATTTCCTGATATATCTGGGAAATCAATGTATTTTTCCTTACATACTGGATTTTGAATTGTTACGAGTTCACAGTATGAGTTCGAACAGACTTGAGACATAAGCAAATATTGTTTTTCTTTTCAGGTCAGGTGGTGAGCCTAGATAAGGATGATGAACCATCCCTAGATGTATCCCAAAGATTCTAAAATACAAACGTGTAAATTGCCTATGAGCTATTTGTATCCGAATAGTCTAAAGTATAAAATATTCGTTATTACCCAAAAATCTGTTTATAATGTTCCACGCATCGTACGAAACGCCTCTGCAACATAATTCCATCGTCTTCATTGTCTTTGTAGAAATTCTGTTTATTGTGATTCCCAATTAATCGGTCGTTTATTTTTACACCGTCCACGAGTTGTATGAGATTATGTCTCAGCAGCTGTATCTGAGTCTTGGCTTGGGAGTAAAACGCTACGATCGTGCAATCCATAGTAACGTGCGCGTACGCTTGCAGAGTTATCGCCATGGACATGTAAGCGTGCGCTAGCGAAAATCTAAAAACATGAAACCGTAACAGCAATAAAACATCAAAAGGCACTTAGATTCTAATGTATTCATACTCGACTGAAATTACTTTCGCTTTATTTTATACGACACGACATGAAGGCCGCGGCCTAGCTCTCAGAGAAAGATAAACATTTTTTATGCGAAATTAAGAAGTGAAGTTTGAGGAGATTATTATCATTTTAAAATGTTTTATCCACGTTATGAAATATGTTGATGCACTCACGCTAAGTTCGGGGTAGTGTCAAACGGAATGCATCCCGTGAATTGGTCCGGTTGGCCCAAGAGCCTGTTGACGACGGGGTAAGCGGACCAAAGGCCACCACAAGTGAATACCGCACAGTGGTACAATTTCAGCAGACGAGACATCAATACGGCTTCATTATTCATCAGCTCCACGTGGTATTCCTTGGTGGCGGAAAAAAGCGGACCTGTCATTAAATACCCATTTTAAAAAGTACACAAATATACAAAAGATAACCGACTACCACAGAAGCGAGAAATAAATATACTCGTACTTGTACATTTGTTGTATGTATGTATATAATTGAACCATTTTTTTCTGTTTTGTGCTGACGACTATACTATTATGTATTCCATATTTGAAATAAAAATACTTTCAAGATCCTATGATATCCTGAAGAATAATGAAATACGACAATAGTCAGACCAAATATGACGCAAAATATAGAAATGCTAACCGTTGGTGATGCTGATGATGTTATCGATACGTTGACGTCTCAAATTGAACGCTAATTGTTTTCCAAGAGTGTTTAATGTAGTCAAGAGTATAAAGAGAGTATCCACCAACTGGTCAGTGCTGTGGCGAGACTGTAAGCAGAATAACAACTGACTGGCGTAGACATCTGATCAAGTGGTCGGTGATTGTCAGATAGGTACTCGTAGTCCAGAATTTTGTCCAAATTATATTAAAAATTATACCCCTTTTAACATAAATTAATACTTCAGTCAAGCTATACGTACATATAGCAAAAGGGGTAGGTATAGTTAAGACTATATAGGTCATACAGGATTATCCAGAACTGGCTAACTAAGCCGAAAGGATGTGATTCAGACCATTATTATGAACAAACAACTATACCTAGGTATCTCTGGGGCGAACCCGGAATTCAAGAAAAAAACCCAGCTGTTTCATATATTTTGTCGATTTTGAGTTGCAATTTTGTATCAAACTGCTGCATTTTTTTTTCGAATTCTAGTTTGGCCCAATAGTAAAAGTTGTTCATAATTTTCGATCAGGAAATTCCTGATCGAAGTTCATAATAATTTTCTGAATCACTTCCTTTCCCAGTTTTGGATAATCCTGTGTAGCAAATAGAAACGATGACAACTAAATAATTGTAGTAGATTGGTTTAGAGTCAGGGAAAGTACGTTTATTAAAACAATTCAAGATTAAAAAAGCCTCACACCTGAACCACTTTGATCATATGCTGTAGGTTGTAAGTGATCACCATCGTCCATATCAGTACACGGTAGGCGTGGTGATACGCCAGTTGCGTCGGAGTGCGATCTTTGAGGACAATCCTAAAGTACCCAGCCCTCGCCAGGGCGTCGAAATGAGGCCGCATTGTGCTAAAAGTAGAACAAGAATTAATTTCCATTTTTCCAAAATATTCGTCTTCGTTGTGGAAACATAAACTGAACAATGAAGGAACAATTTAATTTGTTTTTATAGGTGAGAAAATTATCCACTCTTTAACACTAATTAGGGATCCACAGTACAGATATATCAACAGGATGAACGCGAATCGGTTTAGTTATAAAATACTAACCTTTGCCGGGCTTATTCAATCGCCAAAATGTGGGGTGCTATAGCCCAAATCAAACTTCTGGGCGGCTGTGAACATGAAAGTGGCTGCACAGTTGCAACATACTTTTATGATCGCGGCGAAAACGAAGGGATCTGCGCAACTTATAGCTAACTTCACAGACCCCAAGTAGTTTGATTCGACTTATATCATCGCTGTGATCCGGATTGAAGCGCGCTCTTTTTAGGGTTCCGGACCCGAAGGGTAAAAACGGGACCCTATTACTAAGACTTCGATGTCCGTCTGTCTGTCTGTCACCGGGCTGTATCTCATGAACCATGTTAGCTAGGCAGCTGAAATTTTCACAGATGATGTATTTCCGTTGCCGCTATAACAACAAATACTAAAAACAGAATAAAATAAATATTTAAGGGGGATCCCATACAACAAACGTGATTTTTTAGGAGTTTTTCGCTCCCTATTAATAACGGCAAGAGGAATGAGGGTCCCATATGGTACGGAACCCTTCGTGCGCGAATCCGACTCGCACTTGGCCGATTATTTAACAATATTTTAGGCTAAAGAGACCCAAGTCAAACAAATTTCGCTAAATAGTTCGCAAGAATGTGCTTAATAAGGAGGTGAAAAACAACTCGAACTCGCGAGTGGCATTTCATCCCAAAAGATGTATCTACCCATTTAGCTCTCGAAAATCAGAGAGAGCGCGCAGATACCGACACCACATAAGTGCTATAGATACATGATGATGATATTTTGATATGATTTATAGTACGATTTAAACGAGGGCACGAGGCGACTCGTTGCTCAGTAGCAAATTCATATATCAGTGGGGGTGAGGAGTGGGGTTTAGCGCGTGTAGCGAACTTCTTGACCCCTTGTTTGACTTATTATCTCATGTATGTATTTTGTTGGAAATTATTTTCATTTGAACCGTTCTCTCTCAAAAATTATTGTAAATTAATACACCCTATATCTCAAAACAGTAAACAGTCGTTTTACTAGGTGTTAATTTTGCGACAACACGCGCAGTAGTCATTATGTCGTTTGGATAATAAGCAGTTATGATTCCGATAAATGATTGGAAGCGATATACAAATAGGATTAATTTTATGTTCTACATTGCTACGAAATAAATCACTAAATAGTACGTTCCACGCCATAACTTACACCCAATAGATTGTGCACTGATATAAAACTCACTGACAAATATTCACTATCAGACGTTAATTGTTAAGTTTATTTTACATAATTTAGTCAATGGATACGCCTTGTTTTCGTCAGGTCACGGTACTCATACGTATCGATCACAAAGATCTTGTAATGCAATATCTATGTGGGGTAATCTGTGCACTGCATAGAAATCCCTTTTTCCATTCCGTTCAACTAAACGAATCAACTAGTTGATCCGTTTGATACCCTCCGAGACACTTTCTTCCTAATCGGACCAACTAATATGATCTGTTAAATATATGGTCTTAACGAATCAACTTACAATGATTACATATACTTTAACGAATAGAATGAAAAATATGTGGAATGACAGTAGCAAATGAAAGATCACGTGACATAAAATTTCGCTAGTCTCAAATGAAATAATTATAATAAAAAAACTTTTTTATTGGTAAAAAACTTAAACGAACAAATTTTCCTTAAACACAAAAAACATAAAGAGTAATCCTTTTTTTCTTATTATTTTTGGACTAAGTACATTTTATATTTATTATATAATTTTTTTTATTATTTTTTTATCTTAATTTTTCCATTGCATGCCCAAGACTGATATTATTGTTTAAAAACTGCATCATTATATGACGAATAACTCCATCTCTGTTCGCATATTTTCTGTTCCTTTTTATGGGTGTTTGTAATTTATTAAACTTTTCATTTCTTGATACGAAATTAAGCAAACGTAACAAAGTCACGTTCTTGTTGAAAACTTTATTAAATTTCGAAAGAAATGATTCTAGAACATTATTTGTTCGGTGCTGCTGACCAAACACACTTATAATTTTGAGGTAATTGCGTTTTTTAAGTAAGTAGTTTACATATGTCATAAACCGTGACATTCTCAGACCACTTACTTTGTACTCCGTTTTAATGTACTCCCAACCGTCCAATATCGAATTTTCCGGTAACAATGGAATAATAGCACAAAGCCCTACAATTCTTATAACAAGTGGCCAGTTCAAGGAATGGTTATCATGCTCCTTGGGCCAGTTATAAAAACCTTAGATATCTAAGGACAAGAAGACAAGTGGCCAGTTATAGAAACCTTAGATATCAAAGGTTTCTATAACTGGCCACTTGTCTTCTTGTCCTCCGTCTTTGGAGGCAAGCGTTCTACCGACTAGGCTATCACTGCATCACCTTCACTGTTTCGTAATCTCATGGTGGGGACCTATTATTTTTTACCATTTTTTATTTGTTGGTTTGATTTCAGGATACCAACATTTTAAATAAAAAGACCCATACTTGTGTAATGGATGGCTCACAAAATCTGATTTTAATGGAAATGAATAAATTAAAGAATAAAGCAGCTAAAAGTGATTTACCGATAACTCGCCTTTATAAAGATTCTGTTTGCGAAATACTAGACAAGGGACTAAATTTTGTTGCCGAAATGCCTAAACTCTCTAAGGTAAAAAGCGGACTTTATGACACTAGACATAAAGAAAGCTATTGGAGCTACAAAAACTGTATTTAGATGGAACAGAGACGTTGAAGTGCCAGAAATACATTGTGATTTTCTTCTATGCGAATATGAGGAGGAAAATAATAGAATGCTTGTTTTTTGTTCAAAGGAGTCACTATCACAACTAGCTAAAACACACGAATTTTTTATAGATGCTACATTTCAAAGTTGCCCCAAACCTTTTTATCAGTTGTTAACTATCCACGGGGACTTCGGCAGCTCAGAAGACACAGTTCTAAGTTGTGCCGTTGGGATAAAAAAGAGTTGACCCGTTTATTTCCTAACTAATCAACTGAATAGTTGTTTCGTTAGGAATAAAAATAGTTGACTAGTTTTAGTTGATCAGGTTTAGTTGGTCGGAGTGGAAAAAGGGATAGAAATGTCACTTTACTATGCTAATAGGCTCCATTATGAAGGCTGTCTCGACTCATTGCTGGCGTCTTTTTCTACGCAGTCTAGGAAGGCGGAGATTTAACTAGAGTTTAAAAGCTGTCAAAAGCCTTCCACATTGAGCGTACTTTACTGCTATAGGCATCGCCACACAATTCGGCGGATGAGAAGTAAGCCGTAGATGACACTTCGTGATTCGCTAATTATTGCGCAAGTGTGCACAATGCCTACGCAAAAGTGGCGAAGTAGTGAGCACCACAGAAGAGAGAAGGAAATAGAAAGGCGATGTGGAGGGGAGGTTTGTCGCCACGTACATGAGTTATAACTCAAGTTACGTGAAATCGTGACATTTACTGTCTCAGTCGTTCAAGTGATTTCAGAGGTAATTTTTGCCAAAAAAAATGCCGGTTTGCGCTATTATAACGTGTCAAATACAAAGCAAAGACTTTAGTTTACAAAAAGGAGGAATATCCTTTCACCGGTAAGTCTAAATTGTGGGCATTTTTAAATTTAAATGATTTATTTTACTGCCTAGATTTTCGTTGATAGTGGTTGCAAACATTTTATCGACATCGATAAATTTCGCTAGTAAGTTAATATTTCGCAATTCGAAATTTATTGTTATTAAGTATCTGAATATTTTGATTTAATAAAATATTTGTGATTGTGGTGTGATTTTTTTTAATAATTGTATTTGCATCACACTTTAACTATTATGTTCCTTATGAATAAAAGTTATCAGGTCCAATATATATACATATAAATATATAGATTGAACACGAAGCCGACTGCCGTTGCATGTTTGCTTTGATTTTCATTGATACATTGTATCTTCATTGCAGCTTTCCAGCCGATCCTCTGACGAAGAGTAAATGGATCGAGGCTACAGGACGGCAAGACTGGATTCCTACAAACGTTCCATTTACACGTGGTTCTTAATTAACATGTTTTTTATGGTTATACATGTATATTATCTCGACATATAAAATGCTTAGATCTGAATGACTGACTGACGGATCCACGCACAGCCTAAACCGCTTCAATAAGCGGTCAGGAGAGACTTGAACTTCGGAGCGTGAGTTCTTTGTATGAAGTAGGCGTCTGATAAGAATAATTTACCGAAATTCTAACCAGGAAAATACAGACGTGAAAAATTAGAGCTAAATTTGTGTGAAACAACGTAATTTTTGGTTCATTTACTTTAGATTTTGCATTAACATTCTGTAATAGAATTGATGGAAGATGTGTTTCGTGTTTTATTGAAATATGAAAGTTATTTTGGGGTTGATTTTCTTCGAAGTTGATATCAATACTCTTTAGTGTTTTTGAATTAAATTACTTTTTATTTTGATGCGTGTTTGAAAATTAAATCCGATTTTATTTAAGTAATCGGCCTATTGTCAGTAAAGATTAACCTTTTCTGAAGTTCCTTATACCATTGTATAGTTCCAATTAACAAAATAGCAATGTATGTCTAGGTATAAGGGTTCCTTGTTATAAGGTATGGAACACTACTTAAAGATATTTATAAATGTTGACTAATAAGGGACGCTAAAATAGAATGTTTCGAGAAAGAATGTATACGAACCACCCCGAATAATAGCTAGCACAAGCACGCGCTCTTACTCCCCCACGTAACCATTTACGTCTACGTTCAGCTAATCCAATGAATTAATTATATTATCGAGCTCCAGACTAGAAAGATATGATTGTAATTATTCTTCTCCTTATAAATATTGGCGTCGCATGGAATATGCATTTGCCAGTGTCAAGTGCAAGTTCTATTATGATGTTATGATAACTAATATTGTCACATGTAATTCAGTTGTGTTCACATGTAATGTTAGTTTAAGCTTGTTTTGTATTTACGATGTGAAAATAAAGTTATTTTTTATTGTATTGTAATTATGGTGTAATTTAATAAAATATTTGTACTATGATAATATTCATTATGAAAAATAGTTAAGTACAGTCGTGGCCAGCACAAAATATCTAAATACAATTGATTAGCCAACAATGGAATTTAGGCGACTACCACCGTGTTCGAAATCCAAATAGTTCGCAGGAATTGATTTGGCATCCATGTAGTACCTATATTAGAACTGATAGAAACACAAGTTTTATAAATTAATACAATACGGCACGTTGACATGATTTTTCAGTGTTAATTCCAAAAATTCCTAAATAGTAATAAAACTGCACAATCATTTTCATCAATTATATACTACATATATCCAGTTACATTATCCATAAATTATGCAATACGTATAAAATCACATTATCGATAAAATTAAACTGCACAATTCATGTCGCCCATCACTAGCTAAATGCCAAAAAACAACTGTGATACCATATTCAAATTCGAGATTGGCCCATTTTTTTTTTTTTTGGCTTGACATGTACCACACATTTGCCATTGTTATGCAACATTAATAAAATAAAGTGAATTTAATAACTTTAGCACGGCCTTTAAATTATGACCAAATTAATGTTATGGGTCTTAGGTACCTTGGTGATGTGACAGAAAGTATACTACGCTCTATTCTAAAGGAAAAAAAAAATCTCCGATCCTAGTGAAAATTGCACAGTTATTGTGCAGATATTTTACAGTGGTAATACACACTTGGCGACAGCGGTTTTCATAGAACATTTGTATGGATTTCCTTTCTAATCTAGTTCAGCTGTTCTGTGGTGAGCACGGGCGTAGGGAGCGCGCGGGAGGCATGAGGTTAGCGGACGGGTGTGCGGCGGCGCGAGTCTCTGGTTCCCGCGCATACCTATTTATTGCCTTTTGCGCAGCGTTCTGCGCATAACTTCCCATCCGCCAACTTGTGTGGCGCGGATTGTACCTACTGATTTGATTACTTTGAAGGAAGACTAAGAGTAGATTCGCAATTTACTTACCTGTTTTACGTAGAGAATCGATTTTCATACTTTGTTGTATGCAGTTAAATCCACTCTACATTTTTTAAATCATAGCTAAATATGCTTGTCTCCTGTTTTATTTTATGGGGTATATTAGAACAGTATGATGTGAAGGTTAATTTCTAATGACAAAATAGATCACTTTTATAATTTTTATTATTGTTACAATTAAAAAAATAATCCACATCATTTTTATTTGGTATTTCAGCTCTGGCCGAAAGCGATCATTCATGCGTCGAATGGAATGTTGTTTGAACCCTGAGCTTTAAATTAATACTGCAGGCATAGTTTATTTGTACTCATATATAAAATGCTAGAACGGCTGTCGAAAATGGAAACCCCATTAGTAATAATCAACAAAGCTGCATAATGCTATATTAATTTAATCATAAATATTTCTACAAATTATCTAGTTACATTTACAATAATAATTTCGAAACCCAGAGCTTTCAGATTGAACAAACGGTACTGTCCACGTTACTTTCTTATAAAGCGGAAAAGGGATGACACGAGCATCGGTAATCATTTTCATGCTTTAAAAAATATACAAAATATACAGAATCGAACCAAAGAGAAAAAAAAACTTAAGAAATTCATGACATGATATCAAAATACAATAAACCGTCACGTTCGCTGTAGTCAAACCGATCGTTGATGTCCGATGTCACCCCCGGGCCGCGCGAATACGCACAGAATCATAGTCATCACTCTTTCGTAGTGTCCGGACACGGCCGCTTCGGCGACGTCTCGTCGTCCGCCTGGTCTTTCCTCTTGAGCGATCGAGCCTCGGGGTCCTCCTTCATGCCGTCTACGTTAGATTCGTACTCTTCAGTCTTGTGTTTGGGGTCTAGTCTTTCATTTTGTTCTGTGTCTTGTTTGTCTGTTTTGTGGGCGTTGTCGTCGGATCTGTCGGAGTGGGCGTGGTCGGCGGAGGCCTCGAGCCTCTCGGCGGCGCGCTGCGAGGAGGCGGTGACGCTGCAGGAGGCGGCGGGCGCGGTGCGCGCGCTCACAGCGATGCGCGTCGTCAGCGCGCGGTGCAGGTGCGCGATGTCCGCGGGCGCGCCCTGTCACATCACATTGCTAACATTATTTATCGCCCTATATGTCCTCACAAATAATCCGGGATTCCAAAACAAATCGGGTTTTTCTCGGATTCCGGGTTGGCCCCGTAGTAAAAGTAGTTCGTAATGATGATCTAAAATGACCCCCTTTCAGAATAAGCCTCATAGAGCCCACCACGTGTGTGTTATACAGAGTTATCTGCTTGCCATGTACTAAGAAAGAGGGTGATGAAGTCCAACATTATGAGAAACTTTTACTATGGAGCCAACACAGAATTTGAGAAAAAAATTATCAGCTCAAGTTAAAATTTTTTATGTAACTCCATACAAAATTACAACTTGGAAAGGACAAAATGTATGAAGCAGCAGATTTTTCTTTCTCGAAATCCAGGTTGGTCATAAGTAAAAGTTGTTCATAATGATGACCTGAATCACCTCGTTTCGGCTAGTTACACTAGTTCTGTATAACCCTTTTTAGGGTTCCGTAGGTGGGAAAGGGTGAAAACAGGACCCTATTACTAAGACTCCGACATCCGTGTGTCTGTTTGTCACCAGGCAGAATCTAATGAACAATGATAGCTAGAGAGCTGAAATTTTCACAGATGATGCATTTCTGTTGCCACTATTACAACAAATACTAAAAACAGAATAAAACAAATATTTAAGCGGGGCACCCATACAACAAACACGATGTTTAGGAGTTTTCAGCTCACTATTAATAATGGCAAGAGGAATGGGGCTAAGAGCCCTTGTTCACGGCAATTTCTTTCACCGGACAACGGACCGTTTTTTTCACCTGAGTCGCGGTGGTGTATTGTTTATAATGAACGTGTGGTGACGCACCGGACATCCATCCGGCGAACAAATGTAGGCATTTGTTTACTGACGGTCCGTTGTCCGGTGAAAAAAACGGCCGTGAACAAGCGCTCTAAGGGGGCTCCAACACGGTACGGAACCTTTCGTGCGCGAGTCCGACTCGCACTTGCGCGATTTTGCCTGGTTGTGGATATTCACCATGATGAGGAAGAGTTTGACGGTATTCTGGGCGTCGGCGGCGGTGATGCGCAGCGACTTGGTGCCGGCGCGGTCGGCCACCATGTCGGGCCACAGCTTGGTGTTGAGCACGACGCGCAGCGAGCCGGCCACGCGCGCCACGAGCCGCGCGCCGCCCGCCGCGCCGCATTCGTTGAGCCGCAGCACGCCGCGCCCGCGCTCGCGCCACGACCCGCTCTCCCACGCGAATAGACGGCACGATATCTGCGAACCACCTCACGCTCTCATCGGTGTCCACCTCTGGCACAACCCGGACACTCCGCGATTTTTCATACAAAACCTGCTGTCTTACGCACACTACACGGTCGCTACACGTGCCTTTGTGTGCGGAACGTCTATGGCTGTCAGCGATCACCACGCCGTGACTACATGCGGCATGAGTGAGACAGTTGCGTATTCAATAAGCAAAAATGAATATAAATCTAGTGCTTTAACCCCTTGACGGCTAATGATTCCAATCCGAACCAACAAAAATACTAGAATGTTTGCATCCGTCTATGGCTAATGGTGCGGATTTGAACCATCGTACTACAGGTCATTTAAAACCTTTTCACAAGGGTATAGAGTCGATTATAGCATGGGAATTTTATATCCATCTGTTGTTTAGAGAATGAACTGTAAAATAAGCCCGCCATTCATATTAGTCAAGTGCTATTTAGTTGTGACAAAAAATAATCGATTTCATTTTGATTTTTTAGTTGATTTTTATTATAAACTAGCATGAAAAGGAGGTTTGGTGGAAAATATGGTTCCTTCTTAGTGCCGGGGTAGATATTCTAGCCTCAAAATCGAGCCGAGAATGAGAGAAAATTACCTTGACAAAAAACTCATCTATTTTTGACTTATTTGAAAATCAATATTTATAACTTTAAAAAAATTGTATATTTGTCACATATCGGATAGGTAATATATTTCTCATCAGAACTACATTTACAGAATACAAATCGGTTCAGTACTTAAGATTTTATGATAAGTTTATCAAGTGGTCTCGCCGGGCTGGCGCCGTGAGGCAAAAAAGAGGTGTTCGAGTGGCGGTAACATATCGCGCGCGCTTGCTCGCACTGACAACTTCAAAGGGTTAAAAAGTATAACAATTACTTAATTTGGAAGCATTTTAGCAAAAAGTTACCGATCCGATGACCCGATAACCGATGGAAAGTTTTTGATTTTCAACCATACACAGCACAAGTCTTCCCTATTGTCATAGTCTAGGTATTTTCATTACAAAATCTACCGGCCAGTGCAGGCCGGTAGAGTGACCGTTCTATACGTAGTATTATTATATATTCTTTGCCTCTGTATGTTTGTTTGTTTCATTTAAATTCTGGCACAATAGGCACGATGACTAAGTGCTTTACAAATGTACATACTACGTCGCACTAGTGACGTCACGTCACTCCCAATCTTTGACAAGACTTATCTTTATCATTTATAGTTTGATTGACAAAAGAAAAAATGCAGAAAATGAAAGACTGACAGAATAGCTCAGCAGAATAGGCGTAATGACTGGGTAAAAAAATAATTATTATAATTAGTCCGTGAGTTAGATTATCAAAAAAAACTGGACATATTTTTTCTTTTGTCAATAAAACAACATATGACAAAGGTAAACCTTATCAAAGTTTTGGAGTGGGGTTCGTGACGTGACGTCACGTCTCTCAGGAAATTATATACATTACACTCGTGACGTCACGCGGAACTTTAACGGGCTATATCTTCTTATATTTTTGTTTAATTGACAAAAGAAAAAATACGTGTATCCTACTAATATTATAAACGCGTGTACGTATGGATGTTTGATCCTCTTTCACGCAAAAACTGCTGAACGGATTGAGATGAAACTCTGCAATGGTAATGCTTATACATCAGAATAACACATAGGCAGTACTTTATAAAGATATTGCGTGAAACGAAGTTCGCCGGGTCAGCTAGTTTTTCAATAATTTATCTGACGGACTAATTGTATTTTATTAGACATCATGGCTTCTTATTCTTATTCGATGTGGGGGCGATAAGTCCTGCACTGACGTCCCGCATGGGGTGTTTTGTGCATTTCCCCCTCCAGCGTCTACCCGAGCCAGCCCAGCTCCTTAAAGTAACGGAGCGTGGACATCATGGCTATTATATTCCATTATTATTATGGCTCCAGAAGGCGCGAGTTCCCCACGTTTAGAGTGCCAAAAAGACGAACCTCGTTAAGTACGGCCCCACGTATCGCGCTCTGACACTATTAAATAAAATCGCCAAAGATATTGATATTTTTGGATGCAGTCTGCCAAATTTCACAGAAGTGGCTCTGAAAATATGTGAAAAACGATAATTTCAAATAAGTAGGTTATGTTTTTTATGTAATGATTATAATATTCTACTTCTATTGTGTTTATGTCTTATATTTCACATGTTTGATAAGGGCAGCATCAACTTGGTTTGAACTGATGTTGCTGTAACCTATGATGAATAAAATAAATAAATATTGATGGAACCAATACCTGTAAAACATTAATCTCG
The DNA here is from genome assembly GCA_964007245.1 of Hypomecis atomaria. NCBI lineage: Eukaryota > Metazoa > Arthropoda > Insecta > Lepidoptera > Geometridae > Hypomecis > Hypomecis atomaria. The sequence continues at coordinate 17,499,539 of OZ023284.1, read as the reverse complement.
CCCTCCTCGCCGGTGAGGTTGTAGTTGGCGGCGGGCGGCGGCGGGCGCGCGTGCGAGCGCTCGTACTCGGCCGCCGCGGCCGCCAGCCCCGCCCCGCTGCTGCCTGTGCCGCCTTCCTCCTGCAAACAGGCATTTTATCTTATACCAAGTCAGCTGCCCAAATCAAAACTTAGCAAAAGTATTTCCCGTCCCATGATAAACCGTAGGAGTTCCACTGCTGGTCATAGGCCTCCCCTACGAATTTCCAATAAGCCCAGTTGGAAGCAGCCAGCATCCAGCGCGTTTCTGCGGTCTCAATTAAATCGTTGGTCCACCTAGTCAGTTGATGTCCTACACTGCGCTTGCCGGTGCGTGGTCTCCATTTGAGAACTTTACTGCCCATCGGCGATCAGCTCTCTGAAATATGTGACCTACTCACTGCCATTTCAACTTATTAATCTGCCGGGCTATGTCGGTAACTTTGGTTCATCTGCGAACATTCTTATTCCGACAAACACAAAAAAACTCCAAGCATAGCCCTCTCCTTAGTGTGTTGGGCTACCTTTAGCTTAATCGCACAACACATATATGGGACATTTGCCGTTTATCATTACATAGGAGGGTCAATACACTTGGTAGGTTTTGATTTTGGACAGCCATTTGGCAACACAGTGTTTCACTGTTTTGTCTTGGTTGTGTCAATGGTTTAAACTCGTTAAATAGTTTCTCCCAATATTTGGCCACTGTGACACCACAGGGTGTAGCCTAGTACAGATCTTCCATCGTACAGGGGCTCGGACACTGTAGGTACATAAGCAGGTGATCCACAAAATGTTCAAGGGGCTCCTCAAGGGCAACCACACTATGACCTGTCATCATTCAAAAATCCGGATGTCTGTGTTTTACTAATGCCATATGTGGAGTTCTGGGTGGTGTGCAATCTTTTGAAGTGCTGGATTATTGAGATTATACTGTATTTTACTTAGCTAGGTCTAAAGAGTATAATATGGTGACGAACCTGATTACTCTCTTTTACCGATGCAGCAGCACTTGTGAACAGCAGCTCGCTGCCGTTAGTGGAACTGTGATCTGCGTTAGCCTCTCCATTTTTTGCCTCCCCATTATTTACATTTTCCATAACTACTCTGGCACTCAAATTCTGGCCGAAAACAAATGATGCACTGGAAGTGCTGGATGTGGACTGTGCCGGGGCCGGCACTTGGCTGCTTGAACGGGCATTTGTATTAGACCCTAACGGAACAAACTTCGGAACTTCTGTCTCTTCAGTTTCTTTCAATCTGTCTTCATTAGTTTGCTCTTTTTTTGTATCATCCAGATCTGAAGGCTCACTCGCTTTGAAGAATGGATTCACAGTCGGCTTCAGCTGTGATGGTCGCAGAACAGATCCTGAAATGTTAAGTGATTTCTGTGAGATATATTTATCCAGTTTACACTGGTAGACTGCTAATATTTTTCATTTGAAATATTGTCTTATTCAGGTGATATAAATGGTATTCCTAACCAATTAGAATAGAGTATTAACCAAATAAAATTACTTTTACAAATAGCTGCTATGGTTATAGATATCCAAATAAAACCAGCATAGAGAGTAACTCTTCCTTCATGTATGATGGGAGAGCGCCTCTCTAAGCTGGTTTTATAAGGTATACCTTATTTCAGTTAAGTTCTAAGATAAAGTTAACCTGAAAACGTCAGAGATTTATGTTACAATACCAATTATTTCACCTGAATCAACAAAGATAACTGCTTTCTAAATAAATGACAAAGAACAACATACCAAATGGGTTATTTGTTTTGTTAGAACTTGAAGCAAAACTGGATGCACCAAAACCTCCGAGCCGTGGCTTGGCCAACACCACACGGGACTGGCTGGATCCATTATAGAAGTCTTCTGGTGCTTTGCCTGTTGAAAATGTAGGTATGACATGGTGTAAAGAGATTCTTTCAAGTGTTACTATCCCAATGTGATTGCAAAGAATTGCATTAGTTATGCGGTGCTTTGTTTACTTGATTATTTAGAGTAAACAGTTCATCAATAGCCAAAAGTTAACAAGTTAAATCACAAATAACTCACTCATATTGCGTGGAAAGGCTCCGTTTAACAAATGGATAAAAAAATACGTTGATGATGCAGCAGGGCGACAATGGCGTCAGTGAGAATTTATGATCATTAAATTTATTTTCGTTTATCGATTATTTAGTAAGCAATAATTGAAAGGCAATTTACACTTCGCACAGCCCTTCGTTCTGAATATTTTAATAATTTTTCTAAACCATACCTTGCTTTGCGTCTGCCATGGCCGAAGTTTTTTTTTTTTAATTTTGATAAATAAAGTGTTTCCAGTACCAGTATTCGAGTGCGCAGTTTCCACCGTAGAGAACATTATTATATATTTCCACTATTGAATGTATGTTTTCGCAAAACTAAGGCTACGCCCACATTGGGCTTGTGCATTCTTCAGCCTTATATAAACTAAGCGCCACACAAATCGGCGGATGAAAAGTTAGCCGCAGATGACACTTCGCCGTGATTCGCTAATTATTGCGCATGTGTTCACAATGCGTAGGGAGAGCGCGGGAGGCATAAGGTTGGCGGGCGGGTGTGCCCCGGTGTCTCATCTCTCTGGCTCCCGCGCATACCTATATTTCGGCTTTTGCGCAGCGTTCCTATTAGCGCTCTGCGCATAACTTCCCATCTGCCGATTAGTATGGCGCTTAGTACTTATACGTATTCAACAAACCAAAATGATACGCATCTATTGTCATCGTCGCTAGGAAGGTAGGTACATAATAATTAGAATAAAGCAAAGTTGACTTTTTAGCATTATAGTTCGGCCGTTCAGAGAATGCGTTCCTGACCCGTCATCTTGCAAAAAATGTTTTGGCTGATATCGCGGAAGCTATGTACTTAAGGGCAAAAAACACAAAGATAATTATTGTAGGAAATAAAATTTCGCATCTTTTGTTTGCAGTAAACTTTTTTGTAAAACTTACTGTTTACGATTTATGGACCATTTAATGTTTTAAGGTCCATTTAATGAGATTTCATTATATTTTCATTATTAATTATCTTAGTGTTTTTTGCCCTCAAGTACATAGTTTCCGAGTTCGGCCAAAACATTTTTTCAAGATGACGGGTCAGGAACGCATTCTCTGAACGGCCGAACTATAAGTACTTAAATACTTAAAATGCTTTTTAGGGATCTGTTGTTATCTTCATGGTTGTTTGCAAGCATTCTGTTGTGTATAGGGTGAATCAAACTTCTTGGTGCTTCTAAAGTTGAGCGCATCCCCTCTTTTGCGTAACTAGAACCAACATTATGGGCATATTGCTACTATGCAACCACTCGCCTCACATCCACAGCTGCCAAGAAGTTTGATTTATTACCTACTAATACCTGTAACACAGGTATTAGTAGGTAAACTATGTCTATGTCTAAATGCTATAAGAAGTTAAAACATGTGAAAATAATATGTACAGGAAAGCTATAATATTGAACCATTCGAACATCTGCTGAAAGTAAACGTAAATGGTCACGTGGCCAAGTGGGAGCGGAGGAATTATTATATATTCTTTGGCGGAGGCAAGCATTGAAAATCTATGCATGTGCGAGCGGGCGGGCGGATAGTGGTTCGTATACCTATTTTTTCTGATGATCCTTAAACGTTTGTAAAACATATTCGTTACAAAACTAAATATCCAGCAGGCGAGATGGCGATGGCGGTCGAATGCAGTCAGATTTTATGTCTAAAAAATTTGTTCGTAATTTTTGCAGTTCAAGAGTATGGTAATTTTGTTTACTGTTTGGTTATCAAAATTTTCTGTTGTCAATGTCAACTGTCACTGTCTTAATTGTCAAATTAAAAAAAAGACGAAAAATGTTAGTGATGGTGTGATGCAGTGTGATGTTATTTTAATTTTAAAAATCAAAATTAGGCTAAATACTTCTTTAAATATTACATTCCTCTCAACTGAGTATTAATTTATTAAAACGTAAGGCATACAAATGCTATAAAGCTGTGTTTACATCTTAGCTTTTAAATTAGTTTTAAAATGTCTTACTTCTCTTACTTTCAGATTTTCAAGTGTAAATAACTTCCAAAATCTTTACGGAAGCAGCTTCAGGTGCTGTTCATAATTCTGTAATTACCAAAGAATAATAATAAATAGGTAAGCAACCTACAATATTCAATTGAATTACTATTAAAACTTACCTATAGTTTTTGATTAACAACATCTTGCAGATTATGAACTTTCTGAAATTATTTTCAAAATATTCAGGCATTTATCCAAATATGTTGCCACGAACTTTGGTATTTTCTGAATATCCTGAATTTAGAACACAATGTTTACAAATATGTAAGAATATAATATTATTAAAATGTTTTGTTGGTCCAATAAATATCTGTGGATCCTTAATCACCAGAGGAACTTTAAATATAAACGAACATTAACTCTATTGTAATAAAGATGATCAAGAGGAGGAAAACAGGAGATAAAAAGGTTTAAAAGCTTGATTTTACAATATTTCCGAGTTTAAGAAAAAATCACAATAAAAATGCCTAAGTTCAAGTACAATATCTATAATCCATAAAGAAAAAATACCAAGTCGATGAAATAATCACATGTTGAATTATTATCTTTATCTTAGAAATGACTTGTAACTTTATATAATTTTACAGTTTATTAGACGTTGAAAAAGTCTAGCTATAAAAACACTTGTAACTATATTTACTTGAACTTGCGTTACTTTGCCTTTGGAAGATAGTATAATAATCTAAGTAGGTACATAATATACTGGATAAACAAATTGGAATTTTATCTATGTCATGTTGCTTATTCATTTCATGTCATGTTCTCAATGAATTTACCACACTGTAAACATTAAAATAAACAAAACTTTAAAGGGTGGACATGAACATCTTGAACATGGTCCTCTGTAACTTGGAATATTGCAAAAAGCTCGGATGCTATCAGATATTAATCAATGCAGATCAAAATTGGTTGGCTTAATATGCAAAGATCCATTATTCATCTATCAACCATAGGAAATGTGTACTGCTGGACATAGGCCTCCCCTATGGACCTCCAATAAAACCAACTGCTACCGGCTTGCGTTCAGATGCATACATAGACATGGTAGAATAATATTCAGTAAAATAAATGATACCCGGATGACACTGCAGCAAAATGGTGAAGAATGATGAAAAAAGAAGTAGGTCTAGTGAGATATATATATACACAGTCAGGTCATAAATTCTGTCACATGTTTAATATAAAGTAATTGAAACAAGTTTATTCATTATGTAACCATTTATACACCAAAATGAACTTAACAAAGCATAGATTCTTATGACAATAAAGTTTATTCAAAATTACCTCCGTGATTTTGAATACAGGCCTTCAATCTGCGCGGCCAGTCGTCTATCGCAGCACGAACGAGGTCCATGTCAATATCGGCGGCTTCCTTAATCAAGGATGTCTTGAGTGACTCCAAATTGGGATGAGGCTTTGAGCATGCCTTTTCCTCCAAGTGTTGCCATATCTTGTAATCTAACGGACTCAAATCTGGACTGGAGGAGGGCCGGTCTTCGTGCCGGATGAAGTCGATTTCACGCGCCGCCAGCCAGTCTTGTGTACTCTTCGCTCTATGAGCTGGCGCCGAATCTTGTTGGAATACCCAGTGCCTGTTATTGAACATGGTATGAGAAACAGGTTCCACAAGGTTCGTCAGGACTGTATTTTGATACACAACTGCATTCGTTTTTACACCTTTCTCACAAAAATGTACCTCTGTTAAGCCCCAATAAGAAACTCCCAACCATACCATAAGCGAGGATGGAAAATGACCTCGTTGGACACGCGGAATACGGTTGCTCGCTCGTTCACTACTGTGTGCGTACACCTTATAATTTTGTTTGTTGTAGCTCTCTTCTACGGTAAAAATTTTTTCATCCAATAAAACAATTTTCCGATATTTTTTTCCCGCGTACCGCTTCAACAAAGCGCGGCATCTCTTCAGTCTCAGGTCCATTAGACGATCATTTGAACGATGTCCTCTTTTTCTTCGATATGCCCGAAGCCCTAAGTCTTCATTTAACACCCTTTTCACCGTGGTTCTGCTTAACCCCATCTGAAGTGCCAACAGTTTCTGCTTACGTTTGGTATTTCTTTGAATTCGCGCCTTCACAGCTTTTATCACTGCTGGAGTCCTAACAGACCGAGGGCGACCACTTCTTGACCTATCATCTACACTAGAGTCTTCATTGTATCGTTTGATGGTATGATAAACGAATCTTTTGGTTATATTCAAATTTTCAAAAATTTGAATTAGCGCATAACCGCAACGATGCAACGCAATAACTGCAACACGGTCTTCTTTAAGCGTCCATTCCATATTTAAAAATGAGTAAAATTCTAAAAAGTATACATTTTTATTTTTCAATACAATACAATTCGAAATTCGAATTCAATAAACTTTTTTGTGGCCAGCATTCTAAAAGAAAAGTTTTAACTGTGTGACAATAGTTATGACCTGACTAGGTATATCAATACATAGTATAAAATAAAGTCGCTATTTTATCTGTTTGTTTGTCTGTATGCTTAAATCTTTAAAACTACGCAACGGATTTTGATGCGGTTTTTTTTAATGGATAGAGTGATTCAAGAGGAAGGTTTATACGTATAATACACCTGTGCGAAGCCGGGGCGGGTCGCTAGTGTATATATATATATTATATAATATTTAGGGACATCTTACACATGGCCTCTGACCCCAAACAAAGCAAAGCTTGTGATGGATGAATCAATAATGATGCTGTTGATGGTTCATCTATACCAATATTATAAAGAGGAAAGATTTGATTGTTTGTTTGTTTGCATTGAATAGGCTCCGAAACTACTGAACCCATTTGAAAAATTCTTTTACTATTGGAAAGCTACACTATCTCCGGATGACATAGGCTTTTTTTTTTTTTAAATATGCATCATTACTAAAACTTCCATAGTTATGGTGTTACGCAGTAGGCCACGCCGTTAGTAACTATTTATTAATCTGTGGCCGCGCGCGGTACGACGGCTAGTTTTCTTATAAGTATGTAAAGGACCATGTCTCTGCCATTTAAAAATGTAATCATTCCCATTGAGTTCTATGTGTATTTCTGTTTCTTTTTAAATATTGTAAGAAATTACCCAATGAGAAATCAAGCTAAATCTCATATTTGTTCAATATGTGCTTGCAAGTACAATGTAGCCATGTCTCATACATAGGTCACCTCTGCTTTGTTATGTCCAAGTTTTATATTTTGTGTGGTTCTTGGTTTTTCAGATTGTCTCAGAATATAAAATATTTTGACATTATAATGTGCAATTCTGTTCAACCATTCTAAAAACTTCTTCGAGCAAATATCTATAGCGTCACAATCATGCAAAAAAAGTGTCTGAGCCAAAACTCTGCCTAAGCTACGCAGTGGGCAGGCTTTATAGTTAGTCATAAGGCGATTGCAAGCCGACTACAGCGCCGCGCGATGCCAAAGTACTCAGTTACAAGCACTAATTAGGTAACGTAACATTGTGATTCGAGAAAACGGGTCATTGTGAATTATTTAAAGTAAACATCTATATGTATGATGGAGCTCGGACATTTTTTTACTAATGTAGGGACTGTGGCTCTGTAGATATTTGCTCGAAAAAAAACTTAAATAATAAAAGTGTATTTCTGGACTTGGCCCATGGCTTCTCACATAAATATTAAGTAGCCTGTTTATTTCTTCAACCTTATTTATCTCCAATAATTACCAGGGCTATATAGCCACCCGGCCTATACAAACTTACTTACTTTTATCTCCAATAATAATTTAATTTTAAATTGTGATATAAGGATAATTTATTATGAAAAAAAAAAATAAGATAATCCAAGAACCACAGGAGCCCATCTGTTTTTACTTGTTGCTTATGTTTTACAACAATGCATCTAGATTAATCACCCACCCCAGGTATAGGTATTGAGAAATAATTAAAAAATCGGCCAAGTATGAGTCGGACTCGCGCACGGAGGGTTCCGTTCTGTATGGGATTAAATACTTATTTTATTTTTATTATTGAAATGAAAATACAACTAAATATTCTGTGAAAATATCAAGCATCTACCTGTAACCATTATTAATATAGAGCGAAAAACGGCTAAAAAATCAGGTTTGTGGTATGGGAGCCCCCTTAATTATTAATTTTATTGTTTTTAGTATTTGTTGTTATAGCGGCAACAGAAATATGAAATGAAAAATACATGTGAAAATTTCAGCTTTCTAGCTATAACGGTCTTAGCTATAACAGCGGAGTCTTAGTAATAGGGTCCCGTTTTTACCCTTTGGGTACGGAACCCTAAAAATCAGCTATTTCAGACTTGCACTCTGAATCTCTCATACAGATTCAAACGCTCTATCTATGTACATATATCGAGGGTTTGAACATCAAATATCTGTTTTGATGCCGACGGAACCCGCGACGCCCCAGTCTAATACGTCCTTGGAGTTTTTTTTTAATAGCATTTAGCATGAATATGTTGGTAGGTAAGTTTATCATTTTCAATTGTGATAATGTAATTCGTTTTGTTGAGTCATCGTGAAAAGTTTGATCGCAAACAGTGACGCGGTTAGGACGGCCGCCGCGCCGGCGGAATCGCCGTCTCGCGCGCTCCGTAGTTGCTGCCAGTGCGCCTTTGAATCACTACGCGAACACAGAACTAAAATATAAAAAAAACACGCGATCGCGCGCGAACCAAGCGCTCCGCGCGCCTAAAGGATTGAAGTGCTTTGAGGATCAACTGACGAGTGTACAAAAAGTTCAAGTGATCTGTTACAACTTCTAAGCTCGAGTCTAAAGTGATCTGTAGAGTCAGGCCATAGTGATCTCAATAAATGTAATGAGTAGCGTTTAGTGTTCTCTAATCTGAATAAAAGTGAAGCGATCTGTGATTATTTACATAATTTGTTTAGTTTAGTGAAAAATGAAATTAGATCCCTGTAATATTTTTGATTTCCAAAGAAGCGGGCAGCCATATAATGGTACGATAAAAATTCTACATATTTATCATGACTTAACCATTTTGCGAGCTTGTTCGTTCGTTTCAGCTATAAGACGTCCACTGCTGGACATAGGCCTCCCCTAAAGATCTCCAATAAGACCTCAGAGCCTCCTAGTGGCTTATATCTAGCGCGATCCTGCGATCTTAATGAGGTCGTCCGCCCACCTTGTGAGTGGACGTCCTACGCTGCGCTTGCCGGTACGTGGTCTCCACTCGAGAACTTTTCGACCCCATCATCGGTCATTAGTCCTCCGCGCTATGTGCCCTGCCCATTGCCACTTCAACCTACCAATCCGCTGGCCTATGTCGGTAACTTTGGTTCTTCTACGGATCTCATTTCTGATTCGATCTCGCAGAGAAACTCCGAGCATAGCCCTCTCCATGGCTAGGTTGGCTTGATGAAAAATATCGGATAAGCACATACCTACTTGGGTGGAAGTTATGCCACTAACTTCCACCCAGGTAGGTATGTGCTTATCCGATATTTTCTCTGCTCGAAGTTTCTCTGCGAGATCGAATCAGAAATGAGGAGATCCGTAGGGTTCAATTCCCGTACAGGTACCTACTTGTAAGTTAAGAGGAGGAGAGGGCTTTTTCGTTCCAATTTCCCAACTGCTGAGCTGCTGCTAACACGAATTCTATTAAAATTCTGTTCGAGTTGCTTAGACACAACGCTATCATCATCATCTCATACAAGTATGATTAGGCTCTTAGTCATCTTAGCTAAACAATAGCATTAACTTATTCTGACTCACCTTTCTTATCAACTGTCAACTACGGAATGTATCGTCATCATTTTCAAAGTTGTGTCCACTCGCGTATTGAGACGGAAAGTTTTTTAGTTGCTCACAGTTCATTTGTAGTGTCTGTCGTTTTTTGAAATGAAGAAGATTTTGTGAGAAAATAATTGTAGCACTGCCTGGATTCTGCAATAGTAGTAGGTACATCAATCGTTTTCAGAGCCTGACTCGGGAAGTATCTATGTCACTTGTCAGTTACGTAGTCAAATAAAATCTCCAACTCCGCTAAGGACTAGTCTGCTTTTAAGACCGCATTGCAATTTGTATCTTCAGTCCACTGCAGGGCATAAGCGTCCTTTCTCTTCTTTCGCAAATTATCCCTATAGTGTGTGAATCTCATCCAGGTGGTGCAGCAAAACTTCTGAATGTTGTCAGGCCCTCCCTGTATAGGATAGGTATTCTGGGGCTGCGCTTAACCGTCACGGGGCCACAACTCTGTCAGAAAAATGCTCCATAAGCGAACCTATCTTCAATAATAACAAAGTGATCCTATATCCTATAAGGGTTCTGTTTTTTCCTTTTGAGGTACGGGACCCTAAAAAGTCATTATTATCTTTGTAGTTTAAATTCTAAGTCACTATAAACGGTTAATACATATTATTAGGCAAGCGTGACGCTTACCATTAGGCGAAATGTTATCGCGCCTTATCGTTCAGCTATTTAAAAAATCGGCCAAGTACGAGTTGAACTTGCGCATGAAGGGTTCCGTACCATATGGGAGCCCCTCGGCAAAACAAATCACGTTTGTTGTACACGTATGGAAGGCCGTTAAATATTTATATTAAGTACGAGTATTCTGTTTTTAGTAAGTATTTGTTGTTATAGCGGCAATCGAAATACATCATCTGTGAAAATTTCAACATTCTAGCTTTTACGGTTCATGAGATACAGCCCGGTGACAAACAGACAGACAGCGAAGTCTTAGTAATAAGGTCCCGTTTTTACCCTTTGGGCACGGAACCCTAAAAACAATGTTATCTCCTCACCATTTAAATAACAGATATTTTATATCGATGACAACGGTAATTGTCGTTCGTAATCGTCATCAGGTTATTCCCTGAATAATATCACGACAACAAATGACACTCTCATCATGCTATCAGACTTTCTCCTAGCAAATACATAATAATGATCAGCCGAGACCTAAATTGATCATATAACTCTATTACTATATAAATATTTGTCTGAATGATGTAGCATGACAACCATTATTTTAATCCTTTTCGAGTTGTTTTCTATGTTATTTCTTATCACTTTATCTTGTTTTTGTGGAATGTTTTTGTCCTGAGTCTTTGTTATTCAGTGTTCTGGTCACACACACACAACACATTAGAATAAGTCAAGGTTATACATTCTTGTAATTATTTTTTGGTATGACTTTACTAGTGATTTAATTATAAGATAGCCAAATTAGCGAGATCTAAAGAAGGATAGAGGAGAGGACGTTAGTTTCGTAGTAGTTCTGTGTAGATCTCCAGTTAATCAAGTCTTGACTCAATTCACGTTGTGTTTGCTTTTCTTCAGAATTTAAACAGCCTACCGAAACTAAGGTAACTAAAATACTGTCTGTACCTACTTAGAAACGCTTACGTACCGAGAAAAGTTTAGAATTCTCTCTAAGGTATCTTAAGATTCCTGCATATCTGTATTATTTTCAAAACCGACAAATACCTAAGTGAAAAGAAAAGAGGGATACTTTTCCTCGTTAATTGGCCTCTTGTGTATTTTTTTCTTTGATTCGATTTTGATTCCTTTACGGTGCGCGCTTTTCATGCCCATGCGCTGTTCTGCGGATTCTCCATCTCCCTTTGACGCTAACTTAGTAGAGTATACATTAATTTTTTCAATTGATATCGTGCTACATTAGTATTTTGATATCATTTACACGTCCCATCCCATATCAGCGACTGTCATGGCTATAATTATTTTTGGCAAAAATGGTAAAACCGCCTTCCATCGTGTACAAAATTCGAATATTTCGGTCGAATTGTTTACATAATTGTTGATTTTTCAAACTCGTTTGAAAACGTTCGACGTTTATATTCGAGCGAAATATTCGAACTAAAAAAGATATTTTCGTTTTGGTACACAATTTTTCGATTCGGTTCACAATTGGCGAAATTATCGATGAACATACAAAAAAAAACATACAGACGAACATAGAACCTCCTCCTTTTTGGAAGTCGGTTAAAAAGTATTTTATATAGCTACTTATATGCTTATACCTACCAAGATAAAAGCTAGATGCAATCGTGGCGGCGTTTCAGGCTGGGGCCACTCACCCATCAGGCGAGTTGGTGGACAAGCGCGGACTTATTCGCGATAAAAAAAACCCGTTTGTTATAGCACGATCACGGATCTCGTGGTTGGTAAATCATGTCGCCTCATTTAGGATAGTGGATGATTGTCCTACATTTTAAACCACATCTCTGTTTAAGATCAAAAGCCTTAGCATATAATCGTTTTGGAATGGCTCCATACATTTTTATTAATTATTCCTCGTTTCAACCGGGACAACTGTACAAAAATGCATGGAGCTGCACGGAAACCACTGTCGTAACTGTCTTATAATCTCATATCAAACGGCGAACCTACCTACCGCTACATGAAAACAGTAAGTAAGTTCGTATAGGCCGGGTGGCTAGCCCTGGTGTCTGACTTTCTAAGCCGCCTGAAGGCCTCAGACATGGCTAAACGGTTAAAACAACCGGGTCCTCAATTCAATATATCATCCGAGCCACGGTAGCGCTCAGTTGTAAATACCACCCGCGGTCACCTATCCGAAAACTGAACGTTGCTTAACTTCGATGATCGCTAACGAATAGTCAAACTACCCTATGAGCGCTACATAATGTAGTCACCTTTACCTACGTATAATCTCATGCTAACTCCTCAGGCAGAATGTGGTCAATGCTGTAGGAGTCAGTAGACATAAGTAACAGCCATGTTTTGTTGCAGGCGACGGTATGGAGACAGACGAAGACGTGTTCCGCGGCAACATGCTGGACGACATGCCGCCGATCAGCTGCGAGTCACTGCTGGAGGGCTCCGTCGGCACCGGCTCCAACGACATCGGCGATATGACCTTCTGTATGGGCAATTACCTCAGTGATTTTATGCGGGTAAGTTAACTGAAAATGACCTGACTGGCTTCGGGAAAAGTAATCTATAGTCCGCCCCACACAAGTCGGCAGATGGGAAGCTTAGGTATGCGCGGGAGCCAGAAAGACTCGCGCCGGGGCACACCCGCCCGCCAACCTCATGCCTCCCGCGCGCTCCCTACGCCCGTGCTCACCACTACGCCACGCGGCGTCGGCGTTGTGCACACATGCGCAACAATTAGTGAATTACGGCGAAATGTCATCTGCGGCTAACTTCTCATCCGTCGACTTGTGTGGCGCGGACTATAACGGCTGTGCTTTTTTGGTAGACTTGTTTGAGTGCACGGACAAACAAACACACTACCGTGTACCCAGGTAAATAAACAGTGTGTTACGGACTCCTTGACGTGCCGTCGCAAAAGAACGTGTTTATGTATGTATGTACTAAGCTGAAGAGTTTGTGGAGTAAGGACTTATAGAGTTAGAAGCTTGGCTTTACGTGAGATTTTTGAGATTTACGTGTGAACTTTTTGATAGTGTAAACTGTGATTTAGTCTTGGCTCAATTTCACATGAAAATGTTTTTGTTGGGTAGTATAGTTTATCCAACAAAAACATTTCAAATCCTTATTTATTTTCAAATATATTTATAAATTTATTTATTTTGTTCGTGATTAGTTCGAATGATTAGCTTTTACATGAGAACTAAAACTATCAATTAACCTATTTCCTTTAAATTCATTGCTTAATTGTGTAATCAGTTAAAGTTTGCAAATACATATAAGCACAGACATTTCCGTGCCCCCTTATCTGGGTCAGTATACTCGTAATTACTTCCATACCTAATTATATTAATTCGATACAATAATGGTCGATAAACGTTTGGTACCGTCAAGACCAACCTTGACCCTGGAAACGGAAACGACCGTCACAGATCGACATAGTATGCGAATCATATTTAAACTACACAGTTTGAACAATCACTATAACTTTCATCTTGTGCAAGTTTTAGTGACATTGCGACTCCTACATCGCGTCGTCCTGGCCGAGTTGGCTCATAATTTGACCTTATAAAATTCGTACTCGTAAAATTAAGCAGGTTGACTAGCCATGGTGTTAGTGTTTTTAAATAATCCGAAGGGCTCTGACATGGCTAAACGGTTAAAACATCCGGGACCAAATTACACGTACACATGACGCTGATCTGATGATGGAGCTGGAAGGTGGCCAAAGAAACTTCGCAATGAAACGATACAACCTTATCGAGTTTAAATAAATATAAATAAATAAATATTTGGGGACATCTTAAACACGGTCTCTGACCCCAAACTAAGCAAAGCTTGTGATATGGCTGCCAGAGACTGATATATACTACATATAAATATTTTTGAATACATACTTATATAGATAGTAACTAAATAACACCCAGACACAGAGCAAACACCTATGGTCATCACATAAATACTTGCCCTGGGTGGGGATCGAACCCACGCCCCTTTGACCCAGAAGTTAGGGTTACTAACCACTGAGCCACCGAGGCAGTTTGGGCTCATTTGAATCGTCTTGGCGAGTAGTTTGTCTTTCAATGGTTACCAGGGTCGGATGATGGAGCTGGAAGGTGGTCATAAGAACTATGTAATGATATGACGCAACCCAATCGAGTTTCGGCTCGTTTTATTCTTCTTGGCGAGTACTTGTTCAGTGAAAGCTTGTTTAGATTATTGTTTATTTTTCAAAAACCGCTCAACCGATTCCGATAAAATTTAAACAAGATCACCTCTGAAGGATGATCTACCAAACAAAAAAAAACCTTAAAATCGGTTCTTAATTGGTTCAGAGTAACATACATACAAAAAAACCATACCTACAGATGAATTAAGATCCTTACTTTTTGAAGTCAGTGAATAATACCTGTCTAAAGTGATATCATTAACTTGTATGTTCCTATGTAGATACTGTTTTACTTGTAGTATCTGCAGTTTTGTATCTTACTTCCTACGTTTCCGGACCTAGTGTCATAGTTTATCTTTGGCAGTCGAGTTTTTCTTTTACAATAACACACGTTTTAGCCAGTATTAAGGATCCAACCTGTTTTCAACTTCGATAACAAAAATTTTTGAGCAGCTTGTTAGCTATGCAAATTGCCGTTTCATTTTAGTAGTGGTTAAATACAAGAATGTTATGACGGTGCACATTTTATTTGGTGTCGAGGCTAATTGTCTCGTAATATCGTGATAGCAAAAGTTACTTTTTTAACCATAAATAAGATGTTGTCATGATAGGAATACCTAACCGATTTTATGTGTGTAATTGCCATGCCGTGATCAGTTGTAAAACTGCGCTGTAATGATGTTTGTTTGCTATAAATTACTCGTATTACAGCTCAGATAAAATACACAGACGGGGTAAAATACATTATAAGTAAAATAGGTACTTAGTGGCGACAGAGTTAACCATATTAGCGCTCAGTAAATCTATGATCAAACATATCTTACAATTTTGTTAACGTGTACTTAACACGTATACAGCAATTTTATTCCAAGTGCCTTTCATTGCATGACAAGTTTTATTCATAGATTTTCCCCGCTAAGTATGATCAGTCGATGGAAATTTGTGAAATGACGTTTTTCTCAAATATCGACACTCACCGATACATGCCTGGAGCCCAATTTTGGAACCGTTAGAATCATCGCTAACGTTCGTAGAGAATTGCGTCCTATGCTCTCTATTCGCACAAGCATATACTGGGTTATTTCTAATCAATTAGCATCCATTTAGGTTTTAGGGGCTTATTCTGTACATCAAAACTAACAACTTTTGTTCTACAACTTTGATTAATTCTCAAAATAAAAAGTTGTTGTTCCATAGAAAAATATCGTTCACCCTCGACAAAATGTATGGAACAGCTGTTTTTTTTGAGTTTTGACTAAAGTCGCCGAACAAAAGTTGTTAGTTTTGTTGTACAGAATAAGCCCCTAAAAGGATGCTAATTGATTAGAAATAGCCCAGTATTTTCAATGTTTGCTCCTGCTCTTACAGTGTAAGTTACTCTGTGAACAGTATATTTCGAAGCGTTAAGAAATACTTAACAACCCCGACCTACGTGACGTCATCGTTTTAGCCCCGTCATATTTGTAAGGTGGTCAAATATTTGTTACTGTGTCAAAATAAACGTCTTTCTGTCTAAGGTCTTTAGCTGATTTAGCTTTTCTAAAATATCGGTGAAGAAAATCCGGTAAACAATAATAACTCATTTCTCAGCACAATCTTTCTACCAAAGTACGTACATTTTTCCAGGACAAAAAATGACACTCTCCTACCTTTGAACTATTTTCAAGCCATAAATTAAGTCGATTCGTCGCGTGACAAACAAACCAATAAACTAACAAACATATGTACTCTCGGCTTTATAATACTAGTTAGGACATCAACATTAACAACTTTTGTTCTGCTATTTTTGTCAAAACTCAAAAAAAATATTGATGTTCTATAGAAAGATATCGTTCACCCGCGACAAAATGTATGGAACAGCTGTTTTTTTTTTCGAGTTTTGAGAAAAGTAGCAGAACAAAAGTTGTTAGTTTTGATGTATAGAAAAAGCCCCTGAAGGATGCTAATTGATTAGAAATAACCCTGTATATTATCGCAGGTAATGATTAAGGACATTTACCTATATTATTATACATAGTAATTTACCTTTACATCGAGCATAGTTGTCGCTATTTCGCACGGGGCGATGATTCGACAGAAATTTGCTTGGGTTATTCTCGTCTGACTTCGACAGCGGGGCCCCAGCAGCGTTGTTAATGTTGTTATGAACAACATTTATAGTTTTTTTTTTTTTCAGTTTTATTTTTTTCTTTGCAAAAATGTCCGGCTGAAACAGAAACTCCAACCAGATGAAACATACACAAACGATGAAACAGAAACTCCAGCTGCTCGCTGGAGTTTCTGTTTCATCTATTTGCTGCATGCTACAGAAATTATTTCTTTGTAGTCTATCAATTCATTCATAAATAACATTCTCGAGCTTAATATCTTGTGTGCCTGTACAGAGTAAACTTTTCGTTATAATTTATTTAAACTTTGGCTGATTCTTTGTCTTTTTATCCTCTCATCAAAAGTCATTTTTGAGGTTGGATGGAATGGACTCTACGTAATCTTCTGAAATTCGTCTTCACGTCTAGGTCATTGTTGTGCTTCTTGCCTCATGCTTATAGTTTGTTGTCAAAATGTAATTTTATGTACTTTTCTGAAGTCTCGACTGCGTTGTCTTTTATGCAAATGAAACGATTGCATGTTTAATTTATGAGAAAACGTTCGGCCTCTACCTACTTAAGTATTAAAATCATTTACCTTCTGATTTATCAATTACTCTGGATGAGTTGCGTGCTCATACTTTTAGGTATAATATGAGCACTCCAAGTAAACCGAGCAAACCTTATATCTAGCTATATTTATAAAAGATTTATAAGTAAGCTACTTTGAAACCCATAGTCAGTTCTGATTTGACTTATACTCGTAACATGTAGCGTTGCGTTGGTACATCACTTATTCTCGCATTTTTTGCATGTTTATAGCTTACATGTTTATAATAATAGTCGACCAAGTGCGAGTTGGACTCGCGCACGAAGGGTTCCATGAATGGGGCTCTCTTAATACATTTTATTTTAAATTTATTATTTATTTTTGACCGACGAACCGGAGGAGGTACTCAATTCGACGCGTATATATTTTTTTATGTATAACCACGCATAACCATTTTCGTAGTGGCCCGATTTCAATAATTTATTTTTATATTGAAAGGAGCCATTTAATTTTTATCGAAATCGGCTGAGCCATTTTTGATAAATTAACAATATGGTGAAAAATGCTACATCGATCCGTTTCCGTGCGAAACATTCGCGAATTCTGTACACGGGTGAAGTCGGTCATGCTAATTTTTGCAAAAAATAATCTTGTTGAAGTGAATATACAACTAAATATTCTGTGAATACTTCAAGCATCTACCGGTTGCTTTAATTGATGTCGAGCAAAAAATACGTCTTTGTATGGGAGCCCTCCTTAAATATTTATTTTCATTTAATTATTTATTTTTAAAGTCAATACACAATTAAATATTCTGTGAGTATCCGATGCGTCTACTTGTTACCGTTATTAATATTGAGCGAAAAAACGGTTAAAAATTGAGGTTTGTTGCATGGGAGCCCCCCTTCAATATTTATTTTATTGTGTTTTTAGTATTTGTTGTTATAGCGGCAACAGAAATACATCATCTGTGAAAATTTCCTAGCTATCATGGTTCGTGAGATACAGCTTGGCGACAGACAGACGGACAGACGGACGGACAGCGGAGTCTTAGTAATAGGGTCCCGTTTTTACACTATGGGTACGGAACCCTAAATATACCTACAAGGTAACTGCAAATTCATTGCCAATATTTGGCATGACTTTAGGGTAGAGTTTTGCTCGTCATTATGATCAACTTTTAGTATGAGATCAAACCCGAAATCGCGTGATGGTGTGTAATAACTAGACAGAGACAGCGACTCCTAAACTACTTAACCAATTTTAACCAAATTTTGCACATAGACATAGGCTTATAGAAGCCTGATTACAGAGGCGCCATCGTAATTATATTAGCTAAATAGCATACTGTGTATGCAGCGTTCTGTTTCTTTTTCACTTTAGGCATTCGAAAGAGAGAACGCTTTTTACGTTGCTATTAAATTTACGCTGGCGCCGCTGTAATCGGGCTTTATGTGCAGTTTGATACAATTTGAGAAATAGGTTAGTTTATATCTCTATTTTTAATTGCATTTTTATACTTTTATAATCTGTCCGTACCGGGGCGAAGCGGGGATGGGCAGCTAGTAAAATATAAATTAAAAATATCTAACACGCTGGCCCAGTGCGGCTTGGTGCAAATGTATACTTTATAGTTTAGTTTAAATATATAGTTTGGTATATAGTTTATACGGTCGTTACGTGCCATGTTATGAAATCTATGTAAAATTGTCAAGGAACGCTTTTGATTTCAACATACAGAACACCATAAATTGACGTTTTCACATTGATTCCAAAATTGGGCACGTATCGTAAATTAAAATACCGAACGGACTAATCTCTACATACGGGTACGATCTGTTCGCAGATGATGTTCACGATGCGATCCCACCACATGCTCACCGACGTCGTTTTAGAAGTCGGCAATGAGCTGTTCCATGTCCACAAAGTCGTCTTAGCGGCGGGCAGCCCCTATTTTAAGGTAAGTTAGTTTATTTGTTTTGAAGATATATTTTATTTCAGTCTTATTTATACAATTGAGTTATGAAAGCGTAATAAGTGTCACCTACGCCCATATGACATGACAAATCGCCTACCAAAATGTTCAACCAAACCAGGGGACCTATAATACATATAATTGAACATTCGAACGGCTAGGACGTATACGAAACTTTAAGGTGCAACAAGTTGACGGCGCGAACTCAGATTTGGCGTAGCTTAAATAAATCATATCTCAGCTGTATTGTCTGAAAAAGAGACAGATTCGATGATAAACAGTAAATATAGTGCGTGTGCACCTATTGTAATATAATTTTGTTTTTATTTGTTTTAAAATACCTTTAATTACAGCTGCGTTCTAAATGCGCATAAGGTTTTCTCCGTAGTCAATTATAAAAAAACTGTTCAATTAATTTATTTAAATAATAGTTATTGGAACTAACGAATACATAAACTAGGCCGCTATTTTCTTAAAAAATGACTCAGTTTAGTTCTTCTGTGTTTTTATTGCATCCAAAGTTTCCTAAAAATTTGAGTTAAAATTCAAATGTTCCAAGGCTTATATCATTTGAGTGTCGACTTTTTTTCACAGTTTTATTAGCAATAGGCAAACGTTTTGTAAAGACAAATTGATTGATATGTTAGTTTTAGATATTCAACTGCAAACACTTGTGTGATTACCCACCGACGTTTGTATGGAGTGAGAAGCGACTTGTTTACCCTTAACAGATTGTAAGCAAGAAGTCGCAAAATCCCTGCGAGGCACAGCACTGCGCATGTCCATCTGATGTAAAGATCGTAAATTACATGTTGCCCTTTTAATGTGGATGAAACATTGCTCTAAATTTCGGAACATCTCGTATCGTAAGGATTTCACACTACTGACAACGCAGCTGTACTCTTTATAAAGCTAGCGAACCGCCCCGGCTTCGCACAGTTGTATTATACATATAAACCTTCCTCTTGAATCACTCTTATCTATTAAAAAAACCGCATCAAAATCCGTTGCGTAGTTATACATGGGGACAGACAGCGGGTAGCGAGTTTGTTTTAAACTATGTAGTGATTTCATGGCCCTCTAATCTAAGGCAGTAAGAGTAACAGATACCGGTACAATTTATTTATCCTGTTAATTTCTGATATAATGTACTAAATCATGACAATAAACTTTTATCTAAAAGAATTTGTTTACTTGTCTTTTGTATTACCTACCTACGGTTATTTTTGCTGTTACTTCCTGTGCAAATAAATCAAGACTGTGTATATACCTAGTGACTCATTGGAAAGCCTTCTAACATACCCTGCTCAGTATAAAATGGATAAAATCAGGCTGTTTTTTTAAATTTCGATGACCTCGTGCTACTACGAGTGTAGTCAACTCAAGTAAGTACATCTCACAGTTCTGTTGTGGTCGGTTCAGAATAGTCGATATAAATTCTGCTCGTCACCGTGACTTGCAATATTCCGCTTAATACAGATTGTTTATGCCGCAGCCATAGGTATTGCAAACTCGGGCACTTCTAATGCAAATGTACTGTCTATTATACTTGTATATCAATAAATATTAATATCATTAGTCCATGATTGAAGGCAAATCGATGTAGGTACTGCATTACGTTAAATCTGTTTATGTTATGTAAAAACGTCAGTAAAGTACCCATGTATAGGAATTCTTCTTATCTGTCTTGCTTCGTAGATGTGCCAAGCATACCTAGAGGTATTTATAAGACTACTGGATAGAGCAAGATGCAGAGTAGAGCAGATTTTAACATAAAAGAGTCAAGGAGAAGGAGCGCTATTATCTAGCGAAAAGTATGTTATGTTGACTTGTGTTTGTGTGTCTGCTTGTGGCGTCGTAGATAAACAAATGTATTAATTAATAAGTTTTTCTGTTTGAAAACTGTTGTGATTAAGATAGTTCATTATTTAAAGCGATATAGTAAATATAAAACTGCCATGTCATGTTGTATAAAAACTTGATCTATAAAAGTCGTCGATCGATGATCAAACCTACCGATCGATCGATGATAATACCTAACGTTCATAAAATAGACACCTACTTGCGGAATATTTCTTTTTGTTTACGTACTACGAGCATAATAATACTACTAATAACTCTTAGTATGGCAATATGATTATTTATTGAGATATACGCAATAATTGCACAACATTAATTATTGGAAATTAAATGTTTATTTCGGCATCTTAATGAAAGTGACGCAATACTAATTGTAATTCAATACGTCATCAGAGATGTACCTACATCATAGTTTTAGATTGTATCCGTTGGAACGTGTAGTCTCCATAAATTAGGAGTGTATTTCCGTGTAAAAAATAATAAATGGATATGTCTTTACGCTGTAAGGTTCAGAATTTACGAGTAATAAGTCGTAATTGATAGAAAAATAAATAATTATCTTGGGTCCTTTTTGTACATTTTCACGGTAGTCTAGCAAGGCAAGTGCGTCAATAGCCGGGTACCCACCTAGCGCACAGGCTCGCGCGGCAGCCTCGGTGTCCATGCTCGCGAGCGATGGCTCCCGAGGCAGCCTCAGTAGTTTTGATCACACGATTTGATTTACACGAGGCCGCCTCGCGAGGCAGGCTGAGCCATCATAAGTCCACGAGTATTCGAAATGGACAGTCGTGTATATTCAGCTGCAGCTATTTTCCTAGCTGCTTATTGTTTAAAGAAACGAAAACAGTCACGTGTCAAGAAAAAACTTAGACGCTTCTGGACTTAGACAAATTTATGAGCGTCGCCACCAATATGGAAATATATTTCAAAATTCTTGAAGTAGATTCGCGCGCGAGCCAAAACATAACCGTCCCCACCTAACACGCAGCGCTCACTGAGGCACCTTTGAGCGCGTCAAGTTTACCGACAACAGATGGCTCGGGGGCGAGCCGTGCTCAGCCGAGCAAACGCGCGCCCGAGGCAGCCCGAGGCACGTCCACACCAGCCGAGCATTTGGCTCGCGAGGCTGCCGCGCGAGCCTGTGCGCTAGGTGGGTACGCGGCTACTGAATTACCATTTCGACTGTTTCTATCTACGCGTAATCAACGAAATAATTAATTTCAAAATTTTGCACGCGTCATCATAACACAATATTTTTATACCTATTCATTTTATCTCGCGATAAGATAATTTAGTAAAAATATAACTCTAGCTGTTGTTATGTTTCACCTACATTTGTGATTTGGCATAAAGAATTAAAAGTAAATTATGATATAAGTGCGGAAAGTTGAAAATTACAGTCGAGGCGATATTGCTATAAGGAAGCAGAGGCTGTAATTTTCAAAGCGCACGTATGTCATACGACGTTTTATAACATATTTGCGAGGAAATTAATGAAACTCTGACTTTCTTAAACGAATAAATCTTTACTTGTCCACAAATTAGCGATGCGCGCGCATCAACTTTTTTTTTTTGGCAAAGGTACAAAAACAGCCAGTATTACTAATAAAGTGAGTAACATCTGTGTTAAAATTCAATTAATAAGCTAGTCAACAAATACTAAAAACAAAATTTATCAGTATAAAAGTATTCAACAGAACATGGTATAAAGTAATAAAGTAAATTAATATTTTTGTGTCTTTGTTACAGATAATTTAATAAGGTTGTAATTTATTGTCAAAATTAAATTAAAGAATTAAATGTTTATTTATTATATGTTATCTCGCAAAGTAAATTTTATTCACAAAATATTGACCACTTTTCTGACATAAAAACTCTTTGCTAAGATTTTAAAAAGTATCGTTCACTCGAGCGTTTTACATTACCATAACGCACAAGTGCGTAATGAAATACATTACGCAGCCACTTTACGAGCAAATATGTTATAAAATAAATTATAGGTTTGTTTTTAAGAAAGCTGGCTCTCTAGATGCGTCTCAAGTGGTTTTGGTTTAATTGTTGAATGGAATATACAACTTAATGTTCTGTGAATATTTCCAGCATCTTTCTGTTGCCGTTATCAATATTGAGCAAAAAATTCAATTTCTTATATCGGACCAGCAGCACCCAGCTTGCTGAGCTTACAATTAAGCTTTACAATGTTGGTCATTATTATCCTTTTTTCCAGCTTGTCTTTCGTCAAAGACCTCCTTTAAAACTTTCCAGGTCTTTCTGTCTTGCGTTTTGCATTCATTCTGGGCGAGCAATTTTTTTCAACTCGTCTTCCCATCGTTTTTATTGTCGTCCTTTGCTTTTTTTGCCATCTCTAGGGTACCTACCTACCATTCTGATATGTACTTCTTGTCCATTGTACAATATTCTCCTTTAACATGTGTCCGTTGCCATTTTAATGACTTACAGACTTTCCTCGCATCTATGAATTTAGTTACACTTTTATATTTTTCAATCTTACTTTGTCTCGTCTCTTCACCCCAATTACCTATATGTCGTCATAGTAAATACGCTTGTCTTTGATTACGTAACTTATGTGTATGTATTGTTTATAGGCAATGTTCACAAGCGGTCTGAAAGAGTGCGAGATGTCTCGAGTGCGGTTACAAGGCGTGTGTCCGTCCGCGATGGCGTGGCTTGTGTACTTCATGTACACGGGAAAGATCAGGATAACGGAGGTGACGGTCTGCCAGCTACTGCCCGCCGCTACTATGTTCCAGGTCTGTATATAATGCTTGCTTTTATTTGTCACTAGCGACCCGCCCCGGCTTCGCACAGGTGTATTATACATATACACCTTCCTCTTGAATTACTCTATAATATACCTCTATATTACTCTTACTTTATCTAATCAAAATCCGTTGCGTAGTTTTAAAGATATAAGCGTACATAGGGACAGACATACAGTGGGAAGCGACTGTTTTATAATATGTAGTGATTTACCTATACCTTACTATAGGTAAATCACTACATGATTTACCTATACCTTACTATAGGTAGATCACTATATGATGAAACTAGTACCTACTTATGTAAGTATTATATATTTAATCGATTTCAAATAATTATTTTTTGCAAAGGATAACTGACTTCAACCATGTACAGAATTCGAATAGTTCGCACGTATCGATGTAGTAATTTTAACATTATTGTTGATTTATCGAAAATGGCTCCGCCGTAGTTGAGCGCTCGTATGCAGTCAGCCTTACTTTAATATACTAGGCCCAATTATGAAGGCGCCATCGTAAATTTAATAGCAAAGTAAAAAGTGTTCTCTCTATCGAATGCCTAAAGTGAAAAAGAAACAGAAATATGCTAATTAGCTATTATAATTACGATGGCGCCTTCATAATTGGGCCTACTTTCTGCATATTCAGTAACCTATAATCGAGGACGTCGCAGTAGACTAGCCCCTAAAGCTCTGTTTTTCGCTGATAGCAGTTTCCGTCATATAACAATCATAATACAGCGATGAATATCATTCTAAATGTCGTTGCAAAAAAAAATTGCGCGCTAATTGACACCGCAAAGAGAGATAAACTTATAACGGTACCGTTATCCTAGGAAAACCGACTAATCTATCTGCCCTTTTACTGCATATCTCAGACCAAATAAAAAAAAACAAGACAGAATGTCGTGAACAGACAAGTGAGGCCGGTTTATGTGGTGAGTGCGTCGGTGTTGCGCCGCCATAGTTCGACTGACGAGCCAAGGCTTAGTTTCCTTGTACGTGTGTAATTGTGTCTGTACACGGCGAGGCTTAGTTTTGCCGGCCTCACTTGTTTTGTTCACAACATTCTATCTTGATTTTTTTTATTTGGTCTGAGTTGTGTATACTCCTTGTGAAATTAGTGACTACCCGCAAGCAAACTACAATTACTTTAGCTATGCGCCGACAGATATCGAACGTGATAGACGCGTGCTGCGCGTTCCTCGACCGACAGCTGGACCCCTCTAACGCCATCGGAATCGCCAACTTCGCGGAACAACACGGCTGCGTCGAACTCAAGAGAAAAGCTAACCAGTTCATTGAAAGGCATTTTACACAGGTGAGTTAAATTAATTTGTAATAAATAAATAAATTGTATACTAGCTTTTGCCCGCGGCTCCGCCCGCGTATATTTTGATTTTTGTGCTATCCCACGGGAACCTTTTACTTTTTCGGGATAAAAAGTAGCATATGTAATTTTCCAGCCTTTGAACTATATTCATGTCAAAAATCAAGTCTATCCGTTGCTCTGTTGCTGCGTGAAAGCGTAACAAACAAACTTACTTTCACATTTATAATATTAGTAGGGATTAGCTGACCCGTTGAATTTCATATCACCTTTATCTGTCATACTAATTTCAATGGCGTTTAGCGCCACCAACCGCCAGATACGGCAACTTTTACATTTAGGAACATTGTGTATGGGAATTTAAATTGATGTTTTTATTATATTTTTCCGCGCAATTTTCTTGTTCTTTTTCTTTCATTAAAACCTTAAGAAGTAAGAAGAGAACAAACACAAATAGAATAGTGCAAAACAATTACAATAGTGCAGACATTATTTACCGTATGTTTTAGATTTTGTTTGAAATTACTCATGGAATCATATTTGTTTAATTTACTGATGTCTTTATCTATTTCATGATCTCATGTTCTATGAAAAAAGCTGACATAATTAAATCATTTGTTGGGAAACAATCGTGTGATATGGACTAGTAAGTACCGAATTTTATCGCTACGAAAGAGATTAGAGTTTATTAATAATTAAATAATGAGGAAAAACACACAAAATGTGCGTTATGGCGATAATGAAGCTCCTCAATTTCGCCTGAAATTTTGATGAAAAAAATATTCTGAAAAATTGTTAACTTTTCTTCAATACGTGTAGGCCGAATCATACAAGTCGGCGGATATAAGTTATCTACAAGCTGCGCTAAACCCAATCAATGCGCAACTTTATGTGAGCTTCAGTCAGGATTGGATATTGCGCAGCTTGTAGCTAACTTCACATCCGCCGACATGTATGATTCGGCCTATACGAATGGAACAACCGGATTTCCTGTCTTCTAAAAAATAAAATCTGAAGCTTTTCAAAGTTAGAATGATTAGGTATCTTCTAAGTCTTCTTATTGCGTGCTTCATCTTCCACCGCATAGCCTCTCATCAGGCGAGTTGGGGGTCAAACTTGCACTAATTCGATTAGTAAATCTAAATTATTAAAAAATAAAATCGGCCAAGTACGAGTTGGACTCGTGCATGAAGGGTTCCGTACTGTATGGGAGCCCCCTTTAATATTTATTTTATTTTAATAATTACTTATTGAAGTAAACATACAATTAACTATTTTGTATATTTAAAGCGTCTATCTGTGTCTGTTATTAATATCGAGCGAAAAATGGCTAAAAGTTCAGGTTTGTTGTATGGGATACCCCCCATTAAATATTTATTGTATTTTGTTTTTAGTATTTGTTGTAATAGCGGCAACAGAAATGCAGCATCTGTAAAAATTTCAACTGTCTAGCTATCACGGCTCATGAGATACAGCCTGGTGACAGACGGACAGACGGACGGACAGCTGAGTCTTAATAATAGGGTCCCGTTTTTACCCTTTGGGTAAGGAACCCTAAAAAACAACGATCAATACTAAATCAGTGGGACATTCCGTGATCTGAAATCAAGCAAGGAGCAATGTAACTCACCCAATTACTTCGTGAATCTTATATTTATTTGCTAAAGTAAAGATACACTATCTTAACGAATAAATGTACCTAATCGTTGTTTACGTACCTACTATGTTTTTTCTTCCGCATATTTACTGAACTGGCGATACCGATACCACAGATTAATAAATAGTTACTAACGTTGCCGATACGAAAGTATCACAAGTGCGTCAACCGCGATTAAGAATGGGTTTAGTTTGGGACGCGGTAAGAATTTACGATATTATAATAATCGCCGATTTTTTGTCTCTGTTGTACCATCGTGTATTTTTATGCTAATAAGAAAGACAGCGACAACATTAGCTCTTTATCATAGATATCTAAAGGAACTAGAGAGTAAAACCATCGAAGTTATAGATCTGACTTTTGACATATTTTGTGTTTGCTCCACAGGTTTGTCAAGAAGAAGAATTCCTACAGTTAACGCCACAAGAACTTATATGTTTAATTCGGAAAGACGAGCTCAATGTACGGGAAGAACGGGAAGTTTACAACGCAGTTTTAAGTTGGGTAAGTTAAGCTCCTGATTGGTTTAACCGTTTAGCCTTGTTAGAAAATCTCTGATACCAGGGCAAGTCAGGTCACCCGGCTTATAAGCAGAATCAAACCTTATGGCGTCTGCGTACACGAGGCGAGTCATTGCGTAGTAACACATTCGTTATGTCGTCTGCGCGAGAAGTGGAGATTTGCGCAGCTTATACTTCATACTTAGTTTTAGTTGAGTAAGAAAGTCCTTTCATTTACCACAACACTACTATTGTGCTCACAGCTGAACAAATAGTAAATTCATCATATTTACATAACTTTGATAGTCCTTAATATGGTAAACATTCATATTTTTGCTGACGAAAATTAATGAAACAGCACGCAATGAAAGTAAATTATTATCGACATGACTTACTCGTGTATAAATTCTCGGCCTTGCTTCTTCTCTCTTTCAAATGCATATAGTGAAAAAGAAACAGAAACATTTTTAATTGCTATTAAAATTACGATGACGCCTTTAAAATTGGGCTTTATATAGGTATGTAGTCATACGCAAACCTATATATACGAAGTAAAAAATAAATATAAAATTCCGTCTAATCTTTACCCAGTAGTTTTAAATTTCTCAGATTCTTTAATTCAGCGAAACTACGCTAAAAAAGCTTAAAACCACTGGCTTTTCAGTGAAGGAAAATATTGTGAGGCAACCTGCATGCGTCCGTAAAATAAATTAGATGGTGAATCCACCAACCCGCATTGGGCCAGCGTGGTGGATATGGCCCAATCACCCTTCGTGGGTAGGCCTACGCCCTGCGGTGGACTATTAAAAGGCTGATACAGTACGCTAAAAAAGCTAGCTAAAAAAAGAAGTAAGGGTGTAAGTCTACGGCACAAACAACAGATGTAGTTAAACAACAATTATCATAATCCCACAGACCTCTCGCCACGAGAGAACACGTCTTTACACACGACGCCGTCGCATAAAATACTTATAGGGACAGGGTGCGGCCGTGTACTGTACCCAAAAACAGTGTCTAAGATTTAGCTTTTACGATGATTAAAATTGGAAAGTAAATAACTTTTAAGAGCGTATCAGGCTTTGTGTATGGGCTTCTGTTTACCGGCACGTGAGATACTTCTAGATCGAATGAATCATACAACTTGGTGGTTGTGATATTAGCTACAAGCTACAGATAACCCAATCATCGCGTTCGATGTTATGTGCGCTTCAGTCATGATTGGGCTATCCGTAGCTTGTAGCTAACATCACAACCACCAAGAAGTATGATTCGACTTATAGCAAATAATCATACACCGCATAATGCAGTATTTTGTACGCATACGCCCTTATGCCTATAAACAAATCAATTATAACTCACAGAGCACAAGCGATCTCTTGTATGTAGGTAAGCTGTACCTAGTTACATCACAATTCAGAATCAAGGGAATGTAAGCAATGAAAACAATTAAAAACCCTTACTTCCTTATTGGTAAAAAATCGCCAACTGTACCCAAAAAATGTGTAGGCAGTCTTTATCCACTGTACGTACGCTAATGTGCCACGGGCGAATGACCAATGTCAAGTTAAAAATAAATTAGGTATTATGTAGTATCAAGTTCATTTATTTATGGCCCAAACTTACTAGTGAATAATAATAAAATAGATTTGATGGATTGCGTGCCAAGCAGTGGCAATAAAAAAATGCGATCTAAAATTTATCGATTTGTAATTCATGTACCTACTTGGTTTTTTTTCTTATTACTTTGTAATTTATTTTATTCAAACGAGCTTATAGCTCACACGAATACTTTCGTACTTTAGAAATAACATTTTTGGGTGTTTGTGAAACATTTTCCTCTCTTCTATTAAGAGGATTGTTAATCAACCACTGTTTTCGCGTTTTCTTTAGAACATCGAGAGAATTTTCGATACATTTTTGATAAAAATTTACGTTCCGGGAGAAAACTCTATTTACCCCTTAAATTGTAACAAAATGTTATGTTTTTGGTGTCAATCGCTGCTTATTTTGTTTTATTTTTCAGAGAAGTTTTTAGTTTATTATTACTTTTCAGACAAGTTTTAGACTTTAAAGTCATATCAAAAACTGTAAAAACTAAGACGTATAATCCTACCTATTGAAGTGCTGATTACATGAAAAAAAAAAACACTCAAATCGGATAATATTTAGAGATAACATAAAAGCTTATTATTGGTTTTGTATGGCTAAGTTGGCGCCTCACGATTGCCTTAACTGCTCAGATTGTGTGGAGGACGGGATGTTTTTATGGATCTTACACTGTACCCGAAATTAGAGAAACATAATTAAACGTTTTCATGGTTTTTTAAATGTATAATATTTTGTCGATTCCGATCCGAGTGTTTTCTATGGGATAACAGATTTGTTTTTCGAATTCTGGGTTGAGCCTGTAGTAAAAGTTGTGCATAATGATGGTCTTAATCAACTCCTTTCGCCTCAGTGCACCAGTTCTGGATAACCCTGTATTTAATGTAAAACACTCTTCTCAAAATTTTAAGGTTGTTATCAAAAACGGAATGTTATCAAGTGTTGTTATTTCCTCAGCTGTTTCTAAGAAAACTATGATTACATTTTTGGCGGGCTCACTTAGCAACATGGTAAAAAAAAACAGTACAAAATAAAATGATAAGACTCATATCATGGTGTTATGACATGTTATCAGATTTATAACATCATACAGTCATGGGTATTTTTACATTTTTTTTTGCGTGAGAATGTTTTCCATCTATTCCTTTACATAAATAAGATAATAAAAGACAAAAGTATATATACATACAGGGTCATTGCTATTAAACGCAATAGAAATAGAAATAAACTTTATTGTTCAACTGTGTGCTGTGCTTACAAAAGCGGTCTTATTAACTAGAAATGTAT
Source organism: Hypomecis atomaria (assembly GCA_964007245.1). NCBI lineage: Eukaryota > Metazoa > Arthropoda > Insecta > Lepidoptera > Geometridae > Hypomecis > Hypomecis atomaria. The sequence continues at coordinate 17,469,255 of OZ023284.1, read as the reverse complement.
CAACAGTCGTATTCATGCAGAACGTACAATAGAATTTTACTTATATCTACTTATTAGTTACCTACTTAGGTATAGGTTATAAAGTTATTTTATTACTAATTATTGACAACATACTATATTACGAGTACTAGGTGCTTAGTTATTAATTATTAAATGGAAGTAGGTACTATAAAGTTGCGAATAGTTATTTGTCGTAGTACTCCTTCAGATTGTAATACACTTTATCTAGTAACCAATTTTTAAGAGAAGTTTTAAATTTATGCCCATTTAGTGTTTTTATTTCAGTGGGCAAATTATTGAAAATGAGTATGGCATTTATATATGTACTTTTGTGGTACATGGTATTATTAACCTGGGGAATCTGCATGTTGTATTTATATTTTGTCCGTAAGTTTTCATTTCTATTAGATTTACTACTGAAGTATATTTTTTCGTTATTTTTTACAAATAAACATATCTCTAATATGTATAAACTTGTCAAGGTTAGGACCTTATGAACTTTAAATATATTGCGTACAGAGTCGGTTTTAAATTGAATATTGAGCGGAGACATTTCTTTTGCAATATAAACGTGTTCTCAACATTTACAGAGTCACCCCAAAATATTATGCCATATGTTAAATGAGGGAATACGTATCCATAGTAGGCGTTCATTGCTACTGATTTTGAAGCGATGTTACTGAGCACTGATAAAGCGTAGATATGTTTAGAGATTTTGTTATTTATTTTTATAATGTGCGCTTTCCAGTTCAAGTGTTTATCCAAAGTTACTCCTAGGAAATTGGTTTCATTTATTTCCTTAATTCTGGTTCCGTTGTACATGACGTTAAGATTAAGTGGGACAGTTTTATAGTTAGTAAATTGCATCATATTAGTTTTATTAATATTAACTTTTAAGTTTTTACTCTGTAACCAGTCTGTAACTTTCTTTAACGTATCATTTACTTCTTGTTCGAAATCGGTTTTACTAGCGTTTTTCTGAGGTATAAATATAGTGATGTCATCGGCGTACATAACACAGAGATGGTTGATGAATTGCGGTAGTTTGTTCACATATGAATCAAATAGGGTTGGCCCGGCAATACTACCCTGCGGGACACCTAAATCAATATTTTGGAATTCAGAGAGTTTTTGTTCTATTGTTTTTGTGTCTTTATTGTATGCATCTACAGCTGTTGCCTGTGTTCTTTTACTGAGATAGGACTCTAGTAAAGTAGACAATGTACCGCGTAAGCCCATCTCTTCTAATATATCGAGTAAAACTTTGTGCTCAACACAATCGAAGGCCATTGACAAATCTAGAAAGAGAGCCACACCAGTTTGTTTGTTATTAATTTCTTCCCAGACCTGTTTCAGCATTTTAAAGGTGGCATGAGTAGTGGTTTTTCCCTTACGGAAGCCAAACTGGTTGCAATTGAGAATTTTGTTCGATTCAAAAAATGATGTGATTCTATTACATAGGACTTTTTCAAATACTTTTGAAAAGCTTGGCAGTATGGCGATCGGCCTGTAGTTGCTCATTTCTGATTTTGAGCCCTTTTTGTGTATGGGCTTTATGATTGCCGGTTTCATGCCATCTGGAAATTGACCGGTTTCAATAGAGAGATTGATTATGTACGTCAGCGGTTCTAATATAAATTGTATAGTTTCCTTGATTACTTGTACATAAATTCCGTCGTAGCCAGCGGTTTTTTTGTTTTTTAATGATTTTACTATATTGTTTATTTCGTTACAGGTTACTGGTGAAATAAAAATGCTTTTCGGATTTCTTTCAGTAATCGTATGTTTTAAAGAGTTATTCAAATCAGTGGTTTTATTGCGATTTATGAAGTATTCGTTCAGTAATGAAGCTATTTTATTAGGTTCTCTAATTTCTTTATCGTTTATTTTTATCTTTTCGATTGAAGTTTTAATACTGTTGGTCTGTGAGGTTTGATTTTTTATGATGCCCCAGGTGGCTTTGTTTTTATTAGTGCTGCTATTTATATATTTTATATTAGATAGTTTTTTTGATACACGGATAACTTTTTTAAACGTTTTTGTGTATTTTTTATATAGAGTATCATTATTACAAGTTGTGTTTTTTTGCCATTTTAGAAAAATGTCTCTTTTGGTTTTACTGGAAATTTTGATACCTTTTGATTTCCAATTTGCAGTTTTATTGTATGTAACTCTTACTTTTTCTACTGGAATACATAAATTAAGTATCAGGCAGTAAATATTTATAAATTCATTGTAGGCTTGGTTGGGGTCATCAAAGGCATATACATTCTTAAAACTAATTTGCGACAAATACTTTTGGAAAATACTCATATTTTTGTCTACTTTTCTTTTGTAAACGTACCAGTATTTTTCTCTAAAACTTAGGTTAACACAGAGGCTTATTATTTGGGCTGTATGGTCAGATATATCTAGGTTCATAATTTCAGTTTTAAAACGTTTGACATTTGTTAAGATATTGTCTATGCAGGTTTCAGTGTGCTGCGTAATTCTCGTAGCACCAGTAATAGCTGGCTGCATGTTAAACATTTGAAGTGTATTTAAGAATATTTCTCTTTGTCTTGTCTCTTTAAATAAATTTGTATTAAAATCTCCGCCAATTATAATTTTGTTCTTATTATTTTTGAAGTTAGAAGTTATTTTTTTAAGTAGTATTTCTAAATTTTCGATAAAGAGATTAAAGTTGCTTTTCGGAGATCTGTATATACAAATTATTTTAAGGGTGGGTCTATTACATCTAGTCAAATAACTTTTGTTCTAGAACTTTTGGAAAATCACGAAGAAAATATCAGCTTTTTCATACAAAAAGTTCGTCAACGCGCGGCAAAATGTATGGAGAAGCGTTTTTTTACGAATTTTCAAAAATCGTAGTACAAAAGCTGTTTGTCTAGATGTACTAGACCTGCCCTTAAAAGGTTTTGAGTTTAATACCTATGACCCTGTATAAATAAATATATATGTATCTCACGTGTCCTTCCTATGGAGTTCAAAGTAGGTATACGGATTCCAAAATTCAATATGATAATAATGTACGCATTACCACATTATTATAAGTTATAAATATACAGTACATATTTATCTACTTTGTGTATGAAAACTGCAAGTCACAAAATTCGCTCTGCTATATCTACCTATTTGGCGTAAAGAAAGATAAATTACAACGAATCATTCTATCGCGTGACGTAGACAAAACAAATAAGTAGCATGAGTGGCAGACTACTTCACTATAGGTATGATTTTGTTTGCATATGATTCTTGCAAGTTCCTAAAAATTTTGTGTTATTTATCTATAGGATTATTATCTACATACTTTTTGTATGTCATCAATTTGTATGTCATCAATGAATACATACAAATGTTCAATTCAAAGAAGATATATGATGATTATTTCAGTAGGTGTACTAAGCGAAAAGAAGGTAGTTGAGACCATCATTATCCCAACTTTCGCAATGGTGCCAAGTTGGCACCATTGGACACAAAAAAACTGTTACACACATTTTGTAGATACAGAGTTATTTTTTCTCGAATTCCGGTAATATTCCGGTTTCCCCATAGTAAAAGTTGTTCATAATGATGGTCTTAATCACCGCCCTTTCCGCATAGTAAAGGGCAAGCAAATAACTCTGTACATTGTTTGGTAATGTGGATACTACAAAGTTTTGAAGGGATGATGGCTCAACTCGTTTACATATTTTTTTAAAATTATAGATACATGTATTCTGCGAGATGACACATATTTTTTAAATGTAGTTTATTATTGATTTAAAAAAAACCTTTGACATTTTATACGCCACGTCTTCATTTTTATTTCATACTAGCGGCGCCCCGCGGCTTTACCCGCGTTGTGCCCGTTCCCGTGGGAATTTCGGGAATTTTTATACATATAAACCTTCCTCTTGAATCACTCTATCCATTAAAAAAAACCGCATCAAAATCCGTTGCGTAGTTTTAAAGATTTAAGCATACAGACAAACAAATAAATAAACAAACGAAAATAGCGACTTTATTTTATACTATGTAAGGATTAGCCATGTCAGAGGCCTTCAGGCGGCCTAAAAACTCTGACACCAGGGCTAGCCACCCGGCCTATACGAATCGGATTTCATATTTTGAGGTCTTTTTTGTCGACTATAGACATCGTCTTGCGCTCGAAAGCGCTGGTCAAGTATAGGTGACTTTGACATTCAAAAGGTTAAAAATTATTTTTACAATTACTTAATCCAACTTTAAGAATGACTTTCACAGATAACTGAGTCATTTATAATAGTCATTCTACACGTGCTTCAATTAGGATCGTACGACACACGTCACAGACTTATTAGACAGCACTTTTTCATGGAGCCGGAAGGTGGTCACAGGAAGCTCGTAACAAGACCACTCTGTCGTGCTTTGGCTCATTAGGATAGTTAAGTCGAATATAAGTATATTTGTGAAGTCTCTGAAGTTAGGCACGAGTCCCGCACCACTCAGGTTGGCGCAGGCCGCTTCCCTCTGAAAAATGCGTTCTGTCCTGCCGTTTGCGCGAGCTTCAGCAAATAGACTTGCACGTACTGTACTAATTATACTTATAAATGCAATCTTCTATCTTCTATATATATAAAAATGAATCGTGGTTGTTAGTCTCGCTAAAACTCGAGAACGGCTGAACCGATTTGGCAAATTTGAAATTGGCGATTTGAAATATTTGTGGAAGTTAAGGGAAGGTTTAAACGGTGAGAAATTTTATAACTGTTGCGAGAAAAATAACAACAACATAGATTTCATTTTCCCATACAAAATTTTCCGGCATGTACAAAATGTCATTGACACTTGACAGATGGTGAGATGAAGTTCACCGGGACCGCTACTTTAAGATTAAAAATACTTATCTCGATAGTGTCTAGGATCGTTTAGAGTTGTGAGGCTGTTGAAAAATAAACGTCATACCACATCACAGATTTATTCTGTCAATCGTTCGTATAGGCTGGTATAGGCTAGTCGAGTTTTAAGACATTTGAAACCCTCTGTTCATTCATGACATCTGTGACGAACTCTACTTTTGACGATCTGCGTGTGTGATAACGTGGTGTAATGCGTATCGCGCACAAAAGTACCTATCGCGCCGTACAGTGACGTATCTCATACCTATTTTATTATCTATTCTTTGACTATTTAGTGTCGATAAGTAGATATAGGTAGGTGGGTGGGTCTAATATTATGCAAATTTTGGTGTCGCAACGCAATACCTCAACATGAAGCATTTTTAACTTATTATTTTTTAAACAAACCATGAAGAAGGTTCGATTGAGTTCAGTGAGTTTCAAGAATTTAACCCAAAAGGTTGAACCCAGATGAAAAATGGCTTTGTCCTCTTAAAATTTTGTACATAAACGAAGTAAAGCAGCTTTTTTCCGTAACTTACAATATTTATCTCATATTTTAAGCCCCCGACTATTTTAACCATTTTATGCCATGTCAGGCGGCTTAAGAACTCTTGCTGGCCCAGTGCTCGTCGGTAGATAAATAATTATAATTTTAACGATGTGGGAACTAATTTTTTTGTAAATTCTTGACCCCACAGGTGAAATACGACGAAGACCGGCGACATCCGCGAATGGAGCACATCCTACAAGCCGTGCGGTGTCAGTACCTCACACCTAGTTTTCTCAAGGAACAGATGAGCACTTGTGCAGTATTGAAGAAAGTACCTGCGTGTCGGGAATACCTCGCTAAAATATTTAAGGTAATTTCTCATACAGTATTCTAACCTTGAACTTCAGGTATGTTCGAATAATCTCATCAATATCTATAGCATGTAGCTGCTCGAAGATTTGTTATGTAAGTCGATCCGTTATTATGGGTACAGTACAGTATTACGAAGTCTGTCTCACTCGGATCAGTATGACATGAGTGAGGCAGGAGACAGATTAGATAATAGTTACTACGTGTAAGACTGTCTTAATATCGAGCAATAAGTCCTTTACTGATTAAAGATTAACTTTTTTCGCAACGCACACTCGATACTTCTCACCTAATGTCGAAAACGTAAGAAGTACTTACCTAGTATGGATGAATGTGTGTTTTACACACAACCGACATTGTTGTGCTGTGGACATTTTGTGCTTGGTTGGCCTGCATTCGAAAACATTAAGCCATTTGTCATGTTTTCACAGTTGTTTGTCTTTTAGATTTTTTCTCATACAATATACTGCTATTCACAGTAATAATTAATTTATATTTATGTAGAGCCTTATCACGTAATGATTCTTATAGGTAGGCACTTGTTTGGTTTAAGATGGAGAAATTTTCTTAAGTTATCTGACACAGTATTGCAGACTTCAAGGATTACCAAAGTATACCTACACTCAGTACGACTACTAAAATTCACACTTGTCATTTCAATTTTATTTCATTAGCACTCGCTATTACATTGCTCTCTGTCCTACTTGGTAACCGATGACTGACGCTACGATTAAATTGGAAAAACAGTAGACAGCAACAAAAATAATCATAAAATCAGGAATAAAACATACTGTGGCATAGTTCATTATTAATCTTTTTTTTTCTTTGATTTGTTTTTCTTAAATAAATTATTGTCCATTTGTAACTCTGTACTTAATCACAACTTTTTGAGAGACTCCGCCAAGTCACTTTATTTTTTAGGTTGCCTATAACGTAAATAGGTGCTATTTTATTCAGTGCTACGTAGACTTTAGACGCAAGTATCCATCCTATTCTATAACCTACGTCACACCTAGACAAGAACTCGAATGAGTCATCACGTAAGAAAATGAATATGATAATAGATCGCTTCCGAATTGTGCTTAATCATTTATGGTGGATGAATATAAGCCTGCGCAGTTTTGGCCTATTCCTTTTTGTAAATTGGGAGTCCGCCTGTTCAGTGCTCGCACATTATGTCGGTAAGATAGTATTTTTGAAAAAAAATTGAGATATTTTGGATATTGACTCACAATATACAATAGACATATTTATATACAAAATTAAACAAGCAACAAACTTGTCAATCAAAGTTTGATCAAACCTACTTTGATCTTCTACTGAGCTAATTAATTTTATATTTATCACAACCCGACCCCACCTCAGCGTATGTTGGTTGACGTGAACCAACCAGCATATATACCCAGCTTCATACACAAAATAATTTGTGTAGGTATTATAGTATACTATGTCGGGGTAGTCCATGGAACACAACTGTTGCATTTTGAAGATTTGCTATTCTTAAAATTTTGTACATGAAAGACCCAATCATTTATAAGACATTCTTTAGAAGCTCTAGTACAGTTGGCATACTGAAATGATATACTTACTTACCTATTTTGATATTTAAGCTTTGTTTATTGTAACATTTGGAACTAAATATATTACAAACTACAATACTGTACCAAAGAAAGCCGTGGTGGTCTAGTGGTAATGACACTGGCCTTACAATTCTGAGGTCGTGGGTTCAAATCCCGGTCCCGTACCAATGAGTTCTTCGGAATTCATGTACGGAACTTCACACCACTGGCTTTTCGGTGACGGAAAACATCGTGAGGCAACCTGCATACGTCCGTAGAAATCATTCGATGGCGTATGTGAATCCACCAACCCGCACTGGGCCATCGTGGTGGATATGGCCCAATCGTCCTACGTTAGGTCTACGTCCTGCAGTGGACTATTAAAACTACAGTAAGTAGTACCTAATATTGTACTAGGGCGTCATAGCCATAATCGGTATCATCAGCAGTCCGTGCAGGATGTTCCCTCATCTTCACAAATAGATCTCCAAAAAGACCGGTTGGAAACGGCTTGCATCCCACGTGATCCTGCGGTATTTATGAGGTCGTCCAGAATATAACAGTAACACGGGTAAAATGTGGATCGGGGCACAAATTCAAGATAATCTGTTGAGGGTTTGTAATAATTAAGTGATATTAGCTTTTCTCTGGGTTTACAATTCTAGGTTCATATATTAGCCTTAAAAATTTTTGTTCTTAACTAGTTTATAATTCTGGCTGTCTTCACTCTTTTGTATAGTCATGCTGAGCAGTCACTTATCTGCAAAGATCTCTATATATTTGTAAGTGCAACATTTCCATCAAAAAATGTACTACATCGTGATGACTTTCATATTTTTACCATACACAAAAACCAACCGTATTGATATGGCGTCATGGCTCTACTTTCAAGGAGATACTTTGGCAGCGCGTTTTTCCCCGCTTATGTAAACAGAGTCATTTTTTTTAGCTAAGCTAGATTTATTTTTAGCATGAGTGTCGAAGCTTTGTTCTAGCTTATCGTCTTCTAATGATACTTTGCACAATTTAAAATTTATTCACTTTTAATGAGCCTACTCAGAATTGTGGTCACTCTCTTTCTATTCAGCATTTTGCAAGTTATCAAGACGCATTCATATTTAAACCGAAATAATCGGCCAAGTACGAATAGGACTCGCGCACGGAGGGTTCCGTACTGTATGGGAGCCCCTCTTAAATATTTATATTATTTTAATTTTACTATTTATTATTGAAGGGAATATAAAACTAAATATTCTGTGAAAATTTCAAGCATTTACCTGGTACCATTATTAATATAGAGCGAAAAACGTCTAAAAATTCAGGTTTGTTGTATGGGAGCCCCCCTTAAGTATTTATTTTATTTTGTTTTTAGTATTTGTTGAGCGGCAACCGAAATACATCATCTGTGAAAATTTCAGCTGCCTAGCTATCATGGTTCATGAGATACAGCCCGGTGACAGACGGACAGACGGACATCGAAGTCTTAGTAATAGGGTCCCGTTTTTCCCTTTGGGTACGGAACCCTAAAAAGAGATGCTTTAGGTAGTCATAACAAATTCACATGTTGCTAAGGAAGTACATAATCATATCATGCCAAATAATCTAAAAGATATCGAAAAGGAAAACTGTTATCTAAAAATTATTCTATTATCCAAATGTTATTACACATTAGACGAATTTTTTACCGATAATCTATAAAACATAATAATACATATATCGTTCCAATACGAATAATAAAATTGCCATACCCTTATCAGGGTCATATGAATAACTGTACAAAACATGTTAATTAAGAACCGCATGTAAATTTCATATGTTGGAATTAATGATTTGACTTTGTCTATGTCTATGTGTTTGCCATTTCGTTTAAGGTGCTAAGTACAGGGCTCATATTCAGAACTCTTTGAATGAATCATTTTTACACGCAATTCGAGAGATGAATTTATTTAAAATGTGCACTACTAGCGAGATTAAAATATTCAGTGATTTGAAAATTAAGAAATTAAAAGTTCATAAAATTAACTATTCTACCATCAACTTAAATTCGTGACACTGATCTTCTAATTCACACACATTTTATACAAAAGTTAAAAATGTTTTTTTTTTCGTGTTTTTTTATGGCTCTAGATATCAAAATACATAATATGTAATCTTTTCAAGTGACAGTTAGTAGGGCTTGTCTAAAAATCATTCGTTATTTTATTTTCTTAATAACTAATATTGCTTGCGACCCCAATAATCAAGAATCATCTAGTCATAATTATCTGAATGACTTGCCATATTGTAATCACCCGGGGTTTTTCCTGTTGGCTAAGTCAACGACCAACCGGCATGATGGTAAGGTTTACCTTTCACTGCCCTGTGTATTGATTTTAATTATTTACTTGTAGCTTTGTCGTCATTTGTGCTTTGGGTTTTGCTTCATCATGCTTATGGCCTTTTTAGCTTTAAGGTTTGGCTGTCTTTATTTGACACCAATACTTTATTTCGTAAGACTAGTAAATGCAGCGTCTGCATTATTTGTCACTTGAAGATAATGGATAATGAAATCATGGCTTATGAAATAGTAAAAAAAAATATCATAAGCAAACAAGCGATTGTAAAGCCCATTGCAGAGACTTCACCTAGGTCTAGGAGACCTAGGTTTAGCTTGTATCGCAATTTTTTTCCATACTTGTGTGCTTATCTCGTGATTTGCACTCAAGTATGGAGTAATATACATGAGATAAGTTAACACCAACTCGCACTGGGCCAGCGTGTTGGATATGACCCAATCACCATTCGTGAGTAAGCTTATGCTAGCCCCCTAGAAAAATGTTCACAATGATGATCTGAATCATCTCCTTTCGGCTTAGTACATCAGTTCTGGATGACTTAAAAATATAATCTTGGCCACTTTTAAACCAATGTACGTTTTGTTCTAGGATCTCACGTTACACAAAAAGCCGGTGGTGAAGGAAAGGAGGCCGAACACGCCGCGCATCATCTACGTGGCGGGCGGCTACTTCAGGCACTCTATAGACATGTTCGAAGCTTTCAATCTGGACGACAACACTTGGGCGACGCTGCCGCGGCTCACTGTACCTCGGTCGGGACTCGGCGCTGCATTTTTAAAAGTAAGCCTTGACTAGTTGCTATCGTTAATAATGTGACCACGTGTGCGGGTACTTCAGGCACTCTATAGACGTGTTCGAAGCTTGCAATCTGGACAACAACAAGAGAACCATGCTGCCGCATCTCACTGTGCCGCGGTCGGGACTAAGTGCTTCATTTTTAAAAGTTAGCCTCGTCTAGCTGCAATCCTTGAATAATTTGAACTTTGGAGACGGATGTCGCGCTTTAGTCCTTTTCACTAGTAAAGCGCAAATAAATCGACGCGATGAAAACAAAGCTCAGAGACTTCACGTAGTGAATAAACCTCATATGCATCAGACAGACCCATTTTCCCGTTGATGATCTCCACGTCTTACGCTTTATTATTTCATACTAGCTGACCCGGTGAACTTCATCTATCTGTCAACTGTAAATGACAACTTTTACATGCAGGAACATATCGATACCCTAATTTGCAAACCTAATAACTCCACTTTTTTACGAAAATGACATTTTGATACAGGCAGAAACTAGATTTTTTGCTCTATTTTTTAAAATACTAATAACTCCATGATTCCCAACTGTATTGGTGTAAAACGCCATTTGAAAATCAAACAACTCCGCGCAAAACAAGACGCATCGATTTTGACAAAAAAATCCAATATCTCCCGCGCTGTTCGCCATTTTGTATGGCGTAACAGAAGCGTACGCATGCTCCGGAAGATTTATTTTCAAAAAATATAGTTAAAGTATGTTTTATAACCGTTTGAAGCTTAAAAACAGTATAAGAAATATTAAGGTAAGTGTATTTATGACTTAAACAACCTTGTAACATTATTTTAACATCTTTTTTGGAAAATTTGCATGGGGAGTGATATGTGAGTTGATACGTTTGTCGGAAGGTTTTTGTAATACTGTGGGCCTAATAATTGAATTTTTACTATGTACATTGTACAATCATGTGGAGAAGTGTCAATTTTATGAATGTGAAATGTGTGTGTGTGTGTGTGTGTGTGTAGAGACTTAAATGTTACTAGTACCTACTACATGACGATTATAGGAAATTAAATGTGTAATTTTTGGTGCAGTGTTTTTCTAACTATGTGTTTCGACCAACCAAACATGCACAACAACATGTAGCTCACTTTGATCGTTGAATAGGAACTCCTACAGTCCGTCTAATACCACCCTTCGTGGGGAGTAATCACACATATCATAGGCCTACGTCCTGCAGTGGCCTATTAAAAAGTTGTACAGTACAGTCTGTCTTATATAGGCTGATACTTTTAACAGTTGACACCTATGTAGAGGGTATAAATTTGCTATTGCAATGTCAAGTCAAATATAAGGAAACAAACGCAACCTTAATTTGTTGCAATAAGGAAGTGACATCAGTCAAAAGTATCATCCTACATTAGACTAAGTGTAGACAACAAATACCAACAAAAAATACCAATGTGAAAATTTGACTTTTCCCTACTTCAAGGATTTCAAACAAATGGCTTTTTATAAATCCATTCGCCCAGGAAAAATGCAAGAGGATCCAAAGGTGTCCAATTTATTTTCTTTCCATTTGCATGCTTTGTTTCCTCTTATAATGACTTAAGATGTTTTTTCTACATGTTTGGTATGTGATTATTTACAGGGAGGCTTTCTAAAACCCATCTTAGATAATCAAGTGGTTTTTATACAGGTTACTGATCTGAGAGCGAGTTGGCGAGGAGTGGAGGATCCTCAATCAAAGAAAAACCCAAGTTGTCTCCATGATGGTAGAGGATCTAAAAAACTTATGACGAAAGAAGAAAAAACACGATTTTTTTTTTCTGATCTACACCAACTTAAGTCATCCATGCCCCGTGATTATTACGCCTATTACGATGCATTGCCACAAGAAAATTAATTATTTTCATTTATATAATACAATTTGTTTTTACTATTGTACTTTGCTTAAAGTTTAAGATAAAAACAAACAACTCCACGTTTAGTTTCAATTATTGCTTAAACCAAATCTAACAACTCCTTTTTTTAACTATAAAACCTAATGCTTATGAAAAAAAACAGATTTTTAAGTGTTTTTAGATAAATAAAAAGCGTAATTTCCAAAGGGATTTTTGTTTTTTCTTTATTGCGTTAAATAAAATTTATTATGACGTTTTAAGTCTCTCCTGTAAAGTTTGCTCCACAGGAGTTAGTAGGTTTGCAAATTAGGGTATCGATATGGGAAAATAAAATTCATGTTTTTATTATTTTACTCACAACATTTTTAAATTTTCTCACCGTTTGAACCTTCTCTTAACTTCCACGGATATTTTAAGACCAAAATTATATAGCCCAATCGGTCCAGCCGTTTTCGAGTTTTAGCGAGACTAACATCCACGATTCATTTTTATATCTAACTAGCTGACGCGGTGAACTTCATCTCACCATCTGTCAACTGTTTTACATGCAGGAAAATTTATATGGGAAAATGAAATAAATGTTTTTATTATTTTTCTCGCAACTTTTATAAATTTTCAAATCGGTTCAGCCGTTCTCGAGTTTTAGCGAGAGTAACAGCCACGATTAATTTTAAATAATATATGGATTATGGAACCCTGTTTTTTGTCGACATGGTTTGCGCCTAAGAGGGCTAGGCCAGTATAGGCGACTTTGGCGGTTAAAAGGTTAAAGTATTTACAATTTCTATCAGTGGTTAAAATCTGCCACCTCATTCAAATAATGTATTAAATATAATTTTAAGATTTGAATCTCTTATTTACTATCTGGCGCAGCGGCTCAAAATGTGTAGATATTGGCATCAGATGCAAAATAAAAGCCACATTTTGTCTGTCTTAGGTAAGTTTGCGCCAGGCAGTAATCCCAAGATTTTGAAGATCTTTCCCTTCTATACGTCTTTTCGACTATATTTAGGATGATCGTCTAAACTCTAAAACAATCTTGTTTCTAAACTCTAAAACAATCAATTTCTAAAAGTTATAAATACAGATTTTGAAAATGATTCATGTTCATTGATACTAAAACTTCCTACTAAACGATATAAGTAATTATCGCCATGACTGTACATTAAAAAACTGTGTTAAACTAATCCATCACTTGCATTAGAACATAAAATTCAAAGTCAATGTCGTTCACGAAGCCGATGGCCCAGTGACCGTCATGCGATACGTTGTCTTCAAACGCCAAGATATCTTCACAACCTTCGGTGCGGTCGTCTGATTTGTGTTCATTCACAAAAATACGATAACAACTTCAATAACATAGTGGCGCCACCTGTCCAGCGTGCGCATTAAACACGCGTACGTACAAATTGCGTACACTTTATTTTTATTTACCCGATTTGTCACCCTTTGTTTTAGCATTGTTAAAAAGGTAAAATGTAATTAATCAGCTTAAAAATTCGAAAATCATTAGCAAAGCGTTAAAAAGTATTGCTATTACCATCAAATGTTTCTCATAAACCAAATTTATGAAGGATAGTAATGATAAATATTGAAAATATGTTTGAATCCTACGTAAGCGTGGTACAGTCAGACTCAGGAAATGTTAACGGGTAGTCAAAATAATAATAATTCATAAATATCAATTAATTTCTTTATACGTTATCCTATTAGATATGGCTAGTATCCAATCCAGACTGTAAACTTTTATTCATTCGGTTTTATTATTCTATTAGCATTGGTCTATTTAAATACATAGAGAGTTCAATGTAACAGGATCATTATGTGTAAATATTAGAGCAGATCTATCACACAATAAACAGGGTTATTCCCAATCAATTAGCATCATTTTAGGGGCTTATTCTGGATATTAAAACTAACAACGTTTATACTGCCACTTTTATTAAAACTCAAAAAAATAATCAGCTGTTCCATACATTTTGTCGCGGGTGAACGATATTTCGTCGAACGAGCCTCTAAAAGGATGCTAATTGATTAGGAATAACCCTGTATAATTTATATAAGCAACAGCTAGCTAAAACAAAATATAATAAATCTGGCATGAAAATTGAATAATATATTCCTTAAACATTAATGATTATTTTCTTTAAACGTTTATCTGTTTGGTTCTGACTGTACAGTACAGCTCAACGTTCAAAATATTTGTTACCTGTAGGACGCAGTCACCATTACTTGCAAAACTAATTATTTTCATACGCGCCCATTTAAAACTAAGCCTTATTTATTTGCAATAGAGTTAGTAATGTTATTAAATTTTACAAAATTTATGCGGTTCACTTATCTGAATGCCATATTATGACATAAATAATATTAGTTAACTTACTAACTCTTAGGTCAATATAAATTTCTGTAATATAACCATGACATGCAAAATTTTGCTTTTAACCGAAATTTTCCTCCTAACTTTATTGTTAACAAATATTAAATATAAATTGTCATAGTTATATTAATACATGGTCAAAGAATATATAATAATACTACGTATAGAACGGCCACTCGTTACCCCCCACCCGTTTGAGTCTTCCTCACTTCCACCCCGCGCTACGTACCGCATCGTGTACTCTGCGCGCGGGCTGCACTGGCCGGTGGATTTTCTAATAAAAACTACCTAGACTGTGACAATAGGGAACACTTGTACTGTGTATGGTTGAATATCAATGATACGTAACAAAACAAGAAATTTTAATGTTTCCCTAAGGATAAATAATAGGAACTTATTTTACATTATTTGGTAACTTCCTCTTGATATTATCTAACAAAAGAAGTAGATCGGTTACTTTTTGTTAAAATGCTTCCAAATTAAGTAATTGTTATACTTTTTTAAGCACTAGATTAATATTCATTTTTGCAAATTAAGTACGTAACTGTCTCACTCACGCGGCATGTCGTCACGTTGTGGTGATCGCTGACAGCCATAGACGTTCCGCACACAAATGCGCGTGTAGCGACCGTGCGTAAGTGTGTTGTCTGTGAGTAAGTACTGTGTAGGTGTGCGTAAGACAGCAGATTTTGTATGAAAAATCGCGGAGTGTCCGGGCTGTGACATGGTCGCGTATAGGCCGCGTCACACATGTAGACGGAAATGAAGTTAGCTACAAGCTGCGCAATATTCAATCCTGACTGAAGCTCACACAAAGCCGTGCCATTATATATTCTTTGGCCGTGCGTTGATTGGATATTGCGCAGCTTGATGTAGATAGTTGTAGCTAACTTCATTTCAGCCAACTTGTGTGACGCGGCCTATACTGGCAATGTAACACTGAAAGGTCATTGGTAAAATACTCATAAAGATAATTTTGTCATACAGTTTTTATAAAATGGTCTACACATTTTTTACGTAACTTACAAATCCCCTCTTTTGCTTGAGGATTTAATAAGCGAATGTTAATTTGCATGTACACTATAATATTATGAAGCAAGTATGTTTTTTTTTGTATTATATTTACGAAGAATAGGATCTCTCAGATTTCAGGGCCGCTTTTTAAAAAACTTTTTCAGGCTACCTAATATAGATAAGCTAGGTACTAGGTATACCGTGATATTTAAGTTTTATCAATTCTTAAACATACACACAGCTTAGAGGACATTGATCTCACAAACATGTTTATTAGTTATGTTTTTCTAGCAGACAAACATCTAATGACGTCATCGAAATTGGTTTTGTATCATCATCACCAATTTCCAAAACCTATCAACACGCGTGTCAAATACGCACTTAGCAACTATTTTTTTCAAAACCTGATTTAATGTAATTGAAGTGGTTTTTCATCGTGTGCTATACTTCAATAATTAAATTAAATGTGAATGAGTGTTTTTAAAATTTTTCATTTTATATTTGAACAAAGGCAATGGCACAGCGCCGTAGTGATGTGACGCTGGTTTCGCGCAGCCGGCCGATTGCGAGTGCAATTTGTATATTTTTTTCAAGGGACGTCGGTTTATGTAATTTTTTTTAATTTTACTCTATTTCCAGGGTCTATTCTACGCAGTTGGCGGGCGCAACACGTCGCCAGGCTCTTCATACGACAGCGACTGGGTGGATGTCTACAACCCGGCCACGGAACACTGGCGCCCGTGCAGTCCCATGTCCACACCTAGGCATAGGGTGAGCTCATAATGTATTAAAAGTTTATTTTATGCATTACTAGCGACCCGCCCCGGCTTCGCACAGGTGTATTATACATATATACATTTAAATATATTCTCTTGAATCACTCTATCTATTTCAGAAAAACCGCATCAAAAGCGACTTTGTTTTATATTATGTAGTGATAGGACTATGTATTTACGTTTGGTCATCAACTCACTTTATGGAAAGCGAAGTTGTGGAGTAGACGAAGATCAAGTATAATAGTCCTAACCGCTTTCAGCAATCATTGGCGAACCAGAGGGGAGGCCTATGTCTAGTAATGGACATCCTATGACTGATGCAGGTTGGAGGAGTCCTAGGAGCTACCTGTTCACTCCAGCCTTGCTTGCAGACATCTAGTTTATAAATATCAGGATAGAAACTCTGAAAAACTCTGACAAGACAACAGAAGTGATCCGCTCCTTTAAGCTTGTCATCTTTCCGTATATCTTCAGTAAAAAGAACTTGTATTTGGGAGTTGTGTATAACACGCTCCTTCTAGCTTGATTTCGTTCGGTATTGGCTTGTATAAAGCCCAATGCTCATGCTAAGTCATCGTGAGACGTCGACACGTACAACGAACAACAATTTTCCTCCATTCACCGCCACACTGCAAAATTTAATCATATTTATGTTGCTTGATAAAGTTCGGACGCCTTTCACTGGAGTTTTTGAGGCGCATTTATTTGTTTAGTACCTACCGTTGTTACTTTGAACAATGTTGTAATGTAGCGAAAAACAGAAAATCATTAAAGATAATTAATTACAAAAGTAAGAAGTGGCCTTTATATGTACATAAAATCTGATCTACAACAATACGCCGGTGGAGAGCCACTTGATACCTTTGTTTGTATTTTTTAATACGTTCTGAACGATTGGTGGAAATATATCTATGCTTAAAAATTATATAAATTATAATTATAAAAATTATTATAAGCTGTAGATTTTAAAAACTGTATAGGTATATCTCTGTTAGATGAGATAACCTACCGGACTGTAAAGCCACATAAATCAAGACAAATCTTCGAAATCATTGAATTTATCAGGAAAATTATTTGAATCGTCGAAACCTTAACTATTTGTCTGATATTCGCTACAATATTTTCAAAAAGCGGACAAGGCTGTGATCATGACCTAATACAGCAAAATATGGCAAAAATTTAGAATTGCTGTAATTTGGTTGATTGGTATAAGTCTCGTGATTCAGCAGTAATTTTTTTAATAAGATATATTTTTTACCACTATTTATTAATACTAAGGTAAGCGTTTCGCTTTTAAGAAAGTTTTTTTCATAAAACAGTATTCTACGTATACAAACAAATACCTACAGACCTAATACTCACATCTCATATAGTCCGCGCCACACAAGTCGGCTGATGGGAAGTTATTCGCAGAACGCTGCGCAAAAGGCAAAATATAGGCAAGCGCGGGAGCCAGAGAGACTCGCGCCGTGGCACACCCGCCCGCCAACCTCATGCCTCCCGCGCGCTCCCTACGCCCGTGCTCACCACTACGCCACACGGCGTCGGTATTGTGCACACATGCGCAATAATTAGCGAATTACGGCGAAGTGTCATCTGCGGCTAATTTCTCATCCGCCGACTTGTGTGGCGCGGACTATAACCAACGCCCTATTAAAGTAGTCGAAATATGCGCACAGTGGTGACTTGCGAAAATTAAAAACATATTTCGCAGAATTCATGCTCGTTTTTCGTCCTCCTGAGCACCTCAAACACTACCTAGTATGCAGGGCCGGATTAACCCAATGAGGGCCCCTAGGCAATGTAATTCTCGGGCCCCTTTACTTACTTTTCAATTTTTTTTCTATTATAAAAATAATAGTAAGTTCGTACAGGCCGGGTGGCTAGCCCTGGTGTCAGAGTTTTTAGGCCGCCTGAAGGCCTCTGACTTGGCTAAACGGTGAAACAACCGGGACCTACAATTTAACGTGTCATCCGAGCCACGGTAGCGCTCAGATGGAAAATGCCACCCATCCAAATACTGACCGTGCGGAACGTTGCTTAATTTCGGTGATCGCTTGACAAACACGTAATCAAACTACGCTACGAGCGCTACGTTATCTTAGTTGCCTAATGTGCCTTAGGGGTAATAGGGCCCTGCTTTTGAGTAATATCAGGGTAGTGTCACTCCGCAGTTTAGAAACAATCTGGCAGACGAAACCTACGATGTGTCGGGGCACCAATATTCTGATCTGATCTGAACTGATAGTGACATAATTACGCGTTAGAAAGAAAGTATGAGTATGTAAGTTTGCCGGGCACGGTGGGCGCTTATGCGAACTAAATTGCACTTTATTGCGTCGCGCAAAGGTCGCTATTTGTAAAATTGATTAAATATACTATATTCTCGAATAGTACCACATAATAAATAATAGTTGTACTATTATTATATTTTATAGAATATAGGTTCATTACAAGACAAATACTATCACGCTACTTAACTGTTTCAAAATTCATATTATAGCATGTACATTTTTTTTTTCAGGTAGGAGTAGCAGTAATGGACGGATTATTATATGCAGTAGGCGGCTCGGCAGGATCTGAATATCACAAATCTGTAGAATGGTAAGCACCTCTGCCTATCAGGATTAACATTTTTGCTGACTAACACTTTAGGTGGTTTTCCGTATAATCGTAATTTCAGCTTACTACGCGCGGTTCGCGGTATTCAAGTACCTATTCTTGTATAGGCTGAATCATACAAGTCGGCGGATGTGAAGTTGGATACAAGCTGCGCAACATCCAATCAACGATCAGCTTTATGTGAGCTTCCGTCAGGATTGGATATTGAGAAGCTTGTGGCTAACTTCACATTTGCCGATTTGTATGATTCGGCTTATAAAAACGTACGTTAAAACTGAAATGCTCAAAAATTCAACTTATGCACTCGTTACACGGTTTTAATATGAGTTCGCGGCGCGAGTGTAGAGCACCCATTACAAAAACTTTTTCAGCACGGCCTCATTCGAGTGCAACTGTACAGCCGGCATAATATCGTCTTATCGTTTTATTAGTCTCCAATGTCGTTTTCGATTGTCGCTCATGATGCTATGGCCACATCTGCGCCCTACGGCGAAGTATTCGTCACTGGGGGCTCATTCATCTAATTCAAACGGTAGTAATTGGTTGTTCACGATTTGAACTACTACCTGAAGCTGGGCACACACGCTGCGATGATCGCATCTATTCATCAGATCAGTCCAGCGAGGTCCTAATATAGTTGCATTGCCAGTAGGTAGTTATTGAGGAATCAAAATGACACCCCTATTTTAATCGAAAAATATTGATTTAACAAAAAAAAAATTGGCATCAAAGTTGTAGAAAATCAAATTTTAAACAACTTTTGTTCCTATAACTTCTGCTGAAAAATTGAAATAACACAAGTTATTGAAGAAATAAAATGGTACAACCAACTATTTAAAAAAATATCGATCCTACAAAAAGTTGATGGGAATCAAAGTTGTAGAAAATCAAATTTTAAACAACTTTTGTTCCCATCAACTTTTTGTAGGGTCGATCTTTTTTTAAATAGTTAGTTGTACCATTTTGTTTCTTCAATAACTTGTGTTATTTCAATTTTACAGCAGAAGTTATGGGAACAAAAGTTGTTTAAAATTTGATTTTCTACAACTTTGATTCCCATCAACTTTTTGAAGGATCGATATTTTTTTTAAATAGTTGGTTGTACCATTTTGTTTCTTCAATAACTTGTGTTATTTCAATTTTTCAGCAGAAGTTATGGGAACAAAAGTTGTTTGAAATTTAATTTTCTACAACTTTAGTTCCCATTAACTTTTTGTAGGATCGATATTTTTTTCAAATAGCCGGTTGTGCCATTTCATTTCTTCAATAACTTGTGTTATTTCAATTTTCCAGCAGAAGTTATGGGAACAAAAGTTGTTTGAAATTTGATTTTCTACAACTTTAGTTCCCATTAACTTTTTGTAGGATCGATATTTTTTTCAAATAGCCGGTTGTGCCATTTCATTTCTTCAATAACTTGTGTTATTTCAATTTTCCAGCAGAAGTTATGGGAACAAAAAATGGTTAAAATTTGATTTTCTACAACTTTAGTTCCCATTAACTTTTTGTAGGATCGATATTTTTTTCAAATAGCCGGTTGTGCCATTTCATTTCTTCAATAACTTGTGTTATTTCAATTTTTCAGCAGAAGTTAAAGGAACAAAAGTTGTTTAAAATTTGATTTTCTACAACTTTGATGCCAATAATTTTTTTGTTAAATCAATATTTTTCGATTAAAATAGGGGTGTCATTTTGATTCCTCAATAACTACCTACCGGCAATGTAACTATATTAGGACCTCGCTGGACTGATCTGATGAATAGATGCGATCATCGCAGCGTATGTGCCCAGCTTCAGGTAGTAGTTCAAATCGTGAACAACCAATTACTACCGTTTGAATTAGATGAATGAGCCCCAGTGACGATAACTTCGCCGTAGGGCGAATGTGTGGCCGGTCCATGACGATGCAAACATACCTAACTGGTACCTATTTATACAAACACAATGCTTAAAGTAATGAACTTTATCGCCATATCTTGAAATTACATGGTCCTGATGGCTCAGGCGCAGAATGTCCCTTTCTCAAAATGTCTACCGATCAAAAAATGTCCCTTTCACACAATGTCCCTTTCGCAAAGTGTCTCTTTCTCAAAATGATTTAGTTTGATTACAATTTTTGTAATCAAACTCCTCCAAAACACCTTGATCGATTATAATATTATTAATATAATTTTTTAGGTCTGAGAATAGATCGGTAACTACTTTGTTTTGTTTATTTTGTTGTGTTGTTAAATTTTATTTTATATGGGAAAACATTTGTCTTGTTCGTTAGTTTTAAGTCAAGTTCAAGTTTCGTCCATCCATCAGCCATAGGACGCTCACTGCTGGAGATAGGTCTCCCGTATGGCATACTATATAATTTGGTATAATATAGTATGCCATATAATTTGCTATTAATAAATCTCCTTTTATCTGATTCGATCTCGCAGAGAAACTCCGAGCATAGCCGTCTCCATAGCCCGTTGGGCTACTTGGAGCTTATTTATAAGGTCCATAGTAAGAGACCACGTTTCAGTGCTGCAACTCATCACTGATAACCCACACTGGTCTAACACTTTCGACTTGAGGCACTGAAGTATGTCAGATGAGAAGACGTTACGCAATTCTCCGAACGCTGGCCAAAACATGTACCATAACATAATCGGGATTGATTTTTTCTCTTCATCACATGCATATGCACTGACAAAACGTCAAACAGAGTCACTGATGCTCTAAGGGACATTCTGCGAAAGGGACATTGTGCGAAAGGCACATTTTTCGAAAGGGACATTGTGCGAATGGTATATATTGCGAAAGGGACATTTTGAGAAAGACACACTTTGCGAAAGGGACATTTTTTGAGCGGTAGACATTTTGAGAAAGGGACATTCTGCGCCTGAGCCAACCTTGATATCTGTTCAATTTAAAAGGTAACAGTCACTATTACGTGATGTATTTTCAAGTAAATCCCCGTACAATCCATAATATTATGAAATATGAATATTGTGGATAGTTGTATTGTAATAAACGTTGGCAGAGATCGTACTAATCTCACGACTTGAGATTTACAATTATTATAATTATGTAAACCATGCATAGGCATACTCCCAGTGGAAGGCAGGCCTAGAAACTGTTTGTTTACACAGAGATACCAGAGGGATAACGCTGTTGTCACATGAGGCAATTCTCAACCACAAAAATGTATGGTTAATCAGTCCGGCCAATTATGAAAACTGTCAAATACTAGTATGTACTGGAATTTTACGTTCTGCAGAGAAAACCCGACAACAACAGGCACTGAATTCAGATATTTTTCAAGTCTCTTTCTAACTCGTGCCATATTCTAACAAAGCATCTTTTTTCAGATTTTCTCGATCGACCACATTATTCCTCTGGTATCTCTGTGTTTTTATAAGTGAAGTTAGCTACAAGCCGCGCAAAACCCCACTTCTCACCCCCGCTGACATATAAAACTGCTACTGCGCAACGACTCGTCTCGTGTTCACTGACGCTATTAAGTTTGAATAATCGCTAATAAGTAAATCTAACTTCAAATCTTTTCAATAAAAAGAAAAAAATGTTTAGTGTATTTCCGCTCTGAGATACTTGCCTGAAAGAAATCGCTTTCAGCGATAAGGCCGCCGATTGTTTTAGCTATGTTATGTGTTAATTGTATTGTTTTTCTATTTTCTGTTTGTGGTGTGAAACAATAAAGAATTATCTATCTATCTATCTAATTCATAATCAAAGCAGCTCTGTTCTGTTTTCGAAACAAAGATTTGAAGTGAATTTTCCGCAAAATAACGTTTGATTCAATGAAGTATAATTTGTATTGTGATCAGTTACGACCCGGAGCGCGACGTGTGGACGTCGGTGGCGTCGATGAGCAGCGCGCGGCTCGGCGTGGGCGTGGCCGTCGTCAACCGGCTGCTGTACGCCGTCGGCGGGTTCGACGGCGCGCGCAGGATCGCCTCCGCCGAGTGCTACCACCCCGAGAACAACTGCTGGACCGAGGTCGCGCCCATGAACATCGCGCGCAGCGGCGCCGGTCAGTACCCTAATATACCCGTACCTATCCTATACCCGTGTCTTTAGTGGACCTTGTAGGAGTAAGGGGATCGTGGCACGACGGAGACTCTGGACGAAATAAGCTAATACACAATAGCGACTTTGCTTTATAGTGATGTAGTGATGTATTTTACTTCGAATGTGATTGTTGTTCTCACCCTGCAACAGTGGTATCATTGAAAGTTCTTGAAGTATTGGAGCATATAACAGATAGCATCAAATTGGTGCTCATGAGCTTGGCAAAAATAATGAAAACGTTAAGAATCCTATTATGTATAGCAAATGTTTTAGTTCATTACTTAGCTACCCCATAGTTGCCAAATTGTACATTTGGCCGGAAGCCAGTCTTTCAGAAGCTTTTTGAGGAAGTCTAAATACACTTAGCGATAAAGGCTAGCCAACTGAACGATCCAGTTACGAAGCTGTTCAACATGATTGAGTATTAAACGTCATGTAGAGTTCTTTAGATCCATGAGGATTGTTCCATCATTCCGGTTTCGAACCATTTACAAGCTCCCACCGCAGTTTGGGCAAAAGTTAAAGTTGTTTGTTGATGGCAGGCGTGGCGGCGTGGAACCAGTTTATCTACGTGGTGGGCGGGTACGACGGGTCGCAGCAGCTCGCGTCCGTGGAGCGGTACGACACGGAGCGCGACACGTGGGAGCCGGTCGCGGCCGTGCAGGTCGCGCGCTCGGCGCTCTCGCTCACCGTGCTCGACAACAAGCTGTACGCGCTCGGTCAGTATACCACTACCACATACTATCACTGATAAATACTGTACATGTACATACAGCATAGTCATCAGTAATATCAGCTTCCTCAAACCTTTTGGTGACGTGGGGGTCTGTGTCGTTCATTAATCACGTGACTTGTTAGCCTAACTTTTAAACCCCTACTTCTCCTGCGGGCTTAGCATACGGACCATAAAATAACTATCGACAAGTCAGAACGTGACAGAGTTATGATGAAGCATATATCTGTCACCTTTGCACACGTTGATAAACTCTTGTCGTGGTCTTGTATGCTAAGCTAGCTGGTGAGCTTTCTGATAACCCATTAGCCTATCGAGTGTAGAAAACAAAGATTGCTAGATCATTAGGGTTGAGACGCGATGACGCTTGATGAGACCAGTTTTTTTAGCGCTAAGCGAAGCGTTAACGCATCGACCTACCATTGATTGACTAAGAACTATAAGAAGGACACATTTCATCCCAACTTCAATGTTTATAAAAAACTGTAAAAGATATCCTCCATTTCAATCGCAAACAGGATTGTTCAGACGCCACAAATATGCTACGCCTGAGCAGTTCAGCTCACTGAATTTTCCACTTTACTATACACTCTTTGTTTCTTTATTTTTATCAATAGACCTCAGATGATTTCAGTGCCGCTTTGTAAGTACCCCTCTGCAAGCTCGCTACAGGAGGATACTTTCAAAGTATTCGTCAACTTTTAGTTTTCCTGTATACACAAACACATACCTTGGATGACAATCCAGTGTAAAATTTAGCTACTAAGTATAGAATAAGAATTTGATTGTTATCTGTTTTGTGTATCAAATAAATAAATAAGAAAGCTTCCTTCTGTTAAAAATCGATCTCAATAGTGTAGTATTTGCAACGTGTACTTGTATCTTGCAGGCGGCTACGACGGCACGTCGTTCCTGGACATCGTGGAGGTGTACGACCCGGCGACGAACTCGTGGACCGCCGGCACGCCGCTCACCTCGGTGCGGTCGGGGCACGCGTCCGCCGTGTGCTACCAGCACGTCACGCCGCACTCCGACCACGTCGAACACGTGCCTACCATCATCAAGAAACTCGGCAAACGAGCCTCCGCCTCGGGATCCTCCACCGCCTCTACGTCAACGTCCACCCCCTCTCTATCCCGGAGCGACGACATACCCATGGCCAACAACATCATAGGGACGTTATCCAACGCCAGAAATGACTGTGTGTGATACATTCGCCTGCAATATATTCCAATTGTGATAATTGTGAGTCGGCTGGACCGCGATGATAAGCGGCCGGTGTTTTGGAGATGCGAGTTTGGCCTATAGAATGAACTGTAAAATGTGAACGTTGTATCGTGATTGCAAGTTTGAATCGCACTGCGGTTATTTACCGTGTTTTTGTATTAAGATATGGGGTTCACATTTTATTGTTCAGAGTTCCGTGACCGGACAAACTCTAAAATGTAAGCTGGTAAAGTCCAACTTAGTTGTTCAATAGAAATGGCTTGCGCTGCAACGAGTTGTTTCAACAACGACAACAAATTCAGTGCGATTTAGAAGTTAACGAATGATCCTCCTGCGTTAAGTTTTATCACAATTTAGATGTACATTTAAACGTATTTATTAGAATATACATTCGTTTTTAGAATAATTGAATTTAAGAATTTTAAAATCATGTAAAAACAATCGAGATGCCATGAATGCTAGTGTGAGTTATTGAATAAATGCGAAGACTTGTATCAAAAATGTGACCAGATCAGTCTACTGTTTTTCTATATCAATTTTTTAAGAATGCCGTTGTGATTTTCACTTAACTGTATAGATATGTCATACTGAAGTAGTTACAAACTTTGTCAGTTCCTTGTAATTAAGTTATTGGTTGTATAAAATATAATTTTATGTAAAAGTGACGATGAGAGGTATCCAATGACACCTCTCTAAATAATTTTAATGGACACATACTAAGTATGTGTGTAATGTAAGTAATGTACCTACTCTAAGTGTGTACTCTTATTTGTATTGCAATTGTATTTTTTTAGTAATTTTTACGTTATTGATCAATGATTATATGTATAGATATGCAATTTAAACAATAATTTGGTATTAAGTTGTCATGAGTTTTTGTAAATATACATTAGGGATATTTTAAGGAAAATAAAGACTGTTATGGGCAAATTATAACTAGTTTTTATTTACAATAAATACTTATTGGCATCTTTCTTACAAGAGTAATTTCAATAATACATACACATTACATAAGTATCTTGGCGATGTCATTATGTAGTTCCTATAGTAGGGAAGCCAGGGATGCTAAATGTGGATTGCCTCGAGCGTGAAGGAGACCTATTGGATTCTGTAGATATGATACTACGCATATATTAGGCCGGCCTCGATCGGAACTGCCAGGAGGTAAAATCAAATATGTGTAGATGAATGTTCTGAAGAAAAACCGATGAACCATCGCGATCGCCACGGCCGCGAGCCGGCACGTTTGGCAAAGGCGGGCAGCAAAACCGAAAGTATGCGGAGATGCGTGACAGTTACACGGACGCGTTAGATATTCAGACGGGATACTAAGTGAACCCTAAAAATACACCTATTCAAAAGACTGACTATTCTGAAATTTCTGACTAATCTTGAAAAAAATAATTAGTCTTTTTTATTTCAGATAGATCAACTAGTCCCTGAAGAGCCCTTAATCTGACAATTATCTGGATGAATATATTTATCATTATGGTTCGAAAAAAGGATGGGCTGTCCGATAGGCCCTGTATGGAGGGCTCATATTCAGTGGAGGTACTCTAAGAGATGCTGGGAATCCCCTCCATCTGCCGCGCTCGAGTAAACACATCTTGGGCTCCCCTAATAATAGAACTATTTTATACACAGAATACATTTGTTCCAATTATAAATTTTCTCAAACTCATTTTCATGAATCAGACCATGATGACTTATACCACAGATCAGTTACTAGCAATGTGCTGACACCTTGCTATATCAGAGTGGCGATGCTAAGTCGTGTATTTAAATAAGACAGTCTAGGATATTATTGTCCTAGAATATGTCAATCATCATAATGACTCCAACTGGGAGAAACACAAAAATCATATGAAAATCTGTATCGTAATGTGCCCGCAAGCCGATATGTACTCGTAGCTTTAAAAAGCTTTTGGACTTTTTGAGTTTTTACTATTGTTATTGCGCAAAAGAATTTATGTAATAAAATCAAATTATGCACAAATATAATGAGCAATTATCTATCTGACCATGATAAAAGTGCATAATTTCATAATGGTAACAGCCTACCACAAAGTTATTTTATTTCTTGGTAACTTTCCTTCTTCTCTTGACAAATATTCGTACGTCAGGTACATTAGCTTCATTAGTTTGAGAATCTATTGTATTAGAGTCCGATTTGTCCATCGTGGTATTTTCTGCAATAGCTAGTTGACTATTATTATTGGAATTGCAACCTGGATCAGGTAGTTGAGCACCTATGTTAGTTGTAACTAAGTCTGGCAACTTATGTGGTGTTGATGTGGCCAAGGCTTTTAGATCCACTTCTTGAATAGGCTTTATTTGTAATTCTGGTTTACTTGAAGTAATCGGTTTTTCTTCCTCAAGTAAAAGGGGAGGTTGAACTCCAGTCGAAATGATGACAGTTTTTACGACATTGTCTTGTTCTTCCGGAACACCAGGCTCTAAATTTTGGTAAATACTTTTGATAACATCATCAGTCATTTCAGTCTGAATACCTCTAGATCCATCGCCTGAATTATCTATACTATCTTGTAGATCATTTATATTGGTAGCTAAGTCTATTTTTGGGACTTTAACATCACCATGGATTTTATTGTCTACATTTGGTTTATTTGGAGGTATAGAATCTTGTCTTGTATTAGTAAGACCTTTCATTGAAGTTACATCAACCGCATGAGCTTTCATTGAACTTACATCAACCGCATCTACAGCATCTTCAAAAAATGGAACACACTTATCAGGTAGGCGCGTTGTAGATGCTGGGATCGCAGCTAATCCCAAGTCTTCAGGAGATATTAAACTGCTACTGTCATCAAAAAGTTCACTAAATTTTGTTTTAATGTGTGCCGATTTTGTTTCCTTCTTTTTTTCCTTCTTTTTGGTCGGTTTTTCAAAGACTTTAATCAAATCATCATTCTTACATGCATCTCTAGTTCCTTTATGTTTTGATTTCTTTTTGGCTTTAGATTTTTTACAATCTGCTGATGTTATATCTTTACATGGCTCAGCAACTATTTCTTTGATATCTGTAAATGGTTTTTCTACATTGTTATTTGATGTTTTTTGCACATGTTGCGAATGTTTTTCTGTATGACCTGTGCATTGTTTTTCTGAATTATCTTTAGAAGATGGTTGTTCTGTATTATCATTAGATTTTTCTGTATTAATCCTATTTATAAGATTTTCATCTTTTCTTTTACTGTCCAGTCCTTTGCAAACAGGTTCTTTTGCAAGATCTATTTTATCATTATCATCACAGTTGTCATCACTCATTTCTAAATCTCCTGCAACTACTTCTTTGGCAGTAGCATATTTTTGCTCATTTGTATTACTAGGACCAAGACATGGCAACTGACCCTCGCTCTGAGTAACATAGCAGTTGAGAGTATGACTTTCAGGTTCTTTTTCTCTTCTATGCGGTTTTTCTTCTTTTTTATCTAGATTAATACTTTTGATTGCTGTTCCAGAGTTTTGCATGCAATCAGTGTTGTCATGTCTGAGCTTCACTGATGTAGTGATATCCTTAGTATTTACACCACTCTGTTTGTCACTGACAGACTTACTAAGCTTGGGAATTTTATAGCTGTTACTTTTTTTTGACGATTTTTCTTTAACTTCTGAATTATCACAAGTTGCCATTACTAGTGGTTCTTTTGTCTGACTAATTGGAACCTTTTCTGGTGGTTCCTTTGTTTCACTAATTGGAACCTTTAGTTTGTTCAGTTTTTGGAGCTGATTAGAATGATTCATGTGTTGAGAATCAAAAATTTCCCCAGATTCAAGTGAAACATTTGATAAACTGTCAACATCCATGGTTTCAAAATAGGCAGACTTTTTAAGTTCAAGGGGTCTTTGTAACAAAGCTTCTGGCATACCTATTGGTATGATTCCCCATGCAGCTTTTTTAAGAGGTAATAAGTCAACATTCCGACCAATAGTCGTAGTCAAAGTGGCTTCACCATTACTGTTTCTGCGAAGATATTTTTCACTTTTATTTCTTGGATCTTCCATTTCAGAGAAAGCTGTGACTTTGACCTCTAAAAATAACAAAAAAATAACATTTATTAATAGGAATTATAATTGGAATATAAAAGAGATTAATGGTCACAAGAATTATACTACGTACCTGGAACTGGCTGATTAGAAACATCTGGCTGAACATAATCAGGTGATTCACAGGAAAAATTAACTTCAAGTGGTTCTGATATGTATTTTTTGTCCATGACTTTTGTATCATCTTTCATTTGTCTATCATCTTTTGGATTTCTAGAGGACAATTCCATTTTTATTCTCATACTATCTATATCTATTGATTTGTCTTCTGAATGCTTTGAATAAGGCTCCACCCGCATTCTTTTGTTCTCGAATTCATGTCCATGTTCAGTCCTGCGTTTCATTGGATATCTTTCTTGACTTCGAGGTAGTGTTCTATCATACTCATAATGATGACTTCTTTCGTAGTCACGATGTATTTCTCGACTTGTCCTGTGATGAAATTGGTCCCTTGGAGGGCTTTCTAGCCTTTTGCCTTTATGCCTGTCTTGTTCAGATCTATATGGATCATGATATTCTTTTGGTCCACTTCGGTACTGGTACCTATCTGGACTTTGTCTTTTATATCTGTGTGAAGACTTATGTCTAACTCTGTACTTATCACATTTATCTCTATCATATCTGCTAGATCTATGTTTGTGTCTGTCTTGTATGCTGGCACAAGCATCATCATTATGACCAGATTTTTTCTCTTCTAAACTAGAAGTCTCAGATATTCTAGATTTTGGTCTTTCCTGGAAGTTATGATCCTTAAGTTTATGTTTTTCATAAGAGTTGTGCTCGGAACCTGTATGCCGAAGGTTAATTGAACTAGCAAGATCTGGTGAATCATCATCACTAAATGGTTCTGCATCAACTCTGGAATTCAAAAGCACAATTACAAAATGACAATTTAATGAAGAAAAACACTGAATCTACAATTTAATGCATTATGAATTGATGAAGAATTTGTACTATGAGGCTACAGCCTCACTCAGTAATCAGTAATAGATAACTCAATAAGTAGCCTCATAGTTTGTTGACATATTACCTATTATCTTAGCTTACCTTAAAGCTGGCATGGATTTTCTTCTGTTTCTAATAGAAGCTCTAGCTTTGAATTCCTCACTTTCCTTTTGTGGTTGTATTATATTTTCTTGAGCATCACTATTTTTCTGAGTATTTAGATCATAATGTTGCATATTTTCCATTGCAGCACCTATTTGCTCAATTCTTGATTCATGCTGTTGACCCTTGTGAGCTAAATTAAGCAACTTACTTCTGAGATCTATACGAGAGTTAGATGTTTTATCTCTGGATAGAGATTCGTCTTGTTCTTTCCTAAAAATAGACAAATATGTGGGAAGATATACATACAATATTTACAATTGAACTAACCTTGATATCATCAAATTTTTAGTTGATATATCTCTTTATCTGCATCTCTTTTTTATATGTAAGAGCAACATAATCTGTAATGCTCTCAAACTTAGTCTAGTCCAGAGTTTTCCACAAATTCAAGGTGGTTACATAGTAGGTAATAAATAAAACAAGACATGTACAGTACAGAAGAATGAAAAATACAAAAAAAAATGTTAAGTGAATGGAAAGTAATTGGATTTTAAGTTTTATGGTAGCTTTAGAACTTATAACAGAGGATAAATAATTAATAGTGAACAAAAGATAAACATGAAAGGATACCTTTCAAGTGCAGGGTGAGGTGATGATTTTTTACCATCAAATGATTTTAATTTCTCATCTTGCTTAGATTTGTCATATTGGTCTTTTTTATGATTCTGTCTTCTCCCTGGGCTATCACTTTCCCTGGATTTGTACAAACCACCTGTATTTTTATTCTGGAAATATTTGAGGAACATCTTATCTTTCCTGAAATAAATCAAAAATGGATCAGAAAGGTTTTTTCCAAATTGCTTTGTAGAATTCTTTGAGTAGAATTATCTCAAATATTTTAATTAGCATAGAATAATAACGCCGAGAATGATAATTTCATGTCAAAAAAATCTCGAGAGTGAAGCATCAACACGATTGATGTATGCGCGAGTCATACGCAGTGGCGTGCACACAGTTTTAAGAGAGGGTAGGCAGAATATTTTACTCACCAAAAACACGTTGGTTTTGGTTCGTCGTCTTGTCGATTGATAATGTAGGTAATTGCCAAATGCCAGCTCAAATATCCATAGATTGGCTGATTTTATAGACATATCCAGACGGTTTTATTATTTGAAAATAGTAGACAAACGAAACAAAATAACCGATTACTGTGTATGCAACCTGTCAGCCAATGATATGAATCATATTGTTTTTTATTGAATTTACGACTGACTTTACCTTTAATTTGTATTAATTGCAAATCCGGTGTAGCACGACCATCATCTTTTTTTTTTACCAAAAGATAGTTTTGAAAACGCACCATATTTTATTTTCTCAATACACACACCATCGGAACAACTTTCACAGACAATATTATCCATTTTTCACTCTATTAACAACGTTAAAATCCTAAATAGCTGATAGCGTAGTCACAAACACAATACACATCAAACGATATGGCGACTATTGACTATTGAAATTAGTAGTAAAAAAAAATAATACCACAAAAAAATGATGGCCAAGCAAAAAGACACTGGCTTTTCATGCAGTTGTGTGCGTGATTTTTGTCATTGTATGTCAGCAAAGCCCACGTAGCTATAGGAACGCACACACATTAAATCCGCATGATCACGACTTACCACGAGAGCACACATACAAAACATTAAGAGATCCATAGTTTGTGTCTTTGCCGTGGCAAGGGCGGGTGGCGCTCGTGCAGCGATCGATCTTATCTTAATGATACCACCGGCACTCGATAGGTGGAGCTGATTTATGATTTAAGTTTTTCATGTTATTTTGTTTATTGATAAAATTTTATTAGATCTATTATCAGAACTAGGGTAGGCAGTGTCTTTCTGTCTTTATGAAGCGTCCGCCACTGGTCATACGTATTTACGCGCGGCAACACGCACACTACGAAACAAGTAATGTTACTATCAGAATCAGATTACCCCAAAAAGTTGGGAAATTTGATCAGAGCCTTTAGTACAGATTTTGCATAACTTATACTAGTGCCTTTGAGTGTGGCTCCAAACATTTCTGTTAATAACATTTTTTTTAAATTCCATTAGTATGGGTATTATATGAAAGGGCTTTTCGTGTGGAACACAGTTTGTGAAATGGATATTTTTTTAACTAAACAGTTTTAAGTAGGTACTAAAAGATAAAAAATAATAATTCTAAAATAAAATCGTGGGGCGCATCATACATAATGAAATCTTTCAGGCGAAGACCTCACGATTTTATTGTTGAGTTATAATTTTTTATCTTTTAGTACATAAAACCGTTTAATTATAATAAAATTTTGACCAATTTAATTATTGTGTTTTTAGTTTTTACTTAACTAGGGCTTTTCGTGTGTAAAACAGTACGCACACATAAAACAGTAACACACGAAAAGTAATTAATTTTTACTTCTTAATTAATTTTTTTTTTAATCACTTTGTTCATGTTATACCCAGTTTAATTAAAAAAAAAGTTGTTGTGTACAAAGCCGAAAAGAGGTGATTCAGGTCATCATTTTGAACAAAATGTACTATGAGGCCAACCAGGGATTCGCGAAATTCAATTCAATTCAATTAAATTATCAATTGGAACATATGTAATTTTTACATGCGGTTATTAGATTACATGTCATAATAATGTCAAATACATATGACCCTTTAAGGGTATGACAAATTATTAATTACATTGGGAAGGCTCATTGCTAAATTATCACTACAAAATTAAAAATTAATTGTCATTACAAAATCAAAAACAAATCATCATCACAAAATTAAAATTAAATCATCACTACAAAATTATATAATTTTATAATGAAAAAAAATCAACACAGTATTGTTCACAATAAAATCAACCTGACAAATGTTCGTAGAAATACAAACCAAATCCGGAATGCACCCCCAAGTACACCTGGAAGTCATTGACCTTGACTACAATATCATCGACCTTGATGGACCTTAAGTGATCTTGGACTCAAGGTCAATGATTTTGGAGTCAAGATCAGTCATTTATACTTCCACATCCCACTGGATAAAAAAATAAATGCAGCCAATCACCCGAAACTTGTAGCCTGACTTTTCAGATGGGTTAGTCGTCATTTTTGTCGCTTGCCTCCTGGACTATAGTGGCCTACTTGATTATCGTATGATATCTCTTTACGATAACCGCATCTGTTCCATGTAAAGAAGTGACGTATTATGACGTTCCAAATCAAGACACTGTCGCTCTGTCATAACCTAAGGTCATAACCATCTAATTATGATGATAATGTCTCGCTTTGGTACTTATCAAGTAGGATATATGAAAACATAATAATATGTACTGATAATCCCATGTCAAGGCAATGGAAGTATATTTCATTACTAATTTCAATATCAAAATGTGGGGGAAAAGTTTTACCCTTTACTTGCAACTTTTAGTCCTTATGGCGTCTGTTGAAATTTTGTGAATTTATATTTACATTGGAAGGCATTTTACATCAAATTATTAGATATTTTGTAATACTTACATGTGGAATGTGATGTTGCATTGTTTGTTTGGTTTTGCCGATTCACTGTGGCACCCGTTTACCACACAAACCGTCATTTTAAAATATAAATTATGGGAGCTGTTTTTATCACGGTACGACTGTGAGTACTGCCGCGCGCCGTTCGCGTACCAAGCTTTTTCAAGCTTGGTATTTCTTGCTTCACTTAGCGTGCTTGTTCTCGGTTTCTCGGCGTTATTATTCTATGTTAATTAGGTACTTACTCTAGGTTGAGATTAGATATTATTTGAGTTTTTCTTTCAACTTCAGACTTAGCAGTTTTAAGCAAGGAAGAGTAATTGAATTCCAGTTGCTTGTACTTCGAAGTCAGCTTGTCAAAATCCTGCAATATATCCTACAATCTCAATGTGAATCCATCCACAAAACTTATAGAAATGGGAAGTATAACTGTCCTCAGCAATGTCCAGCATTGCTGTGGACCGCTTAAATTGTGTGTGGCCTTTAGCTCATAATTTTACTCACTGTTTGTAGTTGGGTTAATGTAACAGAATATTCTGCAAGCTTGGATTTTAACTCCCTATTTTCTGCCTGTAACTGTAAGAAAGCAAAAATGATGTTTCATAGTCCGATTGTTAGCTTTATGGGATACTTTGATTCTAATCATTGCTTACGCTTCATTGGTGATCTTACCTCTGATATCGTGTTCTCTTCATTATAATTGTCCAAGTTCTCATATAAATCGTCCATATTAAAAACTAGAACGTACTCTACGTAAGAGAAAATTTAAATTAATAGTCTACACAGTACTCTTTTAGTTAAACAATGAATTAGAAAAACTATGAAATTAAAAAACAAAAATTACAATTTTCCTTCCTTCCTTTTTGTTTTTTCGCTGCGTTTTCGCTCCAACTTTGACACTGACAACTCAAATATCTTCTTCTTTTATGTTTTGGCGTCGCATTATTGTGCATTTGCCAGTGTCAAGTTTTTGTTATGGCGTTTTCGACATTCACGAGAAGTCCGCCCCAGTCCATATGGACATGTGGACGTATAGTGAATGGGGCCCATAATAGGGCCCACTGACCATCACGCCAAATGGATGACATCCAAATGAAAGTGGCTAAATCGGCTAATGTTCCCAATTTAGTTTGTCTTCACTTCATTTTTTACAGAAACATTGTTTGAAGATATAGGCACGGTAATGATATCTAACAGTAGTGTGACTCGGCCCTGTCCTTAAGAAACATACCTATAGAGTCACGTGGCCTCGCAGAGCGAACCACGCGCTAGGGCTGCCCGCCTTCAGTTTTTAATTTCATACTACTTACTCATTACCTACTTTAGTTTCTTTCTAGTTTTGTGTATTAAAATTACACTATCCCATTATATACCTACCTATAATGATGCAAAATTATTATATTTATTACAGAAAATAAATTCATTGTGAATGAATAAAGAAGCATTCAATAAAAATAAATATTGTGTTATTTGATGTTTTAGGGTTCCGTAGTAAAACGAGGTACTTATAACTTAGCTGTGTCCGTCCGTCCGTCTATCTGTCCGGCCGAATTTTAAAAAGACTTACACATTTACGAACCAAATTGGATGAAAATTGAAATTCTTTGCACATAGCTCAGTGGTCAATGACCTCTGATCTATGTGTGTAGCTCAGAGGTCTACTATGTACAAACATATTTCTTAGCCAATTTTGTTTTTCTAGCACTTGTTAGATTAATAATGTTATTATAATATTTAATAACGATTACAAGATGTATTAAGTAATATAAGACTTATTGGTAGCTAAATGGAACTGAGAAATACCATGACGTCCGAATGTCGGCCATTGTTGTTTACATCCACCATTTATTACACTGTGTGTTTACGAGTATAATGTGATTTCATAATGTTATAGATGACTTGAAACGTATCAATATTTGTTCTAATAATTCTAATAAGTATGAAATACAGCTTAAGATGACTTTATGTTTAACAATTGTGTAAAATGGAGGCTACCACCGTGCCCACCATCTTGCTCGTTCCCTATTGGTTGTTGGTAATATTTACATCGAGCAGTGGTGGTAAGGCATGGTGGGAGCTTGTGAAATCAGTATAAAACGGTCTGTTGGCGCGGCTTCGTCTCTTAATATCTCTTAGTTTTCTCCCGGTATTCTGATAATAACGTTGGAGTCTTGCTTAGCTAGTTATGCTGAGTGTCGGTACTTTTATATTCGAAGCCGAGTCGAGTGGACGTCGCCATGTTGCTAAAGTTAAGTACTTTGTGTAATATCTAAATTAAGGTGACTGATCATTGTACATTGTATCAAAAGATTATACTGATGGCGTCTTGAGTTTCTTGCCACTTCTTCTCAAAGCGTCTAGGGCCTTACGAACGTGGCATAATTATTTCAATACATGGTGGTACCCTCTAGGGACCCATGAAGTAAAGAATAAACAAAGAATACTTACCTACTTGTTTCCTTTACTAATTTAGAATCCTGAACATTAGATAAGTACCCTCACGAACATTTTAG
This sequence comes from Hypomecis atomaria, assembly GCA_964007245.1. Classification (NCBI taxonomy): domain Eukaryota; kingdom Metazoa; phylum Arthropoda; class Insecta; order Lepidoptera; family Geometridae; genus Hypomecis; species Hypomecis atomaria. The sequence continues at coordinate 17,432,989 of OZ023284.1, read as the reverse complement.
GATCAGATTGAAGAGTTTCTTTGTAATTATGTTAGAATCAGGGTTGCTGCATTAGTTTAAAGTAAGATTTCCATCCTAACAGTAATATTTTGGTAGAAAATAGATAAAGTAACCGCCTTTTTAACCCTGATCTAACACACTCAACTAACTCTCTCTAAAAATTGCTTTTTATCATAATCATCATCACCATCTACGGAAGCCTATTATAATACGTGTGTCCCGACATAATCTTGATAACTTATTTGATTATGAAAATACTTCAGGAAAAAAAGACTCTTAAAGAATTCAAGCAACCATAAACAGCACAATGTAGTTTACATTTTCCCATATTGAAAATAAGTACGTAAATTGCACGCTTACTAGTTGCAAACCTACAAGTTCGTTCGTCACTACGGCCGCGACGCGACTGACTGGTATACTTAAGAATGTACTAAGCTCGAGGCGCGTAGCTATGATTCGCGTTCCGACCGTTTGTATGAAGACGGAATACTGTTAGATATTACCGTAATAAAGGTAACCAGAAACAAAATGTACATTGAGAAAAATCCACAGACGATTTAGTTTGAGGGTAATCAGACAAGTCTCATAACTATTTTTGAGGCTAAAGCGCTCGCTGAACCAATGTAAAGTCGCTATTTCTAACGACAAAGTCGCAGACTCGTAACATCTAATAGATGTCAATTGATGTCATCCATTTGGCGTGATCGTGAGTGGGGCCTTTAAATATTACGGCCACAGATATTTTTAATGCCCGGGAAATACAGTCGATTAGCGCGATGATTTCCTTATTTTGTAAGTGTGCGCGATTAGTTCCGTAGTATATAATAATAATGTGTCCAAATCTAGTAGAGCTACACACATAGATCAGAGGTCATTGACCACTGAGCTAAGTGCAAAGAATTTCAATTTTCATCACGAAAATCACGAAAGTTTAAAAACAACAACGTAACCATTTTGTAAGTACCAACGATTTTTACTTGTGATGTTCTTATGATGTGATGTTCTCAAACCCTGGCTCAAGTCTGACACGCTTTTATATTATAGACAAAAAAAAAGACAATTCACGAAAAAATCCAAAACAAAATAAATCCAAACGCTTTTGAGAAATAGCACATCTATCATTATTACAAAAAAAATACAGGCCTAGCAACCACAGAGTTTACATAACACAAACTTATTTATTTTTGATTTGTAGGATCACTATAAAAAAATCAATTTGTCAGTAGTGAATTTTCCTACTGAGAATGGCACAAAATAGTTCACAAAACGAAGATAAGACAGGCCCCTCAGTGGTCTAAAATAAAGTAACGATGTCAATTACGCAATTCCCCTAATTATCGGGAGGTTATGACAAAGGGTAAAACACTGCGAAATTACGATTCGACAACAGCTAACAACAACGCTTTCCCTGTTGTTGGAATAGGCCCCATACACCATCAGTCCAAATGGATGACATCCGCACGGTTTTCATCCATTGGACGACATCCAAATTCTAGCCCATTGACGGGCGGTTCGTGGAAGACATCCACGTTACCACTCTCTTGACAGCCTCGAAAATATATTTGTCCCGAATATATTATAATTACCTACTGCGTGTAAGAAATTGATAGGTCGTGCATCATAAAATCACATTTTATTACTGCTTGGGACAACGCTGACTTTTATAATATTACATTGTCACGCAATGTACCTACATATTCGTGCGACATTTCATCTCAATTAGGAACCTAAATGTGCGTCTTCAAACTAGCAAGATTTAATTACAGATAGGGAGCGGTGAAACTAAAAAAACGCCACTGAATGGAACTCAACTAAATACTAAATGCAATCTAACCTATTTTTATTTACCCGTTAAATCCTTATTAGATTTATTTATTTATTTATTTATTTATTTATTTATTTGTCACAATTACAACTACCATTACAGAAATTCCAATGCGATAGTGTAAGTATAGGTAAGTACATTGGTAAAAATTAATTTTACAATCTAGCTACAATAATAATGATATTCTAAAATTATATAATTACAATTTTAATTCTAAAAAACTTAATATTATTTACATTTTATTTGGCTAACTGCATAAACCTAATTACATATTTGCATTTAATAGAAAAATAAAATCGAAATTTGAAATCTAAATCTAAAAATATTACAAATATTATACAAATTACTGTAATACAGAAAAAATCTCACAGTACATTTGTAAGTTTTGTATAAATGTTGCGTGTTTGTCGGCGCAAATGTCGATGTGAGCTTGTGTGGATAGGAGAGTGTTGAGGTGGCGTTGCGCGCGGCACACGGGAGCCTGCTCGCGCGCGACCGTGCGGGCCGGCATGGGGGAGAAGAAAGGTACGCATCCACTGCGGAATCGGACTCGATTTTCAGGCACAGTGAGGCGACTTGCTTCGGATAGTAGTTCGGGACAGTTTAGGGTACCGTTCAGTACCCTATATAAGGTTAGTAATAGATCGAGAGTACGACGCGTTTCTAAAGAGTTAAAGCCTAACGCTCCGAGGAGAAACTTTGAGGGATATAAAAATGGGTAATAGCCGTGAACTTTTTTGTATAAGGAACGCAAGAAACGTCTTTGAACTTTTTCCAGCATTAGCACATAAGTTTTTTCGTGCGGACTCCAGACCACTGAGCTGCTCTCAATCTTTGACCTGACAAGAGCAGTATAAAGCAGCTTTATAGCGTTAGGGTTCGTGAACTCGCGACAGTTTCGTGTTACGAATCCAAGCCTCTTAAAACATTCTGCAACTAACTTTTGGATATGCTCGTGAAAATTGAGCTTAGGATCAAATATAATACCAAGATCTTTTATTGATTGGGTTCTACATATTGGTTCGTTAGCAATAGTGTATTGGAAAGCAATAGGGCGGGTGGACCGAGTGAAGCTCATTATGTTACATTTGCTGATATTTAATGGCAATTTATTATCTAGGCTCCATTGATGCATAGCTGTTAAATCTTTTTGAAGTGAGCAACAGTTTTCTATAGATTTTATTTCATAGTAAATTTTTAGATCATCTGCATAGAGTAAGTATTGGCAGTTAGTCAGACATTGTTCCAGGTCATTCATCATAATCAAAAAGAGGAGAGGGCCAAGAGAGGAACCCTGGCTTATGCCAGATCGGGTGTAGTAAGGTTCAGAATCATAGCACCCTAGGCGGACAAATTGATTCCTTTCTTTCAGATAATTGGCAAAAAATTTAAGGAGTTTTGGTGCGAAACCTATGGCTTCTAGCTTGTGCAGCAGTACGTCATTATCTACTAAGTCAAAGGCCTTTTTAAAATCTAAGTAGATAACATCGACTTGAGTGCTTTTATCGAGTTTCTTTGAAATATAGTCGGCGAGGGTAAGTAGGGTTGTGTTAACAGAGCGGCCTTTGCGGAAAGCATGCTGCGCATTACTCAGGAACGGTTCCAGCTGTCTGTAGATTTTGGTGTATAGAATGCTTTCAAATAATTTGGCTATTACGGATAAAACAGCAATCGGTCTGTAGTTTTCGGCAGCTGTTTTATCGCCTGACTTGAAGATAGGTTTCACCCTCGACTTTTTCCAAATTGACGGATAGGTGCCAGCTTTAAGAGAGATGTTAAATATATGTGCTAACGGAATTGAAAACTCCTCTTTGAACGCTTTTACAATGAAAGTTGGGATGTTATCTGGACCCACAGAATTCTTAGATTTTAACTTATTAATGTGGTTTTTTACTTCAAGAGGGCTGATTTCGTAGATGTTTATCAAATGATTATTTCCCTGTATACCCGTTTGGTTATGGTCTAATTTAGGAGATCGATCTGAAAAAACACCATTGAAGCACTCCGCGAAAGCTTGGGCGGCGGCTCTTCCTGTATGATTTTTTCCGTTACTAGTTATATTTGATTGAAAACCGCCCTTTGAGTTAAGATCGGAAACATATTTCCAAAAACCAGCTGGGTTTTTGGAGAGATCTTCCTGTATCTGATTGGTATAGTTTTTATACGCTCTTTGTACTCTGTCTTTTAAATCTGTCCGTAAAGTCCTATAAAAGCTATAAATATAGCGATCTTTAGTACGCTTCCAGATTTTGTGGAGGATATGTTTAAGTTTTAAGTCGGCTATAATATGTTGAGTGTACCAAATAGGATAAGTCCTGCTAGGTTTGGTTCGACGGATTTTCTTTGGGAACGATTGATCAAAACAGCTATAAATTAATTTATAAAATTCTCTGACAGCATTGTTGGGATCGGATTCATTCAGCACTATATTCCAGTTTATGTCATTGACTAGTTTGTAAAGGGAACTAAAGTCCCCTTTTGTAAAGTTCCAATCTGTCGTACTATCGATATTACTAGGTTCGATAAAAGGGCTACTCTTTTGTTTGTCTACTTTTATTGTTATATCGAGAGGAGGGTGGTACCGGTCAGGTTTTTCTACAAGCCCTTCATCAGCCGTATTTACGCCTACCTCAGACACATTCTTACTCACCAGTACCACATCAAGTTTACTACCACATACATTGAATACATTGTTCCGTTCACTAAGATTACAGTAAGTATTAAAATATCCCATATAGTTATTTACACAAATACTAGCACTTTTTAAATTTAAATCCCCTAAAATTACCAGGTTAGCTTTACGTAATGAAGTTTCTATGTTGTCTTCTACTTTACAGCACCAGTCTAAGTAGACTTCGTCTTTGGCGGATGGCGGTATATACACCACGCAGGTATAGAATTCCTTCCCCTGGTGAGTAAATGATACCCAGAGATCCTCACCAGCGTTACTTTCGAGTTCCATATGGCGTCGGATGTCAAGACCTGGTCTCGCAGCAAGTAGTACACCGCCACCTCTCGATCCTTCTCGGTCTCGCCTTATAATGCTCCAGTCCGGCGGGATTAGTTCGGGATCATGAACGGATGAGTCCAAATTGGTTTCTGTGACGGCTATTAAATCAGTGCTGTCTAGGAGAGTAATGTGTTGTTTGAAGTGGGAGAGTTTGGTTTTTAAACCCCAGACATTTTGATAGATAAAAGTTAACTCACTTGTGTTGCAATTATTCTGAGGTCGGGTTTCCCTAGGCATTTTTCTGGCCGAGCATGTGAGGGAATCGTGATTTATTGGCACGCCCGGCACTTCTTGGAAACCAGTCGCAAACTTCGACGCCGGCCGGCCATGATTCTGACGTCATAAGCAGCTTGTAGGCGCTCTCAGGTACGGTCAGAGCGAATGATGAGTATCGTCCGTGTCTCAATTTCAATTTTTCTACATGGCAACCTTTATCTCCACTTAATTTTTCCATATAAGTCTTTATAGCCTCTGCCGTAGTTTCAGGTTTGAAAAAACACGCATGCATCTTTTTGGTTCTTTCTGCAGCCTGTAGGATATTGCTTTGATTTGCACCTTTTATTAGTCCTTGGCGCGTAGGACGCGTACGTTTAGATGTGTATACTTGCCACGGCTCGTTGTTATCTTTATCAGCGTCGAAACCAGTGGTTCCTTGTGATGTTTGCACTGAAGCTGCAACAGATTGGTGACTCGTTGATGGATCTGTCTGTGATACCGGCACTGGAGCTAGATTGGGGTCCTGTATGTAACCTGCGATCTGCAGCTGAGTTGTTTTTATTTGCTTAGGTGATGATGCTTTACTTACAGCGTCCTCCGCAGTACGAAGTATGTTATTATGGCGTTTTTTTTGAGATTCGTGAGTTTCATGACGTATTTGTGGCCATACTTCAGTAGATAAACTTTTTGCTTTGAACTGGGTTTGGAATTTTTCTTGTATGGAAACTAATATTTTATTATTTGTAGCAATTTCTTGCTCAATTATGGTGTTCACTGCTGCGATTTCTTTGCATTGTTCGTGGTTTGAATCTATAGTCATTTTTAATATCTGGTGTTCATCTGAGTACTCTTGTGTTAAAGCTGTAAGAGCCTCTACGTCATTTTTCAGAGCGGCATAGTTATTGGTGAGATTCGTAATGCTAGATTGAATTAGGTTGGTTGTACTGATTAGACTGGTCAGTAATTTGTGGGTGCTATTAATATTTTCATCTTGGGTCTGGAACTGGGTCGTTACGTATGAATGAAAGGATTTGAGTTCACTCAGGACTACAAGTTCACTTGGGCTCATCTCCTCTACGGTTGACTTCTTTGTTGTATTGTTTGGGGCGGTCTGGTGCTCTGAAGTCGTATTTTTAATGCTATTCTGAGCGGTGTTACGCGTGGTTGGAGGAGAATATGTATATTTCGGCCGCGATGTCGGAGGAGTATGTTTTACTCGAGCTATGTTTTCTGCCTCTATTTTCTTACTGCCTTTAGATTCCAAACATGGGACACATTGCCAGCGTGTTTTTTTGGTAGGCGACATTAATAAGTAACGTTTTATATCCACTCTTCCGCAATCCAGATCAAAGTTATTGAGGCATGATTTGCATGTAAGGTGTTGTCTAACTTTTATTGTCTGTTGGCACACAGAGCATACTAGTGCCATATTTAACTAAAGATATTATTTTATCCTCGTTGGATTTGCGCTTGAGACTGGTCACTGTGGGAGCAATTCGAAAAAAATCACTACCTACTTTCTTTTTCACACTGGGGTTAGCGCGACACGTGCGGTGCAGCTTCGAGCGATCCTTTTTTCAGCTAAGGGTGTACACGGGACACAGTTTGAATAACAAATGTTTTAAGTTGAGATCACAGATATGTTTCACTTTGAGTCGAATTCAGATGGTTTAAGAGTTGTTTTTGAAAGACACTAATTATTTTATTTTTGATAGAGTCGTGCGTACGTCTACTCCGGACGACTGTTTCGGACGAACTTACAGATTACTTACTAGATTACAATTGTTTGCCCGTGAACAAGGTAATAAAACCACAACTGTCAATACTGAACGAATTTCGGTGCGTGGACGTCATCCATAACTAGGATGACATCCTGGAAATGGATGGCATTTTCGACATTCATGAGAAGTTCCCCAGTCCAAATGGACGTGTGGACGGATCATGAATGGGGCCTATAATGGCGGTTAATATGCCAATAACGCAAAGCAAAAAATGTGAACCTACTTTTTATTTAAACTGTTCCATTATGAAACACTGTGCCGCATCGAATTAAAGGCCGCTGCATACGTAACGAGATAATACCTCGGACGGGACGTGAACGGGAACGGGACGTGACTGCCTCGTTCGAGACGGGAACGTGTTTTTAATGCATATGTACCGTAACAGTGATTCGGATCTAACTGTTGTGAAGAAGGAAAGGTAGATTTTTAATTTCGAAAATTGGCTTTAATTGCTAATTGTTCTAGATGACGAAGTAGTTAAAAATGTCCAACACTACTTTTCTCTCCGGAACGAACGGAATGACTGTGCATAGTAGCGGAAACACGGACGGGACGGGGCACGTGCCGGACGGGACGTGCTAAATATCGTTGGCGACGATATTTTTCCCGCCCCGTCAGTGTCACGTTCCCGTCCAGTCCGTGTCTCCGTGACATATGCGCTTCCATATACATTTTGTATGAAACGATATTTCTATTTCCCGTTCCGTCCCGTCCGTGAAAAAACCCGTCACGTATGCAGCGGCCTTTACTTAGGTGTTTAATAATAATAGTGCTGGTAGCTTTGTGCTATGTCAGTTGTGTCACTTGTCAACGTCATGTCAGGTTTGGTTTGTTTATGGTTTGGCCGCGCGCGGTTGGTGTGGTGTTTGTGGGTGGCGCTTTTGCTTTTGCGTTTTGCTCCGCCGTGAGGCGTACTCGTTCGTTGTCGAGTTGTACTAGTTAGAATAATTTTAGTGTAGAAATGGCTTATTTAAGTTTAAAAAATTAATAGATGGATTAGTGATTCGTTAATTTATCGTGTGCTAACAACTATCATAGTGAATGTGAACTTTGCTGTATGATTTCCATGCGATAGTGCAACAGGCGATTGAAAGTGGCCAAGGGCCCGTGTAAACAGAAGGGAACAAGCTCACAAGATGCCCACGGATTCGGAATGCGAGTGCGACTCGGTGTCGAAAGAATGGCTGTTGGCAAAGCTACGTTCCGACGAGAGGGATACGATATTGATAGACTGTCGGGGTTCTAACGAATATGCAGTTTCTCATATACGTTCTGCAGTCAATTTCTCGATCCCGAGTATTATGCTGCGGCGACTGGCAGCGGGAAAGATCGAGCTCGCATCAACGGTGCAGTGCAAAGAGCTGAAAGCACGGATCTCTCACTGTCGGACGCGCGGCATCTTCGTGCTGTACGGGGACGGAGCGCCACGAGATCCCGACTCCGTCCACGGGATCCTGCTCAAGCGACTCAAGCAAGACGCTGTGCAAGTCGTTTGTCTCGAAGGTCAGTACTAACAATAATTATACTCTAGTAAAAATAAGCTACTTATCAAAAATGTTAAGCTACAGGCTCCCAAGCTTTCATAACATCCTCTTGTACAAATCATTCCTCTTCGCACAGCAACTTTAGTGAAATTGTCAGCAAACATCTTAAGTTTTCTTCACCCAGCTCAAGTCTACCCTAATAAGACTTATCCTATTTTCTTATTTAATTCGAAATATTTATATTTCATATATATGATTTTTTTCTAGGTAAATCGTAAACATGTTTTGATGGTAAACATCACATTTTCAATTCACATTAATTTTCATAAAACCACTCCTTCACTTCATACATCTACAGTAATATGTTAATACGAGAATTATAAACTTGTATAATAAATCGTGATACAATTTCTGTGCAACCTGTAGTAAACCTTTTTTAAGGCCTAAAGGTAAATTTTGTATACTAATGTAAAAAAAGTATTACATAGGTAGTTTTTAATGGGGAACCTATAATCTCAATCCTTGGTCAAGTTGTTTGTAACCTTGATTACTGGTAAATCAATCATCCATTAAGAGCTTCTTAAAATAATATTCTCTTCTTTCATATCTATTGCTATGAAATGCAAATAATAAATATAATAAAAAATAGATTTAAAATGCAAATAACTTTTAGAGCATGAAAATGACTGCGCTATTATTATCAAAATTGTTGTCCAACAGTTGTTTTAACTATTTCGCCATCTCAGAGGCCTTTAGGTGGCTTAAAAACTCTTACACCAGGCCCATACGAACTTACTTACTTTAATCAAAATTGTTGACTTATTTAGTAGTTAATATTCAAGATCTAAGTGTAAAATTAAGTAGAGCTACAAAAAAGTAGTAAACGTTTCTATGCAAGTGTTCTTATTAGGAGCAAAATTAATAACTTATAAGATAATCCGGTTTTTATTTGCAGATTAAGAAATTAGATAAATAGCAAGAATTAAATTTTGGTTAGTTTATTAATAACAATAACAATTCATAATGTGAATGAAATATAGAGTAAAATGAATACTGTCCTACTGGTTGTACTGGCCTGAAGGGTTGCCCACCGTATAATCATACTATTAATAAATGGAATAGTTTTTCCTGATCTAAAAAATAATGGCTAAAGCAATCTACACTTTAAGCTTAATTTCCATTGATTTCTCTGAATTAACTTACTTTGATTCCCCACTTTTACTCATTAATGCACTAAAATATGTATGAATATAAAATGCAGGTTCACTCCTCAGAATATAGAAAAACAGTAACATAAAATAAAAAAGTTGTAACACATGATCATGATGGTGTTGAAACTGCATAGAAACTGCTAAATAATCTAGACACAAATGATACTTAAACTAATGATCAAATATCACATTGGATTGCATTAATATGGGGGATAAACTACAAAAGCATCCTAAGCGGAGCTTAAATTTTGAACCATATTTATGTGGTAATAATGTCACCTCATTTCAAACACCCAGTCCACTCTATAATATTATGTTCATGGTTCACTTGCAATATTTTCATTTTTTTTTTTTTTTTTTTTTTTTTTTTTATTTGAAAATCAATTATCCCCAACGTAATTAGGGAACTTATTTAACATATTTTGCTTATCAACTAACTTTTAAATGTAATTTTAACAATTTATTGTTAGAGTTTTATTCCGCGATAACATAATACTAATCGATTTGTACGAAAATTATATGTATTTGTCAGTAAAAAATTGAACATCCCGAAAAAACAGAACATACTTATGGGTCGAAAGACCCATACGTTGTTCATATTTTTTTTAAAATATGAACAATATTTTCATTCAACAAATAGCCAGTGGTTTGTAAATCCATAGAGCTTGCAAAATCAGTAAGTATCCCACTAGGGCACCACAGCTCTCCAAGGCAAAAATTATACAAATTGCAAAAATTATACTTATATTCAATCTTATCACATTGGCTTACATCATAATATATTTACATCAAGAACATATTGTTTGTGCCTCTAACCCTAGAGTGCGTTTACACACTCCAGATAATTTTTATGCTGAATAAAAATAATTCTGAGAGGTGTCCGTGAACCGCATCAAAGCTCTAGGCCAATCATAGCTTTCAAATCTATTAAGAACCAATCACATCTGTCAATCTCTGGAACCATCTGTCAAATTCGTTTCGATGACAACTAGCAGACCAGTCAAAGGCAAGATAAAATTTATTTACCTAAAAACCTCAGTAAAACTTAGCCCAATCAGGAGAAAAATTATACCGGTTGGAGTGCTTGAACTTGGCAGATTAATTTTTAGTCAGAACAATTTTTCGCCTGATGGATGCCCAAAATGGGTGACATAGACTTAGCCAGGTTAAATTTTATCTTAGTCTGGAGTGAGTAAACGCACCCCTGGACTGTGTAACATTGTAAATGGATCTTGTGATATCTGAAATAAAGTTTATATTAATACTATTGGCAACCTCAGCAACTAGTTCCTCCCAGCAAAATCAACCATAGGTTAGATATTGATACTCATTTAGCATATACATTTCAATGAGAGTACTCGCACTACTGATGAAAGAGACTTAGGCCAATAAAAAAGACTCCTCCATCTTACAGGACTTGACTCTAAAGTAAAGACTAAAGGTTCGAGTTTTCATTAAAAAGAGTCATTGTATTAAAAGACTATACAAATTAAACAACTGGAGTGGTTTTCAAAAAACTAAAAGACTAAAAGTAATAAAGTTAAGACAAAAAGGACTTGCGCTTGAGTATTACACCATGACTCATTGAAATTTCAATACATCAATCATTTTTGTATAATAATAATGTTTTCATTGAATTAATTTTATGTTTGATTTTCACGAAGGACTCGTGCTCGCGCTACTCCCACCCAGCCCAAGGCAATAAGGTGCTACCATGGCAAAGGAAAAAAAATTGTCAAAAATCAAATAAAATCAAAATTTGTTTATTTGTCAGAATATTGTCTTACAATGTAGATGTCTTTCAGTTTATCCCCTCAGAGTGAATAATCGGCCAAGTGCGAGTCAGACTCGCGCACGAAGGGTTCCGTACCGTATTGGAGCCCCCCTTAGCCCCATTCTTCTTGCCATTATTAATAGAGAGCAAAAAATTTCCTAAAAATCACATTTGTTGTATGGGAGCCCTCCTTAAATACTTATTTTTATTCTGTTTTTAGTATTTGTTGTTATAGCGGCATCTGAAATACATCATCTGTGAAAATTTCAGCTGTCTAGCTATCACAGTTCATGAGATAAAGCCTGGTAACAGACGGACATCGGAGTCTTAGTATTAGGGTCCCGTTTTTACCCTTTGGGTACGGAACCCTAAAAAGGGACATCTTTTTGTTGGTTTATCCCTCGGAAGAATGACAAGTAATTGAAGTATTGCTAAATTTTACTCAAATAAAAACTATGTTACAGCCGTCTTATTCATTTATCTGGCTATACAGCATACAAGAGAGTGAGTGGAACAAAAAAAAAACGCTATGTCTGTTGCATACGTCAAAATCACCAGTTGGAATGTCAAAATAGTTAAAATTTGGTTACACTTGCTCTTTTGTGTTTTTCGGAAATTTGAACCCTCTAGTTCCAGTAAGAAGGTTCATATTTCATATCATTTTACCTTCCTACTTTTCATCTTTTTGAATTTGGACAACCAAGATAGCTCAATGCTAGTTTCTGAAACCCTTCGAAATTACGTAAGTTCAGGTGTATGTGCATCTTTTTCTAACATCTTTTAAATTTCATTTTTAAAATGGGACAAAGTGATGTTATCTTTTGCTATTTTAGTACAGTTTCTATTACTTTAGATCTTATTCTATGGTTTATCTACTCAGAAGGCCCAATTAAAGGCGCCATCGTAACTTTAATAGCAATTGTTCTCTCTTTCAATGCAAATAGTGAAAAAGAAACAGGAACATTTTAAATTACAAATTAATGTTACGATGGCACCTTTAAAATTGGGCCTAGAGTGGAAATTAAATATAAATTGTAATTGACAACTGACATTAAAAGTGGTTAAAATGGTTTTATACCTCGCTAGGGGTGCAGGAGTTATCGAACCTTTCCCTGCTGTAATTATCCCACCTCATGGTATAAAGCTACATAGTATCTCAAGGAATTTATTACCTTATTAACCAACTTACCTCAAAAGTTTTACGCATGCTTTAGACAATGTTACAAATTGCACAGTTAAACAATGTTTAGAGCGTGTTTAAATCTTTTGTGGTAAGGTGGTAAATGTATAATGAATGCTAATGTAATTCTATTTGCAACATTCCTACCTATTCACATCCACAATATATATAATTTAATATGATCAGATATTTCATAATAATAATTCAGAAAGATAAAAAAGGCCCCTTTGTTTGCTATTATTTTTATTGAAAAAAGTAATTTATTGTATCTCAAAACTAGCAAATAACACTTATCTATTTTAATGTACTTTTTGTCTGCAATATGTAATAGCTAGCTGGCTCAATAAGAGTCAATTCAATAACTACCATTATGTAATCCATTACATGTACATCTAACACAAAACTTGGTATTTAATTAACATTTGAATACCAAATCTCAGTAACAATGCTTGTTCCCACAATTACAGTCAGTCAGCAAATTATGTCTTAAGTAACCATTAAAAGTAACACAGTAGGTATTACCTATTCAAAATTACTACTGGTTTCATAATCAACCATTGAGAAAAATCAACATCTAGCTGGTAATAATTATTACCCAACGGCTTAAGAAGATTTTTGAAGAGAATGTGTAAGGTTTAATGTTTTTATTCATCCATGGGATAGCATAATTGGTCTCGAAAAATATTCATTCAAAACTGATGAGCAAGGCTCTCGTTGGTGAATCAACTACCACATTTCACTGTATTCTGCCAGTGAAAAAAAATAGATTTCTAAAATCCAATATAAGCAGAATCCTAAGATAATAAACTAAGTTATGCATGTTGTTGATGTGACGCAATAGATAAGTTGCTGTGTTATTGAACATCAGTTATATGAAGGCACCAATGTAGGTATAGTTCCAGCAGTGGTAACAGTGGCTAGTTATGAGCTCCTCGCTTATTAATCAACCATAGGATACTCACTCTTTGACATCTCCCATGGATTTCTAATAAGACTGGTCGGAATATACCGCCTTACCACAAAGATTTAAACACGCTTTAAACACTGTTTCACCGTGCAATTTGTACTGTGAAACATTGGCTAAAGCGTGCGTAAAACTTTTGTGGTAAGACGGTTAATTTTTAATTTTAACCTACAGTAAAGACTAAATCCACTGCTAATGTCCACTGCTTGGTAACGGATGTTTGTGAAAAAGATGAGATTCTCGATAGGTATCGTTCTTCAATTCGCTTCAATCTGAAATAAAAACATGAATGAATTAGTCAAAACACTAGAGGTCTTCGTCGAAGTGGTCGCGTTATGAAGTGCTATAACCCGGGGCTAAGACCGGCGGAGGTCGCCGCGCCGGTAGCATCCGCCCCGCCAAACGTGGGAGAGGAAGTCGTCTACTTATTGTGCTCCTCAATGCGAGACGGCAGATTAAATCACACACCAGACACCAGGCTCGGACTCGAACCATAAAATACATGTTTGTTTTACTCTAATATCTTGAAGTACCTATCCTTCCGGGGAATCTTCAAATCGAAAGTGAACCGGTAACTTTTAGGTAAGCGTGTAACACCCTAGATCGCGTCGAGTAGGTATATAGGATGTGATCGTGAACTTATTGAGAGTAAAAAGAATCTTGTCAGGCATCTAGTTGTTGTGTCTAATAGATAAAAACATTGTTCCCAAAAGCGTGACAACCGACTTCGAATAATCGAGCCAAGGAGTGCCCTGGGCCCTGGGAGATCTCGAAACAATATTTTCTTTTTTATTGGAGCCGGTTAAAAAGTAATGAACTAGGTACTTAACTACATTTCTAGTTTCATGTATTATATACCTACATACATATATCTACAAAGTAATAATGCGTTTATTAACATCACGACAGGACTCGTAATAGATGTTGTAGTCGTCGGTACCTACTTAATATCACAATAAAGCTTAAAAGTGTTTCCACTTTTGTCGGCTAAAGCGTAAAGTGCAGTTCCATCCACCTCAAGTTCGAAACGGTAAAAGATGGCAAGTACTGAAGCGACACGTATCGTTAGAAGTCTACCTTTATGGCGCTGCTGTTTCTTAGTAACAGCATTCTAAACGGTAATGGGATACAAGCAACAAGCAAAGAAACTCGAGACGGCCATAATAAATCGTCCGATATCCAGGCTGGAAGAGCGGCCAGGCCGGATGTGCCGGCTCCATAGCTGCTGCTCGATGTCCGCGCGACGGAAGAGCGCCGCAATTTTATTAATAAGTTCCCGTTTCACGCACGTCCTGCCAATTTCATAAATGTGTACCTAACGCTTTGATACGGCGGACGTATTAATGAGTTCCTGTTTCTAAATGCTTGCTTTCATTTAGACGAGACGAGAGCAACAGATTTCATCACATCATTGGAAAATCTCTAAGGAAAACTGATACGTGGTGGGTCTGTAGAATTTGATATAGGCCGAATCATACAAGTCGACGGATGTGAAGTTAGCTACAAACAGCCATATCCAATCAACACGCAGCTTTACGTGAGCTTCAGTCGTAAATTCTGTCAGTATTGGATATTGCGTAGCTTGTAACTAACTTCCCATCCGGCCATCCGCCGATTTGTATGATTCTGCCTATACCTGTTTGTCGTCAAATTATATACAGATTTAGCATCTATCAAGTTCCTTTCAAGATTGTACAAGGATTTGATGAAATAATTAATATTGATAAACTTAAAAGTACTACAAAGAATACTACTTTAGTAAGTGTTGTTAAGTATTTTTCATACCAATTGAAAAAAATTACATTCTCAAAAGACACCGACAATTGAATTAATGAAAGTTAATTGAAATGATGAAATGAATAAATATTGCCTAATGACACACCGATAGTAGATACTCGTAACGTAAACCTATCCATTCACAGCGTATGAATTCGATATGAATATGGCGATGGTCGATCATAAAATAATAAATGGCACGTGCTTCTCGACAACAGGATGTTGTGAACTCCTCGATGAATGTAAACTGTTCGCCGGTACATTTATAACAGCGGAGGAAACGGTTCCATCTGGCTGCGGTTAGCGAATATAGAGCAGATTACAGAGGAAAACGAAATGGGAAAGGGAAGCGAGATCACTCAAAACAGGATAGCGCTGGAATTAAACCTCCGCCGCCCGGCTGGAAACAATTACGCGTGTGCACATGTCAGTGCAACATGACTAAACGCTCATAAGGAAAATGATAATGACTAAACCATCTAATCTACCTATGACCACATAATATATCCTTTCCGGTCGGTTGACCGTCGATGAGGCGTAGGTATCCTTATTTATGAATGTAAAGTGCTAATGAATGAAGAACAAACGAGTACATTCGAAGGTGTAGCATTGGCATTGACAGTTTTTATGCGCTGATGTAATGCCCAATCTGCAGATCATAATTCAGCGCCACGCATTGTATTCAGATTTCGTCTCGTTTCGGTACAGCGAGTTCGAATGGAATAGAACAGCTCGCTGGCTCGTTATGCTCGCGTGGTATGTAAGGTCGTCAATTTTGACTATTTATGAGGGAATAAATTATTATGAGAATGTCTTATTTCATCAGATGAGTATTTTATGTGCGTCTATACTATAAGTAGAGTTATCTGGTGATGCCGTCGGCGCCACTCTCATTATCGAGTTGAAATCGGGCCGACCCTCAATTAGTTCAATATGCACTGTCCGTCGATGTTTATTTATAAATGCGCGTTCATCGGACTCAAGGAGAACCACAAATGGCATGAAAACAGTTGTATTTTGTTGGTTACTCTGAGTCTTGTAAGACAAGTGAACTTGTCATATTTCCGGATGTTGTGCCAGAATTTACTTTCCGTTTGAAATAAAACCCTGTCCTTAATACATATATGTTTTATTCTAAAGTCTAAATTCATAAATTGTACGCTATCACTACATAGTATAAAACAATGTCGCCTTCCTGTCTGCCTGTCTTTATGTATGCTTACATCTTATTTTTTATTTTTTTTATTTGAATTTAAAACTACGCAACGGATTTTGATGCGGTTTTTTAAATAGATGGAGTGATTCAAGAGGAAGGTTTAAATTTTGTATAATACACCTGTGCAAAGTCGGGGCGGATCGCTACTTACCTACTAAACGCCTTCTACCGAACACAATAAGCCGCCCCTGTTTATAGAGCTTTTCTATAAAGCCATGAAAGCTATTTTCGTAATCCCGTTGTTTTAACATCTAAACTTCCATCCGCTAATTCCACGAAACTGAATCGAACTTTATCCCGTGACGTCAATGCTAACATTCTTGGAACATGGCTCAAAGTTATTGTAACATATTTACCTGCTGCCGTTCTATGTCTGGAGCAACATTATAAAGGAATCTAATTTCGGATAAAAACATCGCAGTACATCCCGACCACAATTATTTTGATTATACGCCCGAAAGCGATACAATTACCTACAGACAAAATAAAATGTCGGAAACAGAAAATGTGTTTTTTAAGCAGAACAAGATTAAGTTACACTGAATACTTCTATTTGCTATTATTAAATCGAAATTGCGCCTCATAAAATTGTGATTCAAAACTAGTACCATCAATGACTAAAACCAGATTAAGACAGACGAGCGTAATGGATTCTTAATGTAAAACACAAAACAGGCTTGGTGATACTAAGAATACCAACCGAAGGAAAAAAAAAACTGTTTTATTACACTCGTGCTTGAATCAAGAGTTTCGAGAAATGTACAATTTTATTCGCGATGGCGAAATAATGGTTTGCAAAATGTTACTAACTCGTTCAATAGATTTAATTGACCCGACTGCATTTAGAACGTAGAGTCAATAGAGCCCCATCCATGTGCACTCGTACTTTACCAGGCGCCCACCGACTTGTCCAAATTGGCTCAATTTGTCCCAACAGGCTTGATTAAAGTCTATTTGTAAATACATAAGGTTTTTAAGTTACTGCTGTTTCTGACTAGATGTTGAACGGGAACAAAATATCCTCATCACCACCTTTCCACGGTAATGATAAAGAATTACCGTGTCCTTTCTATTATTCGGCCTAAAGTACATCTAGTTACTTTCAGGATCATCGTCGTCGTCGTTTCAGCCATAGGACGTCCACTGCTGGACATGGGCCTCCTGAGCCTACTTTCAGGATATGACTTAGGCATACCTATGATCAAAATTTGGTTTCAAAAACGATCATCTGTCGTACATCTAGTTTGTTTAGTTTATTATTTTCGTATCTATCTTCACAATATGTATTATCACAGTAATTCTGTGACGTTAAAATCATGTGATGCTGACCTTTTCCAGCTCAGTCGAGAATTTATTACACTTTAGGTTGTTTGTAAACAAGTGAATCCTGCGTGGGATTTTCTTTTAATTAATTAATTGATTGTTTTATACAAGTATGTATATTTTATGATTTATTTGACTATTGGGCTTGATATAATTAGTGGAACAATGAGTGATCGCGTCGCAAAGTATTTCCTCGCTATTGTTTGACCGGATGGAGCAGATCATTGAGGAGACCGCAAAGCAGCATAATGAAGTGGTAGCTCGTGGCTCGGTAAATCGAGCAAGGTTGTTGGTAAACGGCGCGAGAAGGACACTGGACGGGCCAAGGCCTCCCGCCTCCCTGCTGCCGCCCAGGCGCCCACGCTCCACCACACACCCTGTGCTCTCCACATAGCGTATACGGCATAGAGAACCTTTTTAGTAATATCCTTGAGGCATGCCACCAACCGTGACCGGCGGACGTCTAAAGTGAACATTTTACGTCATTTTTCGCTTTTAGGCGAGCCTTCTGTGGGCAGCGCCTACCTTGTTTCAAGTTTTTTCTTGTAAATGTAATATTTACTTATATAATCGTCCGAAGAGGTGGGCGAGGAGTGGGTGTCGGGCTCCGGCGGCGGGCGCGTGCAAAACGATCACGTTCGTCATGTGGGTGTAATAGGCTGAAGGATTGGGTTCACGCAGCGAGGGCGAATTTTATGGAGTCCTTGGTAGCGAGGAGTCGTGCGGGGGTGAGGGGCCGGGGTGGCGGGGCGGGGCGTACGGCGGGTTCATTGAGTGCGGCGGATGAATGGGCCGCGATGAGTCATCGGATCGATGGCGGGCGCCCCGCGCCGCCGCCGCGCGGCCCGCGGCTGCGTGCTGCCGTCGCGGCCTCCGATCCTTCTCCACCACCTACCGAACTTATGAAGGCATAGACAGACTGCTCGGCCTATTATGTAGCGTTATCGTGGATGACGACATTAAACATACTTTCACGCTTGCGACCTCGTCTATTATTCTTTTCATTAAATTTCTGGCACATACTTTTTTGCCAAATGAAAGTGAATATAATACTGTTTCTTTTTACTGCTACTTATCGTCGCTATCAAAATTATTGTACCATAGTACCTGTGGGCCTAGCCTAGGGGACCTAGTACTTACCAATACCTATTCGCGTTTGATTTTTAGTGAATTCGAATCCAGGCTATTACCTAAACTGTAAAAAATTGAAAAAAAATTGTAGGCCCCGGTTGTTTTAACCGTTTAGCCATGTCAGAGGCCTTCAGGCGGCCTAAAAACTCTGACACCAGGGCTAGCCACCCGGCCTATACGGACTTACTTACTTACTTACTTACCGAAACTACAAAACCATTCTTGCCCAATGTTCTCAAAGTTAGCCAATAAGTAGTTAAATTACGAGCGAAATGTTGAAAACTAGGCAAGCCGTCGGCGTCGTTTACCTCGCTGCCAAGTTTTGACTGTATTGTATGACGCAACATCTGAGCTCAGTTTTCCACTAGATGTAATTATTTGCGCGGCGAGTAATTGAATCTTGTTCGATTCGCTGCCGAGGCGGTTAGAGCTGTTATAGATAATTATGAAGTGCAGGCTGAATGGCCGCCAGGGGCGTATTGGGGACGGCATTAGCATCACAATATTCACAATGCAGGCTGAGCGGCGCGGCGCGAGCTGGACGCCCGGAAACGGGTGACGGACGCGACGGAAACGCTTTGACGCACCTAATAACAGCCGCTGAACGCCGCGCCACCTGCTTTGTGTGGGCCGCACTTTATATTCCGAGATGTCGTTTCATACAACAAACGAGAGAGCCGAGCTAATCGAGCCGGGTATAATCCGGTGCCATCGCCGCGCTTGATTGGAGCACCGCTGCCCACGCGACTAACAACCATAACGAGATTAAAGATATTTGCGAAGATATCGCCGTCGCAAATAATGAAACGAACTAAACTGAATCTGAAGTTGATGCGTTCAATCACATGCCGCTTGCTGCTACATTCCATCTACCTACCGTACTAACACAGATAAATCTCATTCGGAAATATAATTCTTCGACACTCCACACTCGTAATCTGATTTTATTTCTATGTTCATAAAAATGTCAATGAAATATTACCTTATCTCGTATTAAATAACTAAGTACAAAACAAATCACCTGTTTCTACAAACTTACATTGTCACGGGTGTGAATGAAAGAATATACAATGAGATACGAAGTATGAATGAAGCTAGTTTAAAATGTACTTGGAAATAAATTAGCGTCAGTACGCGGCGTCATTTGCGTCAATACTTATCACCTTCAACACACCTATTAAGTCGAACAACATGCTCATTAGGTAACTTTAAATTTTTAAGCCATCGTTAAAAAATGCTCAATAAGGAAAACAAATCATTATAGTGATTATAGTCGTGTATCAGTTAATAAACATAATAAGTCTGGTCTTTTATCGGAAACTTGATACCTGCTTTCTGAGAAATATCATTGTATACAGTGATTTCTACTGAATGGCTGATGATGGAATTCTTGTAATAATACATCAAGTTTCTGCATCGATAAAGAAGCATTGTTTACGATATGTACCGCATCATATTCTTCAATAGATATTTGCCTGATGTGAGAACATCGCGCAGAACAAAGTACACTAAATAAAATGACATCAATATGATGTAGGGAAAAATTGCCATAGCGTTGGCTTGTTTGTCTTTGAGTTAAAGCGAAGACAATCCCGTGGCTCTAGCTCGCCCATTACGCTTTCTTTTCCATCACAATCAATCATTTATCCGGCAACATCGCGATCTGGCTTTCGTTTACCTCATTTCCAGTTTCTCGGTACAAGCATCCGTACACCCAGTTACTAACTTCGTAACTATTGCATGGCTGAATGAGTAGGGCTTTAGTAGAGCCTTTTGTCAAATACATTATGTACCTATAATTTATTCTAAATAACTATTATAGTTATGTTATTTTGTGATGTAATAGTATTGAAATGTTTTATTGTTTGTTGGCAGGTGATTTCGCGGAGTTTCATAGAGCCTACCCCGAATGGTGCAGCGAGGCCGGACCCCAGCATGTGCCACACTTGCCGCTCATGGGATTACGGTCAGTAACTGTTCAGAAATAAAGCTCATATTTCCCTTTGATACAAAACAGATTTCAAGTTCCAGACTTTATTCATCAGGAAATATAGGGTAAATAAATATGCTCGATGCTAATGCAAACGCTGTGAAAGAAATTTCCATTATAACTCGTATAACATGTGACGATTTTGTATGTATGTCTAGCTTGTACAGTAATTATGTCAAGAAACGACTATAACATAATCGCATTTTGTCGTTCATCGTAATAAATTACCTGGCGATATTCTATAACC
Source organism: Hypomecis atomaria (assembly GCA_964007245.1). NCBI lineage: Eukaryota > Metazoa > Arthropoda > Insecta > Lepidoptera > Geometridae > Hypomecis > Hypomecis atomaria. The sequence continues at coordinate 17,411,861 of OZ023284.1, read as the reverse complement.
AGTTCCAGCGAGATAATTGGCCGTTGGAACTGGCTCGTGGGAATTCGATTTCATGCGCGTGAGAGGCTCTTCGAGAGGTTTTCCTTAATCACTCGCTGGCCGTGCACCGGAAAGCGTCAATGCCGAACCGATTCCGGTGTACCGGTGCGACTGGATCATTCTTACTTTCTCGATGACGATCGCATTGATAATGGACTCAGCCGTGAGAAAATAACCAAGAAAAGGTAATACTTTATCAATATAGCGAGGAACCGCACCTCTCTAGATTCTTCCACGAGAGAATGTTTTCTCAGAACATCGATCAGAAACCTGAATTCGGAGAAGTGAATGAAGGAATGGCGTGTGTGAAGCCAGCTTTTCGCATCTCGGAAACGCGCTGTTCAAGCGATGACTAACAAACCATGCGGATGTGCTAACATCATGTTAACGATTAATTTTATTTGCTGCATACCATCTTAGACACACAATGCTGTGTTGTTATGGAATGATATAAAAGCTTCGTTTGACCTTTATTGTCAGAGAGCCCTCAGAGGTCACTTATACTTATTGGTCGCTGAATGGAAATGTTCCTTTACCTTGGCGTAGGTAGGTACCATTGTTACCTTTGTTCTTGAATAATGAGTGCAATATTATCATTGTTCGTCTACTCTGAATGTAGTTTCTTAGATATTTTCTTAGATTAGTAACTTCCGCGTTTTGTATTTATTCTGCTTAAAAAGTAACTTTCAATATCTTTATGAAAGTGTAATAGATAGTTTTTACACCCATTAGTAGAGTAGGGTTATATGTTATCCTGTGAGAATTATCCTTATTTAGATTGCATAGAATATATAGTTTGTAACATCATTGTCCTTCAAACGACCCGGATCCGCAAGGTCAAGGACGCGCGCTAAAGGTCAAGATAAATCATTGTAGAGCCGGCCGCTGTTTATAATTGATTGCGATATCTATACAGATTTGATAATAATTTATGTATCGAGACGTAAGTCGGAGCGAGGCGTGGGCCGCATCCAATCGAGTAAACAAGCCACTCGGTTCGCAGTATCAGCCGATGACAGAGGACGTTAGTCATATCGCGCAGGTTCCTTCCTACTCGATCTTTGTTCCTTCCATGACACTCGTGGTATGTGCTCGAGTGTTTACTACCATGACGAATACAACCTTAGTTATTTACTTAGTTACTTGGTACCTACAGTGAGACTCGTTAATAGTTACAATGTGAAATATTCCATTCATACCAGTAAATATGAACGAGGCATTTGTTCAGCTGGATCTATCGTTTAGTACGATAGCGCTAATGTGAATAAACACTGTGACTAAAGTAGCGAGCTATACATAATAATGTATATGATACCTATACATATATCACATGTAGGTTCTAGGTAATCTGTAGTGTATTAACAACTGTAAGTGTCACCTTGATGTTTTGATATTGGGACATACGAGTACTTACTCTTACCCTTATTTACAAGTTAGTTGCGATCTTCCTGGTTTAACGGCAGTCTTGTCCAGGTGTCTTCCAAGATTTTTATTTCTTTACATGCCTTTACGGGCCTCATGGCTGACCTGACAAAAGTGTTTTACGTCGTTTACGCTTCCTAGTCAAATACGTGTATCCGTTAGTTCGAGTAGAATGCAATTTGACAAAACATTAATTCCCGCACCCCTCATAAAATAGCTTCACCTTGTCGCATTGCAGGCGGTGAAAGAGTTTGATGAATAAACTCATTCATAAATCCTATTCACGATGTCGATGTAACCTCGCGCTTAGTCGCTCGCCGCTCACAGATTCAGCAGCAGCTAGTACGAGTATGCCGTCGACTGCAGAATAAGTAACTCCGATCGACGCCGCCGCCGCCGCCGCCGCCGTCATAAAGTATAGTTACCTAAACACGTACATAATTGGTGTTGCATTAGAACCGGTGAAACTGCGCAGTGCTGAATGGAGTGCTCCATTCATGCAACATACGCGCGTGCGCTCAACGAAACGTTCACTTCATTGTTACATTATTGTTTTTCAATGCGCAAAATCGATTCGATAGCCATGAATGTAAATCGATAACAACTAGCAGTTTGATATTTTTTACTCAAGTTTCATTGAGAAGCGGATAAATTCGAACCGAATTCGCAATCACAATAAGACGGGGACGATGCGAGTACAAGCTTGAGTTTCTTCCGTCGAGTATTTCATTAGCGAGAAGAAATTCAACATCCTGCGCAATTTCGACGTTGTTCGTAATAACGAACTCATTTATTTTCGCAAAATGTTAAGATATTCTTCCTCGATTGTGGGAGAAACAAAGCAAAATGTCAGCTTTGAATGGCAAACGATACCTATCAGTTGCGAAGTTTTTTCCACCGACTACTTGATTTGTTATCATCTATAGGAGGGTGCGTGGGCTCGCTGGCGGCTCCCTTTCGCGATATAGTATCTATGCTATAAATAGAAGCATTCTTTATGGCGTAAATGTAATAAAACCCACACGCGAGGCTGGCAGCCTCGGGCCGGGGCTGCGGGCTGCGTCGCCTCCGTGGGCTCGCAGCGAACCTCACCACCTCCGTATTTAACAATCAAAAACATTTCTACCAACTGCGTAATGTACGTGGGATAGTAGATATAGTCGCCATAACCCGGAAACATCCAAATGTCATGGAGAGTACACGAGTATCGATTCAGAAATAATGTTATAAATCTAGCAATTTTGGTAAAATATTTAGGAAACTTGCCTATGTAATTTATTTTGCATGGCTTTGTTTAATTACTACGTATGTTCAATTGTTCATGGTTCATTTATAACTTTTTGAATATAAGTTAGGCACATATTAAAAGAAAACGAACCAAGAGGTGCTGACATGGTGAAAGAGAAAAGAAAAATTCTGACAACAATAGAAAATAGAAGGGGAAAGATGTTTGGCCACCTTGTACGACATGACAATCTAATGAACATCATACTAGAAGGAAAGAGAGGAAGGGGAAGACCACGGAGGGCATTTTTAGATCAGATCAAAAAAAAGGTAGATGTCATGTCGTACAGGAAGGGGAAGACACTGGCCGAAGACAGCAAGTAGTGGAAGTTGCTTCACCGACAAGAGCATCCTGAATGAATGAACATGATATTATTAAAGCTTGAATTGTGGCGCTAGTAAATGACAAGATATACTAATTCAATTCAACTAACTCTACGTACCTAATAATTCTTTCTTTCGCAAAATTATCAATGTAATATTTATTATAGTCAACAGTTGAATGGAAGCGGAACAAGTGAAGCATTATTTTCTAATATCGAGCCATTTTCATGTTCCCAATAATGACGTGGTATAAATAAAGGTTAGATGCCCTGTGATGTCGTGGCGGCCACATGGTACTTTGTTCTTTTTAAAGTTATTGGCGTAGTGGTTGGGCTCGGTGATCCGGTCACGCGATGACCCTCGACACGCTTCGGGTCCCAGGAGTTGACGTCAGTCCCTCTCACGTCATCGAGTCATGTCTCAAGCGGATACGCTCTCGACAGACTGGCTCCAAGGATGCGCTTTCACCGATCAAACCTGGCTAACTCATTTCAAGTTTTGACAACATCAGCATAAGATTGAATATACCAGATTGTCCCTATAACTGTTTATCACGCAACGGGTTGAATTGGAACAATTTACATGTAATTTTCAACACATAATAGATATTGTAGTGATGTGTCTCGGGGCGTCTTTGTAGGCTGCACATTACGCTGACGTAACTAAAACCTTATTCATCTGCAACTGAATCACACATTTTAAAGAATCAACTTCACAAAAATGAATCATCTGCTGTAATTAAATTAATTACAAATTCCTTCCTGTTTTATTGTTTCCATCTGAATGACCCTCAAATGGAATTAGGTATTATGTCGCTTATGTGATAAAATCTGACTAGTCACAATGGTTCCATTTATAAATAAATAAATATTAGGAGACATATTACACACGGTCTCTGACACCAAACTAAGCAAAGCTTGTCATATGGCTGCCAGATACTGATATACTACATATACATATTTTTAAATACATACTTATGATAATACCTAAATAACAGCCATAAATACTTGTCCTGGGTAGGAATCGAACCCACGCCTCTTTGATCCCGTAGTCAGAGTCACTAAGCAAGCAGTGAGCCACCACATAAACAAGAATTGTAAGATGTAAATGTCCAAATAACTTCAAGTACCTAGTGGTTGACAGAAATGCATAGATAAACACATGTACATAGAAACGTGCATCCCTGCAAAGAAACATAAACCAATCTGCAAAAACTGAGTCTATCCATACAAAGTAAACACATATTTATATATTGTACATTAGGTGTTATCAAAAACAATTACCAAAATTATTGCCGCAGAAAATTTTTTTTTTTGTTCCCCAGTGTGATGTTTCACAGCGCAGCACTGCGCTCAAACTTTTACGGACAAGTTGTAAAAATATTTTTGGCTTTTTGCTTTAAAGATCTTGCAAAATGGGACCGGACTGTGTACAGTAGCAAATCCATTGTAATATGAAAATAAATGCGCAGAGTAAAACAAGCGCATTGAATGCTTGATTTGAATGGAATTTAATATTTTCTGATTTGATTACTGTTCAAGGCCGCCATCACGCCGCCATATTTAACAAGCAATGTCAAAAGATATTTATGATCCGAAAATTTAAATTTCTTTAAATGAAGATTCTTAGGAAAGAAAATAATAGGAAAATCATTTTCCAAAACAAATAAAGCAAATAATTGAATACTGTACAAGGTAATGGCCTAAGCTCAATATATTTTTGCATTATCTCTTTTACACCGAAATCAAACCTATGCCGATACAGATATGAGTGCGAAGATGCCGATTGCCGATGATGGTCTATAATAATGGTCTGATAACTTATACATATCCATATACTTTATCCAGATAAAATTCGTCCGTCTTGGCGGTAGAAGTTCTTCGCGCCGCGCCGCTGAAAGCTGACAAGCAGGAAGTAAATAAATCGTTTTAACTTTAGGTACATTCTCTTCCTAATTTGTGTGCCAAGTCCAACAGTAGCCAGTTATAGTATAGGTATATATAGATCCTGGTGGTCGTCGCAAGCGGCAGTGGCAGGTTTATCGGCTGACGTCACGCGCCTGACGTCAAGGAGCTCGTGAGTTCATTCACGAATTTATCCGTCCACGGTCACGGCCGTTGACGGATTACTTGTGCATATTTTAACTCACTTTTACTACTTGCACTTGTATTACTGATAGAAATGACAGGTTAGCTTAGGTTTCCTTACTGTAAGCCAGCAGGGATAGCTCCAGTGTCGAGGCGACACTGAAACCGGACTCAGCGTCAAATAGGTACATGTCTCCATTGCAGAATAAGACGTAAAAAAGACGTATTGCAGTATGTAGTGAAGTACATTACGTACTAAGTACCTATATTTTTATTTTTTAGCTTTGGCGAAAATATTAGACAGGCATATTTCAATATGCTAAATGTAGACTATCGTAGTTTGTTCATTTATGACATTATTTAGCGCAATGTACTAACTATCATGTCATGTCTTATCTTTGATGTCGGTCCAGAAACACTAATTTCAGCCAATTAAATGATACACATAACCTGTTTGCATAAGGTCGTTAACACATTTACATACAGACAGGACGTTGCAAGGTAGGTAAGTAAGCAACCAACCAGTATTATGAGAATCTCATTAAAAATATACACTTGAATCTTATTTTATTATTTTATTTATTTAAATTCCATAACATTGATCAAACCTTTCGTTCAAGTCGTAAAGCGTTCGTGAAGTCACGCCTACATAACCTTAGGAAGTTTTAGCTAATTGAGAGCTCCCTTGTTGCGCGATTCTTAAAATAGAGCGTTGTTAAATTTACCTCTCAGTATACAATATACATCGCGTAGGTGCAAGAGTGGCCTGCGGCCTCGACACACTTGCTAAAATATAGTATCAACCGGCGTTCGTCCGCGACGAGGTGAGGACGGAATACGTATGAATATTAAACATTTTGAAGCGCATCTTAATCGAGTCGACATAAAGTCGCGTCGATGCTCCTTTGTCCGGCCGCCTCAGGTCGTTAACAATCCTGCGAGGACGGGAACGCGCGGCGCGAGGCTCGCGTCCCGACGTAAAAAACCGTCCCTCGCAGGCGGTCATTGGCAGCGGGTGGGTCGAGCCGCATTCCTGCGCGCCGCCGACGAGCGCACGCACTCGCACGCCCACACGCACCGCTACCCGCCTGCGCCGGCCGCTGCGCCCGCGCCGGTCCCGTCCCGCGCCAAGCTCCTTCATTCAGTGTGACCGTTTGCAGTATTGCCTACTGTTTTAGTAGATTTTCGATGTAAATTTGTTAGTGTGGTAGATATTCAGTAGTTTTTGAGAAATCAGTAGATTTCAGTAAACTTCCTTTTCTCGCTGGGACTCCCAAGTCCAATGCGATTTTCTAGGATGTACTTTTGCTGAAGGCAGAGGCTCTGCACTGGGCCCTCTCCCTCAGCATGGCGATTCTGGAGGACGGCGAGGTTACTCTTTTCACTTTTCGTGAAGTTCTGATCCTTTGTTCAGCGCTGGGATCCCGTCCTCCAAAATCGCAACCCTAGAGGGTGGGAGGGAGTGGTGGGGTCGCCATCGCGGGGTACAATTCTGCCCTGCAGTCCTTAAAATGCAGTATGAGCAAAAACGCGGTTTCGAGAAAAACGCGAAAAACTTTTTGATTTGTTTTTTTTCTATGTTACAAGGTGTTATGACGTATGTTTTGAATGCCATTGGGCGCATCTGAATTCGAAGAAAGACTTCACGAAAGAAAATACGCACTTAGATTATTATATGATAAATAAAAACGATTTTGAAAAAAAAGTTCCCAAAATAGAGCAGTTACTACACATAAAATTAAGTGAAAAAGTTCGCATAATCAGATTAAAATGCAGTAATTTGAGTTAGTACTGCAAAATTATGCGGGACATGTACTACTTTGCCGTTTAAAATGCAGTATCAGATTTATTTTACTGCATTTTAATGTGTCTCTTGAATAAAATGTAGGTGCAGTAAGTAAATAATTATTGACTAAATTACGTAAGCTACTTATTTTATGGAGTAAGAAAGAGTATTTCGATCAAAATATTTTTTATTAAAGATATAGTAAGAAATCAACACTGCACTTCAACATCAACAAAAATCAACACAATCACTTTTTATTATTATTTAGACTATTATAGTTCAGACTTTTATAACATCACATAGCAATTTGGGTTAGTCGCACTCACAGTATAGAGGTAGTACCTAATTAAAATTTAAATCACTTATAACATTTATGATTAACACTGCCAATAACCAGGGCCGAATTCAGAGGTCTGGCCTCGGGGCAACAAAAGAGTGGCTCAAAATCAATTTCAAAATAATATTTATCAGACTAGGGAGTTGATACTTCCTGACGATGGGTAGTAAATTGCAAATGCTTATTAGGTCTATTTGGCATTTGATTGATTGCCTGATTAGAGTGAACAAATAAAGATCTATGATTTCTGTTTATATTTAAGAACAATATAATCATGTTTGTACAAAGTACTTTAGGTAAAAGTAAAACAGTGAAAAAAATATCGAAGAAAGAGTTGTTTACAAGTCGGATAAGTCGGAAATTGAAAGGTTTTTTTCCCGAAGCCTCTGTTTGAAGGGACTCCTCTTTTGTGGAGGCCCAGGGCTGTAGCCCCGGTTGCCCTCCCCTAAATCTGGCCCTGCCAATAATACTTACGAGAAAACTGAAATATGCAATGAAAACTAATGAGATCTTTCAATAGAATGGCTCAGACATACTTAAACACTTAAATAACTATCTAAGAACAAAAATCATATTCTTCTAAGTTTACATAACAAAATAAATGCTCTCCTTCCGTATGTTTTAACTATCTATCTATTATTCTACGTAAGCACGAAGAGCTTCAAAGATAAACTTATTGAGGTTCCTCGTCATCATTTTCGAAGGCAAAGTTTTCCTCACCATCGTCGGTTTCTGAAGTAGTTACTGGAATATTTTTCCAGAAAGTAATTCGGTTTTCAGGCATTAATGGCCCTAATTTCTTAATTATGTCTAGTTTTCTGGTAGAAGGTATACCCTTGGGCTGAGATCTCACTTCTGGTTTAGGAAGTTTCTTGGATTTTAAACAGTTTAATTGGCTGTATTCTTCAGCATCAAAATCTGTTTTGTAATAAAGACAGTATTTTCCTCTCTTTACCATGATTTCAACTATATCTTTTAGATATATTCTGTTTCCTGAACGATCTTTGAGTTTTTGCTGTGAAACATGAGACTTAAATACAAAGAAATCGGATACTTCCAACTGTTTGACATAAGTCTTACCCGAGTTCGACTTCTCTATAGCCTGGCAGAAGTCTTGAAAGTCATAAACTTTGTTTTTCTGCAGCGATTGCTCGACCTTATGGTGAAATGAGTCCGCAGACATAAAAGTATGTCCGGGTTCAAAATACTTCAACACTATATTTGTAGCTGCAATGTCGCAGCTATTAATTATGCCCATCAAGAAAGTCATAAGGCACCAATTTTTGTTCTGGGCCGAGCAATTATCGAGCCATATTGTAATTGTTACGGCATCTCTTCGGCTTAATAAAAACACCCGGAAAGCACTCACCAGGTCCTCTTGCTTTCTTCCAGAAATTGCTTCATGCCAAGCTACAGCATATACTGAGTTGGTGCTTGTGTACTTCTTAAGAGGCACAAAAGTTTCGTTATAAGCCACTAATCTAGGGCAAAATATCGCACTTTTAAATGAATCCAATCGTGGAAGCATTATAACCTTCTGGAGATCTGCAGAAACGTAAACGTCTTGTTCTGTTGGAACCTTCTTGGCATCTGAATCGTATTGTTTCCGAGCCTTCGTGTATTTTTCTTTGTGGTTAGCATATCTGTTGCATGTATCACAATCAGGATCACGTTCTTCTTTTACGTGGTGAGGATTGTGAAGTTCAAAAACTTTACACATTTCACATTCTTCGTGGCCAAGCTTGGTGAATGAAATATTCATCACGTTTGAGACGTGATTTCTGTAGGTTTCAAAGCAGCATTTGACCTCTGGGTGCAGTTTTAAAAAATCATTATGCATCATCTTGATAGTTAAATCACTTGGCAGATATTTTTTGTTTGGGGCATGTGCTCTTCGATAATGATGCACGCATGGGTTGAACGACAATACATGTTTTGTTAATAAGTCTTTATCAACTGCAGCTATCTTCAAATTTCGACCATCTCTTTTATCTTTTTGGTCTGAAATATCCTTTGCTATTGTTGACAAAACGTGCCGATCATTTTTCTTATCGTATCCCAAGGTGGTCAGAAAAAATGTTCTGCATACTTCGACTTTTTTGTCATCTTTATAAAAATGGTACGTGTGAGTAACTGTGCGTTTTCTTGCGGTTTTTGTTGTTTTGGAACATTCGTTAGTATTAACTAATCCCTTTAAAAAAACTCCTCTAGATTCCCAATTCATAGACCAGTAATCAGCATGGATGGACAATCTTTGATCCTCAACAAAATTTATAGAACACAGCTTTTTGCATAGGTTCTGACAAGGTGGTCTCATATAATATTTTTCAACATTTTTTTTTATCTTTTTTGCTGAGGTTTGTGACGAACTTGTTTTCTTATTTTTTCTTTTTACATTACTAGGACCCTCGCCGATGTTTAATTGAATATCGTCTGATGAACTGCGTCTTAATAAAGACGGTGGAACGTAATCTTTGTCTCTTACCGAGTCATCAGAATCTTCAAAAGGCATTTCAGCTAACTGTGCAGCTAACTGTGTCGTATTCTGGAAAATCTCTGCTGATGGTGGCAAACATTCAAACTCAGTACATAATAAATCTTCAATTGTCGAAATGTAATTGTGACTTTCTTGTACCTGAGGTGATTTTGTTGGGACTAGAGAGGATTGGGCAATTTCGAATTCTGCTGGAACTATTTGTACTAGAGCTGGTTGGATCAGATCTGGTTGAAATGTAGCTGAATGTTCTAAAACTAATTGCGGCGAAGCTGATTGCGGTGGAAGCAGCGGTTGCGACAAAGCCATTTCTGTTAAAGCTGATTGTGTTGGAGGTAGGTGATTCAAAGTTGGTTGGAAATGATCTTCTGGTTTTGTAGAATTCATTTTTACTGGTTGGATGAGCTGGTTGTTTGATAAATCTTGGATTAGTTGGGAAAAGTCGCATTTCTGAATATTGTCATAAGAATTACGAAATTCAAAAGATACTGCTTTCATTGCTTCAAGTGATACATAATGCGACCAAATATCTGTATCATTAAGTTTTCTTTTTAATGGCAACTGTTGGTTATTTTCTTTATCATGGTTTGCGCTACCAATAACCTTATCTCGGTGCTTTATTTCGATGGTTTGGTGATCGGCTTTGTTTTGTAAATTATTAGCCAGGGCCAAAATTTTACTCGACCTGGAACTCATTCTTCTTGTGCCTATAAATAAAAAATATATTTAAGTATGTTTAGTGAACAATACAATTTCAAGTGCTTATATTAAATTCTATTATTTCTATATATTATTGGGTTGTTGTGTTTAGATTTCATCTTTTCTCATACCTTTATGCCACAAATTAAAATAACAATATAATTGGCCAAGTGCGAGTCGGACTCGCACACGAAGGGTTCCGTACCATTATCTATAAAAACGGCAAAATCACGTTTGTTGTATGGGAGTCCCTTAAATATTTTGATCTTGTTTTTAGTATTTATTGTACAAATATTTTTGTTATAGCGGCAATAGAAATACATCATCTGTGAAAATTTCAACTTTCTAGCTATGACGATTCATTTTGAATTTCAATTTGTTTCTTTACAGAAAATGTCACTTACAGCACTTAATGCTAGGAGATATAGACAGATTTATATAATTAACAAGTTCATTAAATGTTAGGGAAATAATTGTATCTATTCGGTGCGGCAGCTTTTATTTATAGGTACATGTACCATCTGGCTGTAGGTGTAGTAAACCACCTAAATAGACTGTTATACTGTTACTGGTATTTGAAATTTAATCCGATCAGCAATAAAACATGTATAATCCTACCGCTTAACTCAGTCCTCGCCTGCGCGGGTACAGGGGCGACAAAGGGGACTGAGACAGGTACGGGCTGTGGGGACCCGCCGCCCACACCCGTTTCAGTCCTGTCTCAGTACTGAGTTAAGCGGTGGGATTATAACCAATATTTCATAAAATAGAATTACGTGATCTATCATTGTACATTCATGTCAATGTAACAAGTATTATGTAAAAATGAGGTCTTAGAAATAGGTGATAGATTTGGATAATTGCAAATGTGTTATCATAATTTATTTACAAACCTTAAAAACATCGAAAGTACCACAAGTAGCCACGCACTGTCGACGTCCTCCTTCCACGGCGTTCGGCACGCGACTGATTGAGCGACAAATACTAGCTAAAATGCAGTAGGAAACTCCACGAAAGCAGCGGAATACAATGACTTGATTCGAATTACCAATTAAAATGCAGTAATTACGACTTATACTGCAGTTTAGGCTGTAAAATGTTATTATTTAAGTGTTAGATATTATCGATTATACTGCAGTAAATAACCAAAATACTGCAATTTAATTAGTAACATTGACAACAAAAAGTAACTTATGATATAAATAAAGGACAGTTTTATTAACTTTACTGCATTTTACTTTGTTTTGACCGTAAGGAAAAAATAGGTGATGCCATCTTAAACACCGCGTCTTAGTAACTTACTGCATACTAGTCTGTAATCATTTTGAAAAGTAATAAAAATAAACTTTGCAGTATTCATATTTTCAGTACATTCCCTATTTACTGCATTTTAGTTTACGTGTTCACCATATTTTTAAGGTTATGTTAACCGTTTTTTTGTAGCAGTGACGACATTTACTGCATTTTATCTGGGAAAACAAAGCTATTAAAATGCAGTAATTGCTCTTACTGTATTTTAGATAGTTTATCGTTACAGTTTGCATAAAACATTCCTAGTTACTGCGTTGAGGTAGTTGTTTTTTACTATCTTGTAGTTGCGATAATCAAAAACCGATTACATCATTCGATTCCTTATGGTGTGCTCATTACGGATCAATATTTAACTCAAAAACGTCAAAAAGTCAGATACTGCGTTTTAAGGACTGCAGGGCAGAATTGGGGATGCCAGAGGCTTCCCCGCTAGCAGCCTAGCATTGCGTTTTCGGAGGACGGCGCGGCATGGTAGATTCAGTATAAAATAAGTTACGTCAGTAGATTTCAGTTGAAAAATTAGTTAGGTTTAGTGGTGTACATGGTTTTGAAAACGGTCACACTGCCTTCATTAATACACGGCCGACCGTGTCACGGCTTCCGGCCTCCGCCCGCGCCCATTCAAATAAGAATTGTATTCGCATGAATTCGATGCCGTCGCCCGCTTACACAATGCACTACTACAAGTACTCACTATGTTGCGCATTTAAATGAACCATTCTCGTTCATTGTTTTAGCCGAGCGACATTCACCGTCTCGTTACATCGTCGCACCTGCGTGCCGAGGATATCGAGGCTTGCGTAATAAAAATACGCGGGGTCCGTTCACCTACGAGCAGGCAGAATCAAAGTAAAGTAGTCGCCATTATCAGATCGGTCGGAATGATGGTGCGTGGGCGGGCTCCCTGAATGGCTGTATGGATGGTCGGCGCCCACGCGACACCGCGCGCCGCGCACCGGCCGCGGCAGCCTCGTGTCTGCCACATTATGTGATATGTGGACGCCATAAACGACACTTCGCCCATCGCCACTGGCCACTGAAAATAAATATTTCGAGGGTCCACTCACGCGAAGTTAATCCAATTATTTTCGTGCGAGTAACTGTCTGCTACAGTTCATTGATGAGAGACTCATTTCATATTCAATGAGCATTTGCCCAACTCGTTTGCTAAAGTGGACTCTAATAATACTGCTGATTTTCCAGTTTTTGCGTCTGATATCTCAAACGATATTAGAGTAGGTAAAATCATTATGTATATCTCAGTTCAAGGTTCAAAGACGCTAACGCTTGTGAAATATTCGTCAATCAGTGGAGTGGAAGAGAACTGAATGATTCAAAATATGTCGCAAAATATGTACTTAGTGGTGGCTACTTAGCAAGTTGGATACTTTGTCGCAACTAACAGATTATGACTAACTAGAAGATTATGATCAAACTTTACTTCATGCAGGTAACCTGCAGAAACGCCATAAACAATTTTAATTGTCTCTACACGTTTTTGGCAAGGGCAAACTGAGCACATAGCGTCAATATTATAATACTTTTATCTATAGGTGCGAGTATGTATTATATTATTGAATTAATAGCAGGTACACATTGTATAAAGGAAACATACTGAAAGCGTTTATAGTTCAAGTTCTTGCTAGGATAAGCTAAAGATATTAAAAAGTGCTTAGTTATTATATTACTATACAAAAGTCTCAAAAAATATCAATTTAAACATCATCAAAAGCATCAATTCAGTCTCATGAATATCACGTCGATATTCTTGTCTATTGGCCGCGCCACACAAGTTGGCGGATGTGAAGTTAGCCATAAGCTGCGCAATATCCAATCCTGACTGAAGCTCACATTAAGCCGCACGTTGATTGGCTATTGCGCAGCTTGTGGCTAACTTCACATCCGCCAACATGTGTGGCGCGGCCTATACCTAATGTGATCGCGCACTGCGAAACAAAGGCGTCAATCTCGCATGTTTTTAGAATTTTATTGATAACGGCATCGAAGATTTTGATTCCCACTTTCAACTGCAATTAGGTATGAAAATAACAATGATTACTATAACGTAATAACGTATCTTCTGTCGTTCATTCATTCAACATTTTTTCCAAAATGAAAGCTGCGACGTTAATGAGCGGCCACCGCGGCCGTGGGTGTAAGTCGCAGTCGGGTTGAGCTCACTAATTTGATTGCTTTCAAAACAGCAAACTGAATGGCGTCGGGACGATTGAGGGCGAATTTGGGAAAATGGTCGCGTGGGAGGCGGCGCGTTGGCGGCGCGGGCGGCGGGCGCGCGGGGGAGCGGGCGGCGCGGCGAGGGCGGGCGGCGTGAGGACGCGGCGCGTGGGCGGCCATTGAGCCGCGGGCGCGGGCAGGTGGAGGTGAATGGAGGGGCTGCGCCCGCCACCCCCCACCCCCGGGCCCGCGGCCGCGATCGATCGCCCTCGAGCCCCGCGCGCCGCCGCCTGCCGCCTACACATTCCTTTAAACCTATGTGCATTTTCATTGTTTCGCGACCCTCAACGAACCTCGATTTAAGGATTGAATCAAATCTCTAATCTGAATGAGAGAAAAGCTTTCATAGGCAGAAATCTCGGTTACTTTGATACAATCTACTATCGCATTACGAGGTCCGAGGTCTGATGAAATCGAAGTTGCCTACGCAATAATTCGCTTCCAGTTTATTGTATAACTTGTCATAAACATTGAAATATAAAGGGTTCTCGTAACAGCACAGCTCCATGAATGATTGATGGTTTTATGTAGGGCAGATGTGGGTTTAGGAGCCGCCTTCTGGGTCTGGGCCTTCGTAATGAGATTAACATTTTCATTTCGCTTAGAAGTTCTGACATAAGTCGCCGTAAGGCTCGCCTTTTGTACAATTACCGCTACGCTACTTAATATTTCACATTCTTTCTCTTGAGAAATATAGAACGCAAAGTAAAATATCAGTGTTATCCTAACGTTTATGTTACCCAAAATTCTGCTATTTGGGTAAACAACATTTTAATTCCATGTCGCTATTTGCTTAAAATAAGTACCTACCCAATTACTTATGCTGAAAATATTGATATCTTGTTGAAATTTCGTGCAACAATCCGCCTTCCATTTATAATTATGTTCTGTATCTGGCGCTGTTTTGTCATATTTTCATTTTCCTATGCGATACTGTAAAAAGCTTTTATTTCTACATATTTCCATCAGTACCCTAGCTCCATTGAGAGTATTGTTCTTCTATAAAAGCACATTATAAAGTGTCCGACTAAAAATATCCAATTTACCATGTTGCTAAAGACTGCAACATGCTGAACGCCGCTTTTGTCTTGTCTCTAGTAAAATACAACACATATAGATATGATGATTTCGCAAGTCTTTTGCAATCCACAGAACTCTCTAAAATGCTTGTTTTGTTTAACTTGCAGGTCTCTCCGGATCTCGGGGTCGGGGTGCGAGGACGCGCTGTCGTCGGGCTCCTCGTCCGAGTGCGAGGACACGCACACACACATGCAGCAAGAGTTCCCCATCGAGATCCTGCCTAACTTGTACCTCGGGAACTCCACTAACAGCGAGGACTGCGACGCTCTCGCTAGGCATAATATAAAGGTGAGATAGAGACACACACATAGGTAGCAGGAGTTTCCTATTGAGATCATATCTCACTTGTACCTTGGCAACTCCACTAATAACAAGGATTGCGATTCTCTCGCTAGGCACAATAAGGTGAAATAGAGACACTCACACACATAGGTAGCTGGAGTTTCCTATTATTGAGATCCTGTCTGACTTGTACCTTGGCAACTCCACTAATAACAAGGATTGCGATTCTCTCGCTAGGCACAATAAGGTGAAATAGAGACACTCACACACATAGGTAGCTGGAGTTTCCTATTATTGAGATCCTGTCTGACTTGTACCTTGGCAACTCCACTAATAACAAGGATTGCGATTCTCTCGCTAGGCACAATAAGGTGAAATAGAGACACTCACACACATAGGTAGCTGGAGTTTCCTATTATTGAGATCCTGTCTGACTTGTACCTTGGCAACTCCACTAATAACAAGGATTGCGATTCTCTCGCTAGGCACAATAAGGTGAAATAGAGACACTCACACACATAGGTAGCTGGAGTTTCCTATTGAGATCCTGTCTGACTTGTATCTTGGCAACTCCACTAATAATGAGGACTGTGATTCTCTCGCTAGGCACAATATAAAATTGTAAAGGTGAGATAGGAACACTAACAGGTAGCAGCCCGAGAAGCATGGCAAAGAGACAAAGTGTCTTTCCACCATTATATCCCTTCGAAGAGGAAATAAAGTCACACATTAGGTATAGGCCGCGCCACACATGTTGGCGGATGTGAAGTTAGCTACAAGCTGCGCAATAGCCAATCAACGTGCGGCTTAATGTGAGCTTCAGTCAGGATTGGATATTGCGCAGCTTATGGATTGACAATGACAACTGACATTAAAAGTGGATAAAATCGTTTTTCCCTTTGCCGTGCTACCCGGGCTGGAGTTCCTAAAATTCCCCCTATTTTCTCGTTACGAGTATTATAAGAAAATTATAGAAATAATGCTTATTCAAAATATATCACTTATTCACAATATGCTGCTGTCTTGTACGGCATGGGCTCTGTGGTAAAAAAGAATATAATTATGCTATTATTCATCATCACCAAATTATTTCAGCCCCTTGCATGGCATGAGCCAACTATTACTGATCTGTATCAGTCTCATCCAGGTGTTGCCGCAAAACTGCTGAAAATCGTCAAGCTATCGTGTATGCGTCTACCGAGACTGCGCTTGCCGATGGAGCCGCATGGAGCTGATGGAGCCCACCACTTGGACCTAGAGTTTTATTATTTATAGGCCAAATCAAACTGCTTGACGGAGAAGTTAACTCCTCGCGCAGCTGTGAAGTGAGCATCAGTTAGGATTGGGTTTTGCGCAGCTTGTAACTAATATCACAGTCATCAGGATTCGATATCTGCCAGATCTGGCATCTGTCAGACTGCCACCTTGGTTCTCCTAATACTAATAAAATGTTGTTGATGTTTCCAGTACGTGCTGAACGTGACGCCCGACCTGCCCAACACGTTCGAGGCGCAGGGCTGCGGCATCAACTACCTGAAGATCCCCATCGCCGACCACTGGAGCCAGAACCTCGCCGTGCACTTCCCGCAGGCCATACGCTTCATCGGTTAGTATAAACGCTGACATTTCATCTTTACTCTCATGTATTTATTTATGTTGGTCAGGTTTTCCTCTGTCATCAATCATGTTAGTTATTAGAACAC
Source organism: Hypomecis atomaria (assembly GCA_964007245.1). NCBI lineage: Eukaryota > Metazoa > Arthropoda > Insecta > Lepidoptera > Geometridae > Hypomecis > Hypomecis atomaria. The sequence continues at coordinate 17,394,778 of OZ023284.1, read as the reverse complement.
TCATGTTAGTTATACTCTGGTATAGGCCAGATGATATAAAATTCAAACAAAATCTGGATTTTCATCCGTTTTTGCAATTCAAGTTCTCGTTGCTTCGGCATTTTGTGTAATTCACTTCAAATACTTCACAAAATAAAATACACACAATGTCTTAGTAACACGACGGAGGTCAAAAATAGACTGGCGATTTATTTGAAATTTCCTCTTAGAGTCACCTGAGACACAATTTGTGTACCAGGTGTTTTATGATACCTTCAATATTCACTATCTATTGTTTAAAATAAACGTTTGATATTGCCGCTCTCACTATTGTTTAACAGATTAGTTATTATTCTAATATTTTATGAGTTGCACGTGTTTTATGGGGGTGCCTAATACTTTTGGCCAAGGCTGTATATAGATTTTTTTGAATTGTTTATTGTAAAAAGATCTCTTTGTTGATTGCATCTGTCTTTCAATTGTATACAATACAATTTTACTATAATTTACTGTGACGTAATTATCACTGTGCTGCAAGCTTTGATGAATTCAGAGAGATGTGATATGCGATGGTAGGCTGCCACTGCGTGTACCTCGCCAGAGGGATAATAGATGAAAGGATTTGGGTGTGTGACGTCGCGGGAGTGCCGAGCTTGGTCATCACAGTCACGATGGCGTAACATAACGAGTGTGTGCGGGTGTGGGGGTCATAGAATTAGAACTAAAGTGATAGAAACCATACTGAAATAGCCAGAGATATAAAAAAAAAATATGTGTTAGAAAAAGATGCACAAACACCCGAACTTACGCATTTTCGAAGGGTTTCACAAACTAGCATTGACTGACCTATCTCGGCTGTCCAAATTTAAAAAGGTATAAATTAGGAAGGTAAAATCATCAGAGCTTTGAAACTTCTTACTGGGTTCAAATTTCCGATCATATCGCAAAAGACAAAGTGGAACACCTTTTAACCATTTTGACATTCCAACTTGTGATTTTGACGTATGCCGACAGACAATGCATTTTTCTTGTTCCACTCACTCTTGCGTATGCTGTATAACCAAACATGAATGAGACAGCTATAACATAGTTTTTATTTGAGCAAAATTTTGTAAGTATTCTATTACTTTGGTTCTAATTCTATGGTGGGGGTTTATATGTGGGCGTATGAGTGCGTGGCGGGCGTGTCGCGCTCGGTGACGGTGACGTTCCTGATGTGTGTATGTGTGTGTGTAGAGGAGGCGATGTCGGCGCGGTGCGGCGTGCTGGTGCACTGCGTGGCGGGCGTGTCGCGCTCGGTGACGGTGACGGTGACGTACCTGATGTGTGTATGTGTGTGTGTAGAGGAGGCGATGTCGGCGCGGTGCGGCGTGCTGGTGCACTGCGTGGCGGGCGTGTCGCGCTCGGTGACGGTGACGCTGGCGTACCTGATGCAGCGCCACCGCCTGTGCCTGCGCGACGCGTTCGAGCTGGTGCGCGCGCGCAAGACGGACATCGCGCCCAACTTCCACTTCATGCGGCAGCTGCACTCCTTCGAGCGCGACCTCGGCCTGCACGAGCACGCCGCCTCACTGAGTAAGGTCTGATTCTATTCTACCTCACGTACTTACACAACATAATGCGCCGCCGCACTAACCGCGAATCATTCGTTTTATGTATCGCTTTGGTCTGCCATTGCGCCTGCTGTCAATTTATGTATCCAATGCAGCGGAATGACAGCTTTACGATTGATCGATTTAGTTTATCAAGATCGCCGATTAGGCGGATTTTTTGTCTAATAAAAACGACATAGCAAGTCGATAGAAACTGATCCTAAACAAAAGACTGAAAACTTTGAGGGTAATGCAGGCAGTGTTAACGTGTGCGTGTTGTGTCGCAGGTGTTGGAGGAGCTGGGCGTGCGTGAGGTGCAGGCGCCGGACTCGGGCGTGGAGGGGGGCGCGGGCGCGGCGCGGGCGGCGCCGGCGCGCGCGGAGCCGTGCGGGTGCGCGCCGCCGCTCGGCGTGTCGCCCGACTCCGGCATCGAGTTCGACCGCTGGAGCGCGGCGCGCGACACGCCGCAATGACAGTTCTTCTCCCCGCGCCGCCAGCCCCCCGCCTGAGCCGCCCGCCGCTCCCCGCCGCCCCTCTAGAGCCGCGCCGCCCTACACTTCACCCGTTCATCCCTACTGGATGATACGCGTAACGAATAAATATGACTACTTATAACACGACATAGCCTAAATATTGCGGGGTCTATGATGTCAAAAAAAGTGTTTTGCTATCCGAATCCCGATGGCAACTTTTTTTAAAGAATCTTATATGGTAAGTTTGTCTATTTATTAAGTATGCACATTTATTCGCACGTCTATCGTCCTCTAAAGGATTTCAAGTTTAATTAATATTAATCGATGTACAAATGTTACACTACCCGCGTTCCCGGGTCCATGCCGTTGATATTCCAAAGTACAAAGCCGCGTCGGCGTGTAGTAGCGGGGCCGCGCCGACCGCTGGCGGCCGGCGGTCGAGCGTCCTGCGACGAGTATGGTGTAGTTATTTGTTTAACAGCACGTTTTATAAACATAGTTGTTCGTGCACGCTGCTAACTAATTTCACGTGTAAAACTAGGTAAAGTTACATTTCTAGCGGTGCACTTCGTTGTTATGAACAGAATGTTTAGTGCCACAGAACTCGTAGACTAAGAGCATACAGTTAAGAGTATATATTAAAAATGTACTTTATACATATTTGTTAAGTCAATTTTTATAAGTTTGATATCGATGTATTTAGGGTTATAGTTGATACATAAACTTAAGATGCATTCCTGACTATGAAATCTTCCACTACGCTATGCATTTTCGTCTCTGATGGATTAGTTGGTGTCCTAGGTAAGTAGAGGAGGCGCGGCTCGCGCGGCGACCGCCGACTCGTTTTGTGCCACATTAAATCCAAATTATTAGTTTATCTAGATATTATTTATAAGAATTTGAAATCGGTTGTTGAATGGAATACAATATTTTGTAACTGGGATATGTATATTTTTCATATAATGTTTATTAACATGGGCTTCTGAAACTCTTCCATTGTTGTTGATTAATTAGGTAGAATGATGGTGTTCGAATGAGAGAGTGAACGGTATGTATAGTCATAGTTTATCATTATCACGTGTATTAATATATTTACAATTTGTACTAAATGAATATTACTCGAGGATGGCTGACCACTGCATTTGCTTTTTACATACCGATGTAATTTTTATGTTAGTGTGTAAATACCACAATTCAAGAGAAACGTACGAATATTTTATTTTTGTATTGATGTTCTTTAATCTATCGAAAACTCGAATAACATTACTTTTAATTTGAGTGGTCAGTGAATACATTTAGTTAGGATATTTTAGAATTTTGAATAATAAAAGTAAGTATGAGTCTTGATAAGACTATTTTTGTATGATCGTATTCTGTATAAGACATTGAAGTACTTGAGGTTTACACGCAGACGGTCGAATAGGAAATCCTAACGTCTCATTTTACCCCATGTATTGGTTTCGTAATCTTGGCAGATATTTTTATATACAAATCTAGGAATTATCGTGAAAAATGTCTAAACAAGTGGCAAGCTTTAATGTTAATTGTATTATTATAAATATAGTGAATTGTTGCTGTAAACTTGTTATAGATAAGAATCGAGATATGGCACACGTCGACAGATGCCATCGTAATGTTTCTGTTAGCGTAATGTCTCACTATGTATGTGTATGTGCCGCGCATGCGCAGGAACCAGACACTTGCATTTAACATACTGTCAACTTGTCTAAAATGTATTTTTAAGATAGTAACACCAAAGCACACACTGGCTATTTTTCATAATAGATTTGTGTTGTATCTTCTGTATTACGTGTACTTTCATGTAACTAAAATATTTCGATATATTTGATACAAACCGCCTTTAGCCTTTTAGGTATGTAGTTAAATATTCCTTGTTTGCACTACCTGTACGTAGGACTAGGAAAAGTTATATTGTAGTGCACAAAACCTAATCAATGGTCCACTGGTGACGATGACCTAATGACACGCGTACACTTCTAATTATGATAATTAATAATGATTTAATGAGAATGTAAATAAATTATTGTAACAATTTTGTTGTATCATAAATTTCATGTTATCTGAAAATGTTAATAATGTTTTAGAAATATTTTAGTGCTTTTTCTTAAAGGTACCTAAAGCCATAAGGCGCACGTAATATTAACCACAAACAAGAATATAAACACTGTTAATTGACATGTTTGTTTTATTTAACATACAAAAATAGTCGATTATTTTTGAGTAGAAAATATAGCACCAAAGCAACTCAGGGGTCTTAGGGTTTTCGTTCTAGGTACAGCTCGCATCAACTGGCCAAATGGCCAATAACTAAACCAAAATGGCGTAGTCTACGAATCTGTAGAATAGGTCAAACAGTCCAGGACGTGCGCAGTCGCTACTGCGTACCATAGAAGAGAGAAAGAAACTGTGCTGCGTATAATAGTTTTTTACAATAACGAACCCGAATCATACAACTTGGCGGCTGTGATGTTAGCTACAAGTTGCGGATAGCCCAATCCTGACTTAACAGCTGCGCGAGAATTTTCCCCAGCTTGTAGCTAACATTACAGCCGCATGATTCGACCTGTATACACCTCGAATGACACCAAAATAATCTCTGCTTGTAGGTACCTAATCTTTATTCAAATAGTTCAGTTAAAAGATTTCCAGGAAAATCGGCTCGTGGCCATTGCCACGACGTTGCCAAGTGACGTCAGATGGAGCAAAGTGGTAACAGTGTGGTAGCCTATACGGTAAGCGGAGCGTGGGTGGTCCGGCAGCATGGTGGGAAGCCAAAGTCGTGGGTCGTACCTGTCGGGCTAGTATGCGCGCCACGAATTACTTCGTAGTGACAGAACGAGCATGCTTTATAGCGGACACGATTGACAAAGGACACCACGAGGCAGAGTCTTTTTATTAGAAACTAGCGACCCGCCCCGGCTTCGCACAGGTGTATTATACATATAAACCTTCCTCTTGAATCACTATCTACTAAAAAAAAATCCGTTGCGTAGTTTTAAGCTAAGTTAGATATAAGCATACACGGGGACAGACAGCGGGAAGCGACTTTGTTTTATTCTATGTAGTGACTAGTTGACCCGGTGACCTTCATATCACCTTTATCTGTCACACTAATTTCGATAGCGTTTAGCGCCACCAATGACCAGATACGGCAACCTTTACATGTAGGAACTTTGGAATTTTGTACGGGAAACTTAAAATTGATGTTTTTATTATTTTTCGCGCAATTTTCTTTCATAAGAACCTTTTCCTGATATTGGCGAAATCGGTTTAGCCGTCGTGAACGGCGTGATCCCGTAAACATGGGAAATGCATTCATTTTACAGCCAAGCCACATAACATGTGGCTTCAGCCACATAATATGTGGCTTGGCTGTAAAATTATATTGACTAAGGTGTAGAGTTTGTGAAGTAAAAGCTTGTATAGTTACGTCATGTAGAGTTACTCGTAGAAGCTTGGCTCTACATGAGATCTGACTTTTTAACAAGGCGAACTGTAATATCGTCTTGGCTTCATTTCACATGAAAATGTTTTGTTGGATTTCACTTCTTTTTGTAGTTTACTACAAGGAGTAATTTAATCGATTTTCACATCTCTAGCTTCAAAACTTGCGGAAGTCTCATACCAACTTTTAATCCCCAGTTTTAAAGGTTAGGGGGAGATTTACTAAAAATCTTGAAATACGTGTTTTATTATTGGTATAATGAGGCCCTTTATCAATTTTTGGACATCTAGCATCAAACTTTGCAAAAGTCCCATACAAACTTCCATCTCCCAGTTTTAGGGGTTTAGGGTGATTTATTAAAATCTTGCTATACGTGTTTCATAATTTATAACAAGATGTCTTTAAAGCAATTTTAAGACTTCTAGCTTGAAAATTTGTGGACGTAATTTATGGACACAATAATTTTCATCACCTAATTTTCGGGGTTGGGGGGTGATTTACTAAAAATCCTAAAATACGTGTTTTATTATTTCTAACAAGGGGTCTTCATATCAATTTTCAGACTTCCAGCATAAAAAAATAGTACCTAGCATGGCAAAGGGACAAATTGTCTTTCTGCCAAAGTGGAAACAAAGTATGAATTGACAACCTACATTAAAAGTGGGTAAAATGGTTATATCCCTTTGCTATGCTAGAGGTGCAGCAGTGCTGACTGAGGCCGAATATTATGTGTAGTAAGCTTTACCATAGCGTGGTCTACTCTGCTTACATTTCGGTTCATTTTAAATTTCTTATCTCTAAAATTAAATAAAACTCAATTTGCTTTAATTAATTTATTTCTCAAGATGTAGATGAAATACAATAAAATTGTTAATAACATTACATTTACATAATATGTACGTGTAACAACTAGGTAAATGTTTCGAATACGATGCTCCGTTAAACTGTTTATTGATACAGTAAATACTAGTCTAACCATAAAAATAATAAAAATCTCTCCTACAAATAAATCTCAATCATTACTAATTGACTATCGTTGGGTGAATACTGAGAACACTCTCAGGAACTAAGCTACGAGTAATTCTAATTTCTCGAATAGGCCTCGCGTCTTCTCATTTCATTATGTAACTCTCCGTATAGTTCATAAATAAACTTTGACATATACAAACAGGTGTACAAAACCTCAACATAATACTATAGGGATTCCACTACCTACATTATATACAAAGGGTCGGAGTTGATATTTTATATTACGCAATGTACATTCTACCTAGCAATAATAATGTAACCGTGTAAAGGACAGTGTTGTGACCTTCGGAGCTGCCAATTGTAAGTCTCCGATTAATATTGGCTCGTTTGACGGGTTTCGGTAAGGACCGTGGGTGGGTTTTTATTGTGACACCGTTTTACCTGGTTCAGATTTTATCTATCAGTTCCATCTTTATATGTATCAGTGACCGTAGTAACTGTAGACGTCTGACATTTGTTTATAGTTCTAGTGGACAAACTCGTCCAGAGGAGAAAGAAGAATCCTGGTCCCGAAATAATTTAAGCTAGTAGTAGTACTTTAATCTTTTAAGTTACTACTTGCTTACTTAACATTATGTAAGAATCTGGAAAAATGGATAAAAGGAAATCATCGTATAAGTTAAATATTAATCAAAACATTTTTGGGTTAATTTGCACACGCATAGGTAAGCGGCGGGAAAGGTCAGTGGCAAAGTGTCCGCAATATTATCACTTTTATTTATCCCTCTTAATCATAGTAAACGTTTAGCTCAAGTGAAAGACGCCGCCTACCGAGCGTGGTCACTATTTCGTTTGAATTAACCCTTGTATTGCATTTGCACCTTTTGCTTCATTGACAGTACATTTTGGCACAACTATGTGCTTAAATTATTCTCACTTAAAAAACTTATTTACAACAAGGCTCATAAATATCGATTTATTGCTTTCGTTTCCATGATATTTCTAGTGTTTTATATGTAATAAAGATATCAATTGTTAAATAAAGATTAAAGCAAAATCTGTGTGTAACACACTATAAATAGCGAAGCTCGTTAAGGAATGCAATGCAAAATACATACTGAATACATCAGAAAATGGTATATTGCGTCGAAAGTTTCGAATGACGTGACACGGGTCTTATTTGTGCATCTATAACTTTGAATACCGTTTTCGACGGATCCAGTGGAAACAAAACAATAATAAAGAAAACATTTTCTTTGGAATGTTTCGAAGTTAGTAGAAAAATAAAATTAGCGACAAACACGTGTGAGGGTAGAAACATCGATTGATAACTAGGTACTAAGGATAAAGGCACCCGCCGATTCGGATATCATCTATTGGTCCTCCGCGAGTATCACATGGCTATTCAAATATAATAGTGTATATGTATAGCTATAATAATGGCACAATGGTCAAAATTTAGCTGCTTTTTGAAAGTGCCATCAAAATAATACCAAAATATTTATACCTAATAGGTACCCTAAGGGAATATCAAATAGAATAATACCATAGACCAATAAAATTACTCTAAATGTCATACATGTTAATCTGGTGTATCAGTGGACGCAGGCAACAGCAGGGGAAGAGTAACAAATATGTATTGTTATCGTTACTGTCAGCCCACCGTTGGAGATCTCAGAGTAAAATCATTGCACTAGCTGCTAAGGCGATTTCTTGTAAACATTATTAGAAACTAACATACTAGTAATATAATTCTGTCTTACGATACGTACGATTGACATGTGAAAATTGGTGCATTATTTTAAAATACTGAGCTTTCGTGGCTCCCTCGACGTTTTTATCGACGTTATTTTTGTAAAAAAGGATATCTCTAATATGAAACATTTAAGTTTCCACTACAGTTTGTCATTAACAACTTTTAAGTGGAATTTCATGCATTTATGTTTAGCACATGGTCGTCATCAGTGGACCGCGTCTATGTCGCGTTGCGCGCGAGATATCTTCACCTGCAATAAACAACAGACATTAGTACCACGAACGCTGGCCGCGAGTTATATAACAAGTTATAAAATGGTTTAGCGTACATTTATTGCGTCATGACGTAATCCTCTCGAAGTGGTTTCGCGTTCGGAACGTCAACTGAATTGGGAGTGAGGCCTTTGTTGGGACATCTGATAAGTAAATTCAAGTTTAATCAAACAAATCAAGAACCCCAAGTTAAGCGTTAATATTATCCCGGTATTATTTTAAATTATATTCTTATGAAACAAGCCTTGAGGCTATATACGTACAGGCCGAATCACACAACTAGGCGGCTGTGATGTTAACTACAAGTTGCGGATAACCCAATCCTCAGCTGTTAAGTGAGCTGTAGTCAGGATTGGGTTATTCGCAGCTTGTAGCTAACATTACAACCGCCAAGTTTTTTGATTCGGCCTATAGCAATATTTCTTCATCGTTTGGTAAAGGTTAGGTCACCAGAAGCAAGGGAGAAGCGCAGGCCCCGAATTATACAGTATATAGTATATACCCAGCAAAGGCTGTATTTTAATGAGTATGATGACGATGAATGTGTGATTGCGACTAATGCGAAATACTACACTAATAAAGACAGATGAATATTTTTGCGAATTTCGCGGCTTAATATACAAAACTATTTCGATTCTATAATAATTCCAGGCACTATGATGTAACAATTAGAATGTAATGGTCTTTTTTGTGATAAAGTGTTTATGAGGGATACTCGGTGTTCGATAGACAACGGACATATCCTAAAGATATTACTAATCATTATCATCAACTTTGAAAGCGCGATAAACATCAGCAATATCGTACATTTCGTCGAGAATCGATGACTTTTTGTACGGAACAGTTGACTTTTCCCCGCACACGAAATCGGTCTCATATTGGCCGAATCATACAAGTCGGCTGATGTGAAGCTTCAAGCTGCGCAATATCCAATCCTGGCTGAAGCTGACATGAAGCTGAGCGTTGATTGGATATTTCGCAGCCTGTAGCTAACTTCCCATCCGCCGACTTGTATGCTTCCACCTATAGTAAAAGTTGTATTAGAGTATAATGATTTCCTAAAATCCTTGTACTTTTCCTTATGTCCGTCGTTTAGCGAATCACCATACAAATATATGCACAAAATACTCTTCCATTATTTAGCAATGAAGAATGTTCACTAATTTTGATTATTAGCACTCCATATTCTCTGTCAAAAATAAAAAATACTAGTGAAAAAATTACTTCGATACGTCAATTAGTTTCCGATTTAGAAGTAAAACAAGTTGTAAACGCCCAGTGACGGTGTGACGTCACACCACAACACGCGCAAGCTATTACACCTGCTACAGCGCTGCCGACTTGATACTAAGCGCGGGGGCGCGGCCGCGCGGTCCGCGCGGCGCGTTGTGACGTGGCGTCACAAGCGGTCACGTGACTTTAGCGGGACTCGATATTTTTCGAAACTTTGAATGCGTATAAAATCAAAACTACTTGGTATTTTTGACTACGACAAAAACTAGTGTATTTGTATACATACAGGCTTTACTGAGACACAATTTCAAGGGATTTGGCATACCTAGTAACATTCTTCATTCAATAGCGTATATTATTGCGTAGGAGGTTCCCGATGGACGATACAGTTAACATAAAGTAAACGTGCCATTTGGAAACGAGCTGCCAATAGGAATTATGACTAAGAAAATGTAGTTAGTCAATCAGACATATTATTAAAAAATATTAGACAAGTATTTTATCTTTTGTCAATTAAACAAAAATTGATGAAATATGGTTGCAACATAAAATTTACAGGTGTTTTAGTTTAGAGGATTTTTCTTTATGCTATTATAACAAATAAGAGAAGAAAAATAAACTCATGAAATCACTTCTCATAATATCTCATACAAAAAAAAGGTGAAAAACGTTTTTAATGATTGATTAATAAATATGGTAAAAAGTATTATTTTTTGTATGTTTGTTACGCGATTACTTCGCCAATTATGTACCGGATATGATTTTGATTTGTTTGGAAGGTTACTTCAAAGATGGTCGTATTTTAATTTTTTTTTATCACGTCATTTTAGCACGTGGCATGAGACGCTATTTAGCCGATGTAGTGTGATATGAGCGTTACGCGGGGAGAGCGGCGAGAGGGAGGGTGGGGGCGGTACCTTGTCCTTGGGCGTGGCCTGTTCGCCGGTCTCGAGCGCGAACATCTTCATCTTCTCCTTGAAGGAGAGGTGCTCGGGCACGGGCGCGGCCGCCGCGCGCGCCGCCGCCTCCGCCGCCAGCCGCCGCGCGCGCGGGTCCCTGCAACACATTTATAATTACCATATCTCCTTAATCGCACATTTCCACGATTATGCTCACCACCTCGTTGACTACAATAAACCTTATTTTAGTAGGCATACGCATACACTTTTGCATATCTTTTTCATTTTGACATCGCAGGATCTATACATTTATTAATTACGTAAATGGACGGTGATGATGACATATCGTCGTCGTCATTGTCCAACGCTGGACATTGACCAATAGGACCGATCGTAAGCGGCCAGCATCGAGTGCAATCCAGAGAATCATCAAGTGCAATCCTGAGATTTTAATAAGGTCATCCAACTAATTTGTCTTACGCTGTGCGTGCCGGTACCGTACGTGGTGATATTCTTTCCAAAAAATTGGGGTCCCTATTTGTCAGTTTTGCACATGCACGCAGCCTATAAAATAATATAAACGTTACGAGAAGTTCAAAAGTAGGTACATACTTGTAGACCTCCTGCGCGCCGATGACGCCCGGCGTGTGCGTGACGATACCGCCGGCCGTGGGCGTGGTGGGTGTGGTGGGCGTGGCCAGCAGCGACTCCGCCTCCTCCAGGAAGTGGTCCGGGTCCTCCACCAGCGGCGGCGGGGAGGTGGAGGGCGGGGCGGGGGGCGCGCCCGCGCCGCGCTCGTGGAACGACACGCGCTTGTCGCGACCGCTGTTCACCGGGGACCTGTACGTGCACGTTACTGCTATCAGCTTTTAGGCATTTCACGCGAAGCCGACACGAACAAAATGTCAGGTTTTGGATTTCGTTCAAAATTGGGTCAATTGCTTGCATTTTCCAACTTAAAACATTAAAAAGAGCTACTCAAGTTTTACGACAAGGTCATCAAGTTAGACCCATCGCACACGAATCGTAAGCGTATAGTTACGACGCAACGCGTACGAGACCTGCAGTGCAGTGCGAGTCTTGGTGCGCGGGGGCCTGCGGCGAGAGCGCGCGCGCCCGCGACGCCATCACGGCGAAGGACGAGCCGCGCGCGGGCGGCGGCGGCGCCGACACCGACAGCGTCGACATACTGGCTGACACTCCACTCCATCTGTACACTTACTGCGGCGTGGCTCGGTCTTGGTGCGCGGGGGCCTGCGGCGAGAGCGCGCGCGCCCGCGACGCCATCACGGCGAAGGACGAGCCGCGCGCGGGCGGCGGCGGCGCCGACACCGACAGCGTCGACAGGCTGCCCGACACTTCGGACACGTTGCTCTCTTCGTACGTCGTCTGTATCTGGAGTATATGAACATTGACAAATATAAGTCAGCATTGTTGACTTCTAAACAGTTCGTTCAGGCTAGAAGGACCACAAAAGTATGCACTACAACATAATAAGGATTATGCACGTTATTTTTAATATTTTTAAATGATAGCTTACATCGTTAAGTAATCTGTATAAAATATCCCACAATAATATAAAATACCATATGAGTAGTAGTGTATTCAACACGAGTACGTACCGTTTCCTGCGTGTATCCGTTGGTGGTGACCTGCTCGGTGCGGTTGGTCTTGAGGATGGACTTGGGCGGGTGCGGCGAGTGCGGCGCGGGGGCGGATGCAGGCGCTGGGGCGGCGGGCGGGGAGGTGGGCGGCGAGGGCGTGATGTGCTCCTCCTCCTCCACGTCGCCGTCCGCTGCGCCGCGCTCCTCCTGATGTATTCAACATTACGTTTATGATAACCAAAACAAACCACAAGCCTATAGCGGAAAGATATTAGCTCTACGCCACTGGCTAGCTGGACCAGCGTCGTTACAAAATACAATGTACACGTGTTATTTAGAGGAGTAATGACCTGGTCTTGCTGCGTGGCGCGCAGCTCGAAGTCCCGCTCGAGCTGCAGCGCGCGGAGCTGCTGGCTCTGCGCCGGCGAGCGCGCGGCGCCCAGCTGCACGAGCATCGCGATCGTCGCGTCCCTGGAACGTATGTTAAATTATTAGTCTACCATTTCATCGAGAGAAAACTCTAACACTAGATTAAGCTATTCCCCAGTACCTCCAACGGGCACAGATTTGCTACACCGAGATATGCAAGCCCGGTATTAGTTGGCGATTTTCTCATACGGTAGTTTATACATTGTTTTATATATAGACATTTAGACATGGGACCGACCGCGTTATCCTTCTGGTTAATCTAAGTAATCAGGCGACTCACAGACAGCTACAACCTAATGTTCGACGAGTCACAGGTCTTGATTAACTATTCCGGCCTCTGTGATTACAACGAACACCAGACCGCAGCTGTCCGGCGGGACGCACGCTCGGAGATTTAGTTGAACACCGTTACTTTGATCAGCGGTACTCAAACATACGACACAATGTATGTACCTGCGCGCGCGCGCCGCGTTCCGGCGCTGCTCGGCGCGGCGCTCGTGCTCCTCGCGCTGCCAGGGGTTGACGGCGGGCGGCGGGCCGCGCTCCGTGGCCGCGGCTCCCGCGTAGTACCCCGCCGGCGGCTCCAGCGCGCTCGCCACGTACCGCTCTGTAAACACCACTCACAGTGAAGGATAGCTTTTATACTTGAGCTGACTGTCAGCGCGGGTGGCAGGTGCGACTTGTAAGCGCGATCATCTGTCTGAGAATCTATAATACGAGGCAAACAGCATGAGAACTAATGAGGTCTTGAAAGTAAAACACGAGTCGTGCAAATAGGCTTAGGTCAGATACCTGAAATATACTTACCTAACTGCGCTTACCTAACTTCCGAAATATCAAAAAGAGTTGCGCGTATTGTACCTCTACAAATATGACAAGGATCAAGTATTCAGTGAGTGAATGTTAGTGCAAGTGTGAAGTGTTTAGAGCGAACAAATTGTGTCGTGTGTTCAGTGATTTTTATGAAGTGATTGTATGCAATAAAATGCGATGAGTGAATAATCGACATATTAACTGATCTTATCCAAGAACTCATCTTGTAACGATACTAAAGGTACGAGCCTTAAGGTCAAACTTCGAAAAGTTTTATTGAAAACAGAACCAATTTCAGTAATCTCAGCAATAAAATGTACAAAACTAAAACATTCAGCCTCACCAACTGAGGTTGTTTGTTACGATTCAAACTGATTTACCTTCGTCGGGCTCGACGGTGCTGGCCTGAGGTTGCGGTAGCTGCGCTTGCGCCTGGTAGTACTGCTCCTCCGACTCGTCCGGCCTTCTAGACATCTGCTGGGAAATTATAAAATACATTCACATGGATACTTTTGGATTAAATATGTATTTTCATATAGTTCATAAGGAAAGGCAATATGGTATTTTATGTGGATTTGTGTATTAAAAACATATTTATGATTATTTGCTTTTTTTAAGGAGTTGTAACCAAAATAAATGTTCTCGAGGTAGCTGTGTTATTCAGACAAATGAACTTAGAGAAATGGGTAAGTAAAAGAATCACATCACATGACTGCCTCGGTGGCTCAGTGGTTAGTGACCCTGACTGCTGGGTCAAAGAGGCGTGGGTTCGATCCCCACCCAGGGCAAACATTTGTGTTATGAACATAGGTGTTTGCTCTGTGTCTGGGTGTTATTTAGGTACTATCTAAATAAGTATGTATTTAAAATATGTATATGTAGTATATCAGTATCTGGCAGCCATATCACAAGCTATGCTTAGTTTGGGGTCAGAGACCGTGTGTAAGATGTCCCCTAATATTTATTTATATTTACATGGCAACACTCACTTGTGGTTTAGGCGCAACAGGCGGCTGAGACCGTTGAGGCGAGGGTGGTTGGTGCCACTCGTACCTAAAACAACAGATATAGCATGACATTTCTACTCACTAAAGAAGCAAAATCGTCCCGTGATTTAAAATCGGAACAAGCAATTTTAAGGCAAAAAACAAAACATTACTCTCGTTTTTTGCACAATAATATCTACGAATAAAAAATACCTTTGTGGTGTGGAATGTTGGTGGTGTCCAGGAGACGGCATATTGTGCTGCAGCTGTTGCTGCTGCAGTAAGTGTTGCTGTTGCTGTAACTGCTGTTGTTGTTGCTGCATTTGTTGCTGTTGTAGCTGCTGCTGTTGCTGTTGAAGTTGCTGCTGTTGCTGTAGCTGCTGTTGTTGCATTTGTTGTTGTTGTAATTGTTGCTGTTGCATTTGTTGCTGTTGATGCTGATGTTGTAGCTGCTGCTGGTGTTGGTGCGCCTGTTGTAGCTGCTGTTGGCTCGCTGCGTGCATCATTTGTGGACTTTGACCTGAACAAACATTACTCGTTATGTCTATCTCTGGCGGATAGTTTTAGTAACGCATCGCATTATCATGCAACTAGAAATAAGTACAGTATGAACTGTATATATAGCGACAATCGATATAACAATCTCTGTCTATATGTACTAACTTGTGTACCAAAATGTAAAAGTTATTATTTGATTGACAATTATGTAATTATAGAGATCACCAAACGGAACTAAGTAATTAAATTGTATCCCCCGTAAGCGAAAAGAACACGCCGAGTAATTTAGAGATACACGATAAATCCGCTGGGTGAAGTCATGCCAAGACGCCAGAGTGAGAGCGCTAAAAGCGACACTTTCACATTTTTTGTTAGATTTTTTTTCTGAATTTTTTATGTAACTTGTTTTTGCCTCTGAGTACTTTTTTTCAACGCGGGAGAATACCAGTCAGGGAAAATTGGCTTTAGCGTGTGGCGTACCACCATAAGCCATATTTTTACTATTCTAAAAAATCTAAAATTCTTATGCGCTTGGGCCAGCTCCCAACAAGCACGTTTTGCATGCAGTGTACAACTTGGTAGTACGCTGTGGCGGACTGCGTTCCGCCGGCCCGGCCTTTTCGGATTTACTTAGAAGCAACATACTTATCTCGCAAGCTAGGAAGAATCTTATCGAACATCTCAACCGCTTCACCCACGTGACAATAAGGACCCCAATTCGGCCGTCGAGTTCCTCACATATGGCCATATCACTAAAGGCTCTAGGCAAAAGAGCACGCCGCGCCGAGCAATTTAAAGGTCCACGAGAAATCTGTTGGATGAAGTAATGCCAAGACTCCCACTGTGTAGCGTGATGTGAAATGATTAGAGTTGTGGTAACGTGTGTGTGTGTGTGTGTGGTCTGACCTGGCGACAGCGTGGCGATGTGGTTGTGTGCGCGGTGCATGTAGGCGGCCTGCTCGCGCCGCGACACCTCCTCCGACATCTCCGCCAGCTTGGCCGCGCGCGCGCTCATCTGCGACTACATACAACAGTAAACATACAACGTTGAGTATACTAAGCGCCACACAAATCGGCGGATGGAAAGTTATGCGCAGAACGCTGCGCAAATGCCGAAATATAAGTGTCTGCGGGAGCCAGAGAGACGAGACGCCGGGGCACACCCGTCCGCCAACCTCGTGCCTCCCGCGCGCTCCCTACGCCCGTGCACAACACTACGACACGCGGCGTCGGCATTGTGCACATTTGCGCAATAATTAGTGAATCACGGCGAAGTGACATCTGCGGCTAACTTCTCATCCGCCGACTTATGTGGCGCTTAGTACACGTAAAATGCCCTTCCAAATTTTGAGTACCTATAAAGAAAGATTAGCTGCAGTTGGTGACCTGACTAATGTCGTGGCACTAGGATGAGGAACTGGTTTCCCCTTGCCTGCAGTAAGAGCTAGTTGATTATTACTAAAAGGGAAAAGGGATAAAATTTATAAAGTATGAGTATAAAAGAAAAAGCACCTGTAAAGTATGATCTACCAAGCAAAAAAGTGAATCATCAAAATAGGTTTATAATTAGTGAAATACATACTAAAAAAGGATAAAGTCGAATTGAGAACCTTTTTTTATGTCTGTTAACCCATTCACTGCCTTTCTGAAAAGTAGCAATATTACCCAGATGCCGCAGTTATTATTACAGTTTAAAATCAACCGCCCACGGGCGGTCTCGGCGTTAAAGTTAAAAAAAATTGCCCGCCGATGGGCGGGCTCGGCGCTGAATGGGCTAGTAATAGTAAAATTAAAAATTTTAAAAACTCCCCGACACAAAATAAACCCTATGTCCTTTCAATATCATTGAAGTAACACGGTACCAAATTTCGAATGGATAGGACATATGGAAGGTAGTCAGATCCCCTCATCAACTAGAAAAGAGCTGATGTTCTTCAAACGGCTGAACAGATTTTCGTGAAACATGACTAAGAACACTCGGGATAAAATTATCTATGACACAAAAAAACGAAACGAAAATCCGTTTGGGAGCTACGATACCACAGACAGATACACAGAGACGTTAAACTTATACTTAAGACCCCTTCCTTTGTCGGGGGTTAAAAAAGAGTGAATTTACCTGTGAGTGTATCGGCGAGTCGGGCGCGCCCGTCGCGGACCCGGCGTCGAGCGGCCGCGGCCCGAAGTGCGTCGAGTGCGGCCGCGCGCCCGCCGACCTGCGGACCGAGGACCATCTGTTCACATCGACACGCACTATCATTTTACACCCAAAAACGGACAATTTTCTTTTAAATTGCCTCCTTGCAGAACTAATATTCTATATTTCCCATTGATGCGTATCCTTCCTTCCTTTCAGCCATAGGACGTCCACTGCTGGACATAGGCCTCCCCTAAAGATCTCCAATAAGACCGGTTGGTAGCGGCTTGCATCCAGCGCGATCCTGCGGTCTTAATGAGGTCGTCCGTCCACCCACAAGGTGGACGGTGGACAAATATGCACAATCCTACGCTGCGCTTGCCGGTACGTGGTCTCCACTCGAGGACTTTTCGACCCCATCGGTCATCAGTCCTCCGCGCTATGTGCCCTGCCCATTGCCACTTTAGGTTAAAGGCCAATCCGCTGGGCTATGTCGGTAACCTTGGTTCTGCTACGGAACTCCTCATTTCTGATTCGATCTCGCAGAGAAACTCCGAGGATAGCCCTCTCCATGGCTCATTGGGCTACTTGAAGCTTACTAATAAGGCCCATGAGAGACCACGTTTCTGTGCCATAAGTCATCACTGGCAACACACACTGGTCGAAAACTTTCGACTTTGATGCGTATGTGTGACAGTTATGACAAAGATGTTATTCGAAATAATATTGAGAGTGTTGGCGGGTATTAGTCTTCCTTGATAAATTATTACGTATAGTCTGACCGTTTAACTGAGTCCTCGCCTGCGTGCGGGCGGTGGGGACCCGCCGCCCGCACCTGTCTCAGTCCCCCTTTGTCGTCTACCCCCACGCCCCTGTACCCGCGCAGGCGAGGACTCAGTTAAACGGTCAGACTATAGGTACATAAATTGTCTCAATTTTCTCTCTCTTTTTAGTTTTTGAAGATGTGTAAATTTAATTTAGATATTTAATAAATCACCCAGATTTTAGTTTTAAGTACCTATTGAGTATCAAATATTAGTATTGGTTGTGATTTTTTTAGATGGTAGTTTTTAGTAATATTTAGTTTTGTAAAGTTACGTTCACTGTTAAGGTTTTTATGTTCGAAAATGTTTTAAAAAGTGGTACCTATAATTTAGTAGTGTGCGTGATAAAGAATTGACGCAATGTATGCTAAATAAATAAACATGTTTCATCAGCAAGCAGTTCCTGCATAACGTGGTTGCTGCGACACTCATAACCACTTATTGTTCAATAAGGCAATGGCAACCGACTTCAACCGTGTACAGAATTCAAATAGTTGTTACGAATCAATGTATCATCGATATAATAAATAAAATACTTATAGACAAACATAGAGAACCTCCTCCTTTTTGGCAGTCGGTTAATTAGCATTACCACAGCACACGTTGTTCAGTGTGACATTGTACAGTACCTGTCTTGCAGAGCGCGCTGCTGCGACTGCACGGCGGAGAGGTTTTGGTAGAAAGCATCCTGAGGCGTGCCGCCCGCCAGGTTGTGGCTGCTGCGGGACTTGTGCGCCCACAGCGCGCTGTTACTGCTCTCCGACACGTTCATACTACTGACGCTGAAACCAATTCATTGGTTATACGAATTCGTAACATGTCGACCAACATGGTAAAACGAGCCTTGAACATGGCCTATAGAACGCTTCACGAGTTAGAAATAAACGTGGTAAGATTCTGTCACCTCTATAGGTGAGGCCTTCAGAATAAGGACTAGTTATAGAAACCTTACTTATTTATTATTGTTGCTATTATTATTCCTCAAATAAAAACTGTGTTACAGCTGTCTTATTTATAGTCTGACCGTTTAACTGAGTCCTCGCCTGCGGGTCCCCGCCGCTCGCACCTGTCTCAGTCCCCTTTGTCGTCTACCCCCGCGCCTCTGTACCGCGCAGGCGAGGACTCAGTTAAACGGTCAGACTATAGATCTGTTTATACAGAGTACGCGAGATTGAGTGAAACAAAAAAAAAGCATTGTCTGTTGTCAAACGTCGTAGTCACAAGTTGAAAACTCACAATGGTTATAAAAACGTTCACTTGGTTGTAACTTGTCACAGAATAAATAATAATACTTTCTACAATAGTAGTTCAAACACTCATTTGTTTGTATAAATAACTGAGTGTGAGCATTCGTCAAAACGTCTGAGGGCATATCGTCCACGTGGAAGATATGCCCCTTTCCAACTTTGGTACCTGGAGGGCGGCGGGTGGTGGTCGTGCGCGTGCGCGGGGTGGTGGTGTGCGAGCGGCGCGGCGGCGTGATGCAGCGCCGGCGTGCTCTTGCTCGGCTTGACGGGCTCGGCCGCCAGCCGCGCCGGCAGGTCGCGCTCCGACGCGCGCCGCACCGCGCCCGCCGCGCCCGTCGCGCCCGCTGCAAACACCACTCACGTCAACTAAATGCCTCATTGCCTTATCAATGCACAGCTCACATAAATCTCTTTCGAATCTACGACGGTACAAAAGCTAGAGTAGAAAATTTGAAATTATTGCAAAGTTAATATATTGAATCAAAGTTTCAAAACTAGTAAGTATTTTTTTAAAGTTTTTTTTGTTGATTCATTTTTATTTCACGTAATTAAAAAAAAATAAGGTTGGTTTGTAACTCAGTAAAAACAAGAAAAATAGTAACAATGTTTGAAATATTTCATTTAACCATCTTTTTTCTTTGAAACGTTTGCAATGTTTATTTATTAATTGTAATGTAGCTGCACGATACCTAAAGTGGCCTGCTTTGATTAATTGCTTCAAAAGCAGATGATATCCATTTTTTGGACATGAGAAACTATTCAAGGTAAATAATTTCTACAAAGATTCCACATGAAAAAGCTTAAATTAACATACGAAGCCGTACAGTGCCTTTGATGCAAAATAATGACGGGAAAAATAATACAGATAAAGTACAATTGCAGTAGTAATAAAACAAGTACGACTTACATTAAAACTACGACTTATGACACCTAGAAACTATCAACTAATAACCATAAACATAAAAGTGTGTGATACGAAACATACAACATTTATAAACAAAGGGACTACGACTTATAACATATTTGACAGGTAACATTTATAAAGAAAGGGGTGTTGTGTGCGTACATCTAATCAGGAAGTCATGCCGGGCAGCTTACGCGCAGTGAGGCGGCACAGGGCGGGGCACGAGCGGCGCAGGTCGGGCAGGCTCCGCGCGCCGCGCACGCTCGCGGCCCGCGCCACTGTCACGTCCTCTACTGACGGGGCGAGCGTCACCGACTCGCGGGGTGTGGAGGTGGCGCCGGCGCGCGGCGCTCGCTCGTCGCCCTCGCTGGCGCCGCCCGATTCTTTACTTCTCGTGGAGTTCACACTGGGCCGTTGCGACTTCAATCGGATGTTATCGAGTGTGATTCGACGCGGACGGTCGTCGATCTCTCCGAAAGAGAAAGGAGGTGTTGGCGGTATGTCGGAGCAGTCTTCGGACGGTAAGTTGGGTAATTCAAACTCGCAGCCCTGTGCGAGCGTGTCTTCACTGCCGCGCGAACCGTACTTAGACCAGTCTTCGAGCTGAATGAGAATGCTTCGCACCTCCTCGTCGGACATTTTGCCTCCATCGACGCCACCCGTATCCGTATTCTCGCTCCGCCAAGAATATTGTATGTCGGCAAGGCTCGCGCTGGCCGGTAACCTCGCGGGTCGTTCCTCCCCGCGCGCGCTCAAATTTGGACTTGAGCGGCAATTCCGCTTGTAGTTTTTCACACAGTACGTGAGATTGATAGAGTTGAAATGTTTCGTCAACGCGCGAACTTTCCCAAAAGCTGGACGGAACTCGTCAGGCGATTTCCAAGATTTCCGGTCGGCGCTGTCGAGAATTCGTTTAGCACCGCCCTCTACAGGGGATCGTGGCGCAGCGGCGACGATGGGTGCGATTCCTCGGTCGCCGGAATCACCGGTCGACTCGGACGGGGAGCAAGTCGATGGTAGTTCGGTGCTTTCAGAGTTTACAGAGAACGATCTCGTCATATCGAATAGAGTTCTGCGGAGACGACTGTGAACATTCTGTATTTTCTCAGCCTCATTTCGCACGTCCAGAGATAATTCTAGTTTCCTGGCTGCGGGGACGGGGCCCGGTGGCGGCGGGGCGAGCCGCGGCTCGCGGCTCCTCGGCGCAGGCGGCGGCCGGCTCGACTCGTCTCCGAGCGGGGTGGAGGGGGTCTGACAAGTCGCGTCTGCGGTCTCGGGCCGCGGGCGCTCGTCGGCGAGCTCGAGCGATAGCTGCGGCAGAATGCGGCGCACTTTAGGCGTGCCGGCGCCGTCGGGGATTACGCCGTTCTCGAATATGACCGGGTCGGCATCGGGCCCGTCGATGTAGGGGATGGGCTGCGGGTCCGGCTGCGGCGTGCGGCAACACTCGCACGCGCTGACGCACTCGTCGCGGCCCGTGCAGCGCCGAGGTCGGTCTTCACGACAATGGAAGAGGTCGAGCGCGAGCCGCGGCTCGATGGGCCGCATCTGAGGCGGCAGCGGCGCGGGCGGCGCCTCGCCCGACTCGCTGGACTCGCGCTCGTAACGGTCGGGGGCGGGCGGAGGCGGGGGCGGCGGCGGCGGCGGTGGGGGAGGGGACGGGGACGGCTCGGGCGCACTAGTTTCGCTCGATTCCGGCGCATCGCAGTCTTCACACGTGAATGTGAATACGGGAATAGGTATCGGTCGCGGCGGCTGCGCTCGCAGTTCGAAAGGGCAGCCGGGTGTGTCCGGTGAAAGATCTTCGTGCAACTGTTCGTTCTCTCGGTCTAACGTGATGATGAGTCGCGGGATAGAGCCGCGGTAGGAATGCACGCGACACGATTCACTGTCATCTGAGCTCGATTCGGTGGACTCTTCCGTAGGCAGCCAGCGACGGTTGTACCCTGGAAATGTAATCTTTAATACACCGAGCACGAGTCGCCCAGACAATATGAAACGTAAAAGGAATTCACGGCGAAAAATAGAATTGCGAACTGAAAGAAAATCCATAGTCATAAACAAAAAATAAGAAAGCACGACCAAACAACGAACATCAAACTGAAACGAAATCAAAAGAAAACCAAGGTCAAAGTAAGCACATTCTTCCGAGACAACTCAATGTATGCTAAAAATACCGGGTAAAGTATTGTGTAAGTGTTTTGTACTGTTAGCAAGTAATACACTATACAAAGTGTGTTAAATCTGTAAATCATTATAATATTCCCTGCGTTAGCGAGTTAGATTTGACACATCGTGTGGTGGTGGTAATCACGAAATGGTAAAAGTATCTTTATTGTAACGTGTTGTATGGTGTAGGACCTTTGTAGTTTTAATGTGTTATGTTTATAAATAAGAAAATATGTACATGTACATTTTCTTACTGTTAAGTTTTTAGGTATGGCTATTTACGAACTTCCAATAAAAAAAAAGGCCTAACTATGTCCGGCTTTATCCGGACGCTTGGCAACGCTAAGTATAAGGGTATTGTGTGTAGTGTGACAGCAGCATGGCTAGTGATGTGATATTTGCCTGCGGTGGCGAGCTCGGTGCGCGGCGAGGCGGGGCGCAGCAGCGCGGGGTGCGGGTTGGTGAAGGTGCCCGAGTTGCGCCGCGACCGAGCCTCGTACTCCACCTCCGGCTCTGCGCAACACAACACCTCAACACCTCACCTTCACTTCGCTCAGTACAAAACCTCAACGCCTTACCGTCATATTTTCCAACATAATAGGCATGACGACTAGAAAAATATAATTAGTCTGTCAGGTAGATTATTAAAAAATATTAGACACGTATTTTTTCTTTTGTCAATAAGCTAGTTGACAATATTTTTTTTGATGTCTTCTTGTAACAGTTAACCATAAATAGAGCCGATTAACAAACACAAAAATAAAATAAACTAAGAAATAAAGAAGTTACAAGCATATCTATTTTATTGCTAGACAAAGAGAGCACTATACAAGGCTTTGACGTCACTGTCCCTAAGTGTCATACATTCGCCATACTATTTTATGCTTTGTGGGAAAGGGACAAGGCATCCCCTCTCTATCCCTACCAAAATCTTTACAAGCTTATATCTCTGAACTTGATTAGCCAGTTTCAATATTTTTTTCAGTTTAAGAATCATAATTAATTGACAAATTCAATAATCCTAATATACTTTTAGTTAATTTAATACTAGTCAACTACCCTATTTAACAAAAATTGATTAAAAGGCCATGTTAAAGTTCCGCGTGACGTCACGAACTCACGAGTGTCATACAAATGTATAGTCTTTCGTGAGAGACGTGACGTCACGACCTCCATTACCAAACTTTGACAAGGTTTATCTTTGCCATTTGTTGTTTTATTGACATAAGAAAAAATACGTGTCCAATATTTTTTGATAATCTAACTCACGGACTAATTACAATAATATTTTTTTACACAGTCATCCATCATGTCTATAAACTATAGTTTATAAACTTCTCCAGCTTTACAACTACTATTTTTGATCGAGAGGAAAAAATCTCTTCGCAACAAACATCTCTTATAACCGAAACAATGAAGTCGATCAATACACATAGTATTACATAGGAACTTACCTAATTACCGCTCAATAAGTTCTTTTACGAACATAGAAGATACAATGCGATATGCAATGGTTACGGGTACCATTAACAATTGGTTAAAGTCACGAGTCAACATTTTACTAAAGAGAGTCTTATATTGAACACACGAATATTTCTGGAATACATGTTTAATCGTCGAAAATGAGCACGTACCTGGTCGTTGGTTGTTGTAGGCAGGTTGGTGTAGCAGCGTGGCCAGCCCGTGCAGCATGGCGCCTTGCTTGGCCACCTCCAGCGTCACCGTCGGGCCCGTCCGGACTAGGTACTCCGCCGCCTGACAATAACAAACTTTACGCTCATTTTTAGCTGTAATAACGGCAACAGAGCCTATGGTACAGGTTTAGCATAGTTTACTTAAACTTCCGCGTTTGCGTGTGGCTCTATTCATTTTTGTTAGTTCTTCCTCATTTTCGCCAGAGGCTCTGTACAAAAATGTAATAGACACACGGAAACTACTGTAGTTTCAATTTACGTGAAAACCTGTACTAACTCCTCTGTAATAGATAAGTGGCCTAATGGGTGATTAGTCGCATCAATCGTGGGTACGAATCCCGCACCCGTTCTAATGATTTTGTAAATTTATTGAAAATAAAATTACGTTTCAATTTTTAAAAAACTGGCTCGAGGAAGTAAAAATCGCGAAGAACTTACAACCCGCAACAAAGACAGAGGCTTAAGCCATGTATTCACAGAGCGACTATTGTTTATAAGCTATACAGGATTTTTGCAACAAAAAAAAAACGGATTATCAAATGTTCCTACGACATAGGCACCACACAACAACACTACTTCCTCGAGCGATATTGCTTAAGCAACTGACTGTGTGGACGGCAGAGTTTCCGAAACATAGTTCCTGGAATTATCAACGTGTATCCGAAACACAGTGAATACATGGCTTTACATTTAACAGTTGACTATAATTTTAATTACCACGGCACCACGGACTAAGCAGATATCCAGCTTACAACAATATATAGTTAGTATGTAGACATAAGTGACCTTCTCCTGCGTGATGCCGACGAGCGACTGTCCGTCGACGGAGAGCAGCTGGTCGCCGGCCGCGAGCCGCCCGTCCGCCGCGGCCGCGCCGCCCGGCACCACGGACTTTATGTAGATGCCCAGCTTACTCTGCCCCGAACCCTGCCAAACAATATTCATTCATCACACCCATGTAACATTTTTTCAAGAAGTGATATGGATTAGTAAACTTAGCAAAAACTTTGTCTATATCGTAAACGTAATAAACGCAAGAAAAGACACGTAAAAGTCAAATTCTAATTTCAAGCGATCGCACTCGAGAGCGACGCGGCGCCGCACCGCGATTACTATGTAGGATAAGCGGACACATTTTCGGTAGGCACACCGCCGCAATAGACAGAGCCTATGCAATCATTTCGGCGCCGCACAGTTGCATCCTTATTACATCTCAGGAGTTTCGAGAGCGCCAGCCGGCAGAGGGCGCGTGTTACCTACCTTGGCCGCGACGATGCTGAGCCCCATGCCGTTGGTGTTCTTGTGCAGCTGTATGATGTGCGTGCGCGGGTCGTGCGGGCGCGGCGGCGCGCGGCACATGTACACGGCCCAGTCGCCGCGCGCGTGCGGCTGGTGCGCCAGCCGGCACAGGCCGCGTGTTACCTACCTTGGCCGCGACGATGCTGAGCCCCATGCCGTTGGTGTTCTTGTGCAGCTGTATGATGTGCGTGCGCGGGTCGTGCGGGCGCGGCGGCGCGCGGCACATGTACACGGCCCAGTCGCCGCGCGCGTGCGGCTGGTGCGCCAGCCGGCACAGGCCGCGTGTTACCTACCTTGGCCGCGACGATGCTGAGCCCCATGCCGTTGGTGTTCTTGTGCAGCTGTATGATGTGCGTGCGCGGGTCGTGCGGGCGCGGCGGCGCGCGGCACATGTACACGGCCCAGTCGCCGCGCGCGTGCGGCTGGTGCGCCAGCCGGCACAGGCCGCGTGTTACCTACCTTGGCCGCGACGATGCTGAGCCCCATGCCGTTGGTGTTCTTGTGCAGCTGTATGATGTGCGTGCGCGGGTCGTGCGGGCGCGGCGGCGCGCGGCACATGTACACGGCCCAGTCGCCGCGCGCGCGCGGCTGGTGCGCCAGCCGGCACAGGCCGCGTGTTACCTACCTTGGCCGCGACGATGCTGAGCCCCATGCCGTTGGTGTTCTTGTGCAGCTGTATGATGTGCGTGCGCGGGTCGTGCGGGCGCGGCGGCGCGCGGCACATGTACACGGCCCAGTCGCCGCGCGCGTGCGGCTGGTGCGCCAGCCGGCACAGGCCGCGTGTTACCTACCTTGGCCGCGACGATGCTGAGCCCCATGCCGTTGGTGTTCTTGTGCAGCTGTATGATGTGCGTGCGCGGGTCGTGCGGGCGCGGCGGCGCGCGGCACATGTACACGGCCCAGTCGCCGCGCGCGTGCGGCTGGTGCGCCAGCCGGCACAGGCCGCGTGTTACCTACCTTGGCCGCGACGATGCTGAGCCCCATGCCGTTGGTGTTCTTGTGCAGCTGTATGATGTGCGTGCGCGGGTCGTGCGGGCGCGGCGGCGCGCGGCACATGTACACGGCCCAGTCGCCGCGCGCGTGCGGCTGGTGCGCCAGCCGGCACAGGCCGCGTGTTACCTACCTTGGCCGCGACGATGCTGAGCCCCATGCCGTTGGTGTTCTTGTGCAGCTGTATGATGTGCGTGCGCGGGTCGTGCGGGCGCGGCGGCGCGCGGCACATGTACACGGCCCAGTCGCCGCGCGCGTGCGGCTGGTGCGCCAGCCGGCACAGGCCGCGTGTTACCTACCTTGGCCGCGACGATGCTGAGCCCCATGCCGTTGGTGTTCTTGTGCAGCTGTATGATGTGCGTGCGCGGGTCGTGCGGGCGCGGCGGCGCGCGGCACATGTACACGGCCCAGTCGCCGCGCGCGTGCGGCTGGTGCGCCAGCCGGCACAGGCCGCGTGTTACCTACCTTGGCCGCGACGATGCTGAGCCCCATGCCGTTGGTGTTCTTGTGCAGCTGTATGATGTGCGTGCGCGGGTCGTGCGGGCGCGGCGGCGCGCGGCACATGTACACGGCCCAGTCGCCGCGCGCGTGCGGCTGGTGCGCCAGCCGGCACAGGCCGCGTGTTACCTACCTTGGCCGCGACGATGCTGAGCCCCATGCCGTTGGTGTTCTTGTGCAGCTGTATGATGTGCGTGCGCGGGTCGTGCGGGCGCGGCGGCGCGCGGCACATGTACACGGCCCAGTCGCCGCGCGCGTGCGGCTGGTGCGCCAGCCGGCACAGGCCGCGTGTTACCTACCTTGGCCGCGACGATGCTGAGCCCCATGCCGTTGGTGTTCTTGTGCAGCTGTATGATGTGCGTGCGCGGGTCGTGCGGGCGCGGCGGCGCGCGGCACATGTACACGGCCCAGTCGCCGCGCGCGTGCGGCTGGTGCGCCAGGCGGCACAGGCCGGCGCGCTGCAGCGGCGCGACGAACTCGGCGAGGCCGGGCGGCACGCCGCGCACCACCTCCGCGCTGAACCCGTCGCACGGGATCATCAGCTCCACCGCCAGCCACGAACTCTCCTCCAGGCGGACCTGAACAGTGTGTATAGCATTTAGTATCGCCGAATCAAAAAAGGTAATGCAAAAACATATCGAGCTTAGGCTATACCTGGTACAGTATTTAATTATATGCTTTATTTGTTTTTGGATTTTTTTTTCTATTATATCCTATTGTAAATTTCACAATTTAAAGGATTTCATATTTTCGGATCTGATTATCTTTTGATATTGCTCATAAAATTTGGCGACGTGATGGCTTCCTTGAACAAAAATCAAATTAGATAATACGAAATTATATTGTAATTAAGCATTAAATACTTTTTGGGCTACAGTAAAGTCTGAGCCCACTTTGTAAGATCTTCTTTAATGGCGTCTGTCAAATTAGCTACAGACTGCGCAAAACTCCACTCCTCATCCGCGCTAATATATAATGCATATTATTAGTGGGGATGATGAATGCAACCACTGCGCAACGGCGTCTGTGAAGTCGAGAATTTGCCTCGCCAATAATTCTGAATCGAACTATTTAGTCTGTTATAACTGAGACACAAGTGCAACTGGACTACAAGTGACAATACGTAGGCGTCCCGAAACGACTTGTAAATTTTGATTTCGGCAAATAAAGAAAAATGTTTTACTTTTGCGAAGAACATTAGTTCATGGAGTGTAAAAGGTTCACCTCTCGTCCGTCGGCTCGGCAGAGTTCATCGGCCAGGCTCCGGGCGTGCGCCACGGCGGCCTCGACCGCCTCGGGCGGCGCGAGCGGCGTGAGCAGCGCGCGCACCTGCACCGAGTTGAGCTTCGAGCACGACGCCAGCGCCGCCACCGCCTCGCCGCCCGTGCGGTACGTGCGCTGGATTAGCCGCGCTGCCGACACACGTTCACAATTATTACACCGTGTCCAAATTAGGTGTTCGCCTCTGTTGTTCATACAGCTCGCACTGTACGTAGTTTCCAAAGTTTTGCTTCCCGACTCATTCAGTCAAGTCGTAGCGAACTATGCTCGCGGCTGGCGGCTCAATGCGCTCACTATGCCGCTAGTGCCAAAAAGTACGCAAGCGCTTCGCGGTTAATAGGCTGGTTAACCACTTGCTCGACATCGAGCGACCGTTACGCCGATCAGAGTTAATCAGCGGAATGTCAGGCGCTCATTGTTCGCCTAGTGGAGACACGAACTTACTAAAAACTTAGGTTTATGTTCAAAATATGCTGAAAAAAAGTTTTACAGTACATCAGCGGCGAGATCATGCCGGCTCCGGCACCGGCTGGCATGTGGTGTCGGGTAGCGGTACGTACCGGCCTGGTATATCCGGGCGAGTTGGCAGTCGGCGGCGATCTCGGAGCCCTGGCGGAGCGCCCACGCGGACAGCAGCGCCAGCCGCGCGGCCAGCGCGCCGCCCCACTGCGGCGAGATCATGCCCGGCTCCGTCACCAACTGAAACGTTTACCAACACCTTTCAAATATCTATCACCTCAATTAACGAGTTTCTTAGATAACTAACATGGTTCTCGTACTTTGCGAGGCGAGTCTGTGTGCTGCCTCATTGACGCGGTACATACATAAAAGCACGACGTCACTAAAACCTGTAGTGAGACTACGGAAGTATCCGTTTACATTTATACGTAAACAAAACTACAGTATTTTCGGTGTCTATACATTTTAGTACAGCGCTCAAGGCGGAAACGAGGAAGAACTAACAAAAATGTATAGAACCACACGAAAACGATAAACTAGCTTTAATTTACTACGCAAACTCATCCTAAGTCCTCTGTACACACAGTATGAAAAATGTATTCACCTTGTTGAAGCAGACCGAATTGATGTAGTAGAAGAGCGAGGAGAAGAGCTGCAGCGTGAGCGCGGCGTTGACCCGGCACATGCGGAGCAGCACGACGGCCGTGACCAGCGCCTGCAGCGTGCCCGCGGTCGCCTCGCCCGCCTCGCCGCCGCTGCTCATCAACACTTCTAATGCAGGGGACAGCTCCGCTTGGAAACATGCCACTAGGTTGCTGCAACGTAAGAGTAAACCTCTTTTACACTTTACGATTTGCTAAGCCTTAATAGGTGAACCCTGGAACCGAGGTCTTAGAATACGGTTTCGGTATCCCCTGGCGGTCGTAAGGGCCGACTAAAAGGGGTTCTCGGAGCTCGAAGATGGTCGTATTTAGGGATCAAACTATCAATTCCAAATAAATCTAAGAAGACAACGGTGCTGTGCGGCCAGCACCGTACACAGGAAACGTTGTTAGAAATTCCTGGAGTGTCAAGATACATTGCTAGAGGGCACTGATGCGTTCCTACAGAGATCTCGGTGCCATCTGACAAGCACAGAGGATGGCCACCGAGAGGGTTTTAGTGGTAAAGTTCACATAGCCCGGTTGCACCCTAAAACAACCGGATATTTGTTAAAGATAAGATTTCTTTCCGCAACCAAAAATAATCTTTGCGAGCGAGCGTACTCTTTTTTACTTACTTACGCCGTGGGATCCTTGCATATTGTGGCACTATAGTTCGGCCGTTCAGAGAATGAAATGAAATTTCATTAAATGGACCTTAAAACATTAAATGGTCCATAAATCGTAAACGGTAAGGTTTACAAAAAAGTTTAATGGAAACAAAAGATGCGAAATTTTATTTTCTACAATAATGATCTTTATGTTTTTTGCCCTTGTACAACTATGTACCTACTACTTAAGTACATAGTTTTCGAGATATCGGCCAAAAACATTTTTTCATGATGACGTGTCAGGAACGCATTCTCTGAACGGCCGAGCTATAGTGTAGTGTAATATCCATTTGATCAATAAACAGCGCTTCACACTCACAACTCGTAACTAAAAGATATTGGTTGAAAATGTTGGACTATTTATTGCGTGACAAGTCATATTGCTAAAGCAAATTACCCCCGGGATTTATTTCATCCATGTTAATTGTGCAATTTAACACCGCACACAATGAACAATCCTCGTCTTGTAGAGTAGACGACGCTCGGAGAACATAACTGGTATTGCCATTTTGTCTTTAGGCTGGTTTCGGTAATTTATTGCTATTAATAACCTCGTCACATTACGTGAATCACATTATAAAATATATTCCTAAAAACCCGCCAAATGTCTATGAACATTTTTTCCAAATGGCGGAAATCACGACAAGTCTCTGAAAAATGCCACTGAAAGAAGCTTAAGTAGCAGTTGCAAAATTAGATAATGGCTAAATGGATTTAATTCGCAAAATGTATTCTAACAATCCGATTTAAGTCACAAATAGACGATCAGAATCGGAATTTTCACAAAATATTTAAATTGTAAATGGAAAGGTCTGAAAGGTTGCAAACTAATTACGTAAATTACTCGATAACGGTCTCTTGGGCCTCATTAGTAGTCTCAAAGTCGCACAACGAGCTATGAAGAGAGCTACGAACGTGTATCAGGATAATAAAAGCCAATGGAATACTCTGGAGGATGCTACTTTAAGTCAATTAGGCCTTTTAGAAGCGATAGGCGAGGCTATGTCGAACAGTGGCGACCCTAAACACTAATAATGATAGCCTTCCCTAAAATTCCCAATAGGGTCAATTGGAAGCGGCTTAGATCCCTCGTGCTCATGAGCTCTTAATCAGGTCGTCCGTTCTTCCGTGGTCACTATTGGAATGATTTACACTATCGGCTATATCAGTTTGAGTGGTATAGGTTTTGTCTACCTACTGAAATTTCAAATTTTCAACATACTTAATTGTTTATCAACTGGCCTGTGTCGATTACTTTGTTTAGTCTAATGATAGTTACTATCATAAGACTAAACAAAGTGATCGACACAGGTGATACGAGTATAACAGTTATACTGATGGTAAATACGAACGACGATAATGTGTAACAAACCTGAAAGCAGCTTCAACAGTTTGCGACAGCAGCTCTTGGGCCTGCGTTGAGAACGACGATATGTGTCGGTCGTACTTTAAAAAGTGTAAAAGTTCGCTTGCATTCGCCATCCAAAACGCCTGCGCTGCAGAGTGTTTACATCTTTCCTAAAACATTCAAAACATACATTCAAGCTATTTTACAAAAACATTTAAACAAAAATTAAAGCAATTTACTTAAATTGCTTTGTTAAGTTTTAAGGGGGTAACAAAGAGAATGGCCTTAATTTTGCGTGCTCGATTAGAGTGGAGTGTAGTGCCACTAGAATAAATTAAACCCGCGTAGGTACTCTATCGCAAATAGAAGTATGTACTGCATTGGAATCTAAATGAAGAGTTTAGTTAACAATATTTAATTGCGATTTCAACTAGAGCCAGAGGAAATGGCTTAGTATGGCCAATGTTAAAGACCTTAAATCGACTCCGAACCCAAGTTGGTCACTGTAAGTATAATAAGACCAAATGGAGTTTCTCTGAGACAAACTCGAAGTGTGACGACTATGGATCAATGGGTCAGACCACAGAAGAGAGAAGGAAATAGAAAGGCGATGTGGAGGGGAGGTTTGTCGCCACGTACATGAGTTATAGCTCAAGTTACGTGAAATCGTGACATTTACTGTCTCAGTCGTTCAAGTGATTTCAGAGGTAATTTTTGCCAAAAAAATGCCGGTTTGCGCTATTATAACGTGTCGAATACAAAGCAAAGACTTTAGTTTACAAAAAGGAGGAATATCCTTTCACTGGTAAGTCTAAATTGTGGGCATTTTTAAATTTAAATGATTTATTTTACTGCCTAGATTTTCGTTGATAGTGGTTGCAAACATTTTATCGACATCGATAAATTTCGCTAGTAAGTTAATATTTCGCAATTCGAAATTTATTGTTATTAAGTACCTATCTGAATATTTTGATTTAATAAAATATTTGTGATTGTGGTGTAATTTTTATTAATAATTGTATTTGCATCACACTTTAACTATTAATATTCCTTATGAATAAAAGTTATCAGGTCCAATATATATACATATAAATATATAGATTGAACACGAAGCCGACTGCCGTTGCATGTTTGCTTTGATTTTCATTGATACATTGTATCTTCATTGCAGCTTTCCAGCCGATCCTCTGACGAAGAGTAAATGGATCGAGGCTACAGGACGGCAAGACTGGATTCCTACAAACGTTCCATTTACACGTGGTTCTTAATTAACATGTTTTTTATAGTTATACATGTATATTATCTCGACATATAAAATGCTTAGATCTGAATGACTGACTGACGGATCCACGCACATCCTAAACCGCTTCAATAAGCGGTCAGGAGAGACTTGAAATTCGGAGCGTGAGTTCTTTGTATGAAGTAGGCGTCTGATAAGAATAATTTACCGAAATTCTAACCAGGAAAATACAGACGTGAAAAATTAGAGCTAAATTTGTGTGAAAAAACGTGATTTTTGGTTAATTTACTTTAGATTTTGCATTAACATTCTGTAATAAAATTGATGGAAGATGTGTTTCGTGTTTTATTGAAATATGAAAGTTATTTTGGGGTTGATTTTCTTCGAAGTTGATATCAATACTCTTTAGTGTTTTTGAATTAAATTACTTTTTATTTTGATGCGTGTTTGATAATTAAATCCGATTTTATTTAAGTAATCGGCCTGTTGTCAGTAAAGATTAACCTTTTCTGAAGTTCCTTATGCCATTGTATAGTTCCAATTAACAAAATAGCAATGTATGTCTAGGTATAAGGGGTCCTTGTTATGAGGTATGGAACACTACTTAAAGATATTTATAAATGTTGACTTTTAATAAGGGACGCTAAAATAGAATGTTTCGAGAAAAAATGTATTTCATTTCATTTATTTCATTTATTTATCATTAATTACATCTACCATTACAGTAAAAAAACCAATGCGATAGTGTAAAAACAAAACAATTCATAAAAATAGAAAATTATAAAATGTCAATTTGAATAATAAAAATAATGTCATAATAATAAAATCAATTCATCATGTCAATTAACATTAACAATGTCATTATACCGTCAAAAAATAATCTAATTCTATCAAATAATTAATTTACTATCTAAATAATAGCGTCACAATTTTATGTTAAGTCTCTATAGCAGGCATCAAACAATACCGCCCTCTTAAATTCGGGAACAGAGCACGCAAACATGTCAATTTTCTGTGCAACTCGATTTAGTGCGTGCAAAGTTCGAACCATCGGTGACTTAGCGAGTAAGTTGGTTTTGGCGCGCGGCACCGCGAACAGCCGCGGCCGGCGCCGGCGCGACACGTACTCGTCCGGCACGCTCAGTCCCATCACATTCAATACAGCCGAATTTGATAAGACGCCCCGGAATACTCTCATCATATAACATGCGAGCGCCACATCCCTTCTCACCTCTAGCTTGTTGTATCCGACCATGCCCAGAACGAACAGAGTCGGATACATGAGGGGATAGTATGGATAAATTCCATACAAGCGTAAGTATAGGAACCTCGTAAATTTATTTTGTATCCGTTCTAACATTAGTGTATACTTAGCTTCATGCGGAGCCCATATGGCCGCATTAAATTCTAGCTGACTTCGAACGAGAGCGTCGTAAAGCGTTGCTATCGCCCTTATGTTCTTAAACCCCGCAGATTGTCGCAATACAAAACCCAACGTCCGGTATGATTTCTTGCAGACCTGTTCGATATGATTCCTAATCGAACGTGTAATGTAATGTATACGAACCACCCCGAATAATCTCTCCCACTAGCACAAGCACGCGCTCTTACTCGCCCACGTAACCATTTACGTCTACGTTCAGCTAATCCAGTGAATTAATTATATTGTCGAGCTCCAAACTAGAAAAATATGATTGTAATTATTCTTCTCCTTATAAATATTGGCGTCGCATGGAATATGCATTTGCCAGTGTCAAGTGTAAGTTCTATTAAGATGTTATGATAACTAATATTGTCACATGTAATTCAGTTGTGTTCACATGTAATGTTAGTTTAAGCTTGTTTTGTATTTACGATGTGAAAAT
This sequence comes from Hypomecis atomaria, assembly GCA_964007245.1. Taxonomy (NCBI): domain Eukaryota; kingdom Metazoa; phylum Arthropoda; class Insecta; order Lepidoptera; family Geometridae; genus Hypomecis; species Hypomecis atomaria. The sequence continues at coordinate 17,360,542 of OZ023284.1, read as the reverse complement.
AAAGTTATTTTTTATTGTATTGTTATTATGGTGTAATTTAATAAAATATTTGTACTATGATAATATTCATTATGAAAAATAGTTAAGTACAGTCGTGGCCAGCAAAATATCTAAATACAATTGATTAGCCAACAATGGAATTTAGGCGACTTCCACCGTGTACGAAATCCAAATAGTTCGCAGGAATTGATTTGGCATCCATGTAGTACCTATATTTAGAACTGATAGAAACACAAGTTTTATAAATTAATACAATACGGCACGTTGACATGATTTTTCAGTATTAATTCCAAAAATTCCTAAATAGTAATAAAACTGCACAATCATTTTCATCAATTATATACTACATATATCCAGTTACATTATCCATAAATTATGCAATACGTATAAAATCACATTATCGATAAAATTAAACTGCACAATTCATGTCGCCCATCACTAGCTAAATGCCAAAAAACAACTGTGATACCATATTCAAATTCGAGATTGGCCCATTATTTTTTTTTTGGCTTGACATGTACCACGCATTTGCCATTGTTATGTAACATTAATAAAATAAAGTGAATTTAATAAGTTTAACACGGCATTTAAATTATGACCAAATTAATGTTATGGGTCTTAGGTACCTTGGTGATGTGACAGAAAGTATACTACGCTCTATTCTGAAGGAAAAAAAAAAATCTCCGATGCTAGTGAAAATTGCACAGTTATTGTGCAGATATTTTACAGTGGTAATACACACTTGGCGACAGCGGTTTTCATAGAAAATTTGTATGGATTTCCTTTCTAATCTAGTTCTGCTGTTCTGTGGGTCAGACAATGCGCAGACAATGTGCAGACAATGGGTCACCTATTGTCCTGTCCCCAGTATCAAAACATCAGCACGCTGAGTGATCTCATGGAAGCCTGCTCTCCTAGGGTTAGTAGTCGCTAACCATTAGACAAAACTTGTGAAGTGAACATTTATCTACTAGAGCCATCGACAAGAAGATTGCGCTTTGAAATAAGTTTCGTTCGATCAATTCATTTATTTTTTCTGTGTAACGACATTTAGTTTAAAATTTTGGATATAGAAGAGTCGAGTAATCAAAAGTAACAAAATAGGATAATCAATCTGATTTTAAGCTCTGCGTGCTAAATCGCATTAGCAGCATTTACAAAAGTTTAGATTTTTCTTTGAAATAACAATTACGGTCCATTTAAAGCTTACATTTTTCTATGATATTGCATAGGAGTGCATTTTTATGCAATAGAATTTTATTAAATTGCTAATGACACGCTAAAGAATAACAAGTATACCTCGTAGCATAGCGGAGTATACAATGACATAATTTCGTGACATGCGACCTGACTTCCCTATAAACAATGTATGCTGTCTGACATTTTTTACCGGTGTCCCACTGTATATAACGGAGCTGTGTTACAAATGTAGACCATTATCTATAAGATCGTCCTAGAAAATTTACTGTAACATGAAATAAAGACTTGTTCAGTAAATCAAAACAGTTGAAATAGTTATACTGAAAACAAACAAAAACTGACTAGGTTTCAAAAATATCGATACACGTGTAACGTGTGCGTGTGTGTAACAAAGGCTGTACATTTTTATTTTACTAACATAAGCTTTCGTAGTGAGACAATTGACAAATAGCATCAGCATTATTCTCAGTTCTATCCCCACAATCCTAAATTGCCGACGACAATAGAATGCCAAAATTATAAAGAAACTCGTGTACCCAGACTTTCTGCTGCACAATCTGCGGGCTTAGCATAAGGACCATAAAATAACACTTTCGACGTGTCAGAGCGTGACAGAGTTATGATGAAGTATATATCTGTCACCTTTGCACACGTCGGTAAACTCTTGTCGTGGTCTTGTATGCTAAGCTAGCTGGTCCCACCTTTCTTCTATCGTACCGCTAGACAAACGCGACCAAAGCGCCACCCTTTTCTGGTAGACATTCTGCGCGATAGAACTAAGCGTTTCGAATACTCATTCCTCATACTTCAACAGCCAGAATGTGAAACGCTTTGCCTGGGTCTGTCTTCCCGCTAAAGTACGACGTAGGCGTCTTCAAATCCCAAGTAAATAGGTATCTTCTAGGTAAGCGTGCTACACCCTAGACTGCATATCTATTTAATATCAGGCAGTATGTAGTCAAACGTAAACCTATACGAAATAAAAAAATAGTTTCGTTGAAAAATGCGACCTGTAGAGGAGAATCAACATACGAACAAGTGAAAGCAAAATTATGAAGTCAAAACTGAGAAGCTTCGCTCACTTCGTTAGCTTGGTCAATGATTACTTAAACAAGTCTTGTGTTGAATGAAACTTTAAAATTCTTAATTAAACACAAAAGAAATATTACCATGCCCAGACTGTGAAACGTGATAAGTTTTATATAGTACCGAGGAGATTTTAAATTCCTCACATTTGCATTTAAACTAACTTCGTGAATTAATGGGCGACAGAATTGCTTGTACAACTCAAGCACCCTAGTGAAATAAAATCAGACACGAACACCCTTTACGTATTTCCTGGTTGTTACTACGTTACGACACTAGTAAAGCACTCATCGTATAATCAAACAGTGGGCGAAAGTAGCGATATTGAAAAAACAATAACGTAATTAAATTATATTGATTAAGCATATTATAAGAGCTAGTGGCGGAGCCCAATATTATTGGTGAAATTAAATCCCACAGACTCCGTTGGCTCGGACATCTGGAACGGATGAAAGAGGATCGTGCCGTTAAGAAGGCTTATTTGGGCATGCCGGAAGGGCGAAGACCTGTTGGACGTCCCAAGTATAGATGGAGAGATAAAGTGGCCGAAGACCTGCTGGAGATTGGGGTGAAAGACTGGCACCTACTCGCGCAGAATAGAGACAGATGGCGGACCTTGGTATCGGAGGCCAAGACCCACTTTGGGTCGCTGTGCCAACAAAGATAGATAGATTAAGCATATATAAAACATAGTGTACATCGAATAAAGTTCATTGACGGGAAGGTCTATTCCTCAAGACACAGGTGCTTGAGTGTACCTAGTTTGAATATTAGTACCTACTACGTTCGTCTGTATGTTTTTTAACCGACTTCCAAAAAGAAGGAGGTACCATGTTCGTCTATATGTATTTTTAACCGACTTCCAAAAAGGAGGAGGTACTATGTTCGTCTGTATGTATTTTTTAAACGACTTCCAAAAAAGGAGGAGGTTCTATGTTCGTCTGTATGTATTTTTTTTTGGATAATTTAGCCAATTTTTACTGTGAACCGAATCGAAAAATTGTATATATCCTCCCGAGGTGGTCTCATTTAAATTTTACAGACATCGGCTGAACTGTTTTTGAAAAATTAACAATAAAGTAAACAATTCGAGCGAAATTTGCAAATTTTGTTCACGATGGAACCTTTTTACCATTTTATGCGAAAAATAATTATTTTGTGTATACATATTCGATATTTTCGCCAATTGTGAACCAATTTAAAACATTATTTTTTAGTTCAAAAGGGTAGTAAACCCTTTTAGGGTTAAAAGGTGGTCCCATTTAAATTTCATCGAAATCGGCTAAGCCTTTTTTGATAAATCATCAATAATGCACATAGATGTCACATCGATTCGTGCAAACTATTCGAATTCTGTACACGGTAGAAGTATGGAAGTCGGAATTTTTTGCGAAAAATCCATTATTACACCAATAATGATTTTTGATTTTGAATTCGCTATTCGATTTCTGTAGGCGCAGCAATTGTCACCAATTTTAAAAACTACTGAAGCAATGTTTTAATTTTGACGGGACCACCTCACGATGTTTCTTAATGGATTGTAAAATTCGGCCAAGTACGAGTTGGATTCGCGAATGAAGGGTTCCGTACAGTGTGGGTGCTCCTTGGCAAAAAAGTTTGTTCTATGTCCCCCTTTAATATATTATTCTGTTTTTAGTATTTGTTGTTATAGCGGCAATCGAAATACATCATCTGTGAAAATTTCAACTCTGTAGCTATTACGGTTTATGAGATACAGCCTGGTGACAGACAGACGGACAGACAGACAGACAGACAGACAGACAGCAGCGGGGTCTTAGTAATAGGTTCCCGTTTTTACCTAAAACCTAAAAAGGTTCGCTAAACGGTCCACAAACAAAGGAGAAAACTAGTAACATCAGAATAGATCCTGAGAGAATCCTGAAGGCTGAAGATAAACTATTTAGCAGAAGAATAAATCATACCTGTACAGTAGCATGTATAAGGTAGGCGACGTGGTGTAGGAAAGCTGTTAGTTTGTGTGCTCGCTCCGTCGGTGTCAGCTCGGGCCGGTAGTGGGTCGACGCTCGGTATCTGTAATGGACATTTTTAATATCGGCGCGTGTTGACGGAACACTTAACAAAATGTATTTTCTATTTTAGACAGCGGTATCACAGCCTCTCAATTTTATCCCATATTACTTCACTATCACTACATAGTATAAAACAAAGTCGCTTTCCGCTGTCTGTCCCCATGTATGCTTTATATCTTTAAAACTACGCAACGGATTTTGATGCGGTATTTTTGTAATAGATAGAATTATAGGGAGGAGTCAAGAGGAAGGTTTATATGTATAAAACACCTGTGCGAAGCCGAGGCGGGTCGCTAGTTTAAAATAAAATGCGCAAAAAGGCTTTTAAATTCCTTATCGTAATTTTAATTTCTTACTACAGTGTCGTATTGTTTGAATTGAGAAAAACAAATGTCTATTTGCATTTTATACACGTTTTCGTAAATAAATCGAAGTTTACTGTAAACTACAAAATGAACAAAAAAATCTTATTCTAAAATATTAGGAGTTCTATTGTGTTTCACTCATGTTATATGCCGCGAGTTTAATATAGATGTTAGTAAACTCATCAGCTGTAAATTAGGGTAAGAAGAGCTACGGCTTAAAAATCGGTCAATTGTGACATATCGTCTGGCTAAAGGCCAGAGTAGTTCCGCAACGCATTAAAAATATAATGCTGTTGCGCCGCACGAAGAATGTAGCGTCAGTTACAGTTATTTAAACTTAAATTTTAAACTCAATCTGTGCATAGTTTCCAAGTCATGAAAGAGCATTTTTCGACAAGTTCTGAGCCCAAGATTTATTGCTAAATTTTTTGGGAAGAATGAAGCAATACATAAAATGTCTCTAAAGTATTTACCCTCGCCTAAAGCGGTAATTTCAAGGCAACTTTATGACCCTATAACCATGTAATGTAGACAGATCTGATACAACGGAACGTATATTGCGTGTTGTGAACTGTGCGTCTTTGGAGATATGAGTTTTTAACTTCAGTATACAGACTACAATTTGCTGTAGGAGACAGGTTGCTATTGCAAGAAGAGTAAGAATATAATACTTTACTTTATAAATGCGAAAGAGTGTTTGTTGGTTTGTTACTCTTTCACGCAGGAACAAAGAAACGGATAGACTTGATTTTTGACATGGATATAATTCAAAGGTCGGAGAGTGACATAGCCTACTTTTTATCCCGGAAAAACATCGCTCGGGCGATGCCGCGGGCAAAAGTTATTAGGTTGTATCATGATATAAGTACTCTTATTTAAGGCTTTATTTCTTTAACTTATGGTAAGTTTACCTGGCGCATAAGTACAGCGTGTAGACGGGTGCTAGTTTGAAGGCGGGCGCGGACGGGTCGAGGCGCGATACCACGGCAGCGAGGAACTGCGCCTGCCCCCCTTCCGGGAACTCCAGCACGGCCGGCAGGATAGCCTCCTGTCCGCCGCCGCTTCGAACGCTCATCCTATATAAATAACGACGATTTTACAATGACAATATTTTTAATTCGTGATAAGCGGTCGTGCTTTGCGGCAGCGAAAAGTTATCATCTCCGGATTGGAATGTGAAAAGTGCAAGCTCCAAAAGCTTGATCTTGAATTTCAAAAATTAATTCAGTAGGTTAAGTATTTGTACTTGGAAAGGAATAGTATCGAAATTATCATAATTTTATAACATAGATCACGATTGGAAACATTTCGATTTAAACATATTCTCAAAACGCGACACGCGTTGGTCAGTCATAGATCATATCATTTATAGATATTACAAAAAAGAAGCTGCAAATAAATTACCTTTCTGCGATATATAAGCAGAAGTGTTGCTAAGAAATCGTGCCATTTATTATACGACAAAAAGCTACCCAAAGGATTCTAAATACCTGTTATCGTGGCCCGAGCCTCCGCTCTTGGCGCTGCAGATACTCTTAGTCTCAACGTTTCCATCGAGGTCGAAGGTAGTCTCATAATTGTCTTTGTAGTGTGAAGATGCGGTCCGGTTGCCGGGCGCGCTCTGATCGTATACGGAGTCCGAGTGCTCGTCGCGGGGGTGGTCGTCCTTGGAGTCGAGGTGGTGCGACATGACGAGCGACTCGTTGTCCAGTTTGAGCGTGTTGTTGTTGTAGGGCTGCGCGTCCGAGTCGCGGTAGTAGTCGCGGTCGCGGTCGTGGTCCGGGCTGCCCGCGCGCAGGTACTCCTCCCCGTTGGCGTTGTCGTCGGCGCCCAGAGACGTCGGAGACATAGCGCCGCTCGCCTCGCCCGGCGCAGGCGACCTAACGTGCGGGGAACGTACACAAGCGGATGTCGTGAGCCGTGATGCGAACATGCCGACACGATGATGAACAACATAAAAATATACCGTGATTAGAGAAGCGACGGGACGTGTTTGGAAATTTAGTTCGGAAATTATAGAAAAAAAAATAAAGTTGCAGTGACATGAAGAAACGATTAAAGAAAGGATAAGTCTTAAGGTGTCTAAGATGTCTAAATTGAACTAGAGGGACTAATCACAACATTTATATAAATGTGCAGCGGTGAAAGCGGCTAGGGTCTCACCTGTCGTAGATGGAGCCCGAGCCGTAGTGCTGCGACTGCGCCAGGCTGCGGTTGATGAGGGTCTCCTGCGCGGGGTCTACGAATCGGTACGTGGACACGCGCCCGAATTTCAGCAGACACCCGTGCTACAAACATAAAATTTTATGAAGCTGATTCTATCGGTAACAAACAGAGCGTCTATAAATTATGGACCGCGCGCCCCAATTTTTCCAATATCACTCGATTACATCGCTTCTTGATCATAAAACACGCTATATTCGAATTTACGAGTTACCACAATATCGAACAGTGATTAGTCTAACCTGAGAGGTGAAACCCAAAGGCCTGCGTGGGTGCCCCGATACAGAACACAGTACCCGTAACCTATTTACTATCTATAACTAACCTTGATCTACAAAAAATTGTTTAACACCTGTGTTCCAGAGTTACATGAATATTTATAAACTATATATATATATATATATAAAAGTGGTGAAAGTAATTACACAGTTCGCATGTTGTGAATATATATATTTATACCGCTATCAATATATCACAATGTGTACATTTTTTTATTTTAGAATAAGAACTAACCCACGTGTAAACTATTTTTGTTTCGAATTGGTGAAGGTATACACCTTTGGGAAAATTCATCATAGTTGTAGGCCATTTCCAACTAGGCTAATGGTATTTGCAAAACCGAGGTGGCAATAACATGACCTAAAAATGTATATTGACCCATTAGAATATTTCAATAAACATTCGTATCGTTCAGGTACGCAAAAAGTATTAGGTACGAGTATATTGCTGATAGACTGATAGACGTGTTAGTTTTTAATAATCTTCAGAAACTGTAACGAGAGTCTACCGTTTCCAAAAATCTATAAATACCTAATAATAATGCAACATTCAAGTTGAATTTCATTTACATTCAGTACGCGTATTCGCTTCATAGCTACGACGATGACGATTCAAATTTTATCGTAATATCCGAGCTTATCTCTATATCTGTTTTACTCTTTTCATCTTTTCTAGAGAACAAAATATATATGCATATTGCATGTATGCCTTAAGTGCTTTTCACTTCAGAATACATATTGTTACGAGATGGGTTCTTGGATAATCAGTTAAAACGCCGATTGTTCACTTTGCACTTTATTGCACAAAATCACAGTACACACGACACAACTGGTTCGCACAATACTTCACACTGGCACTGATATTCACACAACTAGTCACTTCACAATCACTGGTACCGCACTTGAACACGAGATGTTTTCACTCCGGTATAAACGCGATAACTGCCACAAACGAAAACCATCGCCCTATTTATATCGGAATAAGGGTTCTCTAGAAATCTGTAGAATATTCGGTGCCATTGTGACTGACAAAGTAAACAAGTGTAAAGTTCGAGAAACCCTATTGTTCCTAATTATTACGGAAACACCACAAAAAATCTAACAAACAACAAACAATAGACGCGACACAAAGGCCGGTGCCGCCTGAGTCATAAAACCATAAATCTCGCGGTTAAGTGTAAACAACTAGCCGTCGTACCGCGCGCGGCCACAGATTAATAAATAGTTACTAACGGCGTGGCCTACTGCGTAACACCACCTCCTCCCAAGACATGCTCGTCCCGAGCATCGTTGCATCCGTGATATCGCGCCAATCGATCCACATGAACTATTTTGGGGGCACCTCGAGGTCCTTTCTGTATGCGGAACGTCACGTCGTTGATCTTGGTCACCACTCGGTACGGTCCATCCCATTTGGCTTGTAGCTTTGGAGACTTTCCTTTGCTGCGTATGGGATTGTGCAGCCATACCATAGAGCCTTCCTCGAACCCAGGATTGTTAGCCCTTCTGTCGTATCGAGTCTTCATTCTTTCAGATGCTTGCTGGCCATGCTCTCTAATGTGCTCATAGATGTCGTTCATCTTGTTCCGGAGGTCACTGGCGTACTCAGTTATGGGTTGTGGGGAATCCGGTGGAATGCCAGTTATTAAGTCGGCTGGTAGCCGTAATTCACGTCCAAAATTGACAAAAGCGGGAGTGACATTTGTGCTCTCATGAACAGCACTTCGGTATGACAACAAAAATGGCTGGATATGCTTGTCCCAATCTCGTTGTTTGCTTCCGACTACTTTTGCCAGGTACCTCTCCAGAGTTTGGTTGAATCGCTCCACCATTCCATCTGATTGCGGGTGGTAAGACGTTGTCCTTGTTTTGTGTGCACCCATTAACCGGCACGTCTCTTGAAACAGCTGAGATTCAAAATTTCTGCCTTGGTCACTGTGGATTTCCAATGGTACTCCAAATCGACAGAATACTTCATGCACCAATTTGTCTGCTATCGTCGATGCCTCTTGGTTCGGAATTGCGAAGACTTCCGGCCACTTGGTGAAGTAATCCATGACGACAAGGAAGTACTTGTTGCCACTTTCACTCACAGGAAATGGTCCGGCCACATCCAGTGCGATTCGCTCCCATGGTGCTCCAACATTATACAGCTTTAATGCTCCTCTGCTGCGGGTATGCGGACCTTTCACAGATGCACAGCTCGTACATTTCCGTACCCAGTCTTCTACGTCATCTCTGCAGTTGATCCAGTAAAACCTTTCTCGAATTTTCAAGAGTGTCCGTTTCACACCCAGATGTCCTCCCGAAAACCCTTCGTGGTACAGCTTCAAAACTTCAGGTATCTTTGCTCTGGGTACAACCATTTGGAGATGGCACTGATTGCCACGAGCATTTTCCCATTTTCGGCAAAGTACTCCCTCCTGAAGCACCAGACTATCCCATTGCGCCCAATAGCTCTTTGTCGTAACACTCATTGAAGCAATAGCTCTCCAGTCTGGCTTAGGGGCATCTGATTCCATCCATTCAAGAATTGGCTTGATGTCGGCGTCTTCTTCTTGTGCAACCTGAAGGGTTTCTTTCCATTCGTCACCGATGTCAGCTTTGAGCATTCTGACGGGCACTGAATCTTTCGACTCATGTCTTGAGCAATGCTTGCAGTCCTCTGAGCATGGCCTTCTTGACAGTGCGTCCGCGTTGCCATGAGATTTTCCACTGCGATGCTCCGTGGTGAAGTCAAACTCTTGTAGTTGCTCAATCCATCTTGCCACTTGGCCTTCGGGATCCTTAAACTGTAGTAGCCACTTAAGAGCAGCGTGGTCGGTCCTCAGATGGAATTTTCGCCCGAGCAGGTACTTGCTAAAATGTCGCAATGTCTTCACCACTGCAAGTAACTCTTTTCTGGTCACACAGTAGTTCCTTTCCGGCTTGGACAGGGATTTGCTGAAATACGCAATCACCACTTCTTGGTCTCCTTTCCTTTGTGACAGTACTCCTCCAATGCCGGTGTTGCTGGCGTCAGTGTCCACGATGAACTCGTTCTCTGTGTCCGGGAAGCCAAGAATAGGCGTATTACAAAGTCGCTTCTTTAGCTCTTGAAAAGCTGCGTCGCAATTTTCATCCCAGAGGAAGGGTCGTTTTTCCTCAGTCAGTCTATGCAACGGCTTGGCTATGTCAGCAAAGTTCTTCACGAATCGCCTGTAGTAGGAGCATAAACCCAAGAATGCTCTAACTTCCGTCTTGTCTTTTGGCACAGGCCAATCCTTGACAGCACTGACTTTTCCTGGATCCGTCTGTACGCCAGCTTCGGAAATCACATGTCCCAGGAAATTCACTTGCCTCTTGAAGAAGGAACATTTCTTCGGACTCAGCTTGAGATTGGCTGCGCGAATCTTAGTCAATACTCGTTCCAGGTTTTGCAGATGGTCTTCGAAGGTTTTTCCCACAATTATGATGTCGTCCAAATAGACTAGGCATGCATCTCCAATCAGTCCCGCGAGCACTAACTCCATTAGTCTTTCGAACGTAGCGGGCGCGTTGCATAATCCAAACGGCATCACGTTGAATTGCCACAGACCTTTTCCTGTAGAAAATGCGGTCTTTTCCTTATCTTTAGGGTCTATTTCCACTTGCCAGTACCCGCTCTTCAAGTCCAGCGTAGTGAACCACTTCATGCCTGTCAGTGTATCTAACGTGTCATCAATCCTCGGCAAAGGATAGCTGTCTTTCTTCGTTACGTCGTTGAGTCGTCGATAATCAACGCAGAACCGCATACTGCCATCCTTCTTTTTCACTAGAACCACTGGCGAGCACCACGGACTGGATGAAGGTTCTATCACACCATTGCGTGCCATGTCTTCGATCATTGACTCAACTTCTTTTTCTCGAGCCACTGGTATCCTTCTTGGCCGCTGTCGAATCGGTGACACGCTTCCTGTATTTATTGTGTGCTTCACTAATCCAGTCTTCCCGTTGACAGCATCATCGAGAGCAAATATGTCGGTGTAGCGCTGCAGCATCTTCTTTGCCATCAGAAGTTCTTTTTCGGACAGGTCTTCACGGGAATCTTCCAATAGCGTTGACACGTTGTAACTACCAGCGCAATTGTATTTCTCCTTTAGTTGTTCTTGGCATCTGCGCATCCAATCTACTTCTTCACAAATACCAATTGGGGTTCCTCCTTTGATGAGCTGCTCCTCGTTACTTGTGTTGAGCACACGCACCACAGCAGTATTAGTAGTCCTCACCAGAGTTCGGGCCAATAACCATGGTTGATCACCTTCTGATTGCTCTATTAGCACACATCGTCGTTGATGTCCCAACTTCGGCGGTAATCTAACTGCCACAATGGTTTCCGATCTAGGTGGGAGGACTGTTCTCTGCAGACAATAAACCTTTCCTGATATGGCGCCTTCCATGAAGATTTCTTCTCTTCCACACTTCAAGATTCCTTGGTTGACGTCAATCTCACAATGATGTTCTCGCATGAAGTCAAGACCCAGAATGCAATCGTCGACTATATCAGCCACAATGACTTTGTGATGGAAAGTTTTCTCACCCAACTGTAACTCCACCAGCTTCTCTCCTCGGACGGATATGTGCTGACCGGTCGCCGTCAGAAGTTGAACAGTTTTGCAGCTTTCGAAGTTCGCAAGAAAGCGCTTAGCCAGTCGGGAACTGATGACAGTGCGAGAAGCTTCAGTATCCAATGTCAGCTTGCAAGAAGTTCCATTGATGGCACCATTGATGATCAGGCTGTTCCCATCGTGAGCTTGTGAGACTAATATCTTTGGGGCCTTTTCCAGACCGGCCAGCACCCGCCCCTTGGTCCTGGCGCTTACTCGTTTCCCTGCTGCTGTGTGGTTTCACGGTTCGTCTGTTCCTGTAGTGGTCGATCGTCCCTTGTTCGGCGTGGCTTCGGGCAACTCCGCCATAAATGGCCTCTCTCTTCACAGTTGTAGCATCTTGGGCCAAACCTCGTACGATGTGACGCTTCTTTAACTTCCCTTAAGTGTTGAACATCTCTCGCTGGATTTCGTACAGCTTCCACTTCCAAGGCTTGGGCCAAAGCTTCCTTTAGTGTTTTGTGATGCCCGAGTTTCACTGCAGTTCTAACTTCGAAGTCTGCTATCCCGTTAGAAAACGCTTCCACTAGATGCTCGTCGTTGGGTAACGGTGCTGACTGATAAGCCTTCCGGAACAGTTTCTCCACTTCGACAGCCCACTGCTGAAGACTTTCGTTGCGACGTTGCACCCTGTTCTTTAACTGCGCTCTGTACACACGCTCCAGGTGCTCATCACCGTAGCGACTCTCCAACATTTCCATCAATTTATCGTAGGTCACTTCCTTGCCCACAGCATCAAGAATACTCAGGGCTTCATCGCGAAGGCTCATTATGAGGGCGTTCTTGGCTTGGACCTTGTCCCATCCATTAGTCTGAACGGCGGCGTCGAATTGAATTTTGTAGGCTGACCATGACGATGCCCCGTCGAAAGGCGTCACTTTAATCTTCTGTGAGGCTGGCGTGAAGATTGTAGATGCAGCAGTTGCATTCCCAGACTTGATGACGTTCAACGTTTTCCTCACGTCGGCGATTTGTGTTTCCGCCTCGAAGATGCGAGATTCATACGCCTTCATCTTTGTATCGTGCTCCTTTACGCTGGTATCAAGCTGCTTGACCGTGTCCTTGACCTCTTTTATCTCCTTGCCCAAAGTCTTTTGCAAGCTTGAAAGCAGCTCTTCTTTTTGGCGAGCCTGTTCTTCTCTATTGCTGCGGGCCTGTTCTTCCAGTAGACGAGCCTGGTCTTCTTTGTTGCGATCAAACATCGACTGCATCATCGACATCATTGCAGCCATATCAAATGCTGTAGGGACAGCTGGTGATGCAGCAGGTGCCACAGTAGGTGCCGCAGCAGGTGCTCCTGGATATCTGGAGTCGTCGTTGGTTGCCTCGGACTCGCTGCCTTCCATTAACAGCGAATTATTTCCGAAGCGTCGTTGGTCGACCTCCTCCTGGCGGCGCTCCTGCTCCTCTTGTCGGCGCACTTCCTCCTGTCGGCGCTGACTCCGTGTGCGCGGCGTCTCTTCGTCGTATGGTGTTACCGGCATTTTCAATTATCCACCCTTCTGACACCAAATGTTACGAGATGGGTTCTTGGATAATCAGTTAAAACGCCGATTGTTCACTTTGCACTTTATTGCACAAAATCACAGTACACACGACACAACTGGTTCGCACAATACTTCACACTGGCACTGATATTCACACAACTAGTCACTTCACAATCACTGGTACCGCACTTGAACACGAGATGTTTTCACTCCGGTATAAACGCGATAACTGCCACAAACGAAAACCATCGCCCTATTTATATCGGAATAAGGGTTCTCTAGAAATCTGTAGAATATTCGGTGCCATTGTGACTGACAAAGTAAACAAGTGTAAAGTTCGAGAAACCCTATTGTTCCTAATTATTACGGAAACACCACAAAAAAATCTAACAAACAACAAACAATAGACGCGACACAAAGGCCGGTGCCGCCTGAGTCATAAAACCATAAATCTCGCGGTTAAGTGTAAACAACTAGCCGTCGTACCGCGCGCGGCCACAGATTAATAAATAGTTACTAACGGCGTGGCCTACTGCGTAACAATATAATACTACAATATTTACGTAACCCATATCGATATACTCTCCAGAAAAACTGGCATATCGTCGGAAACCAATTTGGTTTTCGAAGTAGAAAATTTCACATTGCAAAACACGCTAACTCCTACTTGAATTACTAGAAGCAGTGACGCATCTACGGCCAGCATTTCACGTAAACATATAATTTCACGGTTGTAGTAAGAACGCCGTCCCCATTATTATTAGCGACAATCGCGATAATTCCTTGAATGTCACAATGTCATTACACCCTCAGACTGACCAGCGTAGCTTCTATAAATATTTCTGCGTTAGTTTATAAACGAGCAACGGGTGTATTTCTGAAGACGATAAAATTGGTTTGGCGATGAATGCGGCGCGAGTTAGCGCTTGCCGCCGGAAACGGCACACTTTACTTTTAAGGGCACACTTAAATATAATGGAATTACGAATCTTTTATGCGGAAAATGAGAAGCATATGTCTCGATGTTGCGCGTTTTTATGTATAAGAAATGTCGCCGCCGAAACACCTAGTAGAAACACCAAGCAAAGTATAAAAGGACGAAAATACGAGTACTTCAGTCACTCGCAATAAAACGATTTGCCCGCGGGCTTTTTGCTCGTGAAAGAAAGGATGATTGTTCACATTTGGGCGCTGACATTTCAAGGCGGTTTCTCTTTATTTCTTAATTTTTTGCCTTAGCGGATTAAGAGACGTAGACAGACACCGGCCGGGGGTCAACAGTCACCGAAACAAAAGTAAACTCAGACCGTAATTTATGTAAGTAAACGACAAAATTAGATATTAAACATTTTTGCATGCTAAATTAAGCGGCATACAAATTAGTCCAAACTTGTTGCATAATGTGACATACAGATTATTATTATTTAAATGGGAGATTTGTTATCGTTAAACACACTATTTCACATCACGTGAGCAACCATAAATTTTGCAATAAATGAAAGTCTACTTCCTATATTTATTGACAGACGACAAAATCGTGTTTCATATCATGAACGTCGTTAAAATAACCTCACACTGGACACAAGCCTCCTCGCTTGAAGCAATTTCAGCTTTACAGAAGGTGAAAAATTACGTAATAAACACAAGCGACATTTAGGCATGATTTGTATGATTTCGACGTTGAAACAGGGTCGTGAATATAACGATGATAAATTAATTAGGTGAACTTTAAGGATTAACACGTAGCCCGCTATGTTAATTAGAACAGAGGATTTGCGGACTTAGAAGGCATAATTAATACATTGCCAACAACGATTTGAACAAGCGCAATAGGCATAACATCGCTGTGAAATATTAAGCGTATTATAGGTACTGAACCCGATTTGTTTTTCTGTGATGGATAAATCAAAATAAAGTTTTTATGTACCTATCATGTCAACATCGCAATCTGACGAAAGTTTGAAAATCACGAAAGATGACGTTTGTTATTGCGTTGTGAAACAAGATTACCATGACTTAGTCTGGTAGAGCATCCCATAACATGTTCCGATAATTTGAAGACGTGTAAACTGTGGGGACTTCAGCTCTCTGATTGGCATACAACGTCGCCCTGCGGTTACTACGTCAACGAAGTAAATAGTAGTTAGCAGCTAGAGCAAATAAGTAGGTTTAGTTAAGTAACTTTCAGCACGATCGTCAGTCTTGGGAAGGATGACCGCTGGTGGTATTTGCAATTGAGCGCTGCCGTGGTACGGATGACACGTAATATTGTAGGCCGCGGTTGTTTTAACCGTTTAGATGTGTCAACTCTGGCACGAGGGCTTTATGAACCTACTTTATTTTAGTAGGTAGTAGAGAAGGTAGCTGGCATTTATTTTATTGTGATACCAGACTTAAGCATCAAAGGTATTGAGTGATGTTTTTGGCAGGAATTAAGATGTTCTGTCATATTTTGCGAAAGTAAAGTGTTAAATGTAGATGCGAATGCTAGCACAGATATCTATTTTAGTTGGTACTTACCTATTTGAACATGAAAAGTTAAGTCAATTTTATTTATTAGAAAATATATCATGTTTTGATTTAGAATTAATTGGTCTTTCCCTCCACGCTAGCCAAATGCCGATCGGTGGATTCACATACGCCATCGAATTTCTTCTAAGAACGTATGCAGGGTTGATGTTTTCTTTCACCGAAAAATCAGTGGTGAGTAAATCCTTTCCTTACTGACATTACAAATTCGAAAGTGTGTTTGATGGTTGTTACACTTTCACGCAGTAACAAAGGGAGGGTCCAACTTTATTTTTTGCATGGATACGGTTTCAAAGTCGGAGAGTGCCATGGACTAGTACTTTTTAACTCGGGAAACTAAAAGATTCATATGGGATAGCACAAAAACAAAAACATCATGCGTGTCAAGCCGAGGGCAAACACAAATCAGTATAGAAATTCCGAAGAACTCGTTACGGCACCGGGAAACCACGCCTCATGCTTGTAAGACGAGGTTCTTCTAGGTCTAGGCGATATGCACAGGAAGAGAGAAGGGAGGGGAAAGTTACCTGCAACCGCTGCGTGTTGTGCACGCGCTGGCCGTTGAGGTAGACGTGCGCGTCGGGATGCAGCGGCGTGACAGCGTAGCCGCCGCCGTCCGCCGGCGCCACCACGCAGTGCCGCGCCTGGATCGACGGCCCGTACAGCTGCAGCGTCACGCCGTTCCCAGAACCGACCTGCACGATACCGTACAACAATTAAATAGACTACAAATGACATAATGTAGAATAATCACAGGACGATGGCTTCGGGAACACAGAAGCTGCTATGTAGTCAACGGCTTAATACCTAAACCATACCCAATCAGTTTGGTCGTGCAGACCGACCTACAGGGTCATCTTCATCATCAGCCTTATAACCCACTGCTGGACAAAGGCTGGATAATTTGAAGGACTGGATCACAGCAAGAAGGCTTCGAAAACGCTTAGAAAATACTATGTAATCAACGATATGACACAAGTGACTCTTAAACTACTGATCATAATATGTCCCATTGGTGTCTCATTAATATGGCGGACACATTTCAAAGTTACTCAAGGCGGAACTTATACAAGTAGATTTTCAAACATATAAAAATAACAATAATGCCATCTCCTTCCTAACACCGGTTCTACTCTATAGTACTTTCATGCACGATATATAGAGGTACATTGAACACGATTAGATCTGTCTAGTGTCCACGTCCCACACCTACTGAATGTATCTCTAGACGACGGACATATTCTAGGATACCATAGTACACATCATTATGATCAACTTGTACACCAACACCGAAGTAAATGAAACATTCATTTTATAGAGAGTCAATAAACTTTTTGTTTGGAACAGCATATTTTTTCCGCAACTGCGGTGTCTGTCATATAGTACTAGTTCGTCATAATATTGAATACAATGAAATTATTCTAGAATATCTCTATCGTCTAAACTCTATAACATCCCGAGATATGAGTAAGGTTAGTATGACTTCGTCACAGTGGGACTATTTGTCAGTGTACGTACTCGTAGGTACTCGTATTTGGCTGACGCAAGCATTTTTCATGCTGCGAAAATATATTCTGCGTTAGTAAATCATACGTCCAACCAGTATCACAAGACTCTCTTCGAAATAATATAAGAAACTTTCTCTACATTACAATGTATCTAACCTTCCAAAACTGATGAGTAAATATAGCTACAAGCAATCAACGCGAGAAACAAGCGAGAGTGAATCACTGACAAGTTATACTGCTTAGATTAGATCTAGAAGCTGCTCACTTTTACAAAAGCCACAGACAGACACCGCATACAGATATAATCGTGAACTCTACCAAAGTGATTCAGGAAAGAATTTCAGGATCTGCATGAGCGTTTTTTTTCAAAAAGTTACAGCAATATTATTTTTTACATTTTATTGGGAATTCCGTCAACTTATTTGCCCTTTTATCATACAAAAACAATCAAATATACATATTTGTTCTCGATTGTTGCTCCGACTTATATCTCAAACTATTCACTTACTGGTATAAAAATCGACAGATACATTGTTACAGTAATTCCGTGGAAGTAGCAAATGAGTCGCCAAGGGTCGTAAGGAAAGACGTTATTTTGTAGTTGCAAGGTGCAAAATTACTTCAGCCTCACACACAGTTAATATGCTCCATAAAAAGAGCACCTATCACCGCGCGCAATCCTATTTTATGTAGATGGTAATCCGTATATCGCGCCGGAAAACCCCTAAAAGCCGCTGCGGGCCGTTAAAAAGTCGATAAAGTGAAAAGATTTATCGTCGTTCTGCGGTTTTGGCTTCATCCGAGCATCCATCCAATATTTACTCGTTCAATTCTAATAAACTAGACTCGGACGAGGTTTTAATACGTTCTAATAGACTCCTAACCACCTTCTAGGAAAGACAATAGCAGCGCGAGTATCATAGTAATTGGCCTATCAAATATGTATGAAGCGTGCACACCAATTCCCAAGTGGGAATAGCCTACACTATAATATCAAGTTAAAGCGGATAAATGAAACTCTACGGAGTACGTACCGTACAACAAGATAATTTATTCGACGATTAAATATGCACGTGTACTGTAGGCTTTGATCACAGTAATGAGTCCGGGCCTTTCCGCTAACTTTATAATGCAGGGGCAGCCTGAACACAAAGTAGATCGCATCTACATTAACCAGAGTAATTCGATTGCTAGAGATCGCGAACCCGCTCCAGACACATGGACGAGATGCTTCACTGATGGTTATCGAATCACAGTCATTAAGGAATGCCCGGATTCCATCCGAAATTACATTAAGTAGTTGCCCTTATAGACACAGTAACCTACATAATGTAGAATACGGTCGCCTATAAAAAGTAGTATCTTTTATGACACATTTCACTGAAAGGAATATCGATTGCTTGGCCACATGTCGGTTCCGAACTTACTATGATATAAAATAACATTGTACGAATAGCACGACGCGACGTGGTTATTAATGTAGGTACTACTCTCAATTCTTATAGCATTATATTATTTATAAATATGACTAATGTAGAAATTGTAGAATCATTAAAGCCGCCATAGTCACCTATGTAAGTACACTGTACATTACCTACTTTTGGGCTACTCTTGTAAATTGTCCGCTATCACAATCATTCGAATGTTGTAGGAATCTAGTCTAGGTTGACATTACTTTCCAATAAGTGCGGTGTGCCAGCCTGTCCCGAGCGGACTGGGAAGGTAAACCTATCCTGTCACATTGTCACGGAGGCTCCACGACGTGAATAATAAATATCTTGGAAGCCAATGGGCACGCCGGCGGCGCTTTCCCATCAAATACTGTTTCGTTATGTCTGAAATATCTAAACATTTCAAAATGTTTTAATTATTTTTCTGTTAGATTATATTGTAGATGATACGATACTATCGTATAAAATACTAGCTGCCCGTCCCGGCTTCGTCCGGGTACCTACGATTGGCTAAAGAAGACAAATAGTAAAGATCCCTAATTTTTGAAAATATAATATAGCCTATGTTCACCGGAGATAGTGTAGCTTTCCAACAGTGACAGAATTTTTCAAATCGGTTCAGTAGTTTCGGAGCCTATTCAATGCAAACAAACAAACAAATCTTTCCTCTTTATAATATTGGTATAGATTATAGATGATACGATACAATCGTATAAAATATTAGACAGAAAACAGCGTTTGACTTTTGAATTACATTTTAGAGGCAATGCAGTCCACGTCCTCTCTCTGGAGAGCGGCACATCGTCTACAATATTGTGAATCGACGCGAGTCCCCGTTTCTCTTTATTGTCCATCTGAACTTTATGACTCTATGATTGCAAAGGAATCCCAATCCCAGTAGCGCTATCAAATAACGGATGAAAATGAACATAGAATGGTACTTCAGGTTGTTAAAGTGTTATTATAATCTTTCAATAATCATTATATTGTAAATGTCTTGCACTATTCAAGACATTACTAGTAAAACAAGATTTCAGAACATTTAACCGAGATCGCTGAGCGGCGATGTAAAGGTACAAATGAGTTTTTGCAAGTTGAAAATCGATATCTCATTGACGGATCTAGACACGCGGCAGCGTGTCCAGCCAAGACTAAGAAAAAGGCGACCCAGCCGCCGTGTGTAATATTACACGAACCATTTCGAGCCACTTTTGACCCCTTCATAACTCGAAAACTATTTAACATAAATATACAGATTACATTTATATAACTAGTACTACTATTATAATATTAAGAAATTTGCTTAACTTAGTTTTAGATGGAATGTTTAAGAAATTCTACATTGTATTATCGATGCTGAATAAAGTCATTCATTCATTCATTCATATGAAATCTAGCATATGTATTAAAGCTCTTTACCTTATCTACAATACAAAATTTCATTAATTTTGCTCTAACAGTTAATGAAATATTAACGTTTAAAAACAGCTAACTGTGCATGGGCGTAAAGTGAAGATTACTCGTAATTATTAACTGTTCATTAATTAAGTTATACAAACAGTCCCTGTTGTAATGAAACGGTCAAGTCACATATATTGACTAAGCTGTAGAGTTTGTGGAGTTAGGACTTGTAGAGTAAGGCGTGTAGAGTTAGAAGCTTGGCTTTACGTGAGATCTGACAACTTTTTGATAGTGTGAACTGTGATTTAATCATGGCTATACTTCACATGAAAATGTTTTTGTTGG
This sequence comes from Hypomecis atomaria, assembly GCA_964007245.1. NCBI lineage: Eukaryota > Metazoa > Arthropoda > Insecta > Lepidoptera > Geometridae > Hypomecis > Hypomecis atomaria. Next base: position 17,339,993 of record OZ023284.1, on the reverse strand, counting down.
ATATGACGCACACGGATACTAAAGCCAAGCCTAGGCAATACCTTCGGTATTATCTTCTAAACATTTCTAGTGCATATGTAACCGCATGGCTAGGAAACAAAATAAGAGTCGTATAGTACAAAGTAGTTGTAGTACAGGATTATTTAGAAGACACCCGCTTTCTAAGCCGAAAAGGGGTGATTTAGACCATCATTTTGAACAACTTTTACTATGGCGCCAATACGGAATTTGAATAAAAAAGGCCGTTTGGTAACGATTTTTATCGAACCTCATCGATTCCGAATTGCAATCTTATACGGAGCAGCTGATTTATTTTTCTCAAATTCTGGGTTGGGTGCATAGTACAAGTGGTTCATAATGTATGGCCTTTCTGAATAGGGCTACAGTTACCTCAATGAGGTCGGTGATGCGGATCCTGCGTCCGTTCTCGAGCGGCGAAGCGTCGGGCGCGACCTCGAGCAGCACGGGCTCGGTGCCAGGCCGGCCCGCGCCCGCGGCGCCGCGCGCCTTCTTCTTGGGCCGCTGCCGCTGCTGTGTGTCCGTCGGCCGCCGCCGCACGTGGAACATGATGGAGCCTGCAACATCCTCACTGGTTAATACCATCATCGGAACATTCAGTCATCATCACTGAACCATTCAATCACTATTGGACCATTGACTTTAACTTCTAATCTAAGTTAAGTATTAATTTAACTATTGGTTTTCATAGATTAGTTTTTTTTAACGTTAATATGTCCGCGCTTGACCACCAACTCGCCTGATGGTAAACGACGTTGTCGTCGAAGATGAAGCACGCAGACCTAGTATCTTGCAACTACTAGGGATGTTCTAAATTATTGACAAAAAATTATATATTTATGAACGTCGCTGACCGGCAATACGAATATCTCGAAATTCATAGCCGATTGTACGAATTTTAAAAAACTATTCCCTAAGATACTAGAGGAGGATTTCTATATTATATTAAATGTTTTGAGTATAAGTTTTCTATAGCCATTGAAGTTTCAACCAATCACATTTCGTGAATGGAATGTTTTATTTTCAGTTCCTGTCGATAGAAATCGTGTAGCGTAAATGTAAATGTTTTCACAACTCTTTTAAGAGTACGCTCCGACTTTTGAAGTCTACGCTTTCAAAGTTGGGCGAAAATAAGAGCTTCATTATTATATTGCCTTAACATAAAGTTCTTAACTCCCAACATACCATCCAAAGAGTAATCTAAGCCCGAGTCTGCACTAAAATAGTTAAGTACCTAGTATAGTGACGTAACAAACTCCAATTCTAGAGTCTGAAATACTTTGTAGACGTTGGCGGGTAATAAAAAGAAACAATTAAATGTGCTACGCTGAGTCAGTTTTTACACTCATCCATAACATTGTAAGCGGTACATATAATTGTTGAGGACATTGAGGTCACATAAGCGCCTCGACCTTTTGATTTGTATAATTTCCAAGTAAAACAAAAATTTCAATGTTTGCCAGCAGCTGTTGACAAAGAAAGTTCTTTGTATTTTCAACGACGCAATCTTGTCAAAGGTCAACACAAATTATGATAATGGGAACGTGGGGATCACAGCACACAACTTTACAGAACTAAACGGATCAAAAGCGAAACAACAAAAGTATCGTTTGTGTAAAACTTCAATTCATTAAATATGTATTAGGACCCTGAGAACTCGTGGAATAGTTATTGTCGTTGCTGGAAATTCAGCGAGTCGATTGAGGCTGTAAAACGTACATTATAATAATAAAATCCAATACTTTGCTGATTTTTCATTCTATCAGTTCACAAAAGTACTCTACTGCACTTGTGTGAGTGACGGGTAGATTATCTTGTTACCAATGTGACAGTGATTTCCTCTGGCAACCAAACATTTATCTATCTAATTGAGTAAGTTTCCCCAACACGGCCTTACATACACCCGAAAAGCAATTTCACGTCTCTTATTAGGAACGTAATAGCTTCTTTATTTTCACAAACAAAATCAGGTGTACGTAAGAAAAACTAATCTTATGAAAGTGTTTACCGAGGCGGAGAATTAGCGTATTTTCTCAATAGGGAATATGTTAAAAAATCACGTAAATTGTATAAATAGGTACTGTATGCCCGCTGCGTCTCAAACCAACTTCGTTTTCATCACAAAAGGCAAATATATTGAAACGTTCAAACAAAGCTACGTGGACGCAAAATGGGAAACCTTTCAAATTCAGTTTGTAATACAAATATGTATTTTAGTATTTCCGAGGGACGACGGTCGCAGTCGCATCTCTGAAACTGCCATCGTAGAGTTAGTCGAGTACTCAAGACACTGACGGTAAAATGGCATAACACAATTTAAGAACATCCAAAGTGGCATATTGGGAAGTGCCGTGTGATGGGTGTGAAGTGCACCCGAAGGAGTGCGCGGGGGTGAGGCGGCGCGGGGGCGGACGGCGAGGCACGACAAGCCCGCCTGTAGTGTCAACATCATTAGCGTCTACATTGTCGCACCGCTCTACTGGAGCTACGAGAGCTGCTACGAGCTACAGCATTCGTAGCAGACATCCGTCTTGCTCGTGCCGTATTCAGGGAATTATTGACATAGAATTTTCATACAAATCCGCCCCTAAATTAAACTTATAACTTATTCAAATTAAACCTCACTTCATATTTAGCAAGCTTGAGCTAGAGGAAAAGAAAGGAAATGAAACATAATATTGCGATTACATTCATAGCATGTAGACAACCACCAGTTACTTTTAATTCAAAAAGTGTTCCTGTAAGATGTGAAATATAACTGCTGGCAGCTCTTAATTACAAAAAAGTATTTTTTCACTCATAAAACACCACATATTAACGTACAGATTAAGCTCCGTCAAACTCTATAGCGATGATCGAGAGGTTTCCTTCACTGGCTGCATACTAAGCAGGATCGATCACCAGACCCGCCACTAGTTACCCGTGATCGATTCAACAAACAAAAAACCTCATCATCCTATCCATCTTAATCAAAAAACCGATTTATCCATTATTATAATTCTAGACTAGAGAAACGATTTTTCATCACTCAATTTATCTGATTTCATGAATGAGCTCGAACATCAATTTATTTCAAGTACGAGCATTATTTAGCTGTGTAGAGCTCCTGACTGACGACTGTAAACAGATTCTCGTTCGTCACAAAAGGCCCATATCATTTGAATTGGAAACTAGGTCGCCAAAATTTATTAAATATAAATTCCCTTTGTTCGAAGCTCCGACTTTCCGCGATGCCGCGTCTGCGATAAAATACGTTAATTGGTTAAAACAATGCAATTGTGTCAAACTGAAGTTAAAGCAAGTGGTAAATCAATAGGTACTCTTCATTAGAGCATCAACTATTGATGAAGCTTTCAAACCGTAACGATCGACGATCCTGTCAATGTTGGCCTAGGCTGTGTTAGCTAATATTTATTTTGTCACTACCATAATTTATCGACAAATTCTTCGAAAATAATGACTTCCTCGACTTTTTTTAGGTGTCCCAATATTGCAGGAATCATTTTCTGCCTTATATTACTTACTATACAATATTTACAATGTAATAATAAATTTAATATTTTAGTTAGTTCTAGGAGTAGAAGCATGGAAAATATAGCACACGCATTTCTATATGAACGCTAAGAAAGGTTAGAAAATACAGCTAAAAGGGTTAAACATATGATAAAAATTTGTACGGAAATGAGTCACTTTTACGTTATAATACTCAGAGATCGAGGGTAGTCTTGGTTCCAAGCTCGAAGCCTTCACGGATAAGGTTAAGAATAGTTTATTAAATTAAGAGAACATGAAGTTGCATGCACATGGAATTAACACTGCATACCTTAGACTTGGCAGAGTAGAATCGTTCCCTATTACACATGATATTAAACTAAAAACACAATTAAGCACAATAATTTCACATACCGAGCACTATTTCCTTGTTGCTGTTCCGTAAACGAGAACTAAACGATCTGCTGAGCAACATAATATTCGTACAATAAGGATAGTAAGGTGTGTGTACGAGCCATCGCCCTCGTATTGCGTGGCGCGTACTACAAGTTCAAACCGAGCGGCGGTCTAATAGTAACTGGACTATGTGCCACTAGTGGCGATACTGACACAACACCAGCACCGAGCACCGCCGCCGAAGGCGCGCCTGAACCTCATCACCGATGCAGACGCGACTCTACAAGGGGCGGTTTAATCACACACTACATTTCAATCAACGATTGTCGGCTTGTGGTTTAGTATTGTACCACAAAATATTTGCGTAATAGACTCCCTCATTCATTAGACTCGAGTGGTGTTCTAAAAGCCAGCCAATTCAGCGCTAACGGCGAAGTTCGATTCCAATTAACTGATGGAGTGTTTTTGCAGGTTAATGAGCGGAAGGCTTAGAGTTTTGCTCTATAATATTTTCAGAGATTGTAGAATATTTTGGCTATCCTAATTTCAGTGACTTAATAGTTAGTGACTTAATCCAAACACACAGTGTAACAAATCATTTACGAGTAAAACAATACAAAGCTAAAGTTCTTTTCAATAAACATACATGTACAATGTACGTGGACTCAGCCGATGAAGCTACATTGCTACGGCTACCGGTTATACGATATTCCGACATTTCCGGAATAGAGCACATCGTTGCCATAACATAGATCAAGTCAATCATTATCGTGGAGTTCAAAGCCATATCGTATACCACAGCGTAGTAGAACGCGGTCGTTGTCTAAACAGCGGCCGCGCCCGACGTTTTGCGTCGCGTGACCCACTGAATTTGTACTATTGTCTCACCTGTTGCCCCTCAACTAATAGCTCACTAATATTTAAATGCCTTCGATTAAAATTTCAGGGTAAATCGTGTGAGTTACCCCACATGTCGCTAGAGTTTGCTACACCGGATTATTTTGATGAGACGTCAATGTCATGAATATAAGGTATAAGACGATTGTGAAGTGCCAACTTGTCTATATACAAAAACAATAAGCTGTTATGTACCTCTAAATATTATACGATTTGAGTGTTTTTTTTTTTCATGTACCTAATCAGCACTTCAATCGCTAGGCTTCTTAGTTTTTCAAATGACTTTCAAGTTTTAAACGTATAAAAAGTAAAGTATAGTAAAGTAAAAGTATATACGCAAAACTTTGGCTGAAAAGTATAAAGAAACTAAATTAACACTTTTCTGAAAAAAAGGTAAGATGTACGAACGTGTAATATTTCTTATTTTTCTTACTTAAGTGATGGACACCAAAAACATAACAACACAATTTAAGGGGTAAAAAAAAATAGTTTTCTCATGGAACGTTAATTTTATCAAAAATGTAGCGCTAATTTTCTTTATGTTCTACAGAAAACGCGAAAACATGGTCCATTCACGATCCCCTTAAGCTCTCAGATTAACCAAAGGGATAATGCGGTCGGTTTTACGTCTAAATGGGTGAGGTCAATTTTGCGATTAGAAACGTCACTTTCAATAATACATATCACATTTGACGATAGTGGGACACAACACAACAAACTGATGTGAATTTGAAGTTACCTATATACGGTTTTTAAGTGTTATTAGTACAACAAATTGTGAGCGTTCGTGTGTAAACTTAATGTGTGCATAAGTTATGCGTCTTTATAACAATTTAAAACAGCCAACGAGAAAATCGTCAACTAATATCGGGTGTTGTACAACTCGGTATCAGTATCAGTACATCACGGAATCAGTACTTCTATGATTAAATTCGTTTGCAAACATTAATTTCCTTCTTGATCTGGAGAACCGTTAACGATGCCTTCCGGACCTTCTGGGACCATTATTTCATTCAGTCCGCACCATCACTTTGTTTATGATTATTTCCTTGTTATATTCGTATTATTTGATATTATGCTTTTACAACCGTTGTAACATTGCACGTAGCCTTTATTTACCTTGTAAAGAAAATGTTCTTTATGGTAAATCGTCTGTCAAATGCAAATGCAAAGTCTACAATCGAGTTGTGGAACCCTTTCATTGTACGAGTACATGTACGGCAATATAGGTATAGTTACAGGTACCTACGAGTAGAATTGAGATATCAATCGCTTCGCTGAAACGCCACTCTGCATTATAAAGAGCGACAGCTCTCTGTGGTATAGGACCCCTGGGACGAGGTACACAGAGAGGTACTTTTCGTAAATTTAAAAAGGTTTATGTCAACTGAAATTGTGTTTAGGTACTACGTCACTTCGAATACTGATGCTCAGAAATAACACACATAGAAATATGGAAATATCTTCCAAAAGCGAGTCTGACACCCTGCTAATTTATATAATTAAACTAATCTAAACCGTGATAGGAGAGTCTAGAAAAGGGAGGCAAATACTATAAGTAATACTTTTTAAAATATTATACGTTGGCGTTCAAATTTTTCTTAGTATTAAGTTATGCTATTCGTAAGAATAGCAAGGTCTCGCTGGATGTGCTAAAAATGATAAATATACTAAATCTTGTGAGGAGACGAGGAGGTGCCGAGAAAAACGAGGCAAAGTAGTATTGAGCAGAATATTTAAGAAAACAGAGAAAATGAACTTGTTCATAATGGAAGTGGCGGCCAGTTCCCTCACTGTGTTCTAAAATGAAGCGCCACTCGAGCCACCTGACACTGCGCTAGAATTGCGGTAGAAATGCACTTAACCCCCGCGTTGGTATAGGTAGGAACGTTCTCATTCGTCCGTCTATGAACAAGACCCCTAGGATTCGGGACACTACAAAGAGCAATACGAATAACTGAACTTTCGTTGTTAGCGTCCGAGAGTCGACGAGTTAGGATCAAATCGAGTTATCCGACGTCCACTCTACATTTCAATGGCGATTCAACGTGGAAAATGGAATTAAACGTCACTACGAGTACAAAGTGGAATCATATCAGTAGGTATAGAGCGGTATGGACATAATAAAGGCCGATAGCATCTGAAGGTGGGTGCAGCGATATATGGCTCCGGAGTTTGATGGCACGCAATGTCGCCGCTGAACGTTCGACGGCAGGCCTTGCGTAAACAATGGCCCGCATGGGCTGGGCACCACGGACGGACATGCCTCAACAAGTACTTCGCACAATACACGCCTCCCATACATGCTGTCAGCCACGTCTCTCCAAAGATCATAATCTCCGATCTCGAAAGGGAGAAAAGATTTTGTTACAGTTACTATTGTAGAGCAGCGGGAATGGGCCATCGCACTGTGACCTTTTAGGACGGACGTGTCCCGATTTCTAACTGAGGGTTAGTTGAGTATAGTTACAGTTTGACACTTTTCCCAAGTAGGGTAGGTTAACGATATGATAAATACATAAAAGTTTAAAAAATATAGCAATGCGTTGCAGCTATTTTCTGTTTCTATGTTTAAAGCTATGTTGAGACTATTTCAGATTGATGTTTTTTTGAAAGTATATTGCGTCGGTATATTTTGACCAGTGAGACGTAAAACATTGCATGCGAGTGTCGTCTATTGTCAGATCTACTATTCAACATGGTTTGTATGCAAGCACTTTGGCGATGAAACTGGAAAATAAATTCTTTGTATAACCGAACTGAAAATATGTACCTATGATTCATTTCTTTAAAGTTATCTTGTTCGAAATTTGAATAAATAGGTCAAAGTATATTAAGTGATGAATCACGGACTGAAGCCCATTTCATTTTCAATTCACGTTATCTTTGAAGAATCTAATAGGACTAATGGACGTTGCAGAAAATTAACCCGGCTTTCATTGCTCGACCGTCCATTGAACGCTGCGGATGTTAGCTAAGCCCTTTAAGATGTAAATCCAGGCTAATTTAAAAGAACAAAGTAAAACAAGTACATACGTAAAGGTTGCAACGTAAACCACATAATCAAACCGATCGTGCTGGTGACAACGGTTGAGTTAGAGCCAGTGTGATTTATTGGATAGGTATGCAAGTTAATGGGAACGGGATACCAAGCTTTTTTCAATCAAAGTTTCAGATTAGCGTCGCTGATTAATCGAACCGCACCTATGAAGAATATTTCCCATCCAAATGACTCAAATATAAATTAATAGTAGGTAAGTAAAGCCATTGGGAGGCCTATGTCCAGCAGTGGACGTCTTACAGCTGATGGATGGATGGAAGTAAAGCTGGGTGACTAGCCCTGGTGTCAGAATTTTTTTAAGCTGCCTGAAGCCATTGTTATGGCTAAACGGTTAAAACAACCGGGACCTACAATGTAACGTGTAATCCGGGCCACGGTAGCGCTCAGTCGTAAATGAGTCACCCGCGGATACCCATCCGAAGACTGACTTAACGAACGTTGCTGAACTCCGTTGATCGATGACAAACACCTAGTCAAGCTATGCTATCAGAAATTAATTAGTGACTCGATATTTTACTTCGAGGCGAATCGCGGGGTAGGTAATATATGTCTATAATGATCGACGATTAGATATGCCCAAACAGTGTCATGTCTGATCGAGTAGATTGATTGGGGACATGTTCCACGTAATGACTGTAATAACAGCTTGCCATGTATGGGTTAGTAGTTTACTACGGGTACACCCGTTAACGGTTGTAAAACGTACTTAACTAGACACGGACTAATGAAGATATTTAACGATGTTAAAATCCACTTTCCTTTTATATTTCGTATTGATGACCTATCTGCCATCATTATTCAAGGTTAAAATATGTAACAACGTTGTGGAAATAAATATCCAACAAAAACATTTTCATGTGAAATGAAGCCAAGTCTAAATCATAGTTCCCACTAACAAAAAGTTGTCAGATCTCACGTAAAGCCAAGCTTCTAACTCTACACGCCTTACTCTACAAGTCCTTACTCCACAAACTCTACAGCTTAGTCAATATATGTGACTTGGCCGTTTCTTTCAAAGTTTTTAGATAGTCTAACTTGATGCCAAATATCAAGTTTCTAGGTCATCTGGAAGTGGGTTAGGTTTTTGATCTATAAGTCAGTGAATCAGTGAGTCAGTGAGTGAATCAGTCAATGAAACCCCGGTTTTTAAACGTTAAAATTTCACTAACCGTCAGAGCAAAGTTAATGAAATTTTGTAATGTAGATAAGCTAAAGAACTTTAATAAATGTGCTAAATTTCATATTTATAGGTTAAATATTTTTCGAGTTATGAAGGGGTCAAAAGTGGCTCGAAATGGTTCGTGTAATATTACACACGTCACGTCGCCAGTTCCTTTTTCTTAGAGATTTGGCTGGACACGCTTCCGCGTGTCTAGATATTTTTATATAAATTACTGAATGAGTTGATCAAAATGCTCATTTCACCTTTGCTTTGAAATACACGAGTTCAAAACCCTGCCTTACGCCTTTCAATCTAGAAAATTGATTTCTGGTAAGTTTTTTTGATTCAGATCTCTGACTGATGTCTGACCTGTCTGATCTCGTAAAATGAGTTTAAATTACAAACTCATTGGTTTAGTATAATAAAATGTTTACTTAGCTAATGTTCAATTTAAAAAAATGTATAAACAAAATATACTGTGACGCAGCTATAAAATCTCAAGTTGCCCTCAAATTTCGGTGGAAATTGCCTTTGAATCCAGAACTGTTATCTTGAGCCCTAACTTGACGACTTGATTAAGACCGCAGGAACGCGCTGGATGCAAGCCACTACCAAATGGTCTTATTGTAAATCTGCAAAGACTACGTCCAGCAGCGGACGTCCTACGTCTGATATGATGATAATATATGCTGACTCCTGCTTAGCGGTCAAATAACGGTAAAGGTGGGTTATATACCTATCCCCGTAGATAGAAAAAAGCCCTAACGCTAAACTATAAACTTAGACATTGAACTCTTATTATACAAAGAAACACAAGTCTATTTTAATGCCCAGTGGAAGACAGGTGGCCGATGTTGGTCTGTAATGGTGCATATTACATTAGTCCTTTACTATTACGTCTATTTTTGTCATAATAACACATGTGAGAAAACTTGTTTTACGTAAATAGCTAAGCATCATCCTACTAATATTATAAACGTGAAAGTTTGTAAGGATGGATGTATGGATGTTTGTTACTCTTTCACGCAAAAACTACTGAACGGATTGAGATGAAACTTTGCAATTATATAGCTTATACATCGGAATAACACATAGGCTATAAATTATAATGATATTGCGTAAATTTTCCATATTATACTCGTAACAATAAGTGTTAAGTAAGTAGGAAAAATTCTGCCATCTGCGAGCTATTCTAGAGTGCGCTCCAAGAAATGACAAAAAAAACTGTCAAATCGATTTTTTTTGTTTTGTTTTATTTTCCACTTCCTTTATTAAGGGTGGTAAGGTCGGGCCTCGAAATATCATGCGGGCGAAGCCGCGGGCAAATTCTAGTTTATCTATAAAATCAAATGAATGTTTTTTTTTTCACTTAAATAAATTGTGCATAAATATAAGAATGGCGAAAATAAGAACATATAATAAAATATAAGAACTAACCGATCAAAAACTGTACGTCTTGGCATCACTTGATGCTATATGCAGATATAGTATAATGTTGAATACAAAGATCAAACGCAATAAAGATATAAATCTATCTTTCCAGCTTTAGTCCATATACTTAGATGTTAAACACGAGATTTCGAAATTCCCGTTTGCGCGTCGTCGGTCATAAGACGCTTGGTTCGACGCCAACGATGTTACTCCGAAGACTTTACACAAACTTGAAGATAACTCAAGTGTAAATAAGCAAGCGAAAACTTAGAGCATACTGCTGCTGCTGCTAATTAACATAATCTTTCAAACAATAAACAGATATGAATATGTGATTATGAACTACTTTAGTGAATTTCAGAAAGAGGAATCTAGACAGACGATTAGGTATATGCAACACACTTACTTTTTTATTGGGTCAGTTGGCTATTGACTGTCTCTTTGGACATCTCCAAAACTTTTAACAGGGTCTGGCACGAGAGCCTTATTGGCAAGCTTCCATCTTACGGCCTGCCTGCTGATATTTGCACTTGTAGGTACTTATATCAGATTTCTCGAGGAATCGGCCGTTACGAGTAGTTGTAGATGGCTGCTCGTCAGACTAAATGGCTATCAATGCCGGTGTTCCTCAGAGGTCACAGTACGTTACGTACAATATTGGTTTTGAGGTCATAGACCATCTTATTTTACATGTAAAAATCAAATAACAGTGGTAATAAGACTTACACATTTTAAAATATCAAAGGTGATAGCCGAAAATCGGGTATTTTTCATAAAAAACAATTAGATTTACGATTAAATCTAATTGTTTTTTGAAAACGATTAGATTTAGGATAGAGTGTTTCATAGTGAAATCAGTCAGAAACAATGCAAATCACACACCCTTAACGGGAATAGGTCGACTTAGCCTGTGACCCTGTATACGTACGAAGTTGTTACTGTACTCGTAAATATTATAGATACATATTACTCTTGTACAAAATCGTGTTCGACGTATTCGTATCGACACTTTACACCTATCGGAGTATTGAAAAGCTGGCTGGCGAAATGGTGACCCACTTTATACAGCTTCAAGGCAGACCTATAGATAAAATGCGCTTTTGTATTCTAATTCACTGAGCAGAAAACATGATCTCATTTTGCATAAATGCCACGATATTATATGCAAGTCAAGTATGTTTATTGAAGTAGAGCCGGTTCGAGAATTTTAAATTTGTAGAGAAGTTCAACAAATGTAACATTTTGTTCGAGTTTTATTTACCAGTTTGGCTCCAGACCGTATTAGTTCGTGTAAAGACCTTACCTATCTCATGTCAGAGTGTAATCCCACCTCTATAACTTATCTTCAAGTTGGCCTTTTTTCTCCGCACGTCCAATGAAGGCAATCATTTGTCTTCCCTAACAAGTCTCAAGGGATTGGCCCCAATACCAGATAATGTTAAAGGTCACATTACTCTTAGAGGCTTTTTATTGGCTTGCAATAAAAGTGTTGTTTATCACAACACTCTGCGAAATAAAACCGGTTTACAACGAGACAAAAGAAATGATATCGTTTATGGGACTGCATGAAATATTTTAGAAAGCCAGAACTTCCGCATAAAGCCTTCTATGCCAGTTCTACACTGATAAATGTTATAGGAACGGATCAGCATCCGTGGAGCGAAACAAGTTTGAAACTTACGTTCCTGCAACGATACGCGTACACAAGACGTGGGACATAAATTGCCAAATTCACAAACAAACTCAACTCAGTCTTTATTCTTGCAACAGTACAGACTTTCAAGGACGATTTTATGCATATCGATTCCGCGAAGGAACGGACATCGAACCGCGAAACGAGTTAAAAATACCGGCACCGGGGCCAGTCGACCGGCATCTGCGGGCACACCGGTCAGACTACTCCAAGTGGCCACATGCGTTTGTTTACTATCGGGGGCGATCGCGTTGGCGACGACGGCCGCGGCACGAGCGACCGCCGCCGCCGCCGGCCGGTGAAGCCGCGGCGCCCGCTAGTCGGCGACCTAAGAAAAGTTGGAGACGTGCAAAACTTACGGCGGATGCCCCAGTCCATGACGAGGCGCGCTGAACGGCGGCGCGCGGCGCGGCGTCTACCAAGCGACTGCCGCGTCCTGCGCCCGCTCGCTCCCGTTGATATATTCCCATTGTAAGCCACGGCGAGCATTGTCCGACCCAAGAGGAACCTTCTCGCGGAAATTGCGGACTCGTAGACACATTACAATAAAACTTCGGTGGATACACTGCCGCGTGTTTCATGGGGCTATTAACCTAGTCTCTGACCAATTACCTTTGTACGATGTGACGACAATGTTTCGTTTGTTTGACTAAAGCCTCGTATTCACTACGCGGGTCGTTTGCGATGTCGGACGAAACCAAACGAGGACTTCGCGAGTCGTCGTCCAACAAGCTTGGAACATCAACTAAAATGACTAATCTTATTAAAATTTAACTAATTCCTAAATTTTAATCACTGGGCAAATTGAATTAATTCGAAATATCTTAATAGTTCTCTATAGATAAAAATAGCGAATTATGACTCGGTCCTATGTGGTCAATCGTAGAAAGATAAATAATCACTATATATAGTATAAAACAAAGTCGCTTCCCTGTCTGTCTGTCACTATGTATGCTTATATCTTTAAAACTACGCAACGGATTTTGATGCAGTTTTTTTAAATAGATAGAGTGATTCAAGAAGAAAGTTTATATGCATAATACACCTGTGCAAAGCCAGGGCGGGTCGCTAGTATAATATAAACAACAATCAACATCAAACACGTAGGTATACGCTATACGTATTGATATAATAAGCTACACATACCTATCTAGTTCGCCGGTTTTGCCTTCCACTCCACGGCTTCGCAAACTCCAGTATAATGATGGCAGGCAGACGGATATCGGATATTTTGTTGCGACCTACTAATTTCCAGGTGGAAATTGAACAACTCAATGTACTAAGGCAAATTGTGAAATTAGAAATTTTGTGCAAAGATTTTTTCTTTTTTTTTTCGTGAAACATATGTTGTCCTATTTTATGATATTCTAAAACATAATTGTTGGACTACTTTATCTTCTACAAAGTTTAAAACTTTTTACCACAAACTGGGTAAAAGTTTGGCATACTTTTTGTTTGTTTTGCATGAACTTTGAAAAAACTGGAGTAGGTGCTTTAAAACGGTTTGCGTAATGTATAATTGTTTTGTTTTGGCTTTCGTAGCCGGAGTGAGTACGTGCTTTGTAAAACATTTGCTAATCTTGAATGTGTACTTTGAGAGCGGTTTAAAGTCTGTTGCGAGCGAGAGCCTATTAATTACTTGTGCGGTCAGATTGTTTAACATTCGCTCTCATTTCCGGCGAGCGAGAGACGCCGGCTATTTTGGTACAGATCTATCAATACTTTAACACGGATCTGTTTCCTGTATACATTTTTCCATTTGCACAAATATAACGAGCAAAATCAACGAGCTTTTACAATCACAAGTTATTCATCATTATAACTTCTCAGTCGAAAAATTGTTAAGCTAGAAAGAGAGCTATCTACTTAATATAAAGTTGCCCTTATTATGTCTCTCAAATCTAACGGTAAAATGGCAAAGAAAATACCATGTTCCAAATAGAGCCTTTTAACTGCCCCTGCAGGATTTGGCGGTTCCTTCGTTTATATCGATCGCAAGCCCGAATATTTTATTAGACCTACATGAAAAACTTTCCCCACTGAATTTTTAAACTTCTTCTGAGTAAAAAGTTATCTGATTGATCATAGAATATCAGATCGCAGATCAAATTAATTCGGAGACAAAATTTTATTGAATTATTCAGAAGAAAATTAGCAAAGATCGTTTATCAAACCTTAATAAATATAACATGGCATCTAATTGACTTTGATATTCCCGACTGTAATTTCGTAAAACTAACAGGGGTGTGGTATTTACATAGGCAAAGTTAATATCACAGAGTTTCGCTCTATATATTTGTGTATATATGAGTATTTTGATGAAGGACACTTATAAAATGTATTTAATTAGAGCAATGGAATAGAGTTGCGGAGAAAAGGTCAAATAGGAATTTAATTTAGGTGAAATCGCCACATCTAGGACTAGACTACAGATTTAGTACGTTTGATTTTCAAAATTATAGGTACTTTCTCAAATAATAGAATGATATTTTTGTTAACTTTGTAAGGGAAGCACGGATTTCTAAGACACAAGATACACTTAGTTCAGAAATCCGAAGCTCATAATAAAATCATAGGAGCAGGTGATGTTGTTTTATGTTTTATGAAATTGTGACTTTTAATACCGTTGTATGCTACAAAGTATTGTTTTGACAATGAATGAATTTGAGTTTGAATATAAATACATGGTGTTCCGGTCTATTTTAGTACATTATCTACATCGGTTCCATGCCGATTATATTATTGGAGACATTTGTACAAGTCAAGGGATACATATTCTGTACAGGTCTCCTGTGGGGGCCGGGAGTTCATATTATTTTCAAAAACCTATCTGAGCGTCTGGTGCTGACTAAGAAACTGATGATTATTTGGCTGATTTGGCTTTGGCATTCAGCGTGGTGATCCTATCAGGATACTGGGTGCGATGCCGAATAGCAATTGGCATGAGCATTTGGATATCTAGAGTCTAGACCCTATTTCTAGATGTTCTATTGCTTTATATGTAATAACAGATAAGTAGATAATATATTGGTTTATTACTAGTGTTACTATATTGTTTTGTGTGGTAAAGGCCAAAACCAAAAAAAAAGTCAAGCGGCTGGAAATCCTTGACTTTTTTTTCAACACAACTTACGAATCCCGGACTTGCTCGGCAAACTTTTCCAAAAGTGCACCGAGCAAGTGTTCACAGATCGGGGCTCGTACTGCAGCTCGCCTCAAGCCTCGTTTGCGAAAGCAAATTGATGATAAGAATTAAGTCACGAGATGTCATCTGCGTAGAATGTAGGTATATATCTACGAATACGTACGTAGTATTTACATCCACTTTGTATTGTAGAACTTATTAATTCTGCTTACAAACTAGCCTTATATTTATAGTCAGTTTCGGTCCCGCAGCACCACAACAAGAGCGATTTACATGAACCCGATATCTCGATGTAAATTAACCTTGTGCATATGAATGGTGAACGCTGAGCCGATTTTATCCGCAACGAGCCAATCATTTTATCGAGATGAGAGACTCACAACTTTATCCAAGTCTCGATTACACAATCGGTTAAAATTGTTGATTGCATTGATACAAGACATATTGTGAAAGTTATGTATGTGTAATTTTATACGTCCGCTTTTAATTTTAAAGTGGTTATGGCTGTTTAATCTGAATATTGCATCAGCGCAAACAATAATCACTGGGAGCGTGTTCAAGGTGATAATTTATAAATAATTAATTTCAAATCAAGCTTTTTGGCTAGGTAATCTTGTGCTAATCTAACTTGTGGTTGACCAAAATGTGAATTTTATCTTCATTTCATTTTTTTATAGTCAGTACAAATGCGAAAAACATAACAAGTAGGTTCATACTTAATATTTTTTTTTATTTAAAACATAATATTTATTTTCATACTTAATTAATACGTATAAAAGTAAAAAAAACAGAAAAATAAAAAATCGGCCAAGTGCGAGTCGGACTCGCGCACGAAGGGTTCCGTACCTTATGGGAGCCCCAATCCTTTTGACGTTATTAACAGCGAGCAAAAAACTGCTAAAAATCACGTTTGTTGTATGGGAGCCCCCCTTAAATATTTATTTTATTCTATTTTTAGTATTTGTTGTTATAGCGGCAACAGAAATACATCATCTGTGAAAATTTCAGCAACCTAGCTATCATGGTTCATGAGATAATAGCCCGGTGATAGACAGACAGACGGACATCGAAGTCTTAGTAATAGGGTCCCGTTTTTACCCTTTGGGCACGGAACCCTAAAAACATAAAATTTATTTCAAACTTCAGAAAAAATCCTTTTAGTGTAGGAGTGGATAGCTTCTTTGCTATATTTTCTTAGAGGAAAATCTCTTTTTAAAGAGATTTCAGATCAGAGTGGATGGGAAAATCTCTTTTTAAAGAGATTTTCCCATCCACTCTGATACCTTTCAGGATATTAAACTTAACAAATACAAAATAACGGCTCAGTCTGTTTCTGTCAAATTTTAATGGGGCCACCTCGAAAGTATACCCTGTAGAACTAAAAAAGAATTTTTCGATTCGGTTCACAATTGGCGGAATTATCGATGAACATACACAAAAATAAAAAATACATACAGACGAACATAGAACCTCCTTCTTTTTGGAAGTCGGTTAAAAATCGTATTCAACGACACCTGTCTGTGCCGCACCACCCAGATTTCTGTTAAATGTTAGCATTTAACATTTTGGGCGTGGTTAGGCTCCTACGACACATACGGTTGTTCACTATTGCTGGGACTGTTTTACGCTTGCCGGTCCATGATGTTCTTTCGAAACTCGTCACCATCGGTCATCAATCAAGCATGGATTAAATGAGCATTGCAAAAAATTGGAAGCAATTGCGTAAATGAAAGAAAGTGCTAATAGTAGATGCTAAATATAATGAGCCACTTACTTCGTGTCATATTCATCAATGCGAGCGGGCACTCGTCGTCCTCTAGAATGTACTCCGTGTTGTCAGATTTATCCTCCTGATAAACAAAAAGTAATTATTGGTGTTTCTTCAAAATGTATGTAGCATAGAAATCCTACTAATATTATGAACGTGAAAGTTTGTAAGGATAGATGGATGTATGGATGTTTGTTACTCTTTCACTCAAATACTACTGAACGGATTGAGATGGAACTTTGCAATTATATAGCTTATATATCAGAATAACACATAGGCTATAAATTATAATGATATTGCGTAAATTTTCCATATTATAACAATAAGTGTAAGGTAGGAAAATTCTGCCATCTGCGAACTATTCTAGCGTGCGCTCCAAGAAATGTCAAAAAAGAACTGTCGAATCGAACAAATGTCAAATCGATTTTTTTTATATTCCACCTCCTTTATTAAGGGTGGTAAGGTAGGGCCTCGAAATATTATGCGGTCGGAGCCGCGGGCAAAAACTAGTAAACGATAATTAAAGAGATTGTAGGCTACAAAAGTTCATAAATATAGGGAAAGACCTACAAACATACTTCCGAAAAACATTATCTTTCATTTATCCTTTTAGAAAACACGATATTCTGCTGATGGAGATACTGCTTGGCTGCGGTGAACGATGCCTCCGACGAAGCCGCGTGGCAAAGGAATGAAGCGTGTGTTGGCCACAACTTTTCGAAATATGATTAACACATGAATACATTACTAGCAGCACGAGCGTCTCTCCACAATCAGCTCAATCGCGAATTATGGCGTGACGATGACTCTATTTATACGAGCAGTATAGATCGAATGAAATTGAATGCCATCTGTGAAGTTAGCTACAAGTTGCGCAAAACCCTCACCCCTGCCGAGAGAAATTTGCTATTGTGCATCGACTTGCCCCGTCTTATTCTTATTCGATGTGGGGGCGATAAGTTTTGCACTGCCGTCCCGCATGAGGTGTTTTCTGCATTTCTCCCTCCAGCGTCTACCTGAGCCAGCCCAGCTCGTTAAAATAACGGACTGTGGCTCTAGGCCGCTGGCATAATTGCTCCAGTGGCTTGTTTGGTTTATGAGATATCAATGAGGATGTCTATGCTGATAACAAAGCAGTGGCGTCATGCAACTCGCAAGCTATCCTGATTTCTTCTGTGGCTTTGCAATGCCACAGAACATGCTCTACCATTTCGTTTTTCTGCAGGCAACCACGACAGAGTGGGCTGTCAGTGGCTCCCCGTTTCTATAAGTGACTATTTAAGTTGCAGCGACCAGTGACAAGCCTAATCATAAGTAGGAGATTTTGCCGCCAAAACCACAATAGGTCGTTTGTGAAGTTTCGTTTCAGGGTTGGGAAGGCAGCCTTAGCATGCTTGCAATCCTCTCCCTCTTGTCCCACATATTTTGTTGTTCTTTTTCAGTATGACGACGCTACAATTCACGCACTTCCACCGCTGTCGGCTTGCACTCTTGCAGTGTCTCGCTGCTTTTTCTTCTACCTGTCTTCTCGTACCTACCTTCGTTGGCATGGGTGTCTGTGCCCGGACATAATGCGTGAATTTTTGTCCATTGGACGATGGTTCTGAGTTTTTTTGAAATAGTTTGGAGTGCTGCGTGGCACTCGGCGATCACTCACCTAACTAGCCCCGTGTTCACGGACGTCATTAAGTTTGAATATGCAGTAGTGGTGCGGGTCCTGATGTAACCCACGTCTGGTGCTGCTACGAGTCTACACGCGCAGTATGTACCTGAACTATGCAGTAGTGGTGTGGGTCGTGATGTAACCCACGTCTAGTGATGCTACGAGTCTACACGCGCAGTATGTACCTGAACTATGCAGTAGCGGTGTGGGTCGTGATGTAACCCACGTCTAGTGATGCTACGAGTCTACACGCGCAGTATGTACCTGAACTATGCAGTAGTGGTGCTGGTCGTGATGTAACCCACGTCTAGTGATGCTACGAGTCTACACGCGCAGTATGTACCTGAACTATGCAGTAGTGGTGCGGGTCGTGATGTGACCCACGTCTAGTGATGCTACGAGTCTACACGCGCAGTATGTACCTGAACTATGCAGTAGTGGTGCGGGTCGTGATGTAACCCACGTCTAGTGATGCTACGAGTCTACACGCGCAGTATGTACCTGAACTATGCAGTAGTGGTGCGGGTCGTGATGTAACCCACGTCTGGTGCTGCTACGAGTCTACACGCGCAGTATGTACCTGAACTATGCAGTAGTGGTGTGGGTCGTGATGTAACCCACGTCTGGTGCTGCTACGAGTCTAAACGCGCAGTATGTACCTGAACTATGCAGTAGTGGTGTGGGTCGTGATGTAACCCACGTCTAGTGATGCTAAGAGTCTACACGCGCAGTATGTACCTGAACTATGCAGTAGTGGTGCGGGTCGTGATGTAACCCACGTCTAGTGATGCTACGAGTCTACACGCGCAGTATGTACCTGAACTATGCAGTAGTGGTGCGGGTCGTGATGTAACCCACGTCTAGTGATGCTACGAGTCTACACGCGCAGTATGTACCTGAACTATGCAGTAGTGGTGCGGGTCGTGATGTAACCCACGTCTGGTGCTGCTACGAGTCTAAACGCGCAGTATGTACCTGAACTATGCAGTAGTGGTGTGGGTCGTGATGTAACCCACGTCTAGTGATGCTACGAGTCTACACGCGCAGTATGTACCTGAACTATGCAGTAGTGGTGCGGGTCGTGATGTAACCCACGTCTAGTGATGCTACGAGTCTACACGCGCAGTATGTACCTGAACTATGCAGTAGTGGTGCGGGTCGTGATGTAACCCACGTCTAGTGATGCTACGAGTCTACACGCGCAGTATGTACCTGAACTATGCAGTAGTGGTGCGGGTCGTGATGTAACCCACGTCTAGTGATGCTACGAGTCTACACGCGCAGTATGTACCTGAACCATGCAGTAGTGGTGCGGGTCGTGATGTAACCCACGTCTAGTGATGCTACGAGTCTACACGCGCAGTATGTACCTGAACTATGCAGTAGTGGTGCGGGTCGTGATGTAACCCACGTCTAGTGATGCTACGAGTCTACACGCGCAGTATGTACCTGAACTATGCAGTAGTGGTGCGGGTCGTGATGTAACCCACGTCTGGTGCTGCTACGAGTCTACACGCGCAGTATGTACCTGAACTATGCAGTAGTGGTGTGGGTCGTGATGTAACCCACGTCTGGTGCTGCTACGAGTCTACACGCGCAGTATGTACCTGAACTATGCAGTAGTGGTGCGGGTCGTGATGTAACCCACGTCTGGTGCTGCTACGAGTCTACACGCGCAGTATGTACCTGAACTATGCAGTAGTGGTGCGGGTCGTGATGTAACCCACGTCTAGTGATGCTACGAGTCTACACGCGCAGTATGTACCTGAACTATGCAGTAGTGGTGCGGGTTGTGATGTAACCCACGTCTGGTGCTGCTACGAGTCTACACGCGCAGTATGTACCTGAACTATGCAGTAGTGGTGTGGGTCGTGATGTAACCCACGTCTGGTGCTGCTACGAGTCTAAACGCGCAGTATGTACCTGAACTATGCAGTAGTGGTGTGGGTCGTGATGTAACCCACGTCTAGTGATGCTACGAGTCTACACGCGCAGTATGTACCTGAACTATGCAGTAGTGGTGCGGGTCGTGATGTAACCCACGTCTAGTGATGCTACGAGTCTACACGCGCAGTATGTACCTGAACTATGCAGTAGTGGTGCGGGTCGTGATGTAACCCACGTCTAGTGATGCTACGAGTCTACACGCGCAGTATGTACCTGAACCATGCAGTAGTGGTGCGGGTCGTGATGTAACGCACGTCTAGTGATGCTACGAGTCTACACGCGCAGTATGTACCTGAACTATGCAGTAGTGGTGCGGGTCGTGATGCGCCATGCCGTACTTGTCGAGCGTCTCTCGCAGCACGGTCGCGGCGCTGTCGTTTACAGATAGAAGCAGCGTGATGTAAGCAACGTCCGGTCGAAGCACGCCACCGTATATCCGCAGGGTGCCGCCTGGGAATTAACAAAAGGAAAAATCAAGGCGATGTATACGTGCAAACAATATTGAAATCGCTATTAAGATTGAATACGTGACTACGTTAATTGCAAAGCATTATGTATCAAAATTACAAATGTTTCGCACGACATCGCCATCTCTCTAAGGAGCTGAGCTAGCTCGGGTGACCCTAGAGAAGGAAAAGCACAAAACACTCCATGCGGGACGTCATTGCAGGTAGATACTATCGCTCCCACGCTGAATAAGAAACGTTTCGCACTTTTCAGTTTTCATTCATTAGAACAATAAAATCACACATTCGTCCATCACTTTGTTCTACGGACTATTCATAGACGATTTTTACCATTCTAGTCAGAAAACTTGGACATTGCTATTAGATGTTCGTGTATTTTTTCGGCATTGTTTGCATACATTCGTGATGGAATTTACGTACACGGACACACCGTCCACACAAGCCGACAGATACGTGATTTTGCGTATTCGTTTTGTTTGTCCGAATAGGCGAATACCAACCACTCCACATCGCTGTATTTAGGCAAATACGATTAATAGGCGAGCACAAATAGTGATGTAAGGAACCATTATAAAAATAATATATGTATAGACATACTAGATTTTACCCACGCTGTCCCACAGAAAAGCTTTTGTTTTTCGAGATAAAAGAGTAGCCTATAACATTTCCAATCTTTAAACTATACCCATGCAAAAAATCAAGCAGATCCATCTCGCTGTTCCTATTCCATAGGAACCTTTTATTTTTATATTCGTGCTAGAAATCAAGTCTATCCGTTGCTAAGTTAAATAGTAACAGACACACTCAGATTTATAAAATTACTTAGGACTCGAATGTGTTTGTTGGTTTATTGGTTTGTTCCTCTTTCACGCAGCAACGGAGCAACGGGTTTGACTTTTTTGGCATGGAGTGACATAGGCTACTTTTTATCACAGAAAAATAAAATGTTCCCATGGGATTGCACATAAATAAAAACTAGTAGGTATTGGTATAGGTCGAATCACATAACTTGGCGGCTGTGATGTTAGCTACAAGCTGCGGATAACCCAACTCTGACTAAGACCCGATTTCACAAACGCTTGTTTAAGTTAAACGTGTGATTACTGTATTTCAACAGCGGTCAACTCGGGTCCTATACCTGAGTTTACCAACAGATGTTTAATTTATTAACCGTTGGTTAAATCTCAGCTTGCTAACGAAATGTTGCTGTTCACCAACCACTAACCGTTGTTTCAATACAGCAATCACTAATTTAACTTAAACAAGCGATGGTAAACTCGGGGCTGAATAGGTTCACTTAAGTATTGCGCGAAGATTGGGTATACACTTACTAGCCTACTAGCTATACTTATACCCGCGTTAGCCCGAGATAAAAAGTAGTCTTTGTGTTAATGCAAGGTCTAAGCTACCTTCTTACCGAATTTCATCCAAATCGGTTCAGCCGTTTGTGCGTGAAAGAGTAACAAACATCCATACATACTCACAAAGTTTCGCGTTTATAATATCAGTAGGATTGTTATCACTATCACTATATAGTATAAAACAAAGTCGCTTCCGCTGTCCCCATGTGCCCATGTATGCTTATATCTTTAAAACTACACAACGGATTTTGATGCGGTTGTTTTTAATAGATAGAGTGATTCAAGAGGAAGGTTTATCTGAATAATAAACCTGTGCGAAGCCGGGGCGGGTCGCTAGTATAGTATAAAACAAAGTCGCTTCCCGCTGTCTGTCACGATGTATGCTTATATCTTTAAAACTACGCAACGGATTTTGATGCGGTTTTTTTTAAAGATAGATTGATTTAAGGGGAAGGTATATATGTATAATACACCTGAGCTAAGCCGGGGCGGGTCGCTAGTAAGCTATATATGTATATCTTAACATCACAGCCAAGTTGTGTGATTTGACCCATAAGGATATTATTGTAGTATACTAACCAGTGTCAGGTCCGCCGTCTTTAGACTTGAACTGCTGCAATTTCCGTCCGAGTTTCTGTTGACGACGGCGACGCATCACCGCCTCGGGGTTGCTGATACTGCGCATGAATGACGACTCCGGCAGCTCTGTAACATTCAATAGCCAAATTAACTACTAGGCAAACTGTTCAATTTCGTTATTGGGTTTTTTAAAAATATAATAAATCGAGGGGTTGGCAAGAAGTTGTGAGGGATCGCGACTCATGGAAGAAAATGCCTTTGCCCAGGAGTGGGACAATATAGGTTAAAAGAACCATTATAGCATAGTGAAGTATAAGTAGACCGGTTACTAAAATAATAATAATTACAAAAGTAAGAGGGCGTGATGTACTATTATGAAAGTGTGAACACGACGAAACTAATATCTTCTCTGTTCACGTATACGCTTTTATCGACGTCTAGGCCGTGTGTCGATGCCAGAGAAGTTTTTCGCGCCGAAACTACCCTTGAATTTTTGAATTTTTTCAAAACTAGTTTTGTCCGCGGCTTCGCCCCGCATGATATTTCGATGCCCTGCCTTACCACCCTTAATAAAGGAGGTGGAAAATAAAAATCCAAAAAAAAACGTTTTGACATTTGTTCGATTCGACAGTTCTTTTTAATTTTTCCTTCTTAACATTTATTGATATAATATGGAAAATTCACGCAATATCATAATAATTTATAGCCTATGTGTTATTCTGATATATGTATAAGCTATATAATTGCAAAGTTTCATCTCAATCCGTTCAGTAGTTTTTGCGTGAAAGAGTAACAAACATCCATCCATCCATCCTTACAAACTTTCACGTTTATAATATTAGTAGGAAGTAGGATAACACTACCAACAATTCGGTGGATCGGTACATCTGATGCGATAGATAGGTATCACGAGGCATTCATACAAAAAGGTTCAAAATATTACTAACCAGTATAAAGTTTTTCAGCCATGGGTCTATTTTCATCGTTGGTGTCGGACTTAAGGCGAGATAACTTTTCTTTCTTTTTCAGTTCTTTCTTCTCTCGTTTCGATAGTTTTCTCTTGAAATTCTGGTCTCCCTTATCACTCACCGATGAGGGGATCTGGAAGCGAGAAATTCGTTAAAAAATGTTTGTAACGGTTGTAGTTAAAATTAATGAAAATACGGACCAACAAACACACTTTTCAAACATATTTTTACGATTTACTATTTGGCATTTTATTATCAGCATTTCTTTCTTTGCTATCTTTATACAGGGTCATACACGTATTAAACGCAAAACCTTTTAAGGGTGGGTCTAGTACATCTAGACAAACAACTTTAGTTCTAGGACTTTTGGAAAATCACCAAGAAATAATCGGCCAAGTACGAGTCGGACTCGCGCACGGAGGGTTCCGTACTGTATGGGAGCCCCCTTTAAATTTTATTTTATTTTAATTTTATTATTTACTATTGAAGTGAATATAAAACTAAATATTCTGTGAAAATTTCATGCGTCTACCTGTTACCATTATTAATATAGAGCGAAAAACGTCTAAAATTTCAGGTTTGTTGTATGGGAGCCCCCCCTTAAATATTTATTTTATTTTGTTTTTAGTATTTGTTGTTATAGCGGCAACAGAAATACATCATCTGTGAAAATTTCAGCTGCCTAGATATCATGGTTCATGAGATACAGCCTGGTGACAGACGGACAGACGGACATCGAAGTCTTAGTAATAGGGTCCCGTTTTTCCCTTTGGGTACGGAACCCTAAAAAACAGCTTTTTCTTACAAAAAGTTCGTTAATGCGCGGCAAAATTTATGAAGAAGGGAATGTTTTTTTAGCGAATTTTCAAAAGTCGTAGTACAAAAGATGTTTGTCTAGATGTACTAGACCCGCCCTTAAAAGGTTTTACGTTTAATACTTATGATCCTGTATAGTTACGAGTATCATGTCATTTTTGGTAGGTACAGGCCGAATCAAATTTCTAGGCGGCTGTAAAGTTAGCTATTAACTGCGTGAAACCCAATCCTCGCGAAGCTGTTAAGTAAACTTCAGTCAGAATTGGGTTCTGCGCAGCTTGTAGCTATAGCTTGCATTATAGCCGCCAAAAAGTTTGATTCGCTATGGGACATGGTTAAAGCTAATGTGATTCCCATTATTTCATAACACAACGCTATTTAATTAAAATCTTATGCATTAACCAGATTAGGAGGGTCAGATAAACTCACATTTTCAAGCATATTTCGAAATAGAAATACCTACATAGGTACTTAGTGAGTTTAACAAATTTATCACAGCAAAAAGTATTTGCTTCTATATGGACATTGTTTATTGAATTTTATGGTTTTAATGATACAACCAGAACAAACAAATCTGAGGTATTGTAGATTCAATACACCTACAAGTGTTCACCGTAGCATATTGTTCAAAGCCTATACAGCCTTGAATGCCAGTAACAAGCTAGTAATAGCTACCTATTGAGTTTATGAAGCCTTTGAAGGATTTCTCTGAATGCTACGTAGGCTACAATGGCCTTTATAGTATAAAAGGTTTACTACAACAATGAATATCGGTTAGTTTGTTGTTTCTATTGCTGATATTAAATGGTTAGCTTTAACAGACTTAAGTAGGAGGCAATAGGCTTAATGCTCAAGCATTATTGATTATTTCAAGCGTATACCTCAGGAAAAAATGAATTTTACTTTGCCCTAAATTTCCGATCCAAATCTCTTTTTTTATAAGGTTTAGGATCACTTACTGACACGAGTATAAAATCACAAAATGCTGACAAATCTAAGTGGAGCTTCAAGCGCCATCAAAACGTTTTTGAGCGATATCTCGTAAACTTTGCAATTTAGGGCAAAAGTCATGCATACCATTATTGTGGAGGATAAAATTTAGTATCTTTTGTTTCCAGTAATTTTTTTTTAAACGTACCGTTTACAATTTATGGCCAATTTAATGAACTGGTTTTTATTGATTAACCTAAAATTTCAAGAGTGATCGGCCGCGATCGAATAACCGGTTCATTAAATGGGTCTTAAATCGTAAACGGTAAGTTTTACAAAAAAGTTTACTGGAAACAAAAGATGCAAAATTTTATACTCTACAATAATGGTCTGCATGACTTTTGCCCTAGTGCATAGTTTCTGAGTAATCGGCCAAAAACGTTTTTTTAAGATGGCGCTTGATACTCCATCTGGATCTGTCAGCATTTTGTGATTTTATACTCAGTAAGTGATCCTAAACGTTATAAAAAAATTGGATCGGAAATTTAGTGCAAAGTTGACCAAAGAAAACGCCTATTTTTCCTGAGGTAGTAGGTAGGGTACAACATACTTCATTGTCGGTAAGGCACTTAAGTAAGAAGCGTCCCTCGCGATCTTCCGCGTGCCAGTTGAGCTGAACCAGCAGCGGTTTCTCGTGGGGCTCCAGTTTGCGCTCGTCATCAGGCCCGTGCGTCTCCCACAGAGAATACGACGGTAGCGACAGCATGCGCATATCAGGACGGAACTTCTCGATCAGCGTTTCTAGAACAACACACGCACTAATTCAAATACATATTAAATAACAATTATACCTATATCACGCAGTTATAAATAGAATAGATGTGAATGTTTTAATTACCATCGTCCAAAACATTATTGTTCACTTTCGATATGATTTGGATTTATTCCGAATTGGTTTTAACTTTTAGTTTATGCTAGTACTTACTGCACAAAATATTGCATTATATCATAGTGTCATTATAGACCGAATCGAACTTTTTGTTGTCTGTTGCTCCGCACATCGCCGCTTCTCGCTTCAGCTGACAACGAATTTGCTACTGTTTGACTGGCCTCGTGTTCACAGACACCAAGAAGTATGATTTGGCCTATACCTAATATCAAGTATTTTTTAAATATTTAGATACCTTTAACAGCCCGGTCCCGTACCAATGAGTTATTTGGAATTTATGTACGTAATTTTATGCCACTGGCTTTTCGGTGAAGGAAAACATCGTGAGGCAACCTGCATTCGTCCGTAGAAGAAATTCGATGGCGTATGTGAATCCGCCAACCAGCACTGTGCTAGCGTGGTGGATATGGCCCAATCACTCTTCGTGGGTAGGCCTACGTCCTGCAGTGGACTATTAAAAAAAAGGCTGGTATAGTTCAATATTTTAACAGTATCTACACTTTTAAAACAAGCTTTGTGATGCTGAGACAATTTTATTATTCCCTCTAAACTACATCCATCAAAATTAACTCTCCAAATCGTGTGACACACTCAATAAATTAATATTATAGTGATAGATTGTAGTGATGTCACTCTGTGATAGGCAGAGCACTCCAGCTGTACATTGTTAATAACTTGCTCGTTCTAATTGTCAATTGAGTCATGCCTATCTGGTACTGAAATTATCGGCCAATGATGTTTTGCAAAATTACGCGATAAAGAACCAAGGGCGCGAGTGTAAACATGTTTACTCACCATAATGAACAACTTTTCCTGTAGGGCCAACCAACACCGAAATCCCGAAAAAAATCAGCTGTTCCATACGTTTATCGAGAGTCGACAAATGTTAGATATGTTAACAGCAGATTTTTTTTCCAATGTAGGAATTGGTCTATTACTAAAAGTTGTCCATAGTGATGAGCATATACTCGTACGTACACCTCTAAAAGAATCTGCAATTTGCTTAGCAAAGTCAATGTGTTTACTTGCATGATAGTGGGTATACAAAAGATCATAGAATTATACAAACATTCCACCAAACCAAACCAGCTAATACCTTGTATAAGTCATAAATAAATTGCTCACCAATAACGTCGCTGGCTGTGGCGTCAGATGCTACTCGAATACATTTGGTAGCGATCTTCTGGCCGGAATCTTGGAAGTAGAACCGCATCACACCATGGAACTCCAAGTTCTGGAAGTCAATATCACCGAAGTTATATTTTGATCTATGTAGACTAGTGTCAAGACAAATAACACATTGAATACAAGATACATCTTTTTTGGACAGTTGCGTAAAAATCATTAAGCTATGAAGTACCTAAATATTATTTTATTTTCTTTGGCCATGTTTGACCATATTTAAGCAGTCCGACGATTTAACGATAAGGCAGTCTGTTGTTACACTAAAAGTAGGTAAGTTCGTATAGGCCGGGTGGCTAGCGCTGGTGTCAGAGTTCTGTTGTTACACTGATTGTTTTCGTATCTTTGTCTAGTAATTGCTCTTTTTTTGGGTCCTCCTCAATAAAGGATTCATTTATCGAATTTTCTGTACCTGCGTAGGGCATTGCAAGTGACTGCTGTTGAGTTACAATTAACAATCGTACCCATCTCGATCATAGTGCAAGCGAGTTTTCACAGCATTTTATCATGAAAAATTCGATGAATTTATGTAGCCAGCATAATTCGACCACCGCCCCGCCTAGGAAAAGTATTACCTTATATTTTTAGTAACGTTCGGCGTGTCTATCCGTAACAAGCCACATTTTAGTAAGGTCAAGGTTATACTATACCTTCAATTGACTTTTATTCGAACTACTTTATTTCTAAATCCCGAAATCCGAACGCCGAGAACGATCAAGGAAGAGGTCGTTTCGGAGCACTATCAACGTGGTCCGAAACGACCTCTTCCTTCATCGTTCTCGGCGTTTCGCCTCGCGGGGCGAATGGGGGCCTTCAAAAAGAGTCATGGTCGATTCGCCCCGCGGTCCGAAACGCCGCAATACCCATCTTTTTAAATCCCGGTCCCCGTACTGTACCAATGAGTTCTTTGCAATTTATGAACGGAATTTCACACAACGTGCTCTTCGGTGAAGGAAAACATCGTGAGGAAACCTCCATACGTCCTTAGAAGAAATTCGATGGCGTATGTGTCCACCAACCCGCACTTGGCCAGCGTGGTGGCCCAATCACCCTTCCTGGGTAGGCCTACGTCCTGCAGTGGACTATTAAAAAGGCTGGAACGGTACGGTATTTTATTTCAATGAAATAGTAATTAAACAACTATTTTTTGCCAAAACTTAACAACCGACCAAATGTGTCGCTTCAAGTTACCAATAAAATTTCAAGAGGTCTCGGTCAGATCCTAATGGTCATTGCCATGGGAACAAAAAGATTCCGACGAATTGAGAATCTCCTCCTTCTTTGAAGTCGGTTAAGAAGAATAACAGACTTCAGACATTAAACTTGATAACATACAAGTCAAGGGCGAAATAAATCATAGCAACAGCTGTCTTGTATTCGATTTAATTTTGAACTCTCCCACTGCTGACTATGAGAGAGCATTTATTTTCTTTTTATTTATGATAAGGTTACGTTTGACCACGTCTTGCCTAATGTTACCTGTTTACCCTGGATTAAAGACACCACTATGAAGATTAGACGATATGCTGGCTTGGAGACTGCTAGTGCTGAACAAAAACTGATTATAACTGACTTCAGATAATTATTTTTGAGAATGAGAATTCGTGCATCTTTCTTCGCGATATTTGTCTGCACCCCTGTTTTAAAATATCAACACGCGTCCGTATTGTGTAGGTGTTCTGACGTTCAATTTAGTTTTTCCCTCCACTAGGAGAATAATTGGCCAAGTGCGTGTCGGACTCGCGCACGAAGGGTTCCGCACCATATGGAAGCACCGAGGCTGCAGAAGAGGGCAGCCTTTTGTGCGCGAGTTGAAGCATCTTCCTGTTATGTTTTAAAATCGAGCAAAAAATTAGGTTACTTGTATGGGAACCTGCTTGAGTATTTATTTTATTTTTATTAATTTATTTATTTAAGTGCATATTTAACTAAATATTGTGTGAATATTTCAAGCATCTACCTGTCACTGTTATTATTAATGTCGAGCGAAAAACGTCTAAAAATTCAGGTTTGGATATTTTTTTTCTGTTTCTAGTATTTGTTGTTATAGCGGCAACAGAAATACGTCATCAGTAAAAATATCAACGTTCTAGATATTACGGTTCATGCGATACAGCCTTGTTACTGACAGACAGACGGACAGCGGAGTCTTAGTAATATAGGGTCCCGTTTTTAACCTTTGGGTACAAAAGTTTGGGTTTGGGTAAAAAAGCGAAGCCGAACGCCAAAACGCGTGTACACAATACGACCCACGGTTATCAACAGTACCTATTCTTAAATTCTGAATATTCTACTTAGCTATCACAAATCACAATACGGAAAATAAATAACCGGAAACAGAATTATCTTAAACAATGGTTCCATGTATGATAAGTATATCAATGCAAATTGTTTGACAAAGAAACATGCTTGCTGACTCATAAATGGTGAATAACACTAAAATAGTGTTACTAGTACGCGCAATCTGTTTCTAAATGTGAAGTAAGATAATGCTATTACTAGATGCATTAATTGAAATATTGTAGTATATTACTGTAATACTTATATGTATTTGTGATTTGTGTTTTTCTTTTAAAAACTATGCAATTTATTGACTTAGTTTCGGGAAGGCAAAACGACCGTATTTTATCTCAATAAAAATCGGTTCTTGTAAAAATACGTGGAAGAAACCGAAATTTGACGCTAGTAACGATAAAATATTGTTTATGTTCAATTCTCAGTATTTCAATAAAGTGTATTGCCCATCTAATTTAGATGCATGTATGTGATCTCAATGAAAAATACCAACATCAATTTAGTTGTTTTTATGAGTCACAACCAAAAAGGCGGCTGATGGCTTCTAGACTTACAATTGATTGAGTGTAGATATCTATAGTCCTGTACGTATTGTTAATAATTGCAATAAAACCATCCAGACTTGTTTTAGTAAAACTAATGCGACGATGAATGTACATTATCGAAAGCTCGTGGAAATACAGGGTGTCTTGTCGTCCGTGTCACGGAATGGCACCGTGTGGAAGATCCATTATATGGACTAGATATTCACAGAATAAATGTTTCACAGTAGTTAGTATTAGAAACGTGATTGCCATTAGGGCTTCTTAAAATCTTTTCTAATATATAGTGATACGAATCTAAAGATATAGGGCAGCACAGGAGTGCAAACGAGTATTGTCAGCAAATACACCCAAAGCCTTGTCAGATTCAGATACATTTTTTTCAGATCATGATAGATAAGTACGCTTCATACAAATATCATACTATTTTAGATAGAAATATTGTAAATGTTACTCATGCCATTACCCAATACGCTAGATGTCCCATCTCTTCCTGGATAAAGAATGGTGAAAGATACCAGGATCTACTTAAGATAGCACTTGTGCATAATTAAAATAATATCGAGTACCTAGAGAAAGTACTTCGTTGAGTTCGCTGAAGGCGAATAGATCTTTTCAAATATAGGGTGAAAGAATCGACCACACAGAAGTGCAAGCAGTACTGTAAGCAAATATTCCCAAAGCCGGTGTTTCTCTTCTCTCTTACTCCTTTTAGGTGGATCTCCAAAGAAAGCACCTGTGCATTATTAATATCGGTTAGAGAAATTACCTCGTTGGGTTCACTGAGGGCGAACAGATCCAGCCTGTTGGCGTTCCATTGCTGGATCATGTTCCGGAGCGCCTCGCGCTCTAACATCCGCTTGTCAGCCGCGTCCATCGTGTCACCGCATCAAGTCAGCCTGAAACGAAACAAAGTAACTACTTGTAACTAGTACCATCGATTAAGATCCAGTCCTGGAAGGTCTTGCTGCCACCCGAGTTCAACGTCTCGAGACGATGCGATGGCGAAAGCGAGCCGAAGAAGGTATTCGGGAATTTATTTTATAAAGCTGTCTCGCATCGAATCTTTTTTACCTAATATCTCTATATTACAGTCATTGCTTGGCAAATCGATCTCTATCGATTTGCCAAGCAATGACTATAAGAAAGTTTTCCCAACTAATTAGTCCGGTGCATTTCTACGTTCTAGGAACTGAACTAACACTTCACAGTCGCATCTAACGCGTTTTGTTGTAAGTACTATAAATCTTGCGATAAGTAACATAACAACAGACTGTAAACAAACAGCATATCACATAGATATACATAGAGACTCATATCTGGTGTGTATGTATGTATTTTTTCTTTTTTGGTATATTAATAGGTACCTAAAGAAATTACATTACCTACTGCAGTAACTCTAACTGGTGATAAAATAATTTCTTAGGTGTGGTCACACTGTTGAGATATAAAATCTAGGTATAGGTAAACAATATAAATAGTAGATGAGTGTAGAACTTTATCAGCGCAGATAAAATATCGTTCATAAATTGGAAGGTATCAGTGGTCTACAGCTTTGATAGTAATGATAATAAACAAAGAAAAATACACTTCTTCGTAAAAGGCAAGACATCGCAGATTATGTGTAAGGTTTTTTTTAGGAAGAAACATTGACTAGGCCACTTTTATAGGCTTGTGGCAGAATAGAAACCACATTGTAGACCTCACGACGACGTTCTAGCTTCACTGAAAATAGGAAAATACAGTCATCATTCTATGAGTTACATTCTGGGGTATCTCTCTCCTGCTGCCTTTGAACGTAAGAAATATTTTAAGACATCATGTAGCTCACAATGACACACATCATCGAAAAATAATGTACCAAAACGATATATAGATTCTCCAAGGGTTCCCCACTCCCACCCATACAGAAGCGAGACCTTCATTCATCTATGCTCCCACCCTTCTGCTGGGCAGAGGCCCCCTGACTTTTCCAGTCCTAACAGTTATGAGCTATGTTACAGGAAAAATTAGAAAAAGGAGTACGCATTTAATTTGTCATTTCCTATTAATTTATAAGATGAAATATTTACTTAAGTCTAGTATATTTACTACAAATCTGCGTACCTAATGCCTAAACTCTAGGTCTGACTCTCGAGCATTATATTCGACCATTCGCTTTTAATGGTTCACTTAAATGTGTTTCATTCAATGCCTGTCACTTCTTTCCGCTTCTTTGATTGATGTACCCTAATGTTTGTTAGCAAAAGAGGTTTTTGCACTTTCATCACGATAGAATTTCTAGGTAAGTAGTTCTTCTCTCTACTTTCGGCGAATTTTTTAATTCCAGAAGATCTATTTGAACGAATTTTCCATTAAATATGTACCTTTTTAACCGACTTCCAAAAAGGAGGAGGTCATAGAACATCCTCCTTTTTGGAGTTTCGTCTGTGTGTATTTCGGATGGTCAAACTTGATTTCGCCAATTGTGAAACGAATCAAAAAAAAAATTATAGTTCTAAAGGGTATTGGTACTCCCGTGATGGTCCAATTTCAATTTTATCGAAATCAGCTGAGCTGTTTTTAAAATTAATATAATAATTGCATACATCAATTCGACCGAACTATTCGAATTTTGTACAAGATTACAAGGTAAATTATACAAGGTTTTGCCATATATTTTTTTCGAAAAATAATTATTTAATAATCCACTACAGGACGTAGACCTAGCCACGAAGAGTGATTGGGCCATATCCACCACCATGACCTAGTGCGAGTTCGTAGATAAACGAATAAATAAATCAATGAAAATAATACCACTGACATTTTTTTGCATCGATGCTGAGAGCAAACTAGTCTGTAAATTCAACTTTCAAAAGCTGTTTAAAAGCAGTAGGTATGTGTGAATTCTTAGGACAGGCACTCATGAAAATCCCGTTAGGCTGCAGCAAGTTCCCTAGGTGAGTGTAATAAAACTATACCTATGTACCTATCTATTTTTACAGTTTGTCAGCTGCCTGGCCTATCATTTCGTTAAAACTAGGTAATAAAGTAAATAATTAGGTTATAACGGTTTACTTTCCGTCGCTAGGTACCAATAAATAATATGTTAGTGAGGTAAGTGACTCAGAAATGTGTTGTAATATAGTAGATAAATGATTCTTTACATGATATCATACATACTTATAACAATTACGTATAAATTAAGTTAAATTCTGACATTTAATAGGTATAATAAAGCAAATTACTATGTTAAAACTTTTCGAAAAAAATATGAATTTGTTAAGTTATGAATATATCTCGTATTGGTTATTATGTTAAAGTTAACAAGTCAACTGAAAAGAAAATAAGTGGGCGGTTTCTGGCATACATCATGCGCGGGCGCATCACCTAAACAAATGCGAGCGCATCGATACGATATAAATAAGGAACGTAAACATATGGCCCACCGGTCATGAAACTGCGACCGCCATCCGTTCATTAAGCAATTTGAGCTATTTATGACCAGGTGAAGGACATAAAATATAAATAAAATATCTCTAAAACAAAAGCGTACAAAATTGTAGCCAAGGCTCCGATATTGACGACAAGACTTGTTTGTCTAACAAAAACAAACCGATATCGTAACCCAAAAAGTTCTTTGAATGAGCGTTCAATTATTATGTACTCAAGTAGAGATTCCAACGCTTCGGAATCAATAAGAAGCAATGTCTAAGTAATAACAATAAATGTTATTATTTGCCAATATGTGCCTGTTTTCGCAAATATGCGATTGATCTTCAAAATCTCGCAAAATACCAAGTATTTGGATTACCTACAACAAAGCATCGCGTTACTCGGAAACGTGTTCTTATTTCATTTCAGTTTTCACTTGAACTCGGTTTATTAGTGTAGTGTAAGGTGTCAGAAACCGAAACAGCCGTCAGCGTTGTTATGGTTGGACACGCTTCCGCCTTCGGCTGGCCAGCTTGCACCAGCTACACAAATGGAACTACGATGCACTTGAGTTTGGTACGTGATACCGACTCTTACACGATCTGTGTCACGGTGGAACGAGGAACAGCGCAACACGGATGACTGACTCGTTAAATATACACGCATCAGTATCAGGTCCAAATGAAAACGTAACGTTTCTTACTGTGCCATAGGTAATCTGCCATTTATCCACCATTCGTGGCAATAGTTAACAGACATGCCATCGATGAAAGGATGAGGTTCTCGTCGGGTACCTATGCATTTACTCGTAACAGCGGAGGATTGTGATGAGTCGATAGTGTTTTGTTTAAACTAGACAAAGGAGTTGTCAATAGGTGGCGAGCTTCACGCTCGGATGCCGACCTTGCCTCTTCCTGCGGTGAACGTTCCGATCCTATACAGGCTAGGTCGCAGAACATTACTATTTCGATATCTTACACACGTCAGTTTTGGTACAACGGAAATGGCTAATGTTAAATTACGCTATGATGACGCTGTAACTCTGTAATCAGACAGTAAATTACTATGACCTGAACCGTACATACATCATGCACGAGAAAGTCTTGGGTAAAATTAATAGCTTACCTATATATTATTTATATTTCCCCAATCGGCAATTACGATCATTGACCAATTGTGCATTTTAACATCAATAAGTAGTATATTGCAAATACATCGGCCAAACGTGTGTAACTTATAAATAATATTAGTTCCCATTGAACGCCATTGAACAGGTTAATTCTGATTAAGTGCGGCGGCGGCGTGGGAAAGCATTCAGTTTTAAATAACAAGTGGGTGCAAAAACTACGGGTTAGGCACCGACCCCTGCCGCAAGTGCATAGGGGCGGAACAAGTGGTCCTAGCCCGCGCCCGCGGGGATGTCAATGTGTTGCATACCGTTAAACCCTATCGCACACACATAAAACCATGTGTTGGCATACCTGTAGAAATTAACGTACGCGCTCTTAATATTAACTTTGTGTAAAAACTTGAAACATTCACACTATAAATTAATGTAGCATACGGTACGAAATACATAAAATTCGTCTGCGGAATTTTGAGTAAAATTTCAGATAACAAGCAGCCTGACCTGTAGCCAGAGGCGAAATTTCGTGGTGATAAGAAGTACCAAAAGTTATAGGGCGCCAATGTATAAGTGATTATGATTAACTTATGGTACCACCGTGAGTATAGGTGTTCTATTTACGTTATCTAATATGAATCAATTATTTTAAAGCCCGTTGAGAGAATTGTCAAATAAATGCTGCTAGACACTACAAAATACATAGACAAGCCCTGTTTTGTATACAGGTATTTTAGCTAGTGGGGACAATGAGGATATGCTCACTAAGTAGGTAGCTCGGCTTACGGGAATCGTGAAACATGATGTGCTCGCGATTCGGTTGATGATCGCGACTCGCGACCGGGGCGAGGCGACGACACAGCTCTGAGAACTCTGTCCCCTTGTGAGAAGGCTCCCATGTCTGTTATGTAAGTGAACAGTACTGTTACATGCACGCAACAATGCTAAGCAATTAACGGCCGAGTCGGCGGGGTTTCATCTTCGCATCACATTGTGTCACCCGAGTCTCCGATGTCGTCGCGCCTTATCTCGAAAACGGCAAAACATTCCAAAACCGGCTCTCGAGTCAGTGCAGCGCGGAGAAGCCTGCAAGCTCGACTCGACTAATATTGAGATAGCATTTTCGATCTACGAGTAGAAGGTAAGTTATTTTGCTTGAGAAGCAAGCAGTAGGGCAGCATTTCTCGAAACCATACCGGTTTCTTCAATGAAATAATATGATTAGATTTGTATACAATCAAGTTGTCATTTCTGTACTAAGTAGTTGATGAAATACATCTATGATGGATTCCACGATGAACGATTACCAATCCGTAACTACATATTCATAAGAACGCAGAGAGCAGTTAATAATAAATGGAATGCGAAAGCACCAAGCTCAAGGTATTGCCATGAGTCACATAGAAGGCACGTGAGACTCGCAGTAATACGCGCGCCCGCTGCAATCGACTTACTTGACACTAGCTAGCACTTCAGGGACCGAATTCACTGACCTTTTTAGGGTTCTTTATCGCATCCAATGGAAAATGTAGAACATAAGTTATTACTTAAGTAATATTTTTTAAAGAGATATTTTGTATGCGAGTATTGTAAGTACATTACACGTTTTACAATAACCGCATCTCGATTACTTGTTGTTCCTAAGAAGTGCAGCTTCCCATACAATGTAAAGATGTTGCCAGCGTGGTTGAAAAATAAACTGAACCGCGTCAATATTAAATTAGCCAGTGCCTATGGTATTAATAGATAGAGTTATGCACTTGACACCGCGGGTATGTGCACCTGCTTTAGACACGTACGATCCTCATTAATGAGACGTGACTTAATTCTAGACTCAAATTACAACAGACGTTGAGATCACGAGGTATGAATTTATGAAATACACGATAGGATAATATCAACCAACTTGTAAAGCTGTTTTAAATCAGTTGTATCGAATTCATCGAAACTGGTAAAAGAAACGTGGTACAAGGATAGCTAGAGAGGTTTGCAAGTGATAGTAGAGCAACGTTGGCACCGTGCCGTCCGCATCCGTTTCATTGACGGTTTCAACGTATGTCGCCGAATGCCGATGAGAAGATTGTGACGTCTGTCTCGCGGGCTTCATCGAAGTTCGAGTTCTTACAAATAACCGTGACCGTACGCTCACTTTCGTTGAAAACGGGATCGGCGACGCGCCGCCCCGCACCGCAGCCGGCACTTCAGCGCCTCAGTTCATTATTTCGCTCATTTGATTTACATTTGGCGAGACGAAAAAAACCAGAGGCCAATCTTGGATTTAGCAAGGGGCGAAATCGGGGTGCGCTATAAATTGACATGTAGCTATAACGGCCACAGGCACGTACGAGGGGAGGCCGGAGCCTGGCACGGCCTGGGCCAGGCAATACCAAGCGCTCCCTCACGCAGACTCTTTTGAATAGTGAACCTGACACGAAAAATACTACACCCGTCGCGGCCCAATTTCTTATCGGTATCGCTACCCTCGTTGTTTAATTTACTTTCATAGCGGTACAACCACAGCCCAACTCGCTTTTTTGGTATTACTTACTCGTTCATTAGATTGAAAAGATTGAAAAATAAGACATACTTGCACTGATTCTTTGAATCGCACAGATAACCTCGTACGATACCAGTCTTACATTACACCATTGATTTTTAGACAAAGCAAGATGCATTACAAGCTATTGTCTGAATCTGTTTTGCAATTGCGCGATTAAGACCGCCCAACTGGTCATTCACTGGTTCAAAGCCAGACCCTCGGTTCACGAGGCACTTGATGTAGTTACCTCATATTCAGATATGGCCTTCATGATATAAGTATCGCGGGCTTTTATCACTTTAAGTAAAGTACTTAAACAAAGTAGGACAAGCCGCGGGTTGTATATTATTATCATTTCGAGCAAATATTAAGACAACG
Organism: Hypomecis atomaria; assembly: GCA_964007245.1. Taxonomy (NCBI): domain Eukaryota; kingdom Metazoa; phylum Arthropoda; class Insecta; order Lepidoptera; family Geometridae; genus Hypomecis; species Hypomecis atomaria. Next base: position 17,301,777 of record OZ023284.1, on the reverse strand, counting down.
CCGGCCAAACCATGGGCTATTTAACATAAAGTTAAGTACTAAGTCAACGCGGGCCATAACCATTTATTATTTAAACGCGGGCCAAGCTGCGGGATATTGTAATTTTAAGTAAGTATTAGGACCAAACCACGGGCTATTATCATAATTGAACAAGTAGTAAGACAACGCGGGCGAAGCCGCGGGCTACAGCTAGTAAATTAATAAGACGATAGTGAAAAAAATTATATATCATACAGTATAATGATCTCCCATCGCCTGTCGTCGATATTGTCTAATATTGATTTTAGGTATAAAAAAATCCACCTAAAAACGATGATATCGTTTCCAAAATAGATTTTTTAGGCCTGCTCACAAGTTTGTGTAGCGTAGGTAGGTACAGGACGTATCACGTACGCGACCCTCTACAACAAAATCAATATTCGTAATACGTACATATGTAAGTATGTCTATCAATATATTTCATTAGATTATCTTGTTAGCCCAATGTCTCGTAATTAATCCGAAAGTGGACACCCGCGCGCAGTTCAAAAGACGAAATTACCAGAGCATGTATGACTGGTGTAAGGTAAGAACAAGCTAACTACAGTGTCCAATGTCAAGATTGGTAAAAAGTAATAGATATCTGATACTGATGGCAACTAATGGTAGTAAAAGTAATAAAAAATAATCTCATATCGAAATGTGACTTTAGAAAGAAACAACAGAGAAACATAAAACATTTTGCAATGTTTGTGCATTAAGCAGCATACTGATCTCGATATTGTAAACATACATTTCGATAATACCATGACCTACACTCTTACAGTCATCGTTTTCATAACTTCTTTGTCCTTTAACGAAGTTTTCTCAACATTACCAGACTACTCATTACATTCAATAAGTCCCTTGCATTCAGATGCAGACAAGCAAATTGAACTTTCCCAAAGCTTTCATTCACGAGTGCGTTCTCGCGGAATCTCGCAGTTTCATAAACAAATACGAGTAGTGCTGGTATTGTATTACGTAAAGGAAAGCAAAGGTAGAGAGTGCGTACAAGGCGGTCAGTCAGAGCGCTAAGCGCGTTCCACTTGTAGTCTAATTGAATTAGAAGCAATCGGCTCCAGTGCACCAGTGCTGGTGTCGCCACCCTCATTCAAGCGCCCTAAGGTCATTGGTCTGTCTCACGTTTGCATTTCAGCAATTATTATTATACTTTACTCTTATGGCATAATAGCTCATCTATAATATAGAGTCTATTTGTATGTGCCTATAGCTCAAATGGCAATTCTAGACAAGATTTTTTTCTTACAAACCATCGGAAAAAATCACTCTCAAGTCGACGTAAACTGTTTGCTGCCAGTTTATTATAATTGCATGTGGAAAACGTTTCTCCAGTAGCTTCGACATAGTACGGCAAAAAGAAAGTAAGAAAGCTTCGTTGTAAATAAAAATACCGGTTTAGGTAGTCATTTTACCATTTATCGCGAAGGGGCGTGGTGAAAGTTAAATCAGGCTTAGAAAACTGGTTATTGCATTTCTGACCTACATGCTCGAGAAATAACACAGTGCACTTCGAATGCCAACATGTTGCCTGTCCTCATTTCAGTAGATCTCTTCTTAGGAAGTACACAAGCTCGTTTGCTGTTCTTTGCAAAGAATCCTTAAAAGAGTCCGCCCTAAGCACCGGAACGGGTCTGAGGCTAAGCCAACACAAGCTCAAGGCATTAAATTTTGATGTAAGACGATGACGCCTGCAGGCACTTCGCCACATTGGCACAGCGGACCCTTGTGGCAAAACTGTCGCCATGGGAAAGTAAAGAGACGCAATCAGTGAGAGAAAAGCGCACGTAAACCGAGACCGAGCGACTTAATCGAGTACTTAAAAATTCAGGACGACGACCTACTGACTAAAGGCATTTAACATTTTTAGTAGCACTTGCTATCGTGCCCACGATAATTGCAATTAAGTGTTACTTTCTGACTTCTGAGTATGACTTCATAATTTAGAATGAAATGATTTCTTTTTTTTAGGGATTTAAGAAATATGAAAATTATTCTTGTTGATTTATAAATATATTATTGTACGTACAGCCTCTGTTTGGAATAGGGGTTTGGCTATAATTAATTAGGCACAACATTAATTGTCGCAATTGTAAACACAACAATTATTATTATTAATAACTAGACCGTACGAGTCAGTATGTTTACGTAAAGCATAGTTTTGTGGTATTCGTGTAGGTATTTCTTTCCGTATTTTATTTACCTAATGAATACGAACCTATATTGCTCATCCTAAACCAACAGTTTTAAACGAATACTAGCTTTTGCCCGTGGCTAGTCTAGTATACTAGTCATCGCCTGTATCTTATTAGTCGTCTACCTGAATCTTAATTGATAGTCATTGTTCTTAGGTACGTCTGCGATCTGAGTCAACCCAACAACTAAGGAGCACAGTCAAGTAACGGCGTGCGCGGTGCGCTTGAGTCATTCAGGCAACGACCTGCCCGACACTAAATACCTAGTAAAGGTAATTCGTTCGCCATCTACGTTACCAGATAAGAGACCTTGGCACGAAAAGTGGATAAGACTAGCTCCTACTACTCAAAGCGATTGATGATTTACATTAATAAACTAACAAGTGCACAGTCCTTTCAAAAAGGGAATTCGGAATAGGCCTAAATTCCGATGAATTACGTGTGGTAAATATCAATAAAACAATCGCTGTACAATCATTTGAGTAACGCCCTTTGTAATGAATTCTGAAGCGTTTATTCAAAGGCTCGATCGCCAGTGACTGCCGACCGCCCAACGGCTTTAAAGCTAATTGATATGTGCGAGTTGTAGTTGTAAAAGGTATATTGTGTTGTGTCGGTTCTACACCTCGACACAAATAGTTATGTGGCAAAAGCACAATGCTGGCACGAGTCACGATTATGGCAGCGACACTGTGACGTTATCATCAATATTATAATAAATAACCATAGCATTTGCATTCTCAATTTTTATTCCTTCCAAGGCTAAATTGGATAAGAATCTGGCCAGCAATGGCGTAGCGTAAGCTTTCGGCGCCTGAAAATTTTCCGGACCCTCGTGGACGTAATTTCCTATAAGGAGGGAAAAGGGTGCAGCTTTCCAGCTAAACTAAACTGTTATAATTACTTTGATTTAAGGTAACTAGTATAAAGGCAGACATACCCTGTGTCACATAGCTGCTAGTCCAGCATGCGACCACGAAAAGAACTCTTTTCGACGTGTGAAAAAGTGACAGATATATACTTTGCCATAACGCTGTCTTGTTCTGACACGTCGAAAGAAATATTACGTAGTGCATCATAGCCCGGTTGGTGTAGCCAAGTGAATTTAAAATGAGAAGTGTGATTAGGAAAAATTTTACAAAGCGCGAGCACAACGAGCGCATAAGTTTTTGGAGGATTTATAACTAAAACCACCTTTACATTCGAAAATTGCAGTGACACAGAAGGGGCAATGCACAATGCACATCCTTACATCTTCGCATATTATGCCTTTTACATGTATTGAGTATTTGAAGTATCACTAAAGATACTCGGAGCCACATTCCTTTAAAGAAATTTGCATACCTGATGAGTAAAGCAGGCTCACCAAATTGCGATATGTGTGGAGTGGTAGATGTGTATATCACCTTCTGGTGGAATGTATATGTTATGGGTAATGCTAGAAGAGGAAGTAAACTTAGGTATACCCGGGTTTACTTACTTAATACTACCCAAGTTTTTTGGGTAAAGTCCGAACATTCAATGAAATATAGTTTGACTTCGGTGTTTACCCATGCATTATAGTGGCAACAGAAATACATCATCTGTGAATATTTCAACGTTCTAGCTATCACCGTTCATGAGATACAGCCTGGTGACAGACAGACGGACAGCGGAGTCTTAGTATTAGGGTCCCGTTTTTACCCTTTGGGTACGGTACCCTAAAAAAACTATCGATACTATCGAAAGTTGGTAAAACTGTCGATATGCTACTGATATTACTATCTCAAATATAGATATTATATCATCTATATATTTTATAGTAGTTCTAGATACAGTTTAGCGATAGTCAACTATCAATATGCAACACTACTCCCCACGCCGCACTGCCCCAGCACGGGTAGTATGGCAAAGGGAGAAAACCATTTTATCCACTTTAAAAAGTCAGTTGTCATTGTCAATCCATACTGTATTTCCTCTTCGAGGGGATATAATGGTGGAAAGACTATTTGTCCCTTTGCCATGCTTCCCGTGCTGTTGTGTCACACGGTCAAAAATGATGCACCTAACAATACCCAGCCAGTGTTGGGTAAACCTAAGCTTCCATGGGTAAACACCGAATACAAACTATTTTTCATTGAATGTTCGGACTTTACCCTAAGAGCTTGGGTACTAAGTAAACCCAGGTAGAACTAAGTTTACTTCTTCTAGCATTACCCGTAACATATACATCTACAAAATGAGAGGCGGCTACTGGTAACTTATCACTGAAACTTGCTCGAAGTTTGACTGCATAACAGACTACTTGCTGGACCCAGGTTTGACCGGTCAGCCAGAGCATTATTCGACTTGGCGAGTCGCCTCAAGTGGTCCACAATATATAGTTAGTAAGTTAGAATGTACAATGGGACTGATAACTGATTAGTATGTTAATAAATAAAAGTACCAAAAAAAACTAAAATTGGAAAAAAATTAAGTCTGAACTCTGCATCACACAACCCTCTAATAGTGTTAAATAACTTTTTATTCATTTAAAACTAACCTTCTCAACAGATCTTCCAGATGCAAGGCACACTTTACAACAAATTAATTTGGCCTATATCCTATTCAGCCTTTTTCAGTATTATTTAGCCTATTTCCTGTAGTCTCAATCAGCTTAGTTGACTGATCAGGTAGTCTGTATATCTTATCAGTCTGAGTGGAGATCTACATTTAAAAGGCCACATTCAGCAGTGGTTGTCTTCTGTTTAAGAATTCTAAGTAGTATTATAAAATGTTCACAAAGACTAATATTTTTAACTTAGGATTTGGTGCAAAAGGTATATAATTGTTGAGGATGAGAAGGGTCTCAATGACATAAAAAATATTGTGATATATTTTCACATTATAGATACCTAACGATTATAATAAAATCATGTTATTTAATTTTTTATTTAGAGGATTAATCATGGTCTCTGGCCCAAAACTAAGCTAAAGCTTGTGATACGACTGGCAGAGACTGATATACTACATATATATTTAAATACATACATACAGGGTGTTTAGTCTAGAGTTAGACAAACTGAGATGGCATGTAGGTACATTCATATTGAATATAAAATTTGGCTGAAAAAATTCCTAGGGAATATGAACTTGCTGCTGATCTCTTACTGTGTTAACTTTTACTGACCACTCGCATAGATACAATAATTTTTTTTCATGTACCTTTAGTTTGGCATTTGTTTTGGATAGTAGGCAAAAGTTGCATTATTGGGGAAATGGGTGAAATTCCCAAACCAAATTTACATTAATGCTAGTTTTGCAAATGCCAAAAATGCCATCGAGCCCAAAACGAATGCACCTTATACATTTACTACTAAACTCTACCAGTTCATGAAAAAATCTGCGTGACGGAGAACTGAAACTAAAACCATGGAAAAAAATATTACGTAATGATTGATTAATTTTGTTCTAAAACAGCTCTCTTTTGGCATATCTGTCAAATTCCATTCGATAACAACTAGCTGACCAATCAGAGACAAGATAAAATGAATCTACCTAAAAACCTCACTAAAATTTAGCCTAGTCAGGAGAAAAATTTATACTGGTGAGAGTGTGTGAACGGGGCAGATTAACTTTTAGCCAGAACAGTTTTTCGCCTGATGAATGCCCTAAGCGGGTGACAAAGACCAGAATACATTTTATTTTAGTCAGGGTCACGTATCCACACTTGAGACTAGGTAGTTGAATAATGACAATATGCTTCCAGCTGCTTGCCAAGCATACATAATAAGAAATGCTCAATTGTATTAGCACTTTTACATACACTAAAATTAGTTATATTTAGACTTGGCTGATTATATAGGAGAATTTTCTTATGGACAAGTAAAGTCAAAGTAATTTAAATATTCAGTACACTGTACACACACAAGTTTCTTTCCTAAGCCCATAGCACAGCAAGTCAAATCATTTCATCAGTTTATCTTTAGAGGAATGCAAATTTGCTATAGGTTGACCATTTAACTTAGAGGTGAAACTATTTGTCTCCTTGCTTTGCTAGCGGTACTAAGGTGTAAGTAACCATTATAATAAACAAAATTGTAAGCTACTTTAATAGTTATAGTACCCGAATGACCTACCTTTATGTAACTTGTACCCACAGATCCAGCTAAAAAGGCACATATTAAAAATATCTGAACTGGTTGCCGTAACAAACACTTCACAACAACTTTAAATTTTATTGGCCAAAACTTTAGACGACACTATGGCACCAACATGAACACATTTCAAAAGTTCATTTACTAACTTTTAAACCATCAAAAATATCACACATAGTAATTCTCAAAGTTAGAGAGACCCGAATGTTTTGTAAAACACGCGAATATCGACGAAACGTATAGATTTCGTTCGTTTAAAGAAAATTTTAAGGCACGAGCGGAGATACGTGTTGCACAAAATCATAAATGACGCTGACTGAACTGACAGTACAGGATTGCCAGCTGCGTGACCACTTATTTTTGCTATATTTCAGCAATTCTTCTAAAAGTATCGTCAAATTCTACCATCATTTACATGGTTATTATTTCAAATATTGTTCAACGCACATAGATATACCGGATGGATAATGAGGTCGATCAAGAAAATCTGAAAGAGATGCATTTTCGTTATATCTTTTTACGGTGATCTATGTGGTTGAGAATTTCTCAAAAAAAATCAAGGACTTGGCAGACAGGATGCGTTTTGCGGTCGCCGGTCCGGGCAAACAGAACGCAGCCCGCACTAAGTGTGAACAGCGGTGTCGGTCAGGGCAATCGGTCGGCGGTCTGGGCAAGGAAATAGGAAAGCAAAACACTACAAACTTTTCAGGAGGAGCAAAAAACGCCAAAAAAAAGAACAAAGTGACATAACTTTTTCAATTTTAAACTTATAATCGTGGAGAATGGAGATTCTTTTTTAAATTTCAATGTACCTATTTTACGAGTAAAGCAAGAATCTTAATATCTGAATAAACCTGTGTAATTTAAAAGTAAGCTTGGAATTACGACCTGAAAATTATAAAAAAGTGTTACGCCCTGTAAATCGGAGATTGTTGTCGGCATAGAGGAATTAATCACTACGTTGTTGTCGGCTTTTGAGATAGGACAAGGAACTTCAAATCCCAATACTTGTTTGACAGTATTGACAGCAGCTTGGAAGATTTTCCATGCATTTTTGTGGTCGAGAATGAGCGTTTGGGTAATACCTAATTATTTTTCGCAAAAAATGGCAAAACCGCCTTCCAACGTGTACAAAATTCAAATATTACGCTCGAGTTGTTCACATTATTGTTGATTTATCAAAAACGGCTCAGCCGATTTCTGTAAAATTTAAATGGAACCACCTTGGAAACATACCCTTTCGAACTAAAAAAGATTTTTTCGATTCGGTTCACAATTGGCGAAATTATTGATGTTCATCGTGTACAAAATTCGGATATTTCGCTCGAATTGCTTACATTATTGTTGGTTTTTTCAAAAACGGCTCAGCCGATTTCTGTCCAATTTTAATGCGACCACCTCGGGAGTTTATCAGTATACCCTTTCGAACTAAAAAAGAATTTTTCGATTCAGTTCACAATTGGCGAAATTACCGCTGAACATACACAAAAAAAAAGATACATACACACGAACATAGAACCTCCTCCTTTTAGGAAGTCGGTTAAAAATGCCTTGAAATTGCTTCAAGTGACAACAGCATTATAAATCTGTTATTTACAGATATCTGTGGCACAAACTGTATGGGATATATCATACAACGCTATCCTTTTTAGGGTTCCATACCCAAAGAGTAAATACGGGACCCTATTACTCCGCTGTCCGTCTGTCTCCAGGCTGTATCTCATGAACCGTTATAGCTAGAAAGCTGAAATGTTCACAGATGATGGAGGTATTTCTGTTGCCGTTATAACAACAAATACTAAAAACAGAGTAAAATTAATAATTAAGGGAGGCTCCCATACAACAAACCCGATTTTTAGCCGATTTTTCGCTCTATATTAATAATGGTAACAGGGAGATGCTTGAAATTTTCACAGAATATTTAGTTGTACCTATACCTATTCACTTCAATAGTAAATAATCAAATTAAAATAAAATAAATGTTTAAGGGGGTTCCCTTCCCATACAGTACGGAACCCTTCGTGCGCGAGTCCTACTCGTACTTGGCCGATTATTATACCTACTGCTGTTTTCATATTTCAAATTGTAAAAAGGGCCTCTCAATGTTAGCTTTTGAATTCAATTGAATAAAGAGATAATAATAATAGGTAAAACTATATTTTCAGATAACTAAGATCCATACACAATATATCACAGATTTTTTTTTTATAAAAACAATTTGATATTAAACAAAAAGATTCTAACAAAATGTTTTTTCTTTCGCTCTTCTGCAAAAGGCAAAATAGGTACCTAACCAAATCTGACGTAACACAAAAGAACCGGTGCCATCACAATATTAAAGTAGCACCTAAATGTTATTTTAAAATCTTTCCCGAAGGCACAACTAAATAAATGTCATTAATTTTAGTTCCCGATTACACAACTAAGCTTAATCAAGTATAACCGTGTGCAACCTTGTGCAACATGTGTGCAACACTTCAAATGATAACCTACTCCACGTTCTTTTTCTCAAATAATCAAACCTCTATTTTGAGTAAAATACAGTAGTTATAGTCAGAATAAAATATTTAACTCTGTACCTAGTAGTTAGTTTGTATTGTAGGTATAGAATTTTCTTAGAACATTGATTTTTTCTGGACGGGGTCTTCAGTTTCAAAAATGACAGGTGTCAAAGTGACCGCTTTCATATTCTAGAACTAGCGACCCGCCCCGGCTTCGTACAGGTGTATTATTATATTGAAACACTTTCTATTAAAAAAAAAAACCGCATCAAAATCCGTTGCGTATTTTTAAAGATATAAGCATACATGGGGACAGACAGCGGGAAGCGACTTTGTTTTATACTACCATGTAGTGATAATAATAGGGTTGCATGACAGGTGCACTGATGCCAACTTAGCTACTTTATAGCTAAATCTAGCTATTTTTGCACACCTGGCAGCTACAATTTCTAAAAAGTTGTAGCTAAAAAATCTAGCTACTTTTTTTAGCTATTTTTCAACAATCGACTTCATCCACACTTTGTAAATTTTTTCAACTTTTGTCTGGTTGTCACAAACTAAAGGATACTACGTCTCTACGTCTGGTTGTCTGAGTCGTTTATTCACACATAGATTCTGCGTAGTTATTATTTTAACCGTTTGAATTCGCTAGTCATCAATTTGTCTTGTAACTATTGTAATGAGAAATTTATTTTAATTTTAACTAACTAAAGAAACTAGAAAACATTGTGTTGTGCTTTAGAAATTAAACTAAGATCCTTGTAACTGTAGAAATATATTATGCTCTCATGGCAAATACGGCATGAATGTCACGCCAAATTGTGACAGCTGTGATAGATGATTGGCAACACTGTTACTTTCCTTTTCCTGCCGACATCTTATCACAGTACTTTTTAGATTCTTCGTTTTATCTTGTGCCTACAATGTTTTCTACAGCGTCCAGTCTCTATGTATTTTTGTTAGTGCAATAAGGCTGATTAATTGTGTTAGATTACAGCCCTTGTCGTTCTTTAATGCTGATCTCATTAAACAACACCAAGCGGATTCATTGTGTTTAATTTACACGTGTGTGAGGTGAGGAATCCCGGCGTGCCAAACCTTCCGCCTTCCTCAGACTTTCGGCCCGCTGCCTGCTCTGCTGTGACGACATTTCAACAGGTTCTAGACCCAGAGACTTTTTGTCGAAATTGTCTGACAGGCGAAGGTAAAAATGGAAGACCGTCGAAGTGAGCACGTGCCGGCGAATGCTACCACCGTTCACATGGAGAAGCTAGAAGGTGTGGTTAATTATTTATCATGGAAGTTCACCATGAAGATGGCACTAATTCTGGACGCATTGTGGGGATGCGTAGAAGGAACAGATACAGACCCAATTCGAGATCAACGAGCACTTGCTCGAATTTGCTTGAGCCTGCAACCTCAGTTATTCCAATACGTTCGAAACGCGAAGTCCTCCAAGGAAGCGTGGCAAAATCTTTCTCAAGTGTTTGAAGACAGAGGATTGTATCGACGTGTACTATTATCTCGACAACTGCACCAAACCCAGTTTAGTCAATTTTCGTCGATGAATGACTACATTAATGGGGTGATGATGATAGTACAACAATTGGCTGACATTGGAAAGGTTATTGAGGACCCCGAGGTTGCAGAGATTCTCTTAAGCGGCTTGCCAGCTGATTACGATGTTCTGGTGTCAAATTTGGAAACGGCATGCATAAGTGGAAACCTGACTACCGAATTTGTTCGCAGTAGATTATTACAAGAAGAACACAGGAAAGTGAATAGTTCAGAGTGTAATACGGCATATGTTGCTGCAAATAAGCAGAAAATAATCTGCCACTATTGTAAGAAGGCAGGCCATATAAAATCAAAGTGTTATAAGCTTAAACGTGATAAAAAAGGTGCAAATATTAGTGAAAAAACTTTTATTTCTACAGAAGCCGCCTTAGTGTCGTCAAATGACTGGATAGTGGACAGTGGTTGTACAGCAAATATGACCAATAACAAATTGAATTTAAAAGACTTTAAGCCATTGAAAACTGATGTGTGTATAGCGAACAATGAAAAATTATCTAGTGTCGGTGTAGGTAAAGTTAAAATTCCCTTGTCGAATGATGTTATGATGGCTGAATCTATGCTCGTACCAGATTTGACTACAAATCTACTTTCAGTCAGTAAACTAACTCAGTTAGGTTTTACTGTGGTGTTCGACAAAAATGGGTGTCACTTGTACAAAAAATGTAGTGTTTTGGGAGATAGCGTGGGACACGCTACTAACTATAATGGTATCTATAAGCTTGATGTCAACAGGGTCATGCAGGTGGAGCACTCTACACCTGTCCTACCGACAGTGCAGGAAGGAGAGAGTGCAATGGTCGCAGCTGTGCCAGCGTCTACCTGGCACAAGAGGCTTGGGCACTTAGGTTATAATGGTATGTGCGCTTTGCAGAAAGCTAACAATTTTGGTTTACAGGATACTGAGGAATTTAAAAACCAGTTGAAAAATTGTGTGGCATGTCTTGAGGGGAAGCAGGTGGCCAAACCATTCCCTGATAATGCAAATGCAACCATGCAACCACTGGAGTTGGTGCACTCAGACCTATGTGGGCCCATGAGAAGCTGCAGTTGGGGCGGTGCACGATACCTTTTGACATTTACCGATGACTTCAGTAGGAAGAGCTGGGGATACCTTCTGCGGAATAAATCTGAGGTACTGTCAGTTTTTGTTCAATTTAAGACGTTAGTAGAGAAACAGTCCGGCTACTCTTTGAAGTGTCTCAGGTCTGATGGCGGGGGTGAGTATTGCAATAGTAAGTTTGCGACATACTTGTCTCGTGAGGGGATAGTTCATCAAATAACAATCCCATATACCCCGCAACAGAATGGTGTTGCAGAGAGGCTTAATAGAACTCTGATTGAGAAGGCGCGCTGCATGTTGCAGGAATCTGGTCTCTGCCAGCGCTATTGGGGAGAGGCGGTCATGACCGCTATTTATTTAAAGAATAGGTGCCCCTCTGTCGCTGTGGCAGGATCTTTACCTGAGGAGGTCTGGACCCGTTCTAAAATTGAATTAGGTCACCTTCGTGTATTTGGATGCATAGCCTATTCTCTAATACCTGAGCAGAAGAGACAGAAACTTGATGCTAAATCTAAGAGATGCATCTTCGTTGGTTACAGTGACACTACCAAAGGTTATAGACTTGTCGACCCTTTAGTTCCCCACAAGGTGTTTTTTAGTAGAAATGTGGCATTTTTTAGAGAACGAATTTTTAAGTAATAATGAATCTAAGTCAACTTATAAGTTTTATCAATATGACTGTAATCCTAATTTTTATGACCAGTCAAATAATAATTTATTGAATAATAATGATATTGATAATAATAATGTGGAAAATATGAATATTTTAAGGGAAACTGACGTTATTGATACTATCAGCTGTGATATAGGCAATAGTAATAATTTATCTATGAATGAGAATATAGATGACAGTTTTTCTAATAAAAATATTACTGTGGTTTCAGCTCCTGAGTCGGAGTATGGTACTGGTGATGAAGCGCCTAGTCCAGAGAGTCCGGTGTTTGTTGATGTAGCCGGTGACATATCTTCGGGATCCGAGGGGTGGCGACCTGCAGGGGAAGAAGCCGTGACTAGTCCTGAGGGTTTAGTGACCGTCATTTCGCGACCTGCTAGGAGCACCCGTGGTAAACAGCCCGTCAGGTACGATGATTATGATATGTCTTTATTGGTCCAGGGTCATTCTGACCCTATGAGCTACGAGGAAGCTATCTCATCGTCCGCGAGCGTGGAATGGAAAGCTGCTATGCAAAAAGAGTATGATGCACTCATCAAGAATGGGGTATGGAAGCTAGTAGACCGGCCTGAAGGCCAAAATGTTGTAAAATGTAAGTGGGTCTACAAAACTAAGCAAGATAATGCAGGTAAGGATAAATATAGAGCTCGCTTAGTAGCGCGCGGTTTTTCTCAAAAACGCGGTGTAGATTACAATGAGACTTTCTCACCAGTCGTCCGCCACAGTACTATGAGAATTTTATTTGCTCTAGCAAATGACTTAAATATGAGTATAGATCATTTAGATGTAGAGACAGCATTTTTAAATAGTGACCTGGTAGAGCATATTTTTATGGAGCAGCCTGTAGGCTATTGTACCGATAGTAGTAAAGTATGTTTATTGCTAAAAAGTATATATGGTTTAAAACAGGCCAGTAGAATGTGGAATCTAAAAGTTCATCAATTATTGTCTAATAATGGTTTTATACAAAGTAAATGTGAACCATGTGTATACATTAAGAAACGTAATGAATGTATAACTATAATAGCCCTCTACGTTGATGACTTTTATTGTTTTAGTAATGATCCCACAACTAAAAATGAGCTCATTGGTTTGTTAGAACGTGAATTTCATGTAAAAAAATTTAGGTACTTTAAAAACTTGTCTTGGAATGAACGTAACTCATGATAAACGCAATGGCATACTTGCTTTGGATCAGTCTGATTATATCAAAAAATTATTATCTCGGTTTGGTATGGAAAACTGTAACTGTGTAAGGCAGTGGCTACTCCCATGATTGTAGGTAACAAATTATGTAAACCTCAAGGTAATTGCCTAGATGAGAATGTACATAGGTATAGAGAGTTACTGGGTTGCTTAATGTACCTATGTGTTTGTACAAGACCAGATTTGAGTTTTGTTTGTAGTCAACTAAGTCAGTTTAATAATGGCTTTGATCATTCTCATTGGCTCGCAGCTAAACGTGTATTGCGGTATTTAGCAGGGACGATAAATTATAGACTATGTTTTTATAGGAACTGTAATTTAAACCTAACTGCTTTTGCAGACGCTGATTGGGCCAACGATATTGTGGATAGGAAATCTTACACTGGCTACGTAATTAAACTAGGCAAAAATGTTATAAATTGGGAGTCTCGTAAGCAAAAATGTATAGCACTTTCTAGTACTGAAAGTGAGTACTTAGGTATTACAGAAGCATTAAAAGATTTATGTTTCATTAAAAACTTTTTGTCAGAAATATTAGACAAACAATTAGAAGTTATTTTGTATAATGATAACCAAAGTGCTCACAAATTACTGGAAGCTAAAGAATACTGCCATAAACGAACCAAACATATAGATTTAAGATACCATTTTGTAAAAGATCTGATTCAGAATGGTTTTGCTAAAGTAAAATATTTGTCAACGGACCAAATGTTTGCCGATGTACTTACAAAACCATTGAGCTCTGTAAAACATAACAAGTTTGTGAAAGAATTAAATATTAAGTAAAAGGCTGCTATGTAAAATATTTAATTTGATTATTGTCTTAATACAATATTAGCATGGAAAGCATGTAGGTACCTAAATTAGAAATGTTTTGTTATTGTAATAAGTGTTAGCATGTTTTCTGTGTTATTTGTACTTGTATATGTGTCCATTTTGAGTGGCTATGAGAACATAATAAGGGGAAGTGTAGAAATATATTATGCTCTCATGGCAAATACGGCATGAATGTCACGCCAAATTGTGACAGCTGTGATAGATGATTGGCAACACTGTTACTTTCCTTTTCCTGCCGACATCTTATCACAGTACTTTTTAGATTCTTCGTTTTATCTTGTGCCTACAATGTTTTCTACAGCGTCCAGTCTCTATGTATTTTTGTTAGTGCAATAAGGCTGATTAATTGTGTTAGATTACAGCCCTTGTCGTTCTTTAATGCTGATCTCATTAAACAACACCAAGCGGATTCATTGTGTTTAATTTACACGTGTGTGAGGTGAGGAATCCCGGCGTGCCAAACCTTCCGCCTTCCTCAGACTTTCGGCCCGCTGCCTGCTCTGCTGTGACGACATTTCAACAGTAACCACAATTTTTTACGAATACATACTTTTAACTTAGAATTTGGAATAACCCAAAAAACAGAAGATTTATTCCCCAAAAACACAGAACTGAGTTAGAGCTTACAGTGCGACACAAATGAAAAGAAATTAATTATTCGGGAACTAAATTATCACTTTTGCTGGAACCACAATATGAGCTGCTAATCATCCTATCATTTTTCTCGTTTTGTGCTGATCGTTTGAGTTTAGCGTTCGTTTTGGGTAGTGAGCAAAAGTAGCATTAGGGATGATTCAAATTAGGACGTGGCGGGCCACGTGAGGGCGTCGTACGGGCCACGACAAAAATGTAGGTATGGAACGTGCGTCGTACGGCCCCGCCCTAATATAAATCATCTCTTCTCTTATTGGCGAAATTCCCAAACTGACCTGCAACAAATGGTGCCGCTCACCCATTGCCACAGATATCTTGGCCCAGGGCCGGACCGTGAGCTTAGGGGGCCCTGGGCTAATACTACTTAGGGGCCACCTAATTACTCAAGCACTACTAAGTAGCTATTATTATTAGTTCGCTAATAAAACTGTAATTTTCGTTGGCTCCATTTTCTAGACTTTTTTTACTTGACTTAGCTGGTAGCCCCTGTAATCAACGGGGTCCTGGGCTGAAGCCCAAAAAGCCATAATGATAGGTCCGGCTCTGTCTTGGCCCATTGAACGCGCCACACTAGTTTTCCGTACCTATGTACCTATACACTACGAGCGACGTTTTGGCTGACGTGTCTACCGGGATAAATTCGTTGGTTGGGTTGTGAGATCAACAAGAAAAAAAATCTCTCGAGTGGAACAGCTTACAGCACCTCAAGTGCTGGCAAGCAAACCTGTTTCTTACTATTTATCCTAGGCTAGGATGAAATTAAATTGGTTATAAATATTTTAAGATTTATTTAAAATTATTATATATTTGTCTAAAATTGATCATTCACGCACATACACACAGTAATATCGATAGCCAAATGAAACTTACAAAACAGGTGTATCTGAGGGAACTAATACAAAATTATGATCGACAATAAAGCTAATGCATTAACGGGAAATGTTACACATATATATTAAGTGCATAGACTAATTTGCATTTAAGAGGTCAAAATAATAAATGTCAGAACAAAATTTTAAAGTCACTATTTGTTTATTAGAAAAAATAATACTTGATTTTCAAGTCAAATAATGCGTAATTCTACAATAATTGTATGTCTGTCTTATTTAAATCAAGAGATTACAAAATACCTATGATATAATAAGAATCTACAAAAAAAGGAATCTTACAAATTAATCTTAAAGTTGTACATTACTAGGGAGAGCTATGTTATTCAAAATTTACTTATGTGAGATAGGATTTAAATTTTACAAAATACCTATACCAAATAAATGCATTTAAAAAGGACAAAATGATTATGAAAACTATTTTTTATCTTACATTTTGCTATTTTCTCACGTAAATAAAATTTGAACAATCTCATGATGAGACTTTGTATTGCCAAGATAACCCTTAGTGAAATATCACTAATGATATTACATACTAAAACAATGCTGCCGGATGTAAGACTCACAAGGAGAGATCTTGACAAACAAATTACGCTAAGATTGAGTGTGCAGTTGAGTGAACTGGAACACTTTACTGGTCAGAACCCTCATCTTCTTCATCTTCATCCTGTTCTTCCTCGGTGGAGGCGGCATCTTTCTTGGGAGGCGCTTCCTTGCGCGGCCGCCCGCGGCCCCTGCTCTCAGATCCACCGCCCGTCTGAAAACATTTCTTCATTGTCACTCAATTTACAATCAACCAATATGTATCTTCAGCAAACATTTGTAGAATACATTTGGATGAAACTTGCGCAGTTGCACAAAACAAATGTAAACCATTAGAAAAATAACCTCTTAATCAGATATAATTAGTGTCAAGGATTTGCAATAAAAACTTTCTATTCACTCACTATAATTTATTTCAATATGGTTTGTTTATTGCCTTTTAGAGCGAATAATGTAGAGGCCTTTAAAATGGCGATAAATGAAACATGGAGAAATTGCATTTCCATTAATATTGCATCCATGAGTCAAATAAATAAACTTTTTTTTAAGTCAGTCGAGATAAATTAAAAATACTTTACAACAACCTTTTTGGCAGGTGTCTTCTTTTTTGTTCCTTTTGGCCTGCCCCGCCCTCTCTTTGCTACTGGCGGCTGCTCATCATCAGAAGATTTCGCTGCTTCTTTTGTTTTAGCTGCTGGTGGCCGGCCTCGTTTCTTGGTGTCGGCTTTGGCTTCCTGTAGTCATAAAGAGCTAAGAATAGTATCATGAACTGCTCTGCAACTTATGTTGTTATATCAGTTGTACTGCCTTGTCAACTTTACTGAAGAAATGATGACATTCTTGAAAACCTCATGTGGAAAATATTAGCAAGGATTAAAAATGTTGGGTGTCTTTTGAGATGTGTCACAATGCTGGTATAGAAATTTAGATGTCAGTGGTTAGAGGTCAGATTTCTCAATTCAAGTACACATAGCGGCATGTAAGTCTAGCGCTGAGAGTAGTGTGGAGGGGATGGTTGCGCATGGTGACCGCCATACTAAGCCCATACACAGTCATCCCCTCCATACTTCGCTCAGCGCTACACTTATATGCCGCGACCTGTTTGTATTGAAATGCTTACTAGCATAGCTAAAATAAAACTAGCATAGCTAAAATAAAACTAGCATAGCTAAAATAAAACTAGCATAGCTAAAATAAAACTAGCATTAAATAAAATAAAACACTCACAGATTGAGTCCCATTAGCTTTAGGTCTACCACGGCCTTTCTTCTCTACAACAGTTGATCCATCATCAGACATCTTCAATATTAAATTTCTGCAAATCAAAAGACCTAATATTAGTCAGAATTAAAATTCTATACAGAAATAGAAAGCAATACATATAAACATCATTTCTCAAGTGAATTAGTATTGGTAAATAAATAAATAAATATTATGGGGACATCTTACACACGGTCTCTGACCCCAAACTAAGCAAAGCTTGTGATATGGCTGCCAGAGACTGATGTACTACATATACATGTTTTAAATACATACTTATATAGATAGTACCTAAATAACACCCAGACACAGAGCAAACACCTATGTTCATCACACAAATGTTTGCCCTGGGTGGGGATCGAACCCACGCCTCTTTGATCCAGAAGTTAGGGTCACTAACCACTGAGCCACCGAGGCAGTCAGCAGTGTTTGAAATATTACTGTGACTAGGATGTGGTGATTATGTATTTCATTATTAAATATAGGTTTCTGATTATGTATTGAAGTATATGCCGAACCAAACTTCTAGGCAGCTGTGATGTTAGCTTCAAGCTGTGGATAGCCCAATCCTGACTAAAGCGCTATAATACGCGAGGATTTGGTTTTCCGCAGCTTGTGCTAACATCACAGCCGCCAAGGTGTTTGATTAGGTCTGTAAGTACATATTTACTCATTACTATGTATATGTACAGTAGAGTGGTAGTTAATCGATGTATATGTACAGTAGAGTGGTAGTTAATCGATTTTAATGCAACAAAATTGTACAGCGTAGGTACGTTCGTAAACTACGTAGACTTGGATAAAGTACATCTAAAGCTAGGCGAAATAAAAAGTTGCAACAAAACAAATAACTGAATAAACGAAAAGGAAATGTCAACAACCGCATAAAAAGAAGGCGGCGGCATCGGTAATTATATTTTTTAACTAATATACGTTACATTGATTGTATCCTGTTTCACAAACGAATAAAACACAACAGCACAATAGAATTAAAACACCTAACACTATTAGAAGACCTAATGCCACAGCAACACAGAAAATTCACTTGGCTTGGCTGTATACTCACAGCAATGGAGTCCCTTTGTAACGCAATACTTACAATTTGCACTTAAAATTATAGATGCTGTGATAATTAAACCTAAATATTAAAATTATAACAAAATTTTATGAAATAATAACGTAAAAAACAGCTTTCTATGATAAATTCTTACCAAATTGTTTACAGCAAGTCAAGCGCTAACGCGATCGGTCGAAAGCAAGGAACAATTATTTTATGGCGGGCAGCGCGCGGTATTCGGTTTACGTTTATTTGGCGTCTGTGTAGAGGGCGCTGAAGAGCTAAGGTCAAGCCTCAAAATTTTATTTCGGAATTTATTTCAACTTCGTCTTTAATTTATTCTGCAAATATCATCCTTTAGAAAAATATTTCTAAAAGTGACACATTTCATTACGAAATGGACAAAATATAGTAGAATTGTACAGAAATTATTACTATGCTCTTAGTATTTGAATTTTCCGCCTATTTTTATTCAGCTTTATGTCTATCTAGAACTTCCTAGAAAAAAAAACTTATGGCGAAGTTCAACAAACGGAACTAATTTGCACTAACTTTCTTTTATCTTTGAGAATAGAATAAATGTGTTTTATTGTTTGTTAATCTTGATGCACAAAATAAAAACTATAAGGTGCTACTAGGTACTTCAATAAGATTGTATTTCAGCTGCTAAAGCGTACTGGATTTACTGTCATTTATTTTTATTATTTAAATTGAGAACCGGCACAAAACTGTACAGAAGGAAGTTTATTTTTTAATTGATAGAAGCGAAGTTCTCCACACGACAACTATTTTGCTTTCGTCAGTCCGGTTATTGATTTTGTCAACAGATATCGCATTTTTTAGTTTAAAAATAAAATCGCCGACTGAATGACTTAGTTTCCCTACCAAGAATATACTAAGAAAAAAAATGGTACGTTAAAGTCGTGTGACATTGACAACTGACATTGGTAACACTCTGTCAAATGTAGTGTGACCAGACACAGTATTTTAATACTTTTTGGTATATTTTAATGACATTTCTGAATATCAGCATTTACAAAGGTATATTCGGGCAGCGCGGCGGAAGCCAGTATCTTTGAATTTATGAACCACAAATGGTCCCGCCACCTGGCGGTGACGGGCGTAACTACCTCGAGCTTAATAGATACCTGATAAAATAAATAACCATTCGTGTTATGATATAGTTCGCCTATATCCCGCCTTTACGCCTGTGATGTCTCCACTGGAGGCAACACGTGCACCGCAGCTGTAGCAAACTTCACATCACAGGCATCATAAAACTGAACGCTGTAACAAAGAGGTTTGCAGAGTCGGTAAGGGCCTAGAGGGGCACCGCCTGGGACAATCACATCGCCCAGTGCGATGAGAACAAAACCGACCTGTACAACCTCAACCGCCACCTGACCCAGGCTAAAGCGTCCCATTGCCCACTTCTAGACGGCTCCGGCAAACGGCGTTACTCAGCCTCAGAGAGGGCAGAGCTACTCGCTGACCACTTGGCAGGTCAGTTCCAGTTACGAGTACACCAGGGCCCTATTTTATAAAACTACAAGTTACAGGCTACAGGTAAATTACTGGCAACATTGACGGAATCCGCATTCGTGATTGGTCGAGACTGCGTCATTAATGTCAATTTGCCTGTAGAATTGTAACTTGTAGCTTTATAAAATAGGGCCCTGGTCCCACCTATAAGGGTCTTACTAAATGGGTACCTCTGCCTGTGTCCAACAGAATATATTTTGAATAATAGGGTATTCGAGGGTAGGTACCAACTAGGGTATTTTTACTGAAGCTGCACTGGGACACTAGGAAGTTATAGGGTCACATAGGGATGCGAATATGGATATTATTATCAAAAAATACTTGATCTTATATAACTACTTACGATGAAATTAGGCTCCGGGCTGGGACAACCCTTAGCAAACAAACCCTTAGTAAACAAGTTGTTCCGTTGCTCAATTTTCCAATAAATTATTAAAAATAGTTTCAGTAGTGATCCAAACACCAAATATGAGTAATAACGTTGTTTAAAGTAATAATAACCGGGTTTCAGTGTTATAAACTATCATGCAGTGATAACAAGTGCAAATAAACAATAATTTAAAAATGACCGGTAGAAACATTTGAATTTTTGTGCCAAACAGTGACATTTGTGTTCAATTTTTCGTGGCTTTTTACACATTTGTGCATTATCTGAATTCAGAATACTAGGATGTTGGTGAACTATATAAAAGTGCCGTTAGAAGACTGAACAATTCAGGAATTACAATATATATATATTTTAATACAAACCAGATATTATCTTATACTGAATTCTCAAATTTGCCAACGCCTAGTGCCATCTACTGACTTCAACACACATTAATAACACAGTGTAGTGAAATTTTTCATCGTGCGCTGTATGCGGATCTTTATTGGAACTTTCACACTTCTAGGGTGGTTGAACTTTGAACTCAGAACCGTAACTAAGGTCATTTCACCCCTTTCCCATTGTCAATGAAATTGTTAATAGAAGCAAGTGTAAAATATGAGTGCTCATTACAAACTTTCTGTGAGCGTTAAAAAACTGATGTTGGACTAAAGTAACTGATGGACCTCTTTTACAGAATCTAAAATCGACCAAAATGAAATATAAACCTATCCAGTGATTGACGTATTTTTCTAGAGCGACACCTGAGAATTTTTTTTGTGTGGAACAATTTTTTACTCTGTTGCAAACTGAATTTTAAACAGTTTTGACCTTCCGGGATAAATATACCCATTCAGACACAACAACAAAGATGGCGTTGGTGTGCTCGGTTTGCCATAGCACTATAAAAGTTCGACAACACCTCACTTGCTCAGCGTGTAAAAATACGTTCGATTTAGAGTGTGGCCGAGTTGATTTTAAGCGATATGCTTTGATGTCACCCAATAGAAGAACAAGGTGGGAATGCGTCCCCTGCTTAGAGTCGAAAGGTAGAGACAAATTAGAGGCCGGTAACATAGCTCGTGTTAAACACACTCCGCCAACATCACGTCCAAAATATAATGTACCGGTATACTCTCCTCCAACTACTCGACTTACCACCCAAAGTAGCGCAAGGTCAATAACCTCTGCTCAAAATACCTCTAAATCGCTAGCTGATGAACCCATTGGACTAAAAGACGTGCTAAATGAAATAGTGGCGTTGAAATCTTTTGTTACAACACAATTACAAAACAAAGTAGAAAAAATAGACAGTACTTTATCTGAAGTACAATCCAGTCTAACCACATTAACGAACAGCTACAGCGTCTTAAAAAATGACGTGGAATCACTGACGGAAAGAACACAAGACTTCATAGATGAAAACCAATCGCTTAAAATGACGGTTGAGTCAAATTACGATCAATGCAAAGGACTAGAAACTCTGAACTTAAAGTTAGAGCAAGAATTGTCAGCTACTAAGCAAATACTGATCACAATTGAAAAACAAATAAACATACAACCAGAAGAGAACTTAACCATTCAACAGGACTTGGAACCACAACTATTCAAGACTAACCAGACACTAGATACAGTTCAACACACGTTGCTACCGCATACAATTGATAAAGATCTCAATATACCGACGCCTAAGAATAATGACGTATCCTCTGGTATAATACAAAATTCAGATAGCTTACACTTAACTTTGGCCAGAAACCACAACGCCCAAACACAAAGCACTGGTCATACTAGCGTAAATACTGAAACGAATAAATTCGCTCACAACAAGCAAAGCTGTCAAGACCCGAAACACATAAATGGACCGCCACCCGCAACTGCCACGAAACCTAAGTCTATACCTTCAAAAGCCACTTCGCTTACTACAGACAAGCCACCGTCCTCAACTTTAAATTCTGATATTCCCGGAAATAGTTTCGATGATGAATCCTGGGAGCTAGTCAGGTCAAAACGTCGGCAACGAGTAGTCAAAGGGAGTGGAATGCAGAAAGAACAGTTACAAACAATCGAGAGATCGATAAAAATACACGCATGCTTCTTTAGACCAAACACCACAGTAGATGCCATAAAGCAGCACATGAAAGATATAAGTAGCAGATCGGAATACGACGTCATCAAATTAAACCTCAAACACGACCGCTATGCATCGTTCGTCTTAACCGTTCCAGAGAGCAGCGCTTCGATATTTATGAAGCCAGAGTCATGGCCCGAGGGCACGGAGATATGTGAGTGGTTTCAAAGAAACGCCGGGCGTGCCGCACAATATCGGCGGCCCCACGTCTCCGGTGAGAAATCAAGTAAGGGCTGCACAAACACCCAAACCTCGACGTCAGACAGCGCTACCGCGAGGCGGATCTAGTGTCCAAAGTCGAGACACCTCACTATCTGTTCTCTACCAAAACGTAAGAGGTCTAAAAACAAAACTGTCTTATTTTAAAGAACATATTCGACAGCTACAGACAGACCTGATTGCAGTAACAGAATCCAATCTCGACTCATCTGTGTTCGACGCTGAAGTTTCTCCGGATGATTGGACGCTTCTTAGACGTGACAGAGGATCCAACGGCGGTGGTGTCCTTCTTGCCGCTCGGCCTGGTCTCGAAGTCCGTCGCAGGGAAGAGCTCGAGTCTAAGCACGGAGAAGATCTCTGGGCGTCGATCAAATATAGAGGGAGAGAATACTGTGTTTGTGTGGTGTACATTAAACCTAGTGCGAAAGATGTGGATTACTTGTCTTGGTTCTGTAAAGCGGAAGAAAATGTATCCAACGTACTACATAACGTTCCTATTTTCATATTCGGCGATCTCAACTTAAAAAGTGCAACTAGCAATGTAAATAATTATGTAGGTTTTTTTACTAAATTCTGTGATATCTCTGAGCGCAACAATATTTACAATGAATTAGGCAGTAAACTTGATGTAGTATTTATAAGTGAGAAAATACGACAGGTAAGCGTGTGCGCGGCAGATGAAGGGCTCGTGAAAATTACCGATAGATATCACCCGCCTCTAGAAATTTCTATACCGTTAAAAGATTGCGACACTGAAGTATTATTAGAAGCTAGTAATATCGACCCCTCAACAGACTGGAACTTTAAAAAAGCAGACTTCATAGCATTATATTATCATATGACAGAGACAGACTGGACTACAGTAACAGATCAATCTGACGTAGATAAAGCGGTTGACACTCTCTATGATCTACTGTATTGTTGTTTTGATGCATGCGTCCCTAAAAAAGTCAGAAATAAAAAACCTTCCAAAAGATATCCCACATGGTACGAAAAGGATATAATCAGTGACCTTAGACTAAAAAACGTATTACATAAGATCTGGAAATCAACCAACGACTCCCATATGTACAGTTTCTTTAAGGCAATTCGGGCTGATATTAAGAGTAGAGTATCGGTTAGCTACAAAAACTATATAAACCGAGTTCAAGATGATCTCTCCCGCAACCCAAGCGCCTTCTGGAAATTTGTATCGAATTTACGAACAAAAGGTGGCTTCAACCCTTCTATTAACCACGAAGGCCACACATACGCCGGCAAGGCCGCAGCTAATGCCTATGCCAGTCATTTTAGTAGTGTATTCATAGATAAAATTCAAATTCCACAACCGAATCGCATCGATCCTAGTTGCAATAGTAATTTAATTAATATCCATAAACTAACTTGCGCTGAAGTCGAATCTCATATCAGCAAGATGAAGCCGAAAAACTCCCTAGGTCCAGATAATGTCCCACCATACATCCTTAAAGCTTTTAAAGCCGAGTTAGCAGAACCTTTAACATACATCTTCAATTTAGCTCTAAACAAAGGAACATACCCCACAAGGTGGAAGCAATCCAGAGTCGTGCCCATATTTAAATCCGGAGACAAATGCCAAGCTAACAACTATAGACCTATAGCAATTTTATGCAGCTTTGCAAAGCTTTTTGAAAGTATTCTTCACACACAAATATACAAACAACTGGAACCATTCTTAAGCGACTCGCAACATGCGTTTAGGAAAAAACGCTCCGTGAACACAAATCTACTGACGTTAGTCGATTACGTCTCGAAGCATATGGACCAAGGCATTCAAGTGGACGTAATTTACCTCGATTTCAAGAAGGCATTCGATACTGTAGATCATAATGTTCTTGTGGAGAAGCTAGAAGAAATAGGTTTCGCACCCAAACTTACAGACTTCATCTCAGACAGCATATCTGGTCGTAGTCAATTCGTTCGACTTGGGTGTTACGATTCTTTCTCCTATCCAACGACGTCAGGGGTCAGTCAAGGGTCATCCTGGGGTCCGATACTATTTTCAGCAATTATTAATGATTTAGAGAAATGCCTTCAATACTGTAAATGTCTCATATATGCAGATGATGTTAAATTAGTGGCTGTTATTAAATCTCTTAACGATATCAGTGCAGTGCAAAAAGACCTAGATGCAATAGAGCAGTGGTGTGAAAAAAACAAACTGTACCTAAATATAGACAAATGCCAGTTTATGAGCTATACCAGATCTGCGCACACCATCGGACTACAATATAGTATTAACAAAAAACATTTGACTAGAACCCTATCCGTAAAAGACCTCGGCGTTATATTTGACTCGAAACTTACCTTCCACGATCATATCTACAATCTCACCATAGACTGCTTCAAACGACTGGGCTTTGTTACAAGAAATTGTAAGGAGTTTAAAAATGATAAAGCCGTCGTTCTCCTGTACAACGCTCTCATTAGATCCAAACTGGAAGCTAGTTCTATTGTTTGGAGCCCTTATGAAAAGACATACGCACACATGTTAGAAAAAGTTCAAAAACGCTTCCTCCGTTTCTTATTTAAGAAAAAATACGTTTATTACCCGTACATGTATCCAACTAGCTACCTACAGGGGACATTAGGTTTCAATTCACTAGAAACAAGAAGACTCTACGACAACCTACAAACGGTCCACAGAATATTTCATGCAAAACTAGACTGCCCTGACTTACTCTGCGAAGTCACTCGCCTAAATGTGCCCGAACAGCGAGCCAAATTTCGGAACGGAACTCATGCAGTGCTCGGTGCGCGTCTTCCTCTATTCTCACCGGCACCCGCGCGCACTGTCGCGCGCCAGCAGTCCCCCATCTGTCGTGCACACCACCACCTTAACGCCCTCAGCGCCTCCCACCCGCTAGTAGACATCTTTGCCGACGAATGGACAACCATTGCTAAAAATATTCTTTCATATTGCGAAGAAGTCAAATTATGATCTCAAATTTTATTCCTAACATTTAACGGTAGGTAGGTAATTAAGTATAGTTAGCGTAAAAATTTATAGAAATTATAATAATACGTTGTTATTCCTATTAATTTTATTTCATGTTTGTATATTCTATTCTATTTTTATGTAATATTTTTATTCGTAGTCTTTAAGCATAAAAAATGTAACGCCTAGTATTAAGTGCTGTAAGTTACATTTTTTGTAAATAAACGAATTGAATTGAAAAAAAAAATTGAATTAGCAAATGCAATTTTTACAAGGTGCTTTTGGTGAAGCGAGGCTCCCCTATGATTTGTAAAATTGGGGCAAGTTGATTTGCACTTCAATTAGAACTATTGTAATATACAATTTATAGATACACTACATCAAGCTCAATTTAAAAGGCGTAATCGTAATTATAATATCAATTTAGAATAGTCCTGTTTGTTTTGCACTGATTGATAGAGAAAATAATATTTTACGTTGCTATTTTTACGATGGCACCATTAAAAGTGGGCCTATTGTGCAAATAAAGAAATGTTTACAGTGTTTTTGTAAAATATATTCTGGTCACATTAGTTTAGTCAAATGTTGACAAATGTACTGTATCAAAACAAATCAATCACTATCAATCAATTCTCTCTCTTCTCCTTCTGTGAATCAATTCAACCAAGATATCTGTGAATTCAATTCAAACCAACCAAAGAGAACACAAATACACAATAAAGATGAGGCTGGACACTTGTAAAAAGTGATTTGTGGAATCCTCTGTTATGAGTTACAGTTGCATTGATTGAACACATCACTCATGTCAATGAAACTGTGTACCTATTTGGTACATTTGTTTTGTATCCATTGAAAAATACTGAAGTATTAATGAAGCCCCCTATCGAACCAAAGGAAGAAGATTGCTGTAACAGCGGCTGCAACCCATGTATTTTTGAGGTGTATGAAAAGCAGCTCCAAATATATAAATCATACATAGAGAGTGGTATAGCCTCCAGTAATTCAATCAAAGAAAATTTAATGTCTCCAACTGAGTACAAAAAATTCTTTGTAATAGAGAATGTGAATATTTGTAAACAGCACAGGCTACTTCTATTTAAGCACAGAAATTTAGAAACTAAAAAAGTGTTCTGGGATCCAGGTGAACATTTTCTAGTAAAATATCAATCTGACAAAAATATATGCACTCGTGCCTACACTCCAATAAAATTGGAGCAACTGAGAAATGATTATGATTTTGCTATAATTGTTAAAAGATATATAGACGGACTTGTTTCAAATTACTTATGTGATTTGCAAGTAGGAGAGTGCAGTTTATGGTGTGGTCCTTATAGCAATTATGAATTGAATTCTGAACGATTTCATAGATTAATTATGATTGCACAAGGCACTGGCATCGCACCTTTTTTTTCGATCATAAAACATGTTTTGAATGATGAAGAGAATTTGACGAAGTTAGTTTTATTATATTGCTGTAAAAATAAAGACACCATATTACTCAGAGATGAACTTTATGCAATGAAATCTTATTGGAATTTTGACTATGTAATATATTTGAGCAGTAGTTCAGATGATTCAATGTGGAAGTATAAAGAACCTATATCTTTAGCCAGGCTTACTATTACTAATGTCTTGGAGTTGAAACCATTTTCTGATAGAGATCAATTTCTTTTGTGTGGTTCTGAGAATTTTATGAGTCAATATAGTGAAACCCTACAAGAACACATTCCATGTGTCAATGTTGTTAAATTTTAATTGAAAGGAATGTAACAAATGCTACACTAGATTTATGTTGTTTTTATGAATAAGTATCTAAGTATTTTGTTTATTGGCTGTTTTGTATGAAATGATCAAAACAATTTTGTTTCTTACTCTGGGGTACGTTTAGGCGTTCCTGATTAAAATAATATTTATTCTGGTCAAGTCTATTTTTTTTTTTTCATTACATAGTGTTTATTTTGAAATAAAGAGTTTTGTCTGTCTATGTCACCCGTTTACACCCGTTTAGAGCATCCGACCGTCAGGCGCATAAACATTCTGGCTAAAAAAATCTGCCCCGTTCACGCTCTCCCACCACCAGTATATATTTTTTTTCTCCTGACTAGGAGAAATAACTGTGAACAGTCCGTTCACAGTTATTTTACCTTTGATATTTGTCTCTGTCTAGTCATTTCACACTATGCCAAGTTAGACAGAGACAAATGTCAGAGGTAAATAACTGTAAATGGACTGTAGTTTTCATCGAATCAGATTCGACAGATATTATTTCTAGAGTTTCAATGCCCAATCCACACAATCCACGAGGCAACGCGAGCACTGCAGCTTCCTAACTTCACATCCGCCGACGTATATCATTGCTATACAAGTCGGCGGATGTGAAGTTCGCTACAAGCTGCGGTGCTCAGTAAGCTTTTTCTATGTGCTCGCGTTACCTCGTGTCGCCTCCTGGAGAGGAAGGATGGGGCATAACCATAGGGGCAGTGTTTGAAATGGCATGGCATTATAACTATAACGATAGAGTTTAAAATAAAAGCCCTACCTAGGAGACGTTTGAAGTTTGTCCACCATCTTTGTGAAATCAAATTTGACATTTGATCAGCAGTTCAAGTGTCATTTGTTTTTCCTTATTCTGAGGGCATAACAGATGTGGGGTGCCGGCAGAGTAGAATAGCACCCCCCTCTTGTATCAGGTGTCGTAAGAGCCGACTGAGGTACTACGGAACCGACAGATGGCGGTATATCCATCCAAAACAGCGTAGCTCAAGTGCAACAGGGCGGGGATGGGCAGCAGCATCCCCGTCGCGAGAGCTACGCACTGCGATTGCCAACACGCCTGCCCAGCGCGGCAATTACGGGCAAAACCCCCCTTAATGATTAGTAAAAATAAGACCAGGCCCCCAGTCCCCGGCAGCGCCGCCATTCCTGGCTCCGGCAGCGGCCATGGTAACGGCGGAGCACGGGGTGCTAAGAATCGCCGGAAGAGATCCGGCTGCCACCCCACCCGACAACTGGCCCTGGCAACATATAACGTGCGCACAATGAGGACTGACGAGAAGATTGCGGAACTGGAAGAAGAGTTGAGTAGGTTGCGATGGGATATTGTGGGGTTGTCTGAAGTCCGTAGAGAGGGCGAGGACACGATAACCCTGAAATCCGGCAACCTACTTTACTACCGGGAAGGTGACCAACGGTCCCAAGGTGGTGTCGGCTTTCTCGTCCACAAGTCTCTCGTTAACAACATCATTACCATTGAAAGTGTGTCGAGCAGGGTTGTATACCTAATACTCAGAATATCTAATCGATATTCGTTGAAGGTCATTCAGGTATACGCACCGACCTCGTCACACCCAGATGATGAAGTGGAGGCTATGTATGAGGACGTAAGTCGGGCCATACATACGTCTAAGACCCGCTTCACGGTTGTTATGGGAGATTTCAACGCAAAGTTGGGCAAAAAAAGCGATGATGAGTTGAGAGTGGGGCAATTTGGATATGGGCAACGGAACCTCAGGGGCCAGAGGCTGGCAGATTTTCTGGAGAAAGAGGGACTCTTCATGATGAACTCTTTCTTTCAGAAGCCACCTCACAGGAAATGGACCTGGATGAGCCCCGATGGTTCTACGAGAAATGAGATAGACTTCATCATGACTAGCGAGAAACGGATATTCAACGATGTCTCCGTGATCCACAGGATAAAAACCGGTAGTGATCACAGAATCGTGCGAGGCAAACTGAATATTAACGTTAAACTCGGAAGGTCCCGCCTGATGAAGTCTACGCTCCGACCTACTCATGCTCATATACAAAACCCCGAGAACTTTCAGCTCGAGCTCTCAAATCGCTTTGCTTGCCTGGAGAACTTTGCGTCTGTGGACGAGATCAATAACGGGCTCGTAGAAACTGTCCAAACGGTAGGTTCTAAGTTCTTTAGACCCCGCCGTTCTGATAGACCTCGGAAATTTTCCGATCATACTCTAAATCTCATGGCCGAACGACGCTCGCTAAGACTGCAGTCTTCCGATGATGCAAAGTCATACAGGCGGCTCAATAGACAAATTTCAAAATCAGTGCGGTGCGACATTCGTCTCTTTAATACCAAACATATTAAGGAGACGATAGAGCGGAACAAAGGCTCCAAAGTGTTCGCAAGGCATTTGTCTATTGGGCAAAGCCAGCTGACAAAGCTGAAGAGAGAAGATGGCAGTACAGCGTCGACCAAGGCAGAGGTATTGGAGGAGATCGAAAAGTTCTACGGACAGCTATACGCCTCGGTAGCAAAGCCTGTAAACAGCGCGGCTAGAGACCCAAGAGCCAAGCTGACCCGACACTTCACCGAAGACATCCCGGACATCAGCCTGTACGAGATTAGAATGGCCCTGAACCAACTTAAGAACAACAAGGCGCCGGGTGACGACGGAATCACTTCAGAGCTTCTGAAAGCGTGGTAAACCGGTACTTAAAGTCCTTCAGAAGCTTTTCAACACCGTCGTCCTCGAGGGCATAACGCCAGAAGCATGGAACAGAAGCGTGGTGGTGCTATTCTTTAAAAAAGGTGACAACACCTTATTGAAGAATTACAGACCCATCTCGCTTCTGAGCCATGTTTATAAGTTGTTTTCAAGAGTCATTACGAATCGTCTCGAACGCAGGCTTGATGACTTCCAGCCTTCCGAACAAGCCGGATTCCGAAAAGGCTTTAGTACCATGGACCACATACATACGCTGCGGCAGGTTATACAGAAGACTGAGGAGTATAACCAGCCACTTTGCTTAGCGTTTGTGGACTATGAGAAAGCCTTTGATTCGGTCGAGACATGGGCTGTGCTTGAGTCTCTTCAACGATGCCGTATTGACTATCGGTATATCGAAGTGTTGAAGTGTTTGTATAATAACGCCACTATGTCGGTCCGAGTACAGGAAGAGAGCTCCAAGGCGATCCCTTTGAAGAGAGGCGTAAGACAGGGAGATGTTATATCTCCGAAACTGTTTACTGCTACTCTGGAGAACGCCTTTAAGCTCCTGGAATGGAAAGGATTCGGCATCAACATCAATGGCGAATACCTCACTCACCTTCGGTTTGCCGACGATATCGTAGTCATGGCAAAATCGATGGAGGAACTCAGTACGATGCTCGAAGGCCTCAATCGAGTATCTCAACAGGTGGGTCTTAAAATGAACATGGACAAGACAAAGGTCATGTGTAATTCCCATGTTGTACCCACCCCCATTTCAGTTGGGAACTCGGTTCTTGAAGTCGTTGACTCGTACGTCTACCTAGGACAAGTAGTCCAGTTAGGTAGGTCCGACTTCAAGAAAGAGGCCAATCGCCGAATCCAACTCGGCTGGGCAGCGTTCGGAAAATTGCGTAACGTCTTTTCGTCCGACATACCTCAGTGCCTCAAGTCGAAAGTTTTCGACCAGTGTGTGTTGCCAGTGATGACTTACGGCACAGAAACGTGGTCTCTCACTATGGGCCTTATTAGTAAGCTTCAAGTAGCCCAACGAGCCATGGAGAGGGCTATGCTCGGAGTTTCTCTACGCGATCGAATCAGAAATGAGGAGATCCGTAGAAGAACCAAGGTTACCGACATAGCCCAGCGGATTGGCAGGTTGAAGTGGCAATGGGCAGGGCACATAGCGCGGAGGACTGATGACCGATGGGGTCGAAAAGTCCTCGAGTGGAGACCACGTACCGGCAAGCGCAGCGTAGGACGTCCACCCACAAGGTGGACGGACGACCTCATTAAGACCGCAGGTTCGCGCTGGATGCAAGCCGCTACCACCCGGTCTTATTGGAGATCTTTACGGGAGGCCTATGTTCAGCAGTGGACGTCCTATGGCTGAAAGGAAGGAAGGATAACAGATGTAATTAGTTGAGAGCTATTATTGGTCTAAAGCTGTGACGCCGTTCACGCCGTGGGACGTCCCTCAATATTTTTTATCCAGCACTAGCTGAGCCGGCGAACTTCGTCTCACCATCTGTCAACTGTCAAAGACAACTTTTGTATGCAGGAACATTTTGTACTGTTTTACTCCCTAAATTTTTATATTTTCCTACTGTTTAAACTTCCTTTAACTTCCACATATATTTCAAGACCAAAATTAGCCAAATCGGTTCAGCCGTTCTCGAGTTTTAGCTAGACTAACAACCACGATTCATTTATATCACTATCACTCAC
This sequence comes from Hypomecis atomaria, assembly GCA_964007245.1. Classification (NCBI taxonomy): domain Eukaryota; kingdom Metazoa; phylum Arthropoda; class Insecta; order Lepidoptera; family Geometridae; genus Hypomecis; species Hypomecis atomaria. The sequence continues at coordinate 17,269,778 of OZ023284.1, read as the reverse complement.
TTTAAAGGGAAGACTTTTACTTCCCTTTATAAGTCTGTGCTATCACTACATAGTATAAAACAAAGTCGCTTCCCGCTGTCTGTCCCCATGTATGCTTATATCTTTAGAACTACGCAACGGATTTTGATGCGGTTTATTTTAATAGATAGAATGATTTAAAAGAAAGGTTTATATGTAAAATACACCTGTGCGAAGACAGGTTTAGTAGTATTATATAGATAAAATTATCTGGAGTGCGAAAACGCATCCCGGAGGATCTATTAATTTTGTTTTATTGTAACTACTCTACACCTAACAAAGTTTATTATTTTTAAAGTTTATTGGTACTGGTGCATTTGGACATCATCTGCAACCTTCTTTATCCACTGCCGGGGTATAGGCTTCTCTCTAAATACAAACTAGAAAAGCGTCCTAGGTAAGGTCGCCCGTGCCGTGCCGTGTGCCATTTTACTGAGTTGACCACACTGCTCTGTCATTGCTAGTACAACTAAAAGTGTTTGATACTTGGTAAACACCAATTCGGTGTTCATTAGTAGGTACGACTCGCGTCTTCCAAGTATAGTCGGTGCCTTGACGTAGTATCCCCTAGTTTGTGGTGCCTTGGCTGCTGATTAAAACCTTATTGTTTCACCGTAACGCCACGACGACGGTTCTTTTTTTTAACATCCTCTATGAAAGTTGCTCACAGATTGCCATAAAAGTGCGGCAACCGTTAAAAGTAAACGTTACAGCAGCATATTATTAAACACATTCTGATTTTGTTAGAGCCAACCGCGAAATCGGATCGTGTATATACTAAGCGCCACACAAATCGGCGCATAACTGCCCATTATGCGCAGAGCGCTGTGCAAAAGCCGAAATATAGGTATGCGCGGGAGCCAGAGAGACGAGACGTCGGGGCACTCCCGTCCGCCAACCTCATGCCTCCCGCGCGCTCCCTACGCATTGAGCACACATGCGAATAGGCTATTTGACAACATGGAAAATATACTAGGTATTGATTGTGGTAATCCTAATAGCCTTAAAAGACATATTTCACTTTATTTAAACTAAAATAACTATGTCTAATTTTCGCAAATCGCACAATATAAGAATACGATATTTTTTTGATATTTTATCTGTGACGTGAACGCTCTAAGGGCGACAACTTGTGACGTCACCTGAAACAAGAAATTCTCGATTGACTTGTGTAATTTGTGTTTTGTGATTTCGGAGTAATATTATTGGATCTGTAAGTTACTTTTAAAGTACCTATGTATTTTTTTGTCAAGTTTTAGATGTCAACTAGCATATTTACTCATAGAAAACTTGTAATTTGTCTATGTATTTACTATAGCGTTTTTTACTAGTGTGTGACGTCAAAGACCAGCGCCCTTAGAGTATACAATTAAAGTATACTGCAATCAGCGACCTTAAAGACCTGCCCTGTGTAATAGGGCCTATTCTGTGACTCATGACTGCAATCCTAGCGCTCTATACTTTAGTTATGTACACTCTAAGCCAGCACCATTACAAAATGTCGTTTTTGGCGGGATCTTAAATATCTATTCTTTAACTCTGATTTTCATTGTTAAAACAGTAGAACTCTCGGAAATATAAATGTAGTGTGCTCAGTGGCGGACGCTTCATAAAGACAGAAAGACACTGCCTACCCTAGTTCTGATAATAGATCTAATAATATTTTATCAATGAACAAAATAACATAAAAACTTAAATCATAAATCAGCTCCACCTATCGAGTGCCGGCGGTATCAATAAGATATTCGATCACCGATTCGCGCTGCACGAGCGCCACCCGCCCTTGCCACGGCAAAGACACAAACTATGGATCTCTTAAAGTTTTGTATGTGTGCTCTCGTGGTAAGTCGTGGTCATGCGGATTGAATGTGTGTGCGTCCCTATAGCTACGTGGGCTTTGCTGACACACAATGACAAAAATCGCGCACACAACTGCATGAAAAGCCAGTGTCTTTTTGCTCTAACACGAACAATTACGACTCGTACCGAACATTTCCGAAAGAAAGTTTGCTATACAATGGAATTATATTTCCCTTTTTTACTACTAATTTCAATAGTCAATAGTCGCCTTATTTTTTGATTTGTATTGTGTTTGTGACTACGCTATCAGATATTTAGGATTTTAACGTTGTAGAGTGAAAAATGGATAATATTGTCTGTGAAAGTTGTTCAGATGGTGTGTGTATTGAGAAAATAAAATATGATGCGTTTTCAAAACTATCTTTCGGTGAAAAAAACAAGTTATCGAGATAAGTCGTGCTACACCGGATTTGCAATTAATATAAATTAAAGGTAACGTCAGTCGTAAATTCAATAAAAAACAATATGATTCACATCATTGGCTGACAGGTTGCATACACAGTAATCGGTTATTTTGTTTCGTTTGTCTACTATTTTCAAATAATAAAACCGCGGTCTGGAACGATCGGTTACGCTGATATTCGTTATTTTCCTACCGCCGCGAGAATACATGAACATTCTGAAAAACACTTAGAAGCTTCCCTTAAATATCACACCTTTGGAAAAAATCGAATAGAGACGCGTTTAAACTCTCAGATACAAATCGACATCGATAGACATAACGCGAAAGTCGATCGGAACCGAATTATTTTTCAGCGACTTATTGACATTGTTTGCTTTTTGGGGAAACAAGAGCTTACAAAACATCAAACAAACGCGCCGAAAGGCCACTTCGAATATCCGTTAATTGATATGTCTATAAAATCAGTCAATCTATGGATATTTGAGCTGGCACTTGGCAATTACATACTCGTACCTACATTATCAATCGACAAGACGACGAACCAAAACCAACGTGTTTTTGGTGAGTAAAATTTTCTGCCTACCCTGTCTTAAAACTGTGTGCACGCCACTGAGTGTGCTTATTATGTAGGTACTGACGAATAATTTAAAACGATTTCCAAAAACTAGTCAAATAGCCTATTAGCGAATCACGACGAAGTGACATCTGCGGCTAACTTCTCATCCGCCGATTTGTGTGGCGCTTGGTATATCGTGAATTCGTGATCGATCCATTTTTTCCTCGCTAAACCTTTACTACATAAGTCTGTAAGTGTATTTGTTTTTTGTTCCTCTTTCACGCAGCAACGGAGCAACAGATTGACTTGATTTTTGGCATGGTACTTAGATACGTAATCAACGTGTTGATATTAGACCATTGCTGTCTTCACAAAAGTGAGAGAACTTGTTTAGTTCTCACACGTTACCGACGTTACCGGGAGAAAAATCCGCTTTCTAACGCATATCATACTAAATCAATGTGTCTTTCAGATTTTATCGATCGACCACATTATCCCTCTGTGTCCCGCGGCGACCAGTTCGCAGTAGTGCCGTCAGCGATCTAGACACTGATGAGATGACATTTAGAGGATTCTATGAATAGTTTGCAGAATTATCTCGATTCAGTTGCTATATAGTTGTCGTGTTTTTGTCCCGATAGCACAGCCCGGACACTCCGCGATTTTTCATACAAAATCTGCTGTCTTACGCACACCTACACAGTACTTACTCACAGACAACACACTTACGCACGGTCGCTACACGCGCATTTGTGTGTGGAACGTCTATGGCTGTCAGCGATCACCACAACGTGACGACATGCCGCGTGAGTGAGACAGTTGCGTACTTAATTTGCAAAAATGAATATTAATCTAGTGCTTAAAAAAGTATAACAATTACTTAATTTGGAAGCATTTTAACAAAAAGTAACCGATCTACTTCTTTTGTAAGATAATATCAAGAGGAAGTTACCAAATAATGTAAAATAAGTTCCTATTATTTATCCTTAGGGAAACATTAAAATTTCTTGTTTTGTTACGTATCATTGATATTCAACCATACACAGTACAAGTGTTCCCTATTGTCACAGTCTATACTGTATTCAACGAAACGAGCTAATAGGGAAATCAAGCGCTGAACGTCATTGGTTGCCGATAAGGAGCTAAGGGTGCGTACACGTTGCGACCAAATGTCACTTCGATTCAGTCTCTTGAGCGGTGCAGACGTATTGTTTGGGTGCTTGCTTTCAGTGTGTTCGAAGTGTTTTGTTTTACGTTGACCCGGCTTGTTTACTGGACTGATTCCTACTTATCTGTTGACTCGGCGTTGAGAAGTATTGGTTTCAAATTTTCCAAAAGAAGCCGAAATAGTATGCTGACTGAAAGAGATGATATATTTTTTTGGAGAAGAAACTATTTACGCGCGATACGTGATGCAAGACAGTCAGATTAAGTAATATATTATTTGGATGAAACATGGGTGAACAAAGGCCACACTACAAACAAGGTGTGGATTGATACGACAGTTCAAAATGCAAGAAGTGCATTTTTAAACGGTCTTACTACTGGCTTGAAGAATCCGTCTGTTGAGTTTAATAATTAATTATTATTAGTTTTGCTGCAGGTAGCCTATACCTACCTACCTGCTTCACACCTGGGATTTATCTTCACTGAAGTGGTGTGACTCATTATTGTTATCTATTGTCGGCTTCTTACAAATTGCTTTCTATTGTTATATTGTTGTTTCTAAGTTAGGAAAAACATCTGCTTTATACCTGATATTCTATAATTGTGTGAAATGTTCACTTGATAATGATTAACGAAATTAACTGACTGTTAATAATTAAGAGATGACTCAAGTGATTCAAAAAGCGAATAAAGATTTAAGAAAATATTTTGTGTTTAAATCAAATCATAGCATTATTACCTAGCATATTCGTTTTACACACAACATCAGAGCATAAAAAAAAACATTTTATTCAGTTTTTTTCTTTCAATTACAATTTACGTTAGCAATGTAAACGCAGCCTTACATTTTCGTGAATTAGCCACGCCCATTGACCAATCCTGATAATTTAAGTCCATGCTGCATCCCTATCACTTTCATACGATTGTGCAAGGGAGAGGGCGCCATATTAGCTCGTCTCGTTGAATGAAGTATAGGTAGTTTTTATTAGAAAATCCACCGGCCAGTGCAGCCCGCGCGCAGAGTACACGATGCGGTACGTAGCGCGGGGTGGAAGTGAGGAAGACTCAAACGGGTGGGGGGTAACGAGTGGCCGTTCTATACGTAGTATTATTATATATTCTTTGCCGATAGTCGTCAATTGTTGCCTAATTCCAATACATCAGTTGACAACTAGCGATAGTTATTGTCTGTTGAGAATTGCCTCAAGCGACAACAACGCTATCTCTCTAGTTGTAATAGCTCTGTGCCGCGGGATCCCTGTGCGTTGCGGTGTAGCGGCGGTGCCGGTGCAGCCGCCATGACGCGCAACGCCCGTCTGGCATCTCCTTAAGAGTTGGTAACACTGTTACTATCAAATCTTTCATGATTGTTTGAAAATGTGATTTGCTAAACCACTTCGCAGACAGCTGCGGCCTGCCGTTGAGCACTGTGATTGGTAATATTAGTTGAACACTAAGCCACAGCAGTCTGCGAGACACCATAAACAATTTCTATCAATTAATTTCACCAACACATTTGTTTGTATGAGGTGCCTAATATAACTAGTGTTTTCTATTATATAGTGTTACTTGATTATTCAAGTTATTATTGTGTCAGGTTATGGTTGGAATTGGCTACGATATGAATCGAAATTTTGTGGTGTAGCAACATTTCAAATCCATGTATGGATTTTTTCGCGCCGGCGCGAAACGTGTTTGCTTCTAATTTCGTAAACAATTCTTTATGTAGTGCAGTGTTTTTGTGAAATAACTTCCGTTATTACTATGTGAAAGTTCTTATTATTCGTAAAAACAAGGTCTTATTAGTAAATTATGTGTAAACATTTCTAAAAAAAATCAAAGCTAAACCGATATCATGCTGCTCTGATGTAAGTCAGTAGAGGCGAATAAGTGCGCTCGATAAAAATGGGTTCCATCGTATTGAAAAGCTTATCTATCCTATTAGGAGTATTTTTTATATTTGTGGGAATAACGAAGTTATCTCCATTTATTTCCAAGGAATTGCATAAAGATTTGGTAAGTATTACTAGACTGAAACAAAAAGGTCGGGCGAGCAATGATTTTTTGTGGCAGAGCGATGTGAATAGCTATTTTGGTATTTGGCTTGCGGCCTAGTCCTACAACTGCTCGAGCTGTCTTCTCTTGATAACGAGACGCGTTTGTCGGAAAATTAATCATGATATTATTGCATAATTACGCTGCTAGAATTATTTATTTATTAATAATTTATTTTTTCTTTTTATTTCATTTATTTTCGTTTACTATAAATATATTTAGGACATCTTACACACCGCCTCTGACCCCAAATTAAGCAAAGCTTGTGATGTGGCTGCCAGGGACTAATACTCACACAACTGGCTTAACAAATCATTAAATATTTCAGTTGGTTTTTGCATTATGGATGTATGTACCTACATATATACGAGTACATACCTAACGTCTCACTAACATAAAACATAGTGGTCGATTCATGTGATTCAACTTTAGAGAACGTCAAGTAGCTACTTATTTTTAAAACGACTTAACAAAAGGAGGTTCTAGACTGTTTTTAGGTTTCCGTACCAAAGAGTAAAACCGGGACCCTATTACTAAGACTCAGTTGTCAGTCAATAAGACGTTTGAAATGCTCAAAGAATATTAAGTTGTTTAATACCTACATAAAAAAAACAACGGGTTGCACTCCGGGAGTGACGGCAGAAGTGAAAACTTGAACATATAAAGTACCTACTATCATGTATGTGGTAAAATACAATATCACACACGCACATTTGCGCCCTGCGCCGTCTTACGAATTTTCGATCGAAAATTCGAAAACTCGCGTCACGTGATCCTGACGCGAGTTTTACATTTTTTACCTACTTATCCCAAAAAGCGCACAACGCCGCTAAAGAAGTTTTCACTTCAATAAATAAACACAAAAATAATCATCAAAGCCGGCGGAGTAATCGCGTAACATACAATATTATACGGACGAATTGATAAACTCCTTTTTTAGAGTCGGTTAGTAATAAATTAAAACAAATTAATGGAGCTCCCATACAGAACGTTACCCTTGGTAGATCATGCATAGGTACTACTCGTATGTTCAGAGGATTAAAATATTTAAAATCGAAATCAGTTGAATGATTTTTGAAAAATTAACAGTAATCTGAATAATGGTACCTACTTACATATTACATATAACGATTTGAGCGAAATGAAATGAAATATTTTTATTCGAGATATAGGTAGGTACAAAGAACTTATAAAATAACAAAAAAAAAGCGTCGAACTACTAAGTAAGTATACCTAGGTATTCGAGTTGTGTAGCGTAGGTAGAAGTCGGTTCATGTTTGTTCAATTTTGACAAAAAACTAAATATAATATAAGTCCTTAGGTATTTATAACGATACATAACTGGGTAAGTATAATGATAGATAATACCTATAATTATAGATAGAAATTAGGCCCGATTATAGAGGCGCCAGCGTAAATTTATGGCAACGTAAAAAGCGTTCTCTCTATCGAATGTCTAAAGTGAAAAAGAAACATCAAAGGTGGCCACGGACGATGCATTCAACCGTACATAATATATTATAGCGTGGCTGCATTTCTAAATCTGTCACTAAATGTCGAAAACGCATACCATTTTGAAAACGGTAGCATCCGCGCTTTGATTTCGAAATCATCCAAATGGATGGGTCTCATGCCACGCCGCGCCACTGGATGCACTAGACTTCATAAATGTGCAAAACTGCGTCCATTTTAGAGTTACGAAGTAAAATAAGAAACCCCAATAAACCGTTGTCTGTAGTCTGTTCTCATGCCACAAAGCCTTGCAATTCCCAAATATTTATTGTTATCGCGTGTTTGACAGACTCATTTCGCGTGGCGTGGTCTTCTACGAATCGATCGTTAGTGGGCTTGATATAGATGGCGTCCATTAGGATGATATCCAAGAAGACGTCGTCCAGCACTCCTAGCACGTGTTGTCTCCTTGCATGTTGTCTTTCCGGCTTCCGCCAGTTTATTTATCCCGTCGGAGTGGAAACAATGTTTAGTATATATTGATTTACCTTTACAACATCCATTAAAAGTGGACAAAATGATTTTATCCCTTTGCCATGCTAGGGGTGCTACTAATGGATGTATGTACCGTCAGGGACCGAATTTCTCTTTTCTCAGATGAATTAGATACATCATGCATGCATCATCTAGTTTCGGAAACAATCAATTTAAAATTAATTGACGGACAGACGGACGGTTATCTGAATGATTCTTTATGAGTCCTTTTTGAAGTGAAACTTCTAATGCGACTTCCAACAAGGTTGCGTTAAACGTTTAACGCTACTATAGAGGGGGTATGAAAGCATCAAAGCACTGTTGCGTCGAAGTTTTACTTCTTCCGGGCGGAGGGACTCCACTTGCACTTTTTCTTTTAGGGTTTCCTAACTCTAAAAAAAAGACGAAAATTGTAAATTGAATTTAATCGATTTTGATAAAGGGACCAATCTGAAAGTAGTCATGCCCCTCTTATAATAAAAAAAAATTGTGTAGATTTTAGTGAGTGAATGAAATCATTTTTTATTTCTTTTACAGCGCAAAGAATACGTGAGATATGCTAAGGTGTTCCCTCTCACCGATACATTAGATTTCAAATTGCCGTCGAAATGGTACAGAAGGACCGTAGGCTCACTTGAAATCATTTTCGGACTAGCACTAGCAGCTTTTCCAAGTCGTAAGTATCATACAGGTGTATGTAGTTATTATATCTGCACAAACGCCGCCGCCTGAAGGACAAACCCAAAGGCCAGTTTATGGGGTTTAAACGAAGGATTAGTTTATGGTAGATGTTTACATTTCCTTGCGATTCGAATACAGGATCGTCACAGAACAAAACCAATGGGTCTCTCGAGTTAGATCAACACCTGATTAAATACCTACCTACTAGTACCTACACTACAGTGTCTTACAGTATTCATTCAGAAGTCATTTGACGAGCTAAACAAGGTCAATAGCTGGTGAGCTTCAGTCAGGATTGGGCTATCCGCAGCTTATAGCTAACATCACAACAGCCAAGTTGTATGATTCGGACTATACTTTTCGTTTTAAGTTAACGTTTCCTGTGTTGCAGTTTATTGTCCAGAGACCATAGGCGACAGTGATCTCTTATCACTAGGAAGCCCATTTTTGTCCCTTTATTAGGTATTTAAGAAAAACGGCAAACATGGTGTCTAATCAGCTACCCACTTCATTAGTTCCATTATAAGATTCGCGTGATATGTAAACTCCGGGGTAAACGTAATATACCAATTATACCTATCATACCACTCAACAGTTACATTAAGAAGGAATTTCAGTTACTGCTGACTCTGAATAAAAGCTAATTAGACTCGTTCGACTCCAACCTGGCTAAAAGCAAAACATTGAAATGCAATTTCATTAACTATTTTATAAGACAAGATAAAAATTCTTTAACCCAGGGTCTATAGTCTGCGATCATTCTTATAAACGAGGATAAATAAATATATGTATTAGAATTAAGGAACATAGGTGCGCCTGTTATTTGACTGGACAGGATAAATAAATATATGTATTAGAATTAAGGACCATAGGTGCGCCTGTTATTTGACTGGACAGCTGTCTGTTGTTGGATTGCGACAATGAGAAAGAATTCACTTCTGGGGCTCTGTTTTTGAACCTATGCGTAGGTATGCGTAAATGGCCACGAAACCGAGTAGGCAAGAGCAGGAGCGAGATTTGAAGATCTAGGTTAGGACGAACGGGATACCGAAGTATGCGATTAGAAATTATTTTCTATTGGTTCGGATATTGAGCTCCAGGCTATTTTTTGTAATGTTAGTATAATTTCTAACTTAGCATGCTGAGTTCTCGCTTTCGCACAAGCATAGGTCTCGTGACCATTTACGCATACGTTCAGCCATTCTAATGATTCAATACTCATATTTAAAGCACCAGGGGGAACTATAATTGAACTTCGAACGGTTAGGAACGTATACGGAAACTCCATACAATCTGTCAAAGTGTCTCGAAATTCTATTAGAGATCCCCTGGTCTTCAATCTAGGTAGAAGAACAAGTAATAAAAATCGAACATAGTTCAAGGAGCTGCATTCACTCTACGATTTATATTTGCAGATAAAATAAAGAACACGGCCAATATAGGCCTCCTCCTGCTAATGATATTGGCAGCTTACTCTCATGTGATGGTGGGCGATCCATTCGACCGTTGCGCACCAGCACTCGTTTTCTTCTTTATGCTCAGTGGAAGACTAGTTGTGTGGTGAGCAAACATTTTTTTATTTTACACAATCGACTAACAAGACAAGCAAGAGGTACGTGCGTGCAAAAGTGGCATTTTTAACTGTTTTCATTCACCGTTCGGATAGCTCAAAAACAGCTAAAATGCCATCGTGAACTGCCACTTTTGACCCACCTGCGGAGGTGGGATCTTACTGATGTAGAGTTTGACAATTAGCGTTCGTTTTGGGTACTGAGCAAAAGTGGCAATATTGGCGAAATTCCCAAACCGAACGGCTTACATCAACGTAAATTTTGCAAATGCTAAAAATTCCATCGAGCCCAACACAAATGCACCTAAAGTTATAGATTAATTTAATGCTACTTTTATAATTTAAAAGATACGTACAATTATTGTATGCTGTCCCTGAATATTTAGTAATTACCTTTCTAGTTCTAGTGTAAACTCTTGCTGAATTCGTTAGTAAGCTGTCGTTAAAATTGAGAACAATGAGCAATTTATAGATTTAGACGAAACGCTCTCTTTATAAAATGATTGTTAAAAATAGTATGACAGACTCGAAAGCTACCTATTCCTATAAGACTTCTGTTTTATTCCGTCCATTGACGAATGAACATAACATCATACAGATTTACTTTTACTAACGATTATTCCGAGTTCCGAACTCTGTGTGCGTGTAATTGATTCTAATATACCTACTCAGTACATTTTATTCTCTAGAAAAATGTCACTACACCCGAAACAGGGCAAGGCACATAAGCGCGGAGGACTGATGACCGATGGGGTCGGAAAGTTCTCGAGTGGAGACCACGTACCGGCAAGCGCAGCGTAGGACGTCCACCACAGAGATACTCTGTGACGTCCACTTACAAAGTGGACGGATGACTGCAGGTTCGCGGTTCAGGTTGGATGCAAGCCGCTACCAACCGGTTTTATTGGAGATCTATAGGGGAGGCCTATATTCAGCAGTGGCTGATGGATGGATGGACAGTCGAAAAATTTTACAAAACATAGGCAAAACGCAATAGTTTTAAATTAAGAATACATAAATCGAAATGCATGAATTTTAATTCGTAATGAATAACAGTAACTGTATGAGGATTGGAATAGCCAAACTAAAATTAATAACATCTATAAACAAAATTTGTTGACAACTAGAGGGCTAAAAATAATATGGAAATTCGCGTCTTGAAAATACCACCTACACATATAAGCTCATGAATAAACGCTCTATCTATTTTCCAAACATCATTATCGTATTATATAGGACTACTACAATATTCTAAAGTAAGTATGTGAAGTGCACAACCGGGCAGTGTAATAGACATTGCGATAGTAAGCTTCATTGACGTCATCGTTAAAAACTCAGTAGGTAAAGAGCGGGTTGAATTTCATCTTAATTATACGCCATAAAAATATTTCTCTGCACGCATTCAGAACCGTAAACTTTAAACTGCATGACATCAGATCTAAAATAAGATTGATTCAACACTTCAAAAAATAAACTACATACGTTTTCGAATATTGCAGAGTACTTATTTTCTAAATGATATAAAAAAATACTTTGCATTAAATAATTTAAATTTTGCCCTTCTGTGAGCTATTATAACATTCCTATTGAGGGTTGCAACATGTTACAAGTGACAGGACATCCCAATGCACCTTGACCAATTTCCTATGATGTAAACATTAGTTACGAAATAAAATTAGTGGCTAACGCTTATCGCATTCGCACAGTCGAATGTTGGGCTGGCAGCACGCCAAAGAAACTACCATGACGAACTACCGTGTCGCTTATAATGTATATTCCAGTCAATCGGGAATTTGGACCAAAATATACAATACATTTTATGACTGACTATTCGAAGTAGGTTTGAACCAATGTCATTCAGATCACAAGCTCTAAACGGCTAGCCGGTGTTGTGGCTGAGTAGTCTGATTTCAGCGCCATTATTGTGCGTTCAAAAAAATAGTGTGGGTGGACAGAAATATTCCACGTATTTGCCTCGACATCGCCGTTTCCACCCACTGGCTGATGGAGCGTCTCATTCGCATTTTTGTCATTCCATGGACGTGAAAGTTGTCAATGAAGTTAACCTATTTTTCAGGTACCAGACCAGTCGCCGGGAAGAGTTAGAAAAAGGTGCAGCCACACAAAACGGCAACGGTCTCAAGAGGGATTAACCCTAGTAGTTACTAAAAACATAGTTTATCAGTCATACGTATCTACATAGTTTGACCACGAAATTACTATTTTTAAATACAAGTAACAAGGTTGAGAGATAGTTGTGACCTGTTTTGAACTCAGTGAGTGAAACGCGTGGATAATTTCCTGAAATTGAACATCGCTGAAATGCTCCACAAAATGATTGAAATCACTCTGTGATTTAAGCTAGTCATTTTACCTTATTTGTTTATTATAAGGCCAATATTATTTTTATTTGTATACATTGATGACTGCAACTTTGTAAATTTAACATGAGCCATCTGGTTATCTAAAATTAGAACATCAAACAAAACCATTTAGTTTATATCTACCGCTACCTCTGTAGGTGAATCTGCCACAGAGAGTATCTGTAGTTATGCCTAAAAGTGATATTAATTTAAGCGATATGTGCTAGGTTCATTTTGTAAGCGTGGATTGGATATTATGTCGTTTGTGTAAGTAGTATTCATAAAAGTAGGACACCGCCCGCTTATTGGAGGGTAGTCGTAGCTAATGTTAATTGCACAAATAAGTACACTTATTTATAATAATAATGCACAATTTTAATATTTAATAAATATAATTTGCTCAATTGTAGTAAACACGTCCCACTGCTTTTAACAACCGTTAACAAAGTGTGACGAGAACCAAAGCTTACATTTTACATAACAATGCAATAGTTTCATTTGATTGTACTCATTATTTACTTTGTTAAAATCATATTACGAATGTATATGCTTAAATACGTTAAAGATAGTTGATTTGTTATTTATACATATTTTATGTATAAGCACAAATATGTTTGTGTGAGATGTGTGCATGTTAAGTATAATACTTTGTGTGTTCGATTGTCAATGAATAAATGTGTGGAGTACTAAGTTATTGTTTTCTTTTATATCAATCAACACAAAATGAAATTCCGCTTTTATAAAAATATATTAAAGTACCAAAGTATATTATTGTTTTACATACATATACGTTCCCATAGACTTTAAACTATATACATAATTATTTACCTTATTTACAATGTTCTGTTAGGTTACTTTATCATATTTTAGCTAAATAGTGATGGGAAGAAATAAGAACATATGACAGTTTCAGACATATGTTTTTGAATAAAACCAATTTCATATGCATAAGAAAATGCAAAAGCATTTACATAGATACACATACAAGTTATAGCTGTTGGTGTTCTACACCTACACGATTATAAATATTGTGGTGGTGCCATTTATCGTAACGTAAATATAAATCTAGAATAAGATCCATCATATGCATAAGATCAAATGTTAATGCAAAAATCACATACCATAGCTTTTTAAGCAGGATCACGGCCTGTCTGAAGCAATTCTAGAGCATTCTTCAAATTTCCAATGGCCGTTTTGACATCGTCATAGTTGAGAGCACTGCTCGCCCACTTACAGTATTTCTGAGCCTTAGCTATCTGGTCAGGGGACAGTTGGGGTAATGTAGAGGAGCTGTCACCATACAGCGGAGTGGGAGGCGTCGGTTGGGGCTGTTGAGAAGGATCGTAAGGCACGAAACCTCCAGGGTTGGGGTCGGGAGTGTATGGCACGGGCGGAAGTTGAGAAGCTGCTCTCATCGCAGCGGTGGGGTCTGGGAACGAGTTGCTACCGAAGCTGCTCGGCGCGGCTGGCGGTGTGGCCGGCTCCGTGGTGAACCCGGGCACCTGGGGTGGGTTTTCTGGCGCTGGCTGTACGCTGTCCGCATCGCTGGTGCTGCTCGTAGGGTCTTGATCACCATCTTCTGACTGCATTGGGCCTAAAATTGATAGGTAAATCATTTGAAAGATCTGGTTTTATCATATCTTATTCTAACTTGTAATACTAATAATACACATACTCGTAATAATTTCGTATTGATAAAATTCCAAGGAAACCAAGTTAAAATAAGCAAACTTTTACTCAAACACAATGAAGCATACACTTTGAAAAATGTCCCTTATGATTAGAGATGAGGAGGGGTCAACCCTCTTCCTTGGTGAGGATTTGGATTTTAGAAAAACTGTAAAATGGCTTCACATAATTTGTGAACATATGAAAACAGGCACATCATATGCCTGTAAGAGATTGCTATTATTTATAAGGCCAGCTGATTTTTTTTGTACTGTGTTTTAGTTTTTATGGTGTATCTTTGTGCTTTGTTCCATAACTCAATTTAACGGCAATTGTTTTTCATTTTTAGTAATTTATTACACAGAATAAGGACAACCCTCTCTCGAACACCCTCTGTGGGCTCTAAAACAAGAAGGTTTCTGACTGATTTTTCTATGAAACACCCCATCCTAAATCTTTTGAGATATTTGAATTTAATTGTTTTTTTTTTTTTATAAATCATACCCGATTTTCGGCTATCAGTTTAGATATTTTAAAATGTGTAAGTCTTATTACTACTATTATTTGATTTTTACGTGTACAATAAGATGTTTTATTATCTCAATAACCAATATTGTGCGTAAAATGAATAAATAAGTTATTAAATTTTTTTTAGTAATTTAATTTTTATAGTTTACTAGCAGCGCCCCGCGGTTTTACCCGCGTTGTGCCCGTTCCCGTGGGAATTTCGGGAATTTTTATACATTTAAACCTTCCTCTTGAATCACTCTATCCATTAAAAAAAACCGCATCAAAATCCGTTGCGTAGTTTTAAAGATTTAAGCATACAGACAAACAAACAAACAAACGAAAATAGCGACTTTATTTTATACTATGTAAGGAAAATTTATAAAATCGGCCAAGTGCGAGTTGGCCTCGCGCACGAAGGGTTCCGTACC
Source organism: Hypomecis atomaria (assembly GCA_964007245.1). Classification (NCBI taxonomy): domain Eukaryota; kingdom Metazoa; phylum Arthropoda; class Insecta; order Lepidoptera; family Geometridae; genus Hypomecis; species Hypomecis atomaria. The sequence goes on along the minus strand of OZ023284.1, from coordinate 17,254,513 downwards.
GTGTGGGAGCCCCAATCCTCTTGCCGTCATTAATAGCGAGCAAAAACTGCAAAAAATCACGTTTGTTGTATGGGAGCCCCCTTAAATATTTATTTGATTCTATTTGTAGTATTTGTTGTTATATCGGCAACAGAAATACATCACCTGTGAAAAATTCAGCTGTCTAGCTATCACGGTTCATGAGATACAGGGTCCCGTTTTTACCCTTTGGGTACGGAACCCTAAAAAAGGAAGAATAAGAAAGTTTATTTTTCTTTCAAGGGTATCTAAAAAAAAATTATGGACGGTATGTAATGGTCAACGAAAAAAACTTTCTAAATTTTTCTTATTTTTATAAATTTTAATTGTCTACAACGACTTATTTATTCATTTTACGTACAATATTGGTACTTGAGGTCGTACAACATCATAGTGTACAATTGTACATGTAAAAATTAAATAACAGTAGTAATAAGACTTACACATTTCAAAATATCTAAGCTGATAGCCGAAAATCAGGTATGTTTTATAAAAACAATTAAATTCAAATATGTATATACATCGAAAACGGTTAGATTTAGGATGGGGTGTTTCATAGACAAATAAGTCAGAAACAATGTAAACTACACTCCCTTATTTTTCCATTTTATTATTTAGTAAAGTATGATAAACTTAGAAGTACCAAAAAAATCTATTATAATTACGATGGCGCCTTCATAATTGGGCTTAATATCCTTCTAAGATTGATACTGCAAAAGTTGTTAAAATAAAAAAAATTGGTCCATTATTTGTTACCCCCCAAATCTACCTCTCTATATTTCAAGTTACTACCCAGTCTATTGGTAATCAGTGGCTCTTTTCTTGAAAATCTTGTAATGTCAAACAGCACCTTTAAAAGACACCACACTGTAATCACCCACTGCTGAGCATAGGCCAGGTGGCTAGTCTTAATGTCAGAGTTTTTAAGCCGCCTGGTGGCCTTTGACATGGCTAAATGGTTAAAACAACCGGGACCTACAATTTAACGTGTCATCCGAGCCATGGTAGCGCTCAGTTGTAAATACAATCCTCGTCACACAAGTCGGCGGATGGGAAGTTGGGCGCAGAACGCTGCGCAAAAGGCAGAATATAGGTATGCGCGGGAGCCTGAGAGACGAGACGCCGGGGCACACCCGCCCGCCAACTTCATGCTTCCCGCGCGCTCCCTACGCCCGTGCTCACCTCTACTCCATTTGCGTCTGTGCTCACCTCTACTCCACTTGCGTCGGGATTGTGCACACATGCGCAATAATTAGCGAATTACGGCGAAGTGTCATCTGCGGCTAACTTCTCATCCACCGACTTGTGTGATGCGGATTATATCACCCGTGGTCACCCACCCAAATGCTGACCATGCTGAATGTTGCTTAACTTTGATGATCACTAACAAACACCTAGTCAAACTACGCTATGAGTGGCTATGGGATGATACTTACTTAGAAACGCAATGAATGATATGTACTACATATCATTCATTGCGTATATTATAATAGTATAGTGTGTAATGATTACCAGGCACAGGGGTTTCTCCATTTTTCAAGCAGTTATGAATGTAGGCAGCCTTCCATTTGGCATACTTGCAATTCTGGACAGCTTCATCAGTGAGTTCTCCAAAAGTGGTGAGGACATCATAAATCATGCCAGCAGTGTAGAATGCTTTCACAATGTTCCTGTAAGAGACAAAAGAGATAATGCTAAAATATATCGAGCTTAGGCGATTACCTTGTACAGTATTCAATTATTTGCTTCATTTGTTTTGGAAAATGATTTTCCTATTATTTTCTTTCACAACAATCTTCTTTTAAAGGAATTTCATATTTTCGGATCTTATTATCTTTTGACATTGCTTGTAAAACTATGGCAGCATGATGGCAGCCTTAGTAGAAATCAAATAAGAATATATGAAATTCCATTCAGATTAAGCATTCAATGCAGTTTACTCTGCGCATTTATTTACCATATTTTAATGGATTTTTTGAGCTACTTTAAAGACTGTACTGTAGAGGTTACCTGGAAGAAACCTCACTCCAGCGATTATGCCACTGTTTGTTTTAAATAGTTAAGTGCATCCCTAACATGCCAAAGTAAAACCATTTTACTAAGTTTTTTGCAAGGTCCCAGGTCCTACTCTACAATTGAATCATTTCAATAGTTTAATGTACGTGTAAATGGTCATAAGACTGAGTAAGAGAAGGAGTGAGTATTGGGAATCTATGCTTGTGCAAACACAAGAGCATGCATGCGATCTTTTATTATGTACCTAAGTAAAGCATGTGATGCCCTGTTAGTCATTTCTACCATTTCGAAAATTGCACTCCAAGATAGACAAAGTTTGCTGGATTGTATTCACTACTTACTTGCCATAGTTTTGTTCTCTGTCCTGCTTATCGGCATACATGAAAAGTTTCAAGGCATAGTTCTCAAGATGTGCTTGAGCGGCTACTTCATTTGAAATAGCTTCATTATCTTTATTTATTTTCTTGCACTCCTCCAACCAGTCCATTAAAGCTGGAAAAAGTCGCATAAGTTGGTTTATTGAATTTTTACAACTCTCCCAAAACCCCAGATAACATGATGTTGTTACGTACCCATTAAAACTTTGGTCTCTTCTGGCGTCTTCTTTGTGGTAATTTTAAGGCCAACTTGCAAGGCATGTAGTCTACACCAGTAAGCCACAACAGGATCCCTGGTATCATGTTCTTGCGCAGTCTTCAAGTAGTGTTGTATCGACTTCAAGCTTGGAGGACACTCAGGAATACTAGCCATATTTTAGACAAAGAAGAAGAGACTGCTGAAGATATTAGGCTGAATTAGAGGTTTTTTAAACAGTAGAAGTGACATAAATTAAAAATGTTGTGATGCATGATTCCACAAACATGGCGTCGAAAATCTGTCGAAAATCCATAGAAACTGCTATGTAATCTAGACACAAATGACACTTGAACTGCTGATCAAATGTCAAATTTGATTTCACAAAGATGGTGGACAAACTTCAAACGTCTCCTAGGCAGGGCTTTTATTTTGAACTTTATGACGATAGCAATAATGACATGGCATTTCAAACACCGCCCCTATGGTTATTGATCAACACTATCTATTCATTTGATTCTGAATTTTCTGATTGACTCAATTTGACTCATGTTAAGTTTGTATTCTTCACTTCTAACACGGTCCGAAATTTGTAACGAAAACGACCGCATCAAAAAAGTCGACATTGAGTACATGTTAATGCAAATAATATGTTCATAGATTCTTGAAATGTCCTGTTGTAATAGGTAAAAAAAAAAAAAAAACGGTCAACGTAAGTTGGCAGAATTTTTTCTCGGCCCCTTTTTTTCAGATTATACTACTCTAGCGGGCCAAAACCTACTCCAATCTATCCCCTTTTTCTTATTTTCTTTCAAGGTAATATTTGTAGAGCTAGAGATAGTCGAATATTTGTTTTCTATTGTATATTAATATTCAGTAGGTTTTTGACAGTCGCGGCTTATTGTTGTTTTCTTGTTTCCATGTCAACGCCATCCGGGGAGTCTGCGCAGATCGCCCACGTCACGGTCTGACGTCCTGACGTCTCCACTTAGAGAACTTAAGTTTATTTTTATTTTATTTTAGTTTTGATTTTGTTTATCATGGCATTTTGCGCCCCGGCTGGGCCTAATGCAGTTTCCCAATTCATTAATGTGTCGCAGGGGGACATGATTCAGTGCCTAGAGTGTTCCCAAGTGCGGTTTTTTAAAGGCCAGAAAGGCCTCAAAATTCACCGTACGCGGTGCCATAAAAATAGCCAAATTACACTTTCGGCCCCTACTGCAGGCTCCGATGGAGCCAGCAGCAGTCCCGTGAGCGCTGCTGCTCCTTCCAAACCGCTTTGGGAGGTTCTTAGCTCACTCAAAAGTTCTCTTCCTGTTCTAAAACGCATCCCGCGTGGTGCTCGTTTTTCGGTTGCCCAATGTTTATCTGCTGCTATTCGAAAAGTTATTTCTAAAAATTCGATAGACGCCTGGGAACACCTGCTAATTTTTCCTTACGTTGTGCTTTACGTACATTCGGACCCAACAAACAAAAAGTCCCTTACCACTAGGGAGGAAAATTGCGTGAAGTACAGCGCATTGGAAGAGAACCCTTTAGATTTTGAAAGTATTATTCCGCCAACAAGGCAGAATAAACCAAATTCTAAAAAAACTGACGATTCGGTTACTATTAAAATAGTAGAAAGCAAAATTAGTGATGGCGATATCAAAGGCGCCGCACGTGTCTTGTTCTCCAGCGACACTATTGCCCCCCACACCCCCGATACGGTCCAGTCACTCCGTGACAAGCATCCGCCGGCAGCATGTCTCCACCTGCCTGAGCCACCACACCCTGATGACGTTGTCATTGAAGTGTCAGCACAGGAGATTGCAGCGGCCGTTTCTTCTTTTCGGAGCGGCTCAGCCGGAGGCCTAGATGGTCTTTCACCTCAACATCTAAAAGATCTTCTATCTTTTAGCTCTGGTGAGGTGGCTGAGTCTCTCTTGAAGGAATTAACGGCTTTGGCTAATCTCATGTTATCTGGGCGGGTCAATGGTGACATCATCGAAGTTTTGTATGGCGCTAACCTATGCGCACTTGTCAAAAAAGATGGTGGCATCAGACCTATTGCGGTTGGCACCACATATCGTCGTCTCGCAGCCAAAGCCGGCTGTAGAAAAAAGGTTGCTCTTTTGAGTAACCTTTTTCAACCAATACAGCTTGGCTTTGGTTCGCGGGGTGGATGTGAGGCTGCTGTTCATTCCCTTCGTACTTTTCTCGGTCAAAATTGTGGAGAGGTGTTGCTCAAGGTAGATGTCAAAAATGCTTTCAATTCGGTTAATCGAGACGCCTTGTTGGTACAGGTCAAGGAAAAAATTCCCGATCTTTTCAATTTTCTTTGGCAATGCTACGGCAAACCCACTAAATTAATTTACAAAAATGATGTTCTGCTATCTTCCGTTGGCTGTCAACAAGGTGACCCTCTCGGACCAGCCATTTTCAGCCTGGCCATTCATCCAATTGTTCAACGTCTCCATTCAAAACTCAACGTTTGGTATCTGGATGACGGGACTTTGGGTGGCGATGCGAACACAGTCCTACGTGATTTGGAAATTCTTATTGACGAGTTTCGTCAAATTGGTTTGGAGCTAAATTTTTCGAAATGCGAACTTTTCGTTTGCGACTCATGTCCAGATAAAGATTTGGTAATTAACAAATTTAATGATTTGGCACCTAATATCAAATCGGTAGACAAGTGTTCTCTTCGCCTTCTGGGTTCGCCGATACTAGATGAGTCTTTTCCGCCTTTCGTTCAAGAAAAAATTCAAAATTTTTTGATTGCCTCTGATAGGCTACTCAAAATTAACGCCCACATGGCGTTTACCATTATAAGATGTTGTCTGTTTATTCCAAAATTCATGTACGCTTTACGTTGTAGTCCATTGTGGAAGCACAATGAGCTCCTTTTGAGCTTAGACGATGTTGTAAAGCAGACCCTAGTATCGGTTTTGAATATTGAGATGAGTGAAAGGGCGTGGTTACAAGCCTCCTTGCCTATTAGGCTTGGAGGGCTAGGGGTCCGCCAAATTTCAAGTGTTGCTTTACCAGCTTTCTTGTCCTCCATTCATAGTACACATAAATTAGTTGAAAAAATTCTCGCACCTTCTTTAGGCCATTCCGGCGTAGATGTAGCTAATTTGAATGAGGCAACGAATGCTTGGAGGGTCGCTAGCCCAAATTCCGAGCTTCCAAAGACTTTGTCGTCGCAGAGACTGTGGGATCGGCCGATCTGCGAACTAGCACGGAAATCTCTTCTAGATACGTGTTCTAGCGTCGCGGATCGCGCTCGTATCCTTGCGGTCTCTGTATGGGAGTCCGGTCTTTGGTTGCAAGCTTTGCCCTCTTTCAATACTGGTAACCTTTTAGACCCAACTGCATTTCGTCTAGCTGTCAGCTTACGCTTGGGTGCAAGGTGTTGTGAGGCCCATCGCTGTCAGTGTGGTACTGCAGTTGACCAGCTCGGTCACCACGGTCTCTCTTGCTCAAGAAGCGCTGGTCGGATTGGTCGCCACGCCAGCCTTAACGATGTCATTCGCAGGGCTTTTGCCACCGCCAATATCGCAGCCGTACTCGAACCGAGTGGGCTCGCGCGTGGTGATGGCAAAAGGCCTGACGGCATGACGCTGGTCCCATGGAAGTGTGGACGGCCTTTAGTATGGGACGCAACTTGTGTCGATACTTTGGCACCGTCACATCTTTCTGAGACTCAGAGTAGGGCTGGAGCTGCGGCCAATTCGGCGGAGCAGCACAAGCGGCGCAAATATGCTAACCTCGGTAGTGGTTACATATTTGAACCATTTGGAGTTGAGACATTGGGTCCGTGGGGGCCGGGAGCTCATATCATTTTCAAAAGTCTTTCTGGGCGTCTGGTGGACGCGACGCGTGACCAAAATGCTGGTGTTTATTTGGCTCAACGCATAAGCATTGCCATTCAGCGTGGCAATGCAGCCAGCATGCTGGGCACGCTGCCAACTGGCAGTGGGCTTGAGCATTTGGATTATCTTTAGACCTTCAAAGGTCTGAGGGTGATCCAATGCTTTTTGTGTAATAGTAGTGTAGTTTTGTTGTAGTTAATAAAGGCACTTTTGCCCGTATTGATATTTGTAATAGGTTGGTTCATATTGGCGCTAATGTACATTATTAGCGACCATTGCGCTATTGAAGTATTTCGGTCGAACACGGGGTTTTTTTTTTTTTCTCAGCATCTCACTAAAGGCACTAAAGCTTCCCTCAAGGTTCTGCGGGTGCGGCTGCAAAAAAATCGGACTTTGTGTTTGGGATTAGACGACATATAGGCTGCAGGCGCAGCCGCGCCCTCACCATGCAGCTGTCTAGGGAACGCTTTTCTTTTGTCGGAAAAAGAGATTGTGGCACAACTCTCCGTTGTATCTTTTTTGGATCTTGCAAAAGAAAAAAAGAAATGTCAAATTCTCAATATGTCAAAATCAGCGTGAGATGAAAATTCAGAGAAAAGAAAACTTCATGTGCGACTTCCGAGAAGAGAAAATAAAAATAGAGGATTTATTATCAAGTTTTTAAGTTTAATTTTACATTTGCTAATATTTACGTAAATATCTGTGACATATTGTCTGCAAAATGCCGTCCAAGCAAAGAAAGATTGCCATGATGGGCTATCGTTCCGTTGGTAAATATCATGTAAAATGTTTGTGCGTCTTAATTTCTCACAATGCTTTATTAACTTCTTACATATTTTCCAGGTAAATCTTCTTTGATCATACAATTCGTAGAAGGCCAATTTGTAGATTCCTATGATCCCACAATTGAAAATAGTAAGTATTTGCGCACACACTTGCAAGATACATTGCATCCTTAAAACGTCTTTAGGCTTACCAAGTACCAACCCCTGTTTAAAACGTAGTTCTTGAAAAATATTTTTTAACGCTAGCTAAAACATCGCGTACTTAGTGTAGAGATACTACATGATTGTACAGTACAGCCATGACATCATACCACTTTAATTCTAACGAAAGTTTTCAAATTATTTATGTGATGACAGGAAATTAAGAAAAGAATAATTTTAAATTTTACTAACTTACAGCATTTACAAAGTTCATCCGCCTCAATTCCACGGAGTATGAAGTAAAACTGGTAGACACAGCAGGACAAGATGAATACAGTATATTTCCCCTTCAGTACAGTATGGACTTCCACGGCTATGTGTTGGTGTATTCCATCACATCCAGCAAAAGTTTTCAGATAGTACAAATAATTTATGACAAACTTTTGGACATGGTTGGAAAAATACAGTAAGTATTTTTAGTTTGTTGTTTGTGCTCAACATTATAATGAGTAATTAAAATGTTGTGGCTTCCGAGATTTTGCAGTATTATTATATCTGTTGAACTATGTGGAAGAGCTGTTGAGCTAATTCATTGTGGTTTTTTTAAATTTTACAGAGCGAAGGTAGATTTCTCTGTAAAATTTTGTATATAGTGGAACTTTGACTATCCAGCCTTTAGTTATACGAATTCACAATTATCCGGACTAGAAATTGCGATCACCAAATTTATTTCTCAGATTGAACCCATACATAGACGGAAAGGTCAAAAATTTCATAACACACCCATGCACCACTTATTCTCTTTTTCTCACGAATTGTTATTGTTTTGGCTGCTAAGTGGACACACTGTACTGCCTTTGTATGATCTCTGAACTTAAATATTTCAAAGCGTAAGCTGTGTTATCGCTTAAAGAAAATAAATATTATTGATGACACAAATAAAATAATAATAATAATTGATTTATTGAAAAAGGGAGAAATTGGTCGAAAGTTAGCTATCATAATAAAACAAACTGCTTTTTCATTCATTTGATTATCTAGATTTTTAATTATTCAAATGTTCAATGACACGAATTAGTCCGGTTAATTGAGCCTCTACTGTATTATAAAATTGAAGATCACTGTTCTATAAAACTACTATTTAATATTCCTGTTATCAACACTTACTAGTACTAACCATATTGATGAAAATACAGATATAGACAGCTTTGTGCTTAGAAACAAATAAAAAGAAAAATTAACTATTTATTTATTTGTTTATAGACAAGCAGTGTATACTGATATGTCTATATCAAGCAGAATCAAATAAAATTAGTATTTATCTGTCAATGAAATTTTTTCCTTTATCCAAAGGTCCAGTCTATTCTTAAATGTGTTTATAGTTCTTGCTGAGATTACATCCTCAGGCAACCTATTCCAATTGTAGACAACATTTAGAACCTAGGGACCTTAATGAATGAATGGGGATTTCTTAGTGATCTTTGCACATGACATCTCTATTTCAGTGTACCAATAGTACTTGTGGGCAACAAAACTGATCTTCACCTGGAAAGGAAAATTAGCACAGAAGAAGGGAGAAGACTTGCAGAAAGCTGGAGAGCTGCCTTTGTTGAGACCAGTGCTAAGAGAAATGAGGTAACTAGATCATGCTCAATTTCGGACTTGAATTGTTTTGTTATCAAATTTCATTGAAATTGGTTGAGTGCCTTTTGAAATTTCAAGAAAATCTATAAATGGTATACTTATATTGGTTTGAGTGAACTATTCCAAATTTGTACATAGATTCAAATAGATTGTAATAATTGAAGTAAATTTTGATGAAAAATAATTATTTAAAACATAGCATGAACTCTCTGTTATAAAGTTCATGATTAAACATTTTTCATCATTTTATAGAATATTTATTGATTAAGTGAGAAAAAAAAACAAATAATATTCACAATAAATCAGAAGTGCAACAGTAACCATGTGCTCTATATGGTAGAATTTGCAGTAGGTATTTCAATAATTTGGTTTGTTTCTTTTATAAACTGCTTACATAAATATGTGTGCATAGCAGCACACATTCAAACAACAGCAGCCTATTTCTATAAAAATGACTTACAGTGTACTGTGGGATAGAGCATTCTACAAACTAATTTATAAATTAAAAATTATCATTCTATTAGCCTCCGAAGCTGTAGTGGTCTAGAGGTAGTAACAGCCTTTAAAACCGTTAAGCCTTTGAACTTCAAACGCCTAGGGTAGGGATGTATTAGTACGTAACTTTGACAGATTGTATGGAGAATCTTTATGTTGTCTGTGGAAGTTGCGAGGGTTCGTCGCCACTAGTACTATAAACAGTTCCATGAAAGAACTACTTATTGATAATGATTTTAACACTAGTACCATCCATATAGTTGAATTGAGCGTCAGCTATTTTTGCAGCTTAATTTAAACCGTGAGTTGTTATATGAACCAAGCTCCGCTTTTATATCTTAGGAGCAGGTTCTTTGCCCTGAGCAGCATCAAGAGGCTTATTCTATTTGACAATCTATAATATTTTGAGTTTGGTATGGTAAGTTTTAGTTTTATAATAATTGTTTGGTCCTGAAAGTAAAACATGAAACGAAACATGAAGAAATGAAACAAACACATGTAAAGTAACATATTTTATTAAAAACGTTAAATATGTATGCCTTTGTTGTCTTAATATAAATTTATAAATTAAAACGCAAGTTATTTATTATAGCATATATTAAGCCCGATTACAGAGGCGCCAGCGTAAATTTAATCTCATCAAAAACATAAATGTGAAATGGGAGCCAAAGTGCCGCCACCAAAAGAATTGAGATCTAACACGGGGGCCAAGTGTTATGTAGAAAATCCTAAAGTTTAAGCTACAAGATCATACCTACAACATTCTAAAGGGATTTTCTTATGTAATTCAAGCTCGTGATTTGACTTGGCTAGTTTAAGAATAAGTACAGTGCAAATAAGCATTTGTCTGTACGTGTAAACTAGCCAAATCAAATCTTGAGCTTGAATTACATAAGTAAATTTCTTTTAAATGTTGTAGGTATATTCTTGTAGCTTAAACTTTAGGATTTTCTACAGAACACTTGGCCCCCGTGTTAGATCTCAATTCTTTTGGTGGCGACACTTTGGCTCCCATTTCACATTTATGTTTTTGAAGTTTTTTTTTTAAATACAAAATATTATAAAACACAAACTACACAAGGCAAATTGTGAGCCAACTCAAAATAACATAAATTTTTAAATTGCAGAAGTTGCTCTGGGCAAACAACATGTTCCTAGGGTTTGTAAGCGGAGCTTGGTTCAAATAACGAATCAAGGTTTAGATTTTGCTGCAGAAATTGTTCCTCCATTTAACTACAAATGGATGGTACTGGTGTTAAAAATCATTATGAGTAGGTAGTTTCATCATGGAACTGTGAATGGTACTATAGCGTAAACTCAAAATTAACACTAGTTCCATCATTTCGAGATTCATTTGAAATGGAACTAGTGTTATAAATTATTAACAGTAGTTATATCATAGAACTGTTAATAGTACTAGTGGCGACGAACCGTTGCGAGTACAATACAAGTTCTGTATACGACTAAACCGTGCGAAGTTCAAAACGATTCCCTGAGTTCAAATCCGGCTCCCATTGAGTTTCTTTGGAACTTATGTACGGAATTTCACACTACTGGCATTTAGGTGAAGGAAAATCATCATCATCATCGTATGCAACCTTACATATGTTCGTAGAAGGAATTCAATGGCGTATGTGAATCCACCAAACCACAATGGCCAGCGTGGTAGATATGGCTCAATCATCCTATGTGGGTAGGCCTACGTCCTGCCGTAGACTATTAAAATAATTATTTTTTGCAAAAAACGGCAAAACCGCTTTCCAACGTACAAAATTAGAAAATTTCGCTCGAATTGTTTAGATTATTTTTGATTTTTCAAAAACGGCTCAGCCGATTTCTTTAAAATTTAAATGGAACCACCTCGGGAGTATCCCACACATCACGGGGTTCACAATTGGCGAAATTATCGATGAACATACACAAAAAAAATACATACAGACGAACATAGAACCTCCTCCTTTTGGAAGTCGGTTAAAAAGGCTGGTACAGGATATTAACCTCAAAATATTTGATTTACAGTCGGTGACAGACATGTTCCACGCTATTCTTTCGGAGATAGAGCGGTCAGACGGCCATATACCAGACAAGAACGGCTGTGTGGTTTCTTAATAAATCAATTAATTAAACTAAGTGCTTTAAGCTGAAGTGATCTAGATATAGTGTCAATGTGCACAGCTTCATTATTGTAGCATTGTTGCATATTGCATGAAATGGGGCTACTGTGTAAGTTCGTATCGATGGATGTTGCATTTCTTCTCTATAAGGGAGGATACTAATTGAATAAGAGTTTTGACTGTGGTGAATTGAAAGTGATGGTAAATTTAATGTAAGTTTAGTAGGAATAGAGTGAATTTTTAAAAACAAACTACAATTTATCACACAGTTTCGAGTTTGTCTTTTAAAATTCTATTGTGCTTGAATAAAATGTTCATACCACCATACTCTTCAATTAGCATTCATCCTGATAATTGTAAAATTTATTTAAATACACTATTTAATCGAAACTTTGTGTTCAAATAAGATTAAAGAACTAAAGAATGCCAAAAACCTGGATAAGACAAACAGTATATCTACATAACATAATGATGTCTGTTTATAGTTATGAAAAGTGATATTAGTTTATCATAAAAATGGGCCATAAATGGATTTTTTTGTGAAATAAAAATTAAATTTAGGTACTATAACAGCAGTTTACATTAAAATAATGTGATGCTCATTGACTTAACTACAAGTTACATAGCTGAGTTTCATATAGTTATAGGATACTATGTGCGACTGACTTTTATCTAGGTTTTTAGGTATTTGTGATTTGAGTACTACTTATTTATTATAATATGATCACAAAACAGTTTTGAGAACCCAGAGTAAGTAATTAAGCTAAAAAAAACGAAGTAAGAACATTTCGAAAATTCTTTTATTGCAATCTTTCACCATATGTAAAAGGAATAAAAATAATTATGTTTTTTTTTTCAAACGGAAAAATTGAAAAATGAGATTGCAGCACATGTAGTTTCGAATAGTATAGTGATTTATTGAAAAAATGACATTATTTGCTAGGCACCAGTTTGTGTAAAAAAGCAATCCTGATCAGAATACGTATCTTTAAAAATATAAAAATAAGAGTTGAATACAGATTGTAATTTTGGTACCATTACTGGCCGTAGAATTGATTGGTTTGATTATTTTATAGTAAGTATTTAGATGACGACTGAATTATCTGTAAACTCGGAAATTCTCGTCAAGACTGTACATGATTATGAAGAAGGCAATTATGCCAAACCATCGGTATATCTCTAAATCGACTTCATGTCAAAACGATGTGCCTTGTTTTTTTTTTGTTGCAATTTTTATCATCTTATCTTCTTATGTTTTTTTATTTTAAATTATCTTCTTTTAGTTCTTCCACTATTTAAAATTTCTACATATTTTGTATAATGCCTAGGCAATCAAAGGAAAGGCAAAGGTGTTGTTATAATTGTAATATCTTATTACTATAAATATAAAATAAACTAATAACGTCGTTTTGACAAGAGGCCTCTGATATCATATTGTGGTGCAGCTGTGACTTTCATTCTATAATCATACTCCGACGTTATCCAAAAAACTGTCGTCTAATTAATACAGTATAACCATTAAGTCTAACAAATTGAACTCTACACAAATTCAATACAAGTCATTGGCGAAATTGTGAAACTTTCACAGAAGTCACAAAACAAGAATTGGATAGGCATGATAACTGGGTGAAAAAAATCGTTATTATAATTAGTCCGTGAGTTAGATTATCAAAAAATATAGGACACGTATTTTTTCTTTTGTTAATGAAACAAAAAATGACAAAGATAAACCTTGTCAAAGTTAAGGAGTCGTCACGTCACTTAAAGAATTCTATACATTTGTATGGCACTTGTGACGTCATGCGGAACGTTGACGGACTGTATTTTCATCAATTTTTGTTTAATTGACAAAAGAAAAAAGTGTCTAATATTTTTTGACAGTCTGTCTGACAGACTAATTATATTTTTTAGTCATCATGCCTATTGAACTCTAACGTTTTGTGCAACTCGACTCATATAAAATTATATATACTTGGTATAACTTTTGCGAAAGCCTATTCTTAGGTATACTTAAATTGTTTCAATGTGCAGTAGCGACTGCGCACGCTACCCGTTGTTCGCATTGCGTATATACTACAGATGCGCAGAATACGCTTCGAGCAAATATCTGTAGTCCCAATCGTGCAAAATAAGTGTCCAAGCCAAAACTCTGCCCAAAATACGTAGTGGGCAGGCTTTTTAGTTAGTCGTAAGGCGATTGCAAGCCGACTACAACGCCGCGCGATGTGACATCAAAGTGCTCGGTTACAAGCACTAATTAGGTGACATAACGTCGAGATTCGAGAAATTGTGAATTATTTAATGTAAATATAGATATTTACAGTCGGTATGTATGACGGCGGCGCTCGGACATTTTTTTTACTACTTTCACTTATGGATTTTGGCTCTGTAGATATTTGCTTGAAGAGAATACGTCATCTTGGTTTTACATAGTTGGCGCGAGCCATAGCTCGCGACTTAGATTATTTGACAAGCATCAGGAATCGTATGTATACGCTTCCTGATGCTTGTCAAGTTTAGTAACACTGGTAATAAACCGGTATGAAGTATCACCTAGTTCATCGTTATAAGTTGGGCGTCTGTCATATTTTGTGCTTTTTTATTATTATTTTATATTCTAATGTCGATGATTAGGTACTTGATATCACAACCGAAAAACATAAATAGAATGTCATGATAACAGAATGGGTTTGGATTTTTTCATTGACGAATATGTGAAGATTCTAGGGTATCTACATAATAAATTACAAGCGCCACACTTCAGTTTATGGGTTGTATCATTCAAAATAGAAAGTTTAATATCATGAAATGTTTTTCTGTGTATGTCATAAGATGGTAAAAATTAATTTTCCTTAGTAATTAAATTTACCACTATGTAATTTTACTGTATAGATGTTAATTAAGTTTACAATAACCTCGTTTGTCTTTGTACATATAATTGTATTATGTTTTGTACATTTTATATTGAATTTTGGCATATAGATGTTTTGCACACCATAGAATTCCTAGTTGTAATTATTAGGGGCAGAATTTCAATTTCATCATGTGGCATTTAATTGATTATTATAATTTTATTTAGTTAACTTATTTGAGTCAGCAGAATAAGAAACAGAATCCGAGCATAGTATACACTGCGTGCTTTTTTATGTGAATATGTATCACCTAATGCGCATCTGCGTATGCGGTTTTTTATGTCCATGTGTAGCATAAATTCTGTATTATGTAATCGATAAAATGAACTCAAGTTGGCAAGCGGAGTAAGACAAGTGATGTTTTCTCTTATGTATGTAGAAGGAAATGTAACTTTTATGAGAGCGGTGTAACTGCAGCCGGCAAGTACTTATATACTAATTGGTGCGCGTTCTACCATTTCTTTGTTTATATAATTTTCGTATATCGCCTTGCACAATGCCACTCAACGTACTCGTGGTTCTCTCTGTTTTATAATTTAAAAGGCAGTTGAATAGAACGGAACGAAGTACTTTTTGGACGTTGGGGGGGTATTCTTTTTGAGCGACTATTGGAAAGTTCGCTAAGCACGATAATTATAACAGTAACATTGTCTTTGTCGCACTTTCATTGTCTGGAGTAGTTGCTATTCAAGAGATCATTTAAGAAAACTCTGATAAAAATGTATTTATAAGATTACATACAATAACATTAAGTACATAACTATACCTATGTACAATACGTATATAATAGTGTAAAAATGTTAGCATCACATTAATATTGATTTGTCGCGAATATTGTTAAACGAACTAGTGGAGATCTTTTGTAGAATACATAGCTTTGTGCTGTACACGTAGCATCAGAATTTTAGATTAAAGATGGTAGCATAAATATTTTTTAGCATAACTTAGATTTACAGGGTTTGATTCATAATGACTATGTTTTAAATCTTAGTTATTTATGCTAAAAAGATTATGTGGTGTTACAGAATATTTGGGTAGCATTAATCGAAGTAGCGCATCTGAGTCTAATATTTATGATAATTTTGTCCAAGATTTAGGCGAAAAAGAAATTGCAATATTAGATTTTGCTAATTTATTTATGATTAAGAATAAGAGAAAAGGGGCTACTATCGTGTTTACTTATTCAGAAAAATGCTAGTTTTAAACTCGGTCTTTCTTGTTCCCAAAACCTTTCCAGTGTGAGAGACAGTGACGGATATAATCTTAAATAGTTGGGTACAGGGATCCTTCCCAACATGCCTTAAGATGAAAAAAGGAAATATTCGTAGTGTCTTGTCTCTAAACTCTTTGCGGCATAATTGTACACAAACACATTTAAAAACATTTTATACCTAAGTAAACTTAGTTTTATGGTAGCTTTTATTAATGTTTGTAAGTTACCTATACCTGTACCTACAAAATATTTAATTGCAAGCAAATACGTATCTCTACACGAAAAAGTTCCGTTTAGTATTTGTGAATTGTTAAAATTGAATTATTTCAAACTATGTATTCTACATAACTCACGTAACATCCCATCGCATATCTACATTTCACTGTGTGTGATGTGTACCTTTCTTTTAATTCATATTTTATATTGGTATTGGTTCATGATGCTTGTGTTTACTATGTAATCGATAGTAATAATGTTCCTATGGGTATAGCTAGCACGGAAGGTATGTGCCCACCCCATAAAATTTAAAACTCAATACTTTTTTCTAGGGGTGGACGAAAGTAGGCAGCCCCCCTAGAGAAAATCGCCAGCTACGTCAGTAGTATTTTTTATAATATAATCCTTTTATTTAAGTAAAATAAACGCAACATTCGAGAATCAATGAATGTATAGTAGGAAACATGCAAGTCGGCGGATGTGAAGTTAGCTACAAGCTGCGCAATATCCAATCGATTGGATATTGCGCAGCTTGTAACTTCACATCCGCCGACTTGTGTGATTCGGCCTGTAACATAATGCTTAGTTCCTGTATACACAATACTTTTAAACCACTGCCATGAAACTCGCTTCTATAGATTATGCCTATTTTATTCTAGTAGATTATTTTGCCAATATTGCACATAATGATGATCTGGTCATGTTTATGGATAGAAGTCTCGTACAACACAAAGTAAACGTTTCCAGTGATATTTATTCTATTAATAGTAATAGGTATAAATACTGTTTAATTTTTAATTAAGGTGCGCAATCATGAGTTAGTTAAATGGCGGAACGTTTATCCTTTTTTTTATCTCGTTATTATTTTCCATAATAGGCATGATGACTGGGTATATAAATCATTATTATAATTAATCCGTGAGTTAGATTATCAAAAAATATTGGACACGTATTTTTTCTTTTGCTAATCAAACAACAAATGACAAAGATAAACCTTGTCAAAGTTTGGGAGTGGGGATCGTGACGTCACCTCTCCTACAGAAGTCTATACAATACATTCGTATGGCACTTGTGACGTCACGCGGAACTTTGACGGACTATAAAATATCTTCATCAATTTTTGTTTAATGACATAAGAAAAAAATATGTGTCTAAAATAATATTTTGTGATAGTCTGACAGACTAATGTTTTTTTAGTCATCATGCCTATTATTAGAATATTCCATAAGAATAAGATAAAAGTTATGTACATAATATTATTGTCGTAAGGGTTGGAAAAAAATGTGTAGGTACTAAATACGAAAAATCTGTCGCCCTAACACATTTTTGTGCTTACGGTGCGTTGCTGTAGCCGCCCAGCACGGGAAGCATGGCAAAGGGACTGATAGTCTTTCCACCATTATATCCCCTCGACGAGGAAATAAAGTATGGATTGACAATGACATCTGACATTAAGAGTGGATAAAATGGTTTTCTCCCCTTGCCGTGCTACCCGGGCTGTCCTGTAGCTTAGGAATACATACTAATACTATACAGTGTTATCTGCTAGCCCTGTACTAAGCCGGAGGGGGTGATTAAGACCATCATTATTACAATTATTCTTATTGTGAATAAATTTTACTATGGGGCCAACCCGGAATTCGAGGAAATAAAAATCAACTGTTCCATACAAAATTACAATTCGGAATCTACAAAATGTGTGAAAATGCCGATTGTTTTTATCGAATTCCGGATTGGCCCCGTAGAAAAGTAGTTCATAATGATTGTCTGAATAGGTAATTCAGACCATCAAAAGCGAATATTGGGTTATTTTTTTGCATAACTACAAATAATCGATAATATTCCTATAATTCGTGTCGTAATGTTTCCTTTGGAGGTATGACGCTGAATGGTGTTAGATCGTTAAAATAAGAAATAAAGTCGGCTATCATTTAAAGTTGATTATAAAAATCATGAGAAAATACTAAAGAAGCCTAATTATTTATTATAATTATTATCTCAACCTCACGAAGCTGTTATGGTCCGAGTAAACTCAAATTTCTGGAACGATAGTTCGGCCGTTCAGAGAATGCGTTCCTGACACGCCATCTTGAAAAAATGTTTTTGGCCGATATCTCGGAAACTATGTACTTAAGGGCAAAAAACATTAAGATCATTATTGTAGAAAATAAAATTTCGCATCTTTTTTTTCCAGTAAACTTTTTTGTAATACCTTTCGATTTATGGACCATTTAATGTTTTCTACAATAATGATCTTAATGTTTTTGCCCTTAAGTACATAGTTTCCGAAATATCGGCCAAACACATTTTTTTAAAATGACGTGTCAGGAACGCATTCTCTGAACGGCCGAACTATAGAAGTTAATATTATTTTCTTCTATCCTAAACTGGCGTTACTGTTGCTTCATGACTCGTGTCACCTAAATTCTAACTAGGTATCTATTCATGCACTCGGTAGACGGTGTTGCAGCTTATACAAGCATTAGATACATAGACAAAGACATATCTGCCGTTACTTAAGTACATCATTTTGTGGATCAAATTACCTTACCATCATTTGTATGTATTTACATGGCTGTATGTACCTACGTAAAGTACGTTATTCTTTAACAATTTCGTTAGATATCCTTCTCACTACAGTTGTATAGCTGATCTTGCTTATTTATTATAATTATAAATAGCTTCTTTATTGTAAATAAATATAACTTGGGTAAAGTTCAATAAAATTACTGCCAATATAAGCTGAATTGTAATTTACTTTGTTGTCCCCAACTGGCTTGATAGTTCCTTTTCAGGCTAAGACTTGCTACACATACAGGGTTATCTGCTTGCCCTGTACTAAGCCGAAAGGTGGTGATTAAGACCATCATTACGAACAACTTTTAATATGGGGCCAACCCAGAATTAGAGAAGAAAATCTATTTCATACAAAATTGCTATCTACTCGGAATCGATAAAATGTATGAAACAGCTGTTTTTTTTTCTCGAATTCTGGGTTGGCCCGATAGTAAAAGTGGTTCATAATTCGTGCGAGGCGTAGCTAGGTGAACCCAAGCACGTACCAATGACTTCTTTGAAGTCTTGAAAGAGTTATTGTCACACCATGTTTGAAGTAAGTACTTATATGGACGGATTCACACACTGGCTTTTCGGAGAAGGAAAACAAATTGGATTTTTTGAATCCACAATGGAATCCACCAGCCCGCACTGGGCCAGCATGATGGACATATCCATCGCTATACATAGCTAACTGTGCACATTCCAATTCCATGGCCCAATCGCCCATCGCTAATTAAGGGCCTGATCGGCGTACAAAAACTTCGACGGTATGAAGGTCTTTACCGTAGACAGAGAAAACAATTTTCAATAAAAAAAAATTGATTCAATTTTTAAGGTGTCGTTTTCATTAGAAAATATATTTATACTAATTCAATATACATGTATGTTTACAATTTAAAACTTCGACGCAACAATACTTTCATACCTCCTCTATGGTAGCGTCAAACGTTTAACGCAACTTTGTTGGAAGTGGCATTAGAGCTTTCACTTCCAAAAAAAACCTAAATAAGAAAGGATAGGAAGAAAAAATCCTACATAAATACCCGAATCCCTGTTTCAATTTAAAATGCCCCAAGGCCCCAAGTAAAAAAAAGTTGTAGTACATGAACAATGCACTTTTGCCCAAAAATAGGGACGATACGAAATCCACAGATGAGGATATCTAGATAGAGATGGCGAAATCCCCACAGACTTCCCGATACAGAAGGAAATCCCTAAGAAGTGGAAACACTGCTTTACAACTGTGATAGCTATTATCTCTGTGGCTCTAGGGCTCTACATGTTTTTGAACGAACTTGCTTTGACTTTGACAATTGACATTTGACATTTTGATGTCAACAACTTTATTGTGAAAAATGGCGACCACCGGGGTTGGATTTCGGTGGTTAGATATTTTAGAAAAGGAATTCGACAAAGCATGTGTCGAATTAGATACATCTCTGGGTAAGTATAATTTAATTCGAGAATATATTTACGTATTTTTTTTTTCTGCAGTAGTGTGTTACGTTCCTGAAGCAAGGCATGATTGCTCTCTTCCTCGTTAGTGTCCAAAAAGCGATGTTTTCTCGTATTTATATTACTTTCTGTAAGATATTGACTATATTTCAACTGAAATTTAAAATTTGGTGCTGATATAATCATTACGCCTTTGTGCCATGCCATTTAAAATATTAAAAAAATTAAAAATCATTTTTCCAAACAAAACCATTGTTCAGTACTTATAGGTCACTTTCATGTATTTTATTTCTTCTGTTCTGTACCATTTTAACCCTTTCACGGCTCAGGTGTACATTATGACCGTTGACAAAAAGGGGGGAGGGGGGGTGGGGGGAGAGGGGGGGGTCGGGGGGTAGCACCCCCGGGGGGTGGGGGGTTTCGAACCCCCCCCCTTTCGGAGATATGAATTTTTTAATTTATTATTTTACATTGGCAAAAACATGTTTGTACCATTGCTAAAAAGGGTTTAGGAGGGGGTGGGGGAAGGTGCATAAGCCCAAGAGATGTGGGGGGGTGTACGGAAGAAAACCCCCACCCCCCAGCCGCAAATTCGGAGATAAAATATTTAAAATTAATATTTTACTAGTCACAGGTCCGACGCGGATCATTTAGGTTCGAAATGAGTCACAAATCCGAGTCGGGGCACCCCGACCCCACATAGTCTTGTGGCTACGACTCTAGAGTGTTTTTTAAAAATGCGGGAGCCCACTCGGAAGTCAGACATGGATCATTTAGGTTCGAAATGAGTCACAGATCCGACGCGGATCATTTAGGTTCGAAATGAGTCACAAATCCGAATCGGGGCACCCCGACCCCACGTAGTCTTGTGGCTACGACTCTAGAGTGTTTTTTAAAAATGCGGGAGCCAGAAACTCAAAGGAGGTCCTGAGTGGAGCAAGCCAAGTCGAGGCCGAGGGGAGCGAAGGGGGGAGGTGGCGAGCGAAGCGAGCCGGCGACCTCCGTAGCGCAACGAAGGCCGAGGCTGGCGCAGCGACACTCAGGGCTGACTGCAGAGTTTCTGGCGGGAGCCCACTCGGAAGTCAGACATGGATCATTTAGGTTCGAAATGAGTCACAGATCCAACATGGGCTATTTAGCTTAACATGGCTGGCAACACTGATGCTATTCTGGGAGAAGTCCTACACTCTTTCTCCCTTTTTTGAAGGTATAATGTTATTCTTTCCATTTTTCCAACGGTACTTATTTTTGCAATAGTAAAATATTAATTTTAAATATTTTATCTCCGAATTTGGGGCTGGGGGGTGGGGGGTTCTTTCGTACACCCCCCCCTCTCTCTTGGGCATAATGCACCTTCCCCCACCCCCTCCTAAACCCTTTTTGGCAATGGTACAAACGTGTTTTTGCCAATGTAAAATAATAAATTAAAAAATTCATATCTCCGAAAGGGGGGGGTTTCGAAACCCCCCACCCCCCGGGGATGCTACCCCCCGACCCCCCCTTCCCCCCACCCCCCCTCCCCCCCCTTTTTGTCAACGGTCATAATGTACACCATAGCCCCTTTCACTGCTGAAAACACACACGTCTGTGTTTTCGATTCTCACGCCCCGCGGCTACTACACACACCAGGCGTGTGCGGTAGCGTCTTCCCGCGCCTTGCGTGTGCGTTTTAGAATTAGCAGGCACCTTAAAAAAAGTACCTCAGCAGTGAAAGGGTTAAGCCATTTTACATTATTATGTAGACGAATCAAGTACCTACCAACTATTTTTTATTTGCATCTATCATACAGAATCTGAGTTCATGCATAGTTATTCAGGTAAAAAAATAATGCCTACTCCTGCACAGCACAAAAAGTGCCACCAGATAATTATGTCTAAAAATATTCCATGTGCCTAACTAGCGACCTGCCCCGCCTTCGCACAGGTGTATTATACATATAAATAAACCTTCCTCTTGAATCACTCTGTTAAAAAAATACCGCATCAAAATCCGTTGTGTAGTTTTAAAGATATAAGCATACATGCGGACAGACAGTGGGAAGCGACTTTGTTTTATACAATGTAGTGATATCAGTTGTGTCCTACCTGTTGGCATTTAAAATGTAGATGCCAGTGTCCCCTACACATTAACTTTTTCAATCTTTGATTAGAATAATAGAAGAAACAATTGAAAATAGAAGTACAGTGATAAGAAAAGAGATAAAATTTGTAGTATTCACTATAGGCTGAATCAAACTTCTTAGCTGCTGTGAAGTTAGCAAGTTACAAGCTACGTGAAACATAATCCTGACTGATGCTAATGTAAAAGCTGCGCTAGGATTGTTTTGTGCACATTGTGGCTAACTTCACAACCTCCCAAGAAGCTTGATTCTGCCTATACAATGAGTTTAGCTAAGGGAGACCCGGTGGAATGGTCTCCGACTGACCTTAGAATATTCTTTGCCCAACCCAGAAAAATTGATACTTATAACTTTCAGTATTTCTAGTAGTTTAAATTTATTAAATAAAAGTGGGCAAAAATAATATAATTTGCAATAAATCTACACCATCATACAGGTTGCGGTATATAAATCTAGCGCTGAGCGAAGTGTGGAGGGGATGGCTGCGCATGAGTTTAGTATAGCGGTCAACATGCGCAGCCATCCCCTCCACAGTACCCTCAGTGCTAAACTTATACGTGCCGCTACTTGTACTATGAGTAGTATTTATTGGTAGTAGAATGGGCAAAAACAAAGCATCATCACAGGCACCTTGTATTTTGTACCAATTTCTTAAATTGGTTAATATTCTATGTTGTTCCTGGTTGTAAATGTGAATTAAAATATTTACAAGTTGTAATTCCAAGTTGAATTTATTTTTAGTGGAACTGGAGGCGGAGGAGCCGGAGGTGGTGTTCAATGCTCGGCAGAAGATCGCTACCCTCGGCTCTTGTTTCTCACAACTCACACACAAGGCTCTTACTATATTCCAAAATAGCGCCAAGATGGAGGTATGTGCTTATTTTTAGCCTGATTGTAACCAAACTCATCTGACTTAGCTGAGGTGTTGGCTGTAGGTATAGTTATGTATAGCTCTCCTTATAGATGTTTTATCCACATAGCCATGTCAGAGGCCTTCAGGCAGCTTAAAAACTGTCTCCAGCTAGCTTAACAAGCAGCCATGAAAATCCACGAAAAGAACTCTTTTCGATGTGTGAAAAGTGGCAGATATATACTTCGCCATAACACTGTCTTGTTCTGACAAGTCGAAAGAAATATTTCGTGGTGCACATCCTAGCCCAGCAGGATAAGAATCGTGATACGTACAAACTTTCTCAAAATATCATCCTGACAGCTCAGACAATCTAAACAGCTAACAATCCATTCTCAATCAACTGAAATTTCCTCAATAGTCTTACTAAACTTACTATACTGTACTATCCTTACATGTTTGTTTTGTTATTTTTGTACAGTTAATTTCAGGGAACTATTCTAGTCTTGCTCTGCTAAGTTACTACTTAATTTATCTTCATCTGGTACATTGAAATCATAAGGCTTTTCTTTCCCAAAATGTAAGTTTGAAGCAAGAATAATAGAGTGATGGGGCATATTTTTATAAATGTACTTATATCAATTAAGTATGTAGAAGTTAAATCAAATAATTAAACCTGGCATTTATTTGCATTACTAACACTGACAACCAGTGATAAATGTTTATTGATTTGACCCTATAAAATCCTGACCTTCATTAAGTTAGCTAGGATATAAAAGATTCAGGTAATAAGTCAGGTTTATGGGCTATAAATAAGACAATTCCATAGGTAACTATTCTATACATCAGGTATCACCATTCACCACGAAGCTTGTATTAAAATGTTGTTTGAGGAAAAGGACAACTTTTATTTCAACATCTGTGTGGACATCAGTCAGTGGTGCTCACATGTCTTATGACCGATGGGGTCGAAAAGTTCTCGAGTGGAGACCACACACCGGGAAGAGCACCGCAGGACATCCACCTACAAGGTGAACTAATGTACTCATCAAGACTGCAGGATCACGGTGGATGTAAGCCGTTTCCAACCGGTCTTATTGGATATCTATAGGGGAAACCTATGTCCAGCAGTGGACGTCATAATTATGGCGGATGGATGAATGGTGGACATATGAGATACTGTATTATAAGAAACGTTAGTGTGGTCCACCTGTAACTGAATGTGGTGTCTTATTTCTAAAAGAAATCAAAAATAATAAACTACATGACTAAAACATTGATGTGTTTGCACAATTTATAACGGCAATCATTATGTTTTAATTTTAACTTGGATAGTCCAAATTCCAAAGCAATCAAAAATTCTGAGTCTGCACGGTTCTTAGTCGCCTACAACGTCGCTCATTATCAGGAGAGTTGGTGGTCAAGCTGGATTTATTCACAATAAAAAATAATTAAGGAAAAAGGTTGAAATAAAACATTGGTGTTAAAAATTGTACAGTTTATAGGTAGGCATGTGTATAAGTCAGTTTGGCGAAGGTCTTAGTTTGGGGCCGCGGTCGTAGGGGTGTTTGTGCAGATGTCTCCGGTGCGCGGGGCGCGCGGTTGCGGCGTCGCTCCGGTCGCGGTCCGAGGCTCTGCTCAGCAGCTGCCGGTCCTCCTCCATGATGTCTCCGGCGCCACCGTCTTCATAGAAGCCGGGCGCGTCGTCTTCCCAGTTTATAAAGTCATCATCTGCTGATAGGTCTTTTTCGCCTCTGAAACAGCAAGTTGACAAAATCAAAGCAGTGTTATTCTTAGTTCTCATAATGAACCTGTTACATTTGACGATTTCAATTCGTCATTATTACTATTTATTATCATCAGTCAGTCTTCGGAGAGGTGACCGCGGACAACTGAGCGCTACTGTGGTTCGGATGACACGTTAAATTGTAGGCCCCGGTTGTTTTAACCGTTTAGCCATGTCAGAGGCCTTCAGGCGGCATAACAACTCTGGACACCAGGGCTAGGCACCCGGATACGAACTTCCTTCATTATTTGGGAATCGCCAGTTGTAGCGCTCATAGCGTGGTTTGACTGGGTGTTTCTCAGCAATTACCGAAGTTAAGTAACGTTCAGCACGATTAGTCTTCGGATGGGTGGCCACGGGTGGCATTTCCATCAGAACGTTTTTTGAAATGAAATGATTTTTTTGCGTTTGATATTTCCACTCGACTGTTTCTATAACAAAGCTGAAGCAATTAAAGGTAGAGACTGATTGATAAAACTAATTATCAATTTCTACTTATATATTGACACAAATATCTCAATAAGCACTCGAATGTGCTTATTGAGTGTTCACTGTTCAATGCGTACGAAATACTCAATAAGCCCGATTACAGAGGCGCCATCGTAATTATATTAGCTAAATAGCATAGTTCTGTTTCTTTTTCACTTTAGGCATTCGATATAGAGAACGCCTTTTACGTTGCTATTAAATTTACGCTGGCGCCTTTGTAATCGGGCTTAATGTGTATTTAATTATTTAACTCAATGTACTGGACTTTTGAGCATCTAAAAATAGATCAATACCTATACATTATAACAATACCAATAGGAAGAATACATGTATAATTGTAACACACAACATAATTTGTGGAAGAATACATGTATAATTGTAACACACAACATTGTTTGTCAACCACCACTTCAAATAAGTATGCATACACTACGCATAGGTATAGCCCGCGCCACACAAGTTGGCGCATGTGAAGTGAGCTACAAGCTGCGCAATATACAATCCTGACTGAAGATCACAAAGCCGCGCGTTGATTGGCTGTTTCTTGTAGCTAACTTCACATCCGCCAACTTGTGTGGCGCGGCCTATATTATAGTTGACAAGAGAATTTCATTAAAGCTCCCTATAGTTCAACTCCCCCGCGAAACGTCTATACTCTATAGAGTAGTTAAAATAATGATACGAAGAGCTTTGAAACACTTACTTGATCCCCTTGAGCTTGAGCATTAATTCATCGGCCACGGCATCAACCTCCGACTTTGGTATCGGTTCGTCTCCGTCGTCACCTAATTGCATTTCCAGCCGCTGTAACGCGGCATCAGCCCGATCGGTGAGTGCGACGAACTTCTCCGTCAATTGTTTCAGCTCCGTCTCCTTGAAGATTCCGTGGGAGCTGTTGCGGAATGCACTCTCGAGTCGATGACATGGTATCATGTCAGCCTGAAATTATAATATAAAGCACTTTTAATTTCAAACCCGGTGTCCTCTAACGTGAAACAATACTCCACCTCCACACCTGCCGGGATAGCATACGCACCATAACATAATTTTGTCGACGTGTCAGAACGAGACAGTTATTTAGAAGTATACAGAGTCATAAGTATTAAACGCAAAACCTTTTAAGGGTCTAGTACATCTAGACAAACAACTTTTGTTCTAGGTCTTTTGGAAAATCACGAAGAGAATAACCAGCTTTTTCATACAAAAAGATCGTCAATGCGCGGCAAAATGTATGCAGAAGCGAATTCTTCTTTGCGAATTTTCAAAAGTTGTAGTACAAAAGTTGTTTGTCTAGATGTACTAGAAGGTTTTGCGTTTAAGAGCCCCGGTGGTCTGTAATTTTCCATACAAACGTATTACGCTGTTTTCTTCCTGGAAAATACTTATGGAGCTTCAATTTTTTGTCATAAAATTAAATTTAGCTGTTTAGACTACTCTGTCTTTTCTATTTCTTGATAAGTTAATTATCAGGCAAAATATGACCCTTCAAAATCACAAAAAAAATCACCATTATTACCGACGTCTTTAGAGACCTATAAGAAGAGACTAAATAATATCTAACAAAATATAAAATGATAGAATCATGAACACATATTTTTTTAAAATTTTGACATAAAAAAATACTTGATAGATCTAGTTTTCGAAGAAGAAAACAGCGTAATACGAAACGTTGTCTCGCCATGTTTTTTGTAGGTATAAATCGCTCTGAGCTGCAATTGTCCCTATCGCACGATGCGGGGGTAGGGTCGAGGTGAGGGAGATTCAAACCTATACGTACACAAGCACTAGGGATGTAGTAATAGTCGATATTTTTGTCGATGCTCTAGTGATGTCCATCGATATCGATGTTTATTAAAAATATTAGTTATTTTTTCAAATCCTGTGATTTGACCGTTGTATGTTTGTTACTTTTGAAGAAAAGATTTTATATTTGGAATATAGGCGTTTAGTTGCTGCGACATATTGCAGCGATTATACAGAATATCGTGCTGTATCCGCAGACATCTAAATGAGGTAGGCGCAGAATAACCAATTCTCATAATGCCCAAGTAATGCTCAATTCTACGAAAGCATAATTCTAAGAATGCCCAATTCTCAAAGTGGCAACATAATTTTGATTAGGAATTTTCTAAAAAAAAATACAATTTAAATACATGTAAGGGCTTACCGGTACCTAAAACAACCTCCGTTTGCGAGTTAAGGACATTATAACTTTTACTATGGGACCGACCAGAGCCGAATCCGCGAGAAATATCAACTATACCATGAAAAAAGTCCGTTGATGATGGACAAAGTGCATGGAACAGCTGGTTTTTTATCGCCAATGCGGAGTTAATTGTTCTTTTCAAACCTATTACCTTTGCCCTAAAGAGGTTGTGCTTTCATTACCGGTGTTTTTTTAAAATGAAAATGTGTTTTTAGGGTTCCGTACCCAAAGGGAAAAACGGGACTCTATTACTAAGACTTCGATGTCCGTCTGTCCGTCTCTCTGTCACCGGGCTGTATCTCATGAACCATGATAGCTAGGCAGCTGAAATTTTCACAGATGATATGATTCGGTTGCCGCTATTACAACAAATACTAAAAACAAAATAAAATAAATATTTAAGGGGGGCTCCCATACAACAAACCTGAACTTTTAGACGTTTTTCGCTCTATATTAATAACGGTACCAGGTTGCTTGAAATTTTTACAGAACATTTAGTTTTATATTCCCTTCAATAATAAAATTAAAATAAAATAAATATTTAAGGGGGGGCTCCCATACAGTACGGAACACTCCGTGCGCGAGTCTGACTCGTACTTGGCCGATTTTTTCCATTTGAAATTATTTTGCCATTTTGAGAATTGAGCATTCTTAGAAGTGAACATTGTGAGAATTGGGCATTTATAGAATTGGGCATTCGTAAAATTGAACTTTCTTAAAACTATGTGCCATTATTAGAATTCTGCGCCTAAAGCGAAATAATAGTTCTAATCAGGAAAATCACGTGCTCTCTAAAATCGTGTAATAACTGTAACGTATAAATATAATTATCCTTAGTCCACTTACCTAAGCGAAAAACGTTCTATTAAATTATTAAATTATCAAAGACACAACATCAAATAATTAAAAAACACATTATCAGTCACATTACAAATACAACAAAATAAATAAATCTGTATCTAATAAAATAAATAAGTTCTATGCTGTGCTTGCCAGTATAGGTAGCGCCACACAAGTCGGCGGATGAGATGTAAGACGCAGATGACACTTCGCCGTAATTTGCTAATTATTGCGCATGTGCGCACAATGCCGACGCCGCGCGACGTAGTGGTAAGCACGGGCGTGCGCGCGGGAGGCATGAGGTTGGCGGGCGGTTGTGCCCGTGCGGCGTCTTGTCTCTCTGGCTCCTGCGCATACCTATATTTTGCCTATTGCGCAGCGTTCTGCGCCTAACTTTCCATCCGCTGACTTGTGTGGCGCGGATTATACGTGAGATTCATTCGAGAAAACAGCCCCATTGGCTATCCGTTCATTGAACTATGTGCCTTGCCATTTGTCATTTTAACTTGCCTATCCGCTGAGTTTTGCTGAAAAGTGTGTAGTAATTTGTGGATGTTCTATTCTGTATTTATATGGTGTGTGCTACGCACTGCTGCTTTAATTTGCTAATAGTTTCAACTTTTTTAAACTTATTCAAAGTAGAACCTAAGTATGACAAGCAGTTCTCCAAACAGTAAGCATTGCATCTGTTTAATTGAATTCTTAATTATTTTTTATACTACGGGACTAATCGCGCAATGAAAATACGGGAATAGTTACAATATAAAAGGCAAGAAGTTTTATATGTCCAGCTATACAGGGTTATCCAGAACTGGTGTACTAAGCCGAAAGGAGGTGATTCGGACTATTATTATGAACAACTTTTAATATATGTGGCCAAACCGAAATTCGAGAAAAAAACCAATCGTGTCATACCTTTTGTCGAGTCCAAGTTGCAGTTTTGTATGGAACAGCTGATTTTTAGTTCACGAAATCCGCAGCTGGACCCATATTCATATATTCATATTATTTTATTGGTATCAAAATACAAGATACAAGTCAGTCCAAACCAATTACAATTGTAGTTATAATTATAATATCCTTAAAATTTCAGCTTAGCTAAAGCAAAGCATAATTATCTTAAAATTACAATAACTTAAAATAGCTGTAGTTAAATTAATTAAATTGTATATTTAAATAAATGATTAAATATTAAATCGTAAAAACAAAATGATAATCATTTAATATAAATCTGAACAATGCTACAATATCAAAACTTAAAATGACAAAAATTGCATAGTTAATAAATTAACAAATATGAATTTGTAACAAAATATAGTAAACATAGTAAACTTTGTTCATAATAACGAACGTGTAGGTATGTACACCTCTGAAACTTCCTTCACTTTGTAAAACAAGACCTTGTTTGTAAAGAGGTATCGTGTATCCACCAGTAGACGTCACGTGACAGAAATGATGATGATGAATTGAGAAACCTTTCATTTTGACTGACCTACAAAAAGAAAGGGATTTGCAATTTGTGTATGTTCTGATTACTTCACATATTCGATTTTTCTGAGCCAATTCTCAAGTTTATTTTACAAGTTTTTGTTTAACTTGCAATGTATGTATGTAAATAATATATTTTTTTGGGTCAAACCATGCAACGCAATTTCGAAGCAGATATTGAAGCTATCTGTCATTTATTACGTACCTAAATCTCTTGAAAGATTTTATACCCCAAAAATTGTGTAATATTCAAAATTTATAGGTTGAATTCATTTTAAAGTTTAGATTCTTCTTTTTGGACTATTTAATTTAAATAAAAGCTATTTAAACTTTATTCATTGTCTGTTGAAGAATTATGTGCGTGTTTTCCTTAAAAAAAGTTATTTGGGATATCTTAAGTTAGGTATTTGGTAGAATTTTCAGTACGTATATTGCAGCGCCTACAGAAATCGATTAGTTAAATAGCTATTTTTGTTCGCAGCTTTTGGCTTGAGGTCAATTGTGTAAAGTTGGCTATATATAAAGGTTTTTTCAAAAAATATTATTCGAAAGAAAATTAAAATCAATATACTTCGCCTCTATGTGTAAAAAATAATGTAGCTTTCTAATTCGATAAAAAATATTCAGTATAAATGTTTTCGTTTGCCATGCGCTATCCCAAAAAACCGGAGCTTATGTACCTACCATATTTTGCTACAATTCAAAAGAATAAATCAGCCGGCAGCCTGAGCGTAGAGCGCGGGCGGGCGCGGGAAGGGCGCGGGCGGAGATGGATCGCAGCACACACACACAAATACAATTGCATCACACCACACATAGAAGCTCCCTGTCTTGGGGGCATCGCGACAGCAACAGTTTAGTTCAAATACCTACTTCTCAAATTCCTTGGCGCTCAGCTATTCTCTTAATACTTACTCGTATGACCCTGTATATCTGTCACTTTTTACACATCAACAGATTATGTCGTTGTGCGTATGATAGGCTAGATAAGCCACTGTTAAGTCTTTATAAATACTCAAGTCAGGTCTTTGTCCAGGTACTGTTCTCACCTTTAGGATGGTTCTGCCAAGTACCAATCAATGGCATTAGAGTCGACCTAAAACCAGGAAACTAATAGCGAACAAAACCTTAGGTGCAAATTGTCTAGCAAGGTATCGAGTCTACCCGTTTTCTATCGGATAATTTCGGAGAGTGCGCCCAGGAATCCCATTCAACTTTTTCTACTCTCGGATGGCAAGACAGTCGTGACTAAAAGGTTATTTCTCGAGTATGGATTCCACATTATTTATTCGAACCGCCAGAATGTGGAACGCTTTACCTTATGCCATTCCAGTAAGATGTGGTCAAACGTAATCTACCCTGTGTAAAAAAAATTAACTTCGGTTAAAAGAATGGCAAGGTGGCAGTATACCTGTGCCGGTGTGCGCATCGTGTTGATGACTGTCTTCACTGTGGAGTCGTGATCACGTATTGTGCCTTGTATGGTCTTCAATTCGCGGAATATTGATCCAATTCTGAAAAACAAAGTAGATTTTCTAACTACTCTAAACGATATGTTGTCAAATCATTTGTCATCCAAAAGTTGTAACTCTGGGGGCACGGTAGTGTCCCGCTAAGACGAGCTACTATTTCCTTGTTTGTATCCAATTAAAGACAAAGTTATAGTTTGGTATCATCATCATCAATAGCTGGGCTGTCAACATCATCTTATATTGTAAAAATTTACGTACTTATCGATCAGGGAATCAACAAGTTTATCCAAAGCGTTTGCTACATGGCTCGGATCGTCTTGCTGGACTCGTTGGCATGAGTCAACGAATCGTTTTTGTGCTTCCAACATTTCTTGCACCTGAAACAATATCGATAGTTTTTAAAACCTTTTTTCAAAATCTACAAATTGATTTTGATGGTCATTCACATTTTCATCCTAATAATTTCGAAGACTTACTAGTCATATAAAACCTAGTATTTTTGTTACTAGGTTTTATAAGAACAGTCTTAGCATAGATATAGTAATAGTTATTCTAAGATCGTGGTTTAAAATGTCGAAAACATCAGACGGACAGCGGAGTCTTAGTAATAGGGTCCCGTTTTTACCCTTTGGGTACGGAACCCTAAAAACGAACATCAACGGTGTGCGAACTGAATAAGACCGCAGCCAGGCACGCGCTGGATGATGGATGCAAATCGCTTCCAATCGGCTTTATTGGAAATCTATAGAAGAGGCCTATGTCCAGCACTGGACATCCTGAAAATAATGGTGACAAAATAAAAACCTTTTGGTTTACACAAGCGCCACAGACACAAAACGCGACCATATACGTTATTGTATGAAATAGGTACCTACTTAATAGTGTCCGGAAGCGGCGTTTGTGGTGGCTTGTATGCGATGATCCTAAAAGTAGGATAACTTGCTTGCTAGCAAATGCATGTACGTTTTCTTATCATCACGGTCGGGATAGTAATCAATTATACATGGTAATTTACCTTCAAATCAATTTTGTACGTATTGTCATTGAGTCGCCTGGCGAAGCTAGTCTCTAGTTCAGCCGCATTCATCTTGGCGTCTCGCTGTCTCCTGGCCAGCGCCCGCAGACCGTCCGCCAGCTCGCGCCTGGTGACGTTCACGAGCGCCAGGCCGTCGCGCATCAACGCCTCTAGCACCAGCCCACGGTGCCAGGTATCCGCATATGCTCCGTTTACCTGAATAAATAACACCGAAAATCCATATAATTTCTTCCCACAATTGAGAGACATGATCAGTTTGATCACACGTTGATCTTGCTTGCTTAGTTCAGTGTCCCCTTAGAATTTAGAACTATAAGAGGATTCTAAATCGACCAGTGTTTTCGCGTTTTCTGTAGAACATCGAGTAAAATCGCGGTACATTTTTGATAAAACTTACGGTCCGGTAGAAAACTCTTTTCACCCCCTAAATTGTAACACAATGTTATGTTTTTGGTGTCAATCGCTTGAGTAAGTAACATTGCACGATAGTACGTCTTATTTTTTCAGAAACGTTTTTAGTTTTTGTATACTTTTCAGCCAGTTTTGCGTAAGAATATGACTTTTTAGAGAGACTTTTATAACTTTAAGGTTAAATGACAATAACTGTATAAACGTAAATGTCTAGCTTGTATTGAAGTGTTGATTACATGAAAATAAAATCACTCAAATCGGATTAATATTTAGAGGTAGATAACAGTAATTGTTTTTGTATGACCAAGTTGGCACTTCACAATTTTTATTGCCTTAATACTTAAAAATCCTGCACGTCATCGAAGATGCTGGCCTAAAAATTATTGGAAACATTGCCTTTCGATCCTAAATACACCAGTGTTTGCTCTTAGTGGCATTTGAATAAGAGGTAAAAAAATAGTATTGCCGGACCGCAACGTCAACGTCGTAAATATCTCATGTTGATGAGGGAAATTAAAATGCAAAATAACAAGGTCTCGATCAGTAGGTGCTGATTGCGTTCTGTTCTGTCAATTCTTTTCGTGTACCTTTTAATATAAATGTTAAATATTATCATGTCTAAAAAGTTAGAGAGTGAACAGTATTTCAAATTAGTCCTAGTTTTCATCCGTACTCATCAACAATGGTATCATAAGCACGTGAAGAAAAATCAATAACCTGGGCGTTCAACTTTTTAACAAAAGTAATGCCAGGTCAAGCTCAGCCCTGCAATCAATCTTTACTGGGCCAGCCCACTGCCAAATCTGTCATATGTTTGCGTGGTTTTACGAGAGCTTGATTAATGTGCTTTAGCTAATTAAGCTTACCTTCTCCAATAAAGTTTTATGTATTTTGATGTGATTAGTGAGATTCTGGGCCAGCTCTGTTATTTTTACTTGGCTGCGTTCTATCTTCTCGCTGCTTTCTTTTATTGATGCCTGAAATTACGTACATAATATTGAAAACATAATGTTGAAAATCCTTTTCACTCGCTCAACAAGAAGCTCTTTGAAATTTGAAATGCTTTTTGTGGTAACATTGTAAGCTTACAAAACTCACCTGGACATTAGTCTGCAACATGTGCAGTCTGTGTTCGAGCCTTTCCGCTGCTAATTGCGCCCTTTCTAGTTTTAAAGTCAATGTGGTTTCCACGCGATCTGTAAACAGTAAACGCTTAATAGCTTCCTCGTTAACGAGCTTTCTGATACAAAGGACTCTTTAATTTATTCAAACTCCATATCCAGGCGGATCCTTTTACCAATTGATTGTAACTCCTGTTTAGTCAATTGCCACCGGTTCGAAGCACTGTTGCGAAAGTGTGCCCATGCACATTGTAAAATAGGATATGACACAATACATACATACGTGACTCATTAATTCCCGGATGATATGTACCTTGTCACATCTATGCACTGCCCTTTGCTTTGAAAACTCTTGCCATTTAGGATCCAAGGGAGTGCAGTACCGAATGTTTTACCTTGTTGCGAAACAAAACGGTTTCATAGGTATATTGCGTTCCGAATGTTAATGTTTTAAACACGTTGTTAAACCATTTCCTAGTTCTGCTTTCACTGAGCCTCTTTTTATATCGGTAGCCAAGTCGATTGTAGGAGACATGTAACGGTTTGTCGACGAAACGACGTGATTTATTAAGTATTTGTGTTTGGTTGTGTGCTCACCGAGTTTGTCCTGTATGACGTCGAGTCGGCGCGACTGCTTCGCTTGCACCGCACTCACTGTGTCTAATACCCGTAGGCGTTCTTCAATGTTTGCTAAGATACTGCTAATGTCCTGGAAAAAAAAGATTCATTAATTTCGCCTTCACTTTCCGAAGGTACATTCGCTGAACTCGCATTATGCTAAGATTGTTGGCAGAGCTAATATAAGAGTTTTACTGTTGTTCGATTTGAACATATTATTATTTTGTACTACGGGACTAATCGCGCACTAAAATTACGAGATAAATAAATATCTCATCATCCCGACGTTTCGACCGAGTTGCATCGATCGTGGTCACGGGTAGACTGGTCTGCGTCGGGATGCTAAGGTATTTATCTCGTAATTTTAGTGCGCGATTAGTCCCGTAGTACATAATAATAAAGAGTTTTACTAGTGCTTTATTTGATAGGTTTAACAATTAAAATTCTTAGTTATATTGTACCTTGTTGGTGTGAAAGTTGTGTGAGTAGAGTCGTAGATTGTAGGGTTCGGCGGGCGAGGTGCGCGCCAAGCACAGGCACGCAAGCGCCGCCACTGCTGCGTTTAACATCGCCCCGTCTGAAAATATATATAAGCATAAAATATAACTACAAGAACGTAACATAGCACTGATTGAACACTGTAAGTACATATTTTACGTTGATACAACCCTGAAATATCTCCTATCACCCTTCACCCTCAATTAAAAATTGACTTTTTCGCGAATTCTGGGTTGGCACCGCTGAAAAGTGGATTACGATGATGATGATGTGAGTATAAAAGACATTTTACTTGGAGCCAAAAATTTGTATTACAGAAATTTCAAATGAGTGAAATAACTGGGGCTTTTATCTCTAATAGCGATATGTTATAGTTTACTCTTGTTTCTTGCTAATTTTGCCCTATTTGAACCCGAATTTCGCTTACAAAATGTATTTAAAGTTAGACCGTTCGCTTTAGACCAAGCTTTGATTACCAAGCGCTTGATCCTGTCCGATCTTATAAAATCTGAATGGCATAAGTCGTGGCGCTCGTGAGAAATCTTACAATCCGTAAATACATTGCCCATGAGGTAATTGCTTAGATTATGCTAATTGGCTTAGCCCAGCTTGATAACGTACACGAAGGGAATGAAATTAGGCAGCCATAAACTTGTCCCAGTGAACGGTCAACTGTCAACTTCACTCAATAAACCTTATTACCAGTTGATTATTTATTACTCACGAGCGATTAATATGCACGTATACTTTTGCCGCCTACTCTTGCTGCAACTAACTCGCCAAATCAGGGGTTTTTAACAGCCGTTAATGTTTTACGATCTTCCGGTTTTGTGCTCACTTTGACATAAGAAAGTCATGCCTTAGTAGAAATTCATTGTTATTTATGGACAATCGTGACAAACTCTTAAGTGTTATGCTGCTTTCCCAGAGATATGGTACGGTACGGCCGAATGTGCAACTGATTTGCATTATAAAGTCCCCAGACATTTTAGTACACCACCTGTTTTGCTCTCCGATACCGCTCGGAATCGTAAACGTTTTGATTTGCGATTGTACGGTGCTTTATCAAGTTTTATTGGTACTCGAGTCTTGTTCCTGTCGTGTATACGAGTACGATGTTGTTATGCTAAAACGCGACGCGACGGGAAGTCTCGCGTGGATGAATTCAGTGATAGCTACTATTTATTTTGTCTGTACTCTGTACTACTTCCCGACATTAATACTCTTAGAAAAGCAGAAAGCTCTTAGTCAATTCGGCTATTACAGAATGCAATAATCAATTAAAGTGCGGAGTCCGTGCTACGCTTTTAAACTGTCAATGGTGTCCTTTTAATGGCTAATTGCGCTTGAAGTGCGCCATACACATTTTATGACATAAGATAAACATGAATTTTAATGAAAATGATATTGGCTATGGCGTTGGACAAGTCTGTAATGAGGTTTCTAGCGGGACTGTGATGGATCGACGTAATGCGTTTCATTGATCAAAATAAGTACGAGTATGTGTAACGAATATGCATTCTTTAAGACGTCTTGTTCGTGTTTTCTTTACATCGGGAATAGCGGTTCTATTGTTTCATGTTAGTACGATCTATTTTTAATTCATTACTCTTACGCATGATGGGCGAGAGAAACTGGCAGATCAAAAGTCGAAACATAATAGGTATTATGAAGCTTTAGATCTAATGACATCTTAAGGTTATGGATTTTGGAGAAAACGTGCACTCATACATTTATTACAGAAAATTAAACCTATCTTGAGATCGAATAACAGACTGATCCAGACAGCAATACACAACGTAATACAACACAATGTTGTGGTTGGTCTTATAAACTTTTACCGCATCACCACAAAAGATTTAAACACGCTTTAAACACTGTTTAACCGTGCAATTGTACTGTTCAATTTTTTATTGTTTGTGCAATTTTCTAAAGCGTGCGTAAAATTTTTGTGGTAAGGTTATTATGTCGCTTCAAGGGAGATTTTCCAACGTCCGGGAATCCAGGGCAGGCCCCGATGCGGTCCGTCATTAGGCGCGGAGGCACGATTGCATTCATTGTTTGTATCACGATCGGCGACAGGTGTTCACTCTCATCCTGTTTATGCGCATCTATTTATTTGCATTCCGGTGCAGTTCACAGACCCTGCATATCGGATTAATGGTCATTGTTTCTGAGTCAGTCACTAGACACTAGTAACACCCACGCACAGCCTAGGGATCTTTCGTCAGTATTGTATTCACCTTGTACGCAACGTAACGCGCTTTGTCACGCGTCGAAGTAGTATTACCTGTAATAAGTTGCTATCATGTGTATACTTTTCTTACTTGTGTAAATATGATCACACCTTCCAAAAATTTTGAGGATTCGTTTGAATAGTACAATTTACATAATCATTTCACAATGAACACTTATGAATTAAGAGTAGTGTCTGCAGTAGCATATATTAATTAAAACTAGTAGCATGGTTCACATGTCATGAATGTCGTAGGCGCTGTTTTTCCTTATTCTGAGCGTAGGCGGTGTCGAAGCTGGCGAGCTCATTGGACGGTCGCGCTCATTTCGGCTAGATACATTTCGATTCGTCACGACCCTCGGCCCTTCCAATAAGATTTGTATGCATCACTTGTTAATTGACATCCCATCAGACTGCACTTGCACCGCGCACTACGACCAAACGTATTTCACACAACACTCCAAACGACCGCAATCACTGACAGCCAAATAATTATGATCAATGAATGACGATACAGCAATTCCGTTCGATGATAATGACGCGTCAATAAAAGCAGTCCCGCATACATAAAATCGATAAGCACAGCCCAAATCTTTAACGTCTTGTTAAACATGTCATGACAACTAATAAAGAAATATTGTTGCTGGCCGGCAACACAATTGAGGCACCCGATTACTAAATTTTTGTTCCTGTTACATACCTGAAGGCAATCAAAATTGCAAAAGAGTGAAGGTATGCGCGTATTTAGAGTGCGTCGACCTTTATTCCCTGGAAGTCTGGAAGTATTCGCGACACAAATGTAGATCGCAGGAACATTGTACTAAGAAAACTGAATTGTGATATGCCAAGAGAAACAAAAAGCCCGTTTCTCATTAAAATTAGCATTAAACCTAAAAGTATACACAATCAACT
Organism: Hypomecis atomaria; assembly: GCA_964007245.1. Taxonomy (NCBI): domain Eukaryota; kingdom Metazoa; phylum Arthropoda; class Insecta; order Lepidoptera; family Geometridae; genus Hypomecis; species Hypomecis atomaria. Next base: position 17,216,432 of record OZ023284.1, on the reverse strand, counting down.
AAATTTAAGTGCTACATTAAGCTATCAATTAGTCTCTTATTACGTTATTAAAAAATAATTTCAGAATTCCCTATTGAAAACAACTATTGCACTGACGATAGCGTCTAAAATATTACGCCCTAATTTCAATAAACTGACTCATCCCTAAAAGTGCGAATAAAGGCAAGTCTTTTCTTTAATTGGAAGCTTAGATAACCCCACTTCTCAAGCCACTGAAGTGCACAAGACGGATGTGTTACAGCAATTACACGGCGCACCGGCTCCTTGTCAAAGTTCAGTGGAGCTGGAAGCTTGCCAACGCGGTTACGGCGCGCACTTCCAGGTGCTACCTCACTCTTAGCTCAACATACTCATTAGTGTTTTATTGGACCAATTTATATCACAATCATTAGAACAAGGTGTTCGTTTCCGTCGCTTCTTTGCCCCATCTAATCATCTATAGATGATACACGCGTTCGATACTTATCATTATCACCGGTAGTAGCTAAAATAATAGAAAGAGCTTGTTTTCCAGAGTCGTTGGCCTTTTGGTCCTTGTTTCGTCTTAGTATGAAGCTTGGTGAGATCACGTTTATTTCTAAGCTTTCTGTTTTGCTGCGATCTCTACACTCACCCTTTGTCTACATGCGAGTCTCAGATGTTTAGAATCTATTAATTTCAACAGATAGGACGCGTCGAGCGGGACAACGGTGAAAATTAATCTGATGTCGTTCTTGCTAAGTCACGGTGCTTCCGTTGTTAAATTAAAATGTACGAACGGAAGATGTCCTATTAATTTTTTTTTCAACGTCGCATCGTGATACACGGTTGTGCTGTGCCGTACAAAAGAAAAGCGACGAGACCACCCGAGATTGCTGGCTGACTTTCAAATTTGGCTTTAATTGTTGAGCAGTGGTCATCTAACTTTACCCTTGGAAGGTTATAATGACCTTATAAGGTTTTTTTTAAATAGAGCTAATTTAGGCTTGAACTTCGGAGGAACAGATCTTGAAACTTCTGATGGGTCAAGATCTGATTATTATTTACTAGATTTTGCCCGCGGCTTCGCCCGCATGATATTGCGAGGCCCTACCTTACCACCCTTAATAAAGGAGGTCAAAAATAAAACAAAATAACGATTTGGCATTTGTTCGATTTGACAGTACTTTTTTGACATTTCTTGGAGCGCACGCTAGAATAGCTCGCAGATGGCAAAATTTTTTCTACTTACTTACTCGTAATTAACACTTATTGTTAAAATATGGAAAATTTACGCAAAATCATTATAATTTATAGCCTATGTGTTATTCTGATATATAAGCTATATTGCAAAGTTTCATCTCAGTCCGTTCAGTAGTTTTTGCGTGAAAGAGTAACAAACATCCATCCATCTTTACAAACTTTCACGTTTAAAATATTAGTAGGATCATGCCTTATAAAAATAAAATAGCCCTTTTCAAAATGTTTCTGAACATTAACATGTTGATACTTCAGAACCAGTAATTAAAATCCACTAAACTTGTAGTAGGATTGTGGTCTATTTTAATACAAAGGTGTTACATCAGATCCGTAGACATTCGTAATCCGCGTTGAATGCCGACCCCTAAGCCGCGCCTAACTTATGAATGTCGTAGATCTTAATAAAGATAAATAGCAGATCAACTGCAGAGACCCGCTTGTTAAATCACTTTAAATCCTGTAAGTTTACTATCATCATAAAAATAATACTCTACATTATTCAACACTATGCTGTACTTTTTACGATAGAGAAATAAGGTCAGTGAGGCGAGCTTTCGACGGTCAACTCGAATCTACTGTAAGTATCACGGCTGTTTCATAAATTACATTTTCCATGTCATCGAATTTAGGGCGTTCATATTAATATTTTTCTTAATTAGCATCTGCATAAGTTAGATTAATTCAAGCGTCGGGTCGTATCAAGATCGCATTGGCGCGGGGACACGCGCCGTCGCCGACGTTACCTGTCGCGGCTACGCGGGTTTCGAGGAATGCCGTCGAGTAGCTGATTATAAATTTGCCTTTATGTTGTTGCAGTTTTCTGACTCACCGCTTTAAACGTTTTCCCTCCATCGAAATTCTCATCAAAGAAATATAATTTAAAAAATAATTGAAAAGAAACCGGTAGAGTCATCCCTTCGGCATTCGGAATTTAACAACATAATAACAGTTTTTAAATCCGAAATGCATTTGTTTCCGACCAATTAACGTATTTGCTGTTGAAACATTCACCTATTGGAATAAGAGGCTTTTTGGACGTCGCTTGTCATCATAAAGCCGGCCCTCATCAAGCGCTTGATGCATGACATGCGACTGCTGCTATCACGCCCATTACAGAGTTTGTTAATCCACTCGATGACGTATATTTATTTAAAGATATATTTAACTAGACGAGGTTGACGTCCTGACTAGAAATGTGGTAGCCCTGAAGCTACGCGATGTTTGCCTTCTTGCAATATCAACACCAAACTGTGTTAATATACCTAAAGATAACTAGGAATGCTCTTAGATCGCGTTATCAGCTTGCCTTAGGTCGCTTCTCTGTCCTCGTTTCGGGACTCGTGCCGATAGTTGAAGCGTGTCAGAATCTTGAAGAGGTGTCACGCTTCGTCATCACCTGACATATTCGCTGTAGGCTTCATGTTAACTAACTTATTAAATGGGCTGTTAAAACGTAAACAGGTGCTGTGGCCATGCGGTTAGCCAGTAAAAGCCGTTAAATGTCTTACAAGTGTTTGAAGAGGAAAGTTGAATAGTTAAAAGCAGTATTTTCAGTGTCACTTTTTAAAAAGAGACGTTTACTTTTGTCGCATTTGGAATGTATTGGTCGCAAGTAGGTTACTGCCGTGGTAGACGGCTCGGCGGCTCTCTCGCAAACCGGCCGCCAACTACACTACTAATACTAGCTGAGTATTACTTAGTAGTGTGATTGGCGGGGCAAACCAATCAATTTAATTTTGGTTACAATGTAGAACATGTTCTAAAGTACAACGTGGGCGTCTTCAAATCCCGCGTAAATAGGTATCTTCTAGGTAAGCGTGCTACAACCTAGACCGCTTATCTGCTCAATATCAGGCAGTATGTGGTCAAACGCAAACCTATTCAGAATAAAAATAAAAAAAACATTTTTTGACCAGAGTGGTACAAACTACCGACTTAATTGATTCCCAAAATATAAATATGTATCGGTCTCACCAAAGTGAATAAGTATATTGAGTTATTTTTAGAAACTTTAAACATGTCAAATGATCATAAATGCATACTTTCTTGCGACACAGCTTACAGCTGCACACTGAATAAATGTTAATTTTACTGACAATTCATTGGTTTGGAATATCAATGAAATCTCACCTACTCTAAATTATTTTGCAATCAAAAATTCCACGTCATAATAAATTAGTTTATAAATACTATATTATAGGGCTTAATAAGTAAATCTACAGTATGTACTGTTATGTATTAAGTACAGTTCATACTCAAAACTTCTGGCTCTATATCATTGAAAAAGTTTTAATCAATGTGCAATACAGTAGAATATGTAGAGTATATGGTAAAGTTGTAATTTATAAACCGAAATGATAAGCTTCCTATGGCTCTGAAATATTGTGTAATTTATGAGAAGGCGGTGCCGGTGATGCGTGACTGCTACCGTCTTGGAAGTATTATTCTTACACGGTGGTAAAAAAAACCTTTTGTTGGTATCCTATCTCCTTCACAGAAATGAGTTAAATTGTACCAAATAGTTTAAAGGAAAGTGGTATCTTCCAAATGTTTAATGGATACCCAAAGCGTCATTAAATAGCGTGAGCCATGCCTTGGGCCACAACTAAATTATTACTTAATTCGTCTATTAGATAGTAATGATTTTCATGTATACTACCACGAAAACTAAATGATTTTGATGAATATCCGCACGCACCTCTTTCATTATTTCTTCCACATGGCAAGCTCCCACACCGCATCCAACGGTAGTTATTCGTGTAACGCGAATGACATAAAGCTGGAAGCGGGTGCTCTTATCTCCTCATCGGATACTTGAAAAGCCGGCGGGTATCCCTTGAGAGCCGTTTACAATTGAAATTGTGCAATTGCATAGAGACTGCATATCTAAGCCGCTGTAATCTGGGTGCAACTACCCACATTTCAAACGACTGGCATCGTAGCAAGCGCGCTCTCTGCCGCTACTGCTGCCATTGATTTTAATCAAATGTGTCCCTCCGAAACAATACCTATTGCCTCATGCCTTAAGCCGACCTGTTACATTGTCTTGTCTTCTTAACAATTCTCGCTCTGACAGGTCTTCATGATTTAAATGCCTTTCGATTTTAAAAAAAGAGACGCGTATCTATTGCGGTTTTCCTTCTTTATCAGTGTCTAAATAAATGTGATATCATTGTTTGCTGTGAGTTACGAGAGATGTACAGCTAGGAGGATAGGAAAGCTGATTCATAGTTGCGGTGTACCGCGCCCGAGTATGTCATGTCAAGGGGGTCACATTCCAGGTTCAATGTCTTTACTATGACGCTTTTTGGGCTTACAAAAGTTTTAAACAATACCCCATAAATGTTAAAAGGTAGATAATGTAAGCTTTTAAATGTAAGTAGAGATTATGGAAGGATAAAAGCTCATGAGCTAGTTTATGTTGTTCTTTTCATTAAAACCCTGTGCGGTACAAGCACTTGCTTGTAATTTAAAAGTAAAGTTCTATTTCTTGAAGCTTTTAGGTACACATAATGATGATGAAACAGTTGCAATGACTATTTTGACATAATCATCATCTACAACCTTCTTAATCATTCTGCTGGGTATAGTTTAAACCTGTCTCTTACTATAGTAATATTCAAATAAAATAAAAATTCAATTAAATTAATGAAAAATATCGCGCCATCTTAATAACGTACTTAATTGAAAATGGTCCCAACTGCTATAATAAAGTGAACAACTTTATTCGCTTGCGCATAGGAATTATGCGACGGCGCCGGCAGGCCGACACCAGTTATGTCAGTCTGGTGACATCTTCGCACTCGGATCTCGAAGAACCGGCTTTGCTGCGATGTTATCTTAATTATCATATTAGCATGACGATGATTCGCTCAAACCGCACATTAGGCGGAGTTATAGTGGCGACTGCTGCGCTCTATGTGCAAATACGTAAGCACCTTGAGGAGATTAATAGCTTCAGTTCTGACTTCTGACTTCAAAGGACAACTTCTCCATTAATCAATAACAACGGCCACCTTAAGTAGGATTTTGCAACCATTTTCGGTTACTAGAGCATCCTCAACATAAGTTACCTGACAAACTACATAACACTTAAAGGTTCAAGGTGACAAACTGTTCCTAGACGTTTGGCAGTATCGTTATTTAAAAATTTGGTGCAGTGTTGTGCCATACCTCCTACAGACATCTTTTCATGGTAAAGTGCTCGAGTGCTCGTACGAGGTGATAAGACGGTGTTGTTTAGTATTGTTATGAGAACTTAACATGTAACAATATTTTCTGAATAAACAAACATTCGGTTTCGATTTTCTTGTTTCAAAAGGGTTACGAAATACTAGTACTTTCTCTCTCGTTTCTCAGCTGATATGGGCGTATGGAGGTTAACAAAACAAAGTATCTTCGCTCGGGCATTGCACGCAAATCCCTCGAGCATGTCATAATTCACCATCGTATTCGAATTAACGCATTTAGGTAATACTACCGGTTTTTGATTATCTCTAGAAACTGGATCTATATTACAAAACTAGTTCGCTTACAACATTGATCAGAGGATTATAATAATTACTATCTCAAATATCGATAGGCTAAAATAAACTTCGAGTAGCTCTGGCTTTGAACGCGGCAAGAATTTGATCCGTGATGTTATATCCATTCCGGTGAATGAAGCATCGTATGTTTGGTTGCATTACAGTGCTAGTTTATCTTTCGGTAGGATAACGTTTGTCCTTATGTTATTATCTTTCTAGCACTTCTCGGGACGTGTCGGGAGCTTTATTTGTTTAGAACAAATACAAGGTGCTTGTGTAGTGGATGCAGCGCTCTGCGCCGGCTGGCGACGTGTTTGCTCACGTTGGCTGGCATACCTCCCGATTTAATGCGCCAGCCTGAGGGAAGTTTTTGAAAGCTAACGACAATTGTAACACCTGGCTCCCGGCGCGGCGGCGCTGCGCTGCCCTGAACGACGCCTCTGCCGTCTGCGTAATATTGGTAGTGACTTTTATTATTCTAACCTAAAGGTTATTATAGTTGGAATAAACACAGTAATTATCTTGATATTTTATTGAGATAATAAATTTTGTACTGTGCACTATTAAGTAGTAAATCATTGATTTACGTTCTCAAGTACTTATACCTATCTTCTATTAACAGCTTGCTAACGTCATGCAAAAGTTATTCGCAATGCAAAATAGTTAAGCTTTTTACTCCAAACTTATATTTTGAGTTTGACATAACATTATTTGTTATTGGAGTGACATCATAAAAAGATGTTATCGCATGGAAAGTCTCTCCAGCACAAGTTCTCGTTCCTGTTATTCCCGTCTCACAGCAGGCTTGTTCCGCGTCCGCACAATATTTATGGCCCTTAATTATAATTGCACGCGGTATATTGAATTTGCCGCGCAAACTCAATTTGAGCTTCCTCTTTACTTAACCATCACCTCAGGGTAAATGTGAGTTATTTCTCTTTTAACGACGGTTTTCATCTTTACTGCCAGATATAAGAAATTAAAAAAGATTAAAGTAATATTCGCAGTCGTTCAAAATATTATAAGAATGCAGATGAGCTGTTGAATAGAGTCGTGACCTCTACGTTAGGGAAATCACCCACAAGTGCACAAAAAGCTCAAGGCCGGTCGCGTTCTCGCTTACCACCAAATATTCGGAATATCAATAATAGCGTAATCGATTTTTTATTACGGCAACACGTTACACACGTAATTAGAAAAATATCTTATGGCGGTTTTCCTTCAACAGTTTCCTTGACCGGTATGAAATCATTGATGCAGAGTTAACGAGTGTTTACTCTTGTGATGCCGCTCACTCGATCGCTCGTCCCACATCGTTGTGCATTGATAGGGCCCCGCAGGCCTAGGGCTGGTCTCCCGGACCCAGGGGCGAGTGCAGCCGGTAATTAACGTTACTTTATGTTGGATCATTGATTATGATATCCACTCGGAAAGCGGCTCTTTCTCGACTAATATATACCGACAGCCTAATGCCTTGATTTATACCGCTTTTGTACGTCCGTTGATCCGTTTAAATTCTTGAAATGAAAGCTCTCTCCGCACTTATCGTTCATATCTGATATAAATATTATTCCAGGAAGCTACCGTATCATTAAGCAGTATCTATCGGTTAAGTTTCTTTTTTTTTTCGATAACATATGAGAGAAATTACCAATAATTAGAGAAAATGCTACCCTCTACAATGGACTTCAATGTTAGGCAACACATGCCAAGTTATAATTATAATATTTTACAATGATTTAATTTTTAGTTTTACTTTGACGATGCTATTGCTGAATAACGTAACATGTATATTTTTAATTTTTTGATATGTGATTATAATTTCTTTATTTTTCATACTCATATACATTTTTAAACTGAAAATGACATTGTTATTTTTATGATACTGGTACAATTTTATTTTTGATTCATATTCTATTTTGGTATAAATTAAATATATTGTTTGTGTACCTAATACTTGATCTTGTAAAATCTAAAGGGTGTGCTTATACTTAGTTGTATTAAAAATGTAATTTGGTAGAATCTTGAAATATTGTTACCAGACGATTCCAAGTGCCTGTATTGTGTCTACGGAATAAAGAAATTTTGACTTTGACTTTGACTTTGTTTGTAATAAATACATGTTAATATCTCCGTTATTTAATGAATAAATGTAGATTATTTTTCGTACAAGTTATCAATTAATCAGTTCGACGGGCAGTCGTAAAGTAACCTTATTAAACCTCGAACCAGTGTGGTTACCTCAGACCTCGAGTTTAGTGGATTTTGCCGTTAGCATGCATATAACAGCATGAACAGCAAATACTGCAGCAGGGTTTGGCAATCGGCCTCTTTCCGATCCATTGAGATGCGTTTATTTTAGCCCTCGGAAGTTAATGGTCACTTTCGCTTAACTCATTCGTTCTAATTACCGGTATGAAATGATTTCCGGTACAATTTTGTTCGATAGATCTGTCCCGGATTCGTGATCAATAAAATGTGTTAATTTGATTAATTAATGATAAGACATAATTGTAATGATTAATAACATTTGATGTAACTTTATACTCTAGTTAACTTAATTGATATAGTTCTACAGTTTCAAATTATTTTTAGTTCACGCACTTTGTAACAGTCAGCGTGCGTGGGAATAACAGTGCCGTGACAAACTTACTGTAGTTTTATGGCACTTAATCGTGTTATTTTTTTGTATTAACTGTGTATTTCAACGATACATAAAAAAAAGTACAATACAAAAAAAAAACATATTGCCAGCTCAGGTATTTTCTATAGTACACCATTTAGTGTTCACCATAAAAGTTTTCATATCGTAGCATAAGCTTGATATCCGATATTATACAGCGTTGAGCAAATATTGCAACCATTCAAAAGTCTCTATTACCATTCTACACAATATGTCATACATGTCAAGCTCAGAACTAAAGTTTGTTATTTATACTCGTACCTACTAAGTTATGAGGACAGCCTCAAAACTAATTAAATAGCACAGTTCAATGAGAAGGAAACTATCACAATAAGCCCGATTACAGAGGCGCCAGCGTAATTATATTAGCTAAATAGCATAGTTCTGTTTCTTTTTCACTTTAGGCATTCGATAGAGAGAACGCTTTTTACGTTGCTATTTAATTTACGCTGGCGCCTCTGTAATCGGGCTTAATTTCTGAATAAGACAATCTTTCCCAGAATATTCTTAAATTTGCCTCATATCCCAACTTGCTTGATAACTTATACTTATATTCTCAGTACCTATCTCTTGCAGATCTCTGTCCCAAAATTGAGCTCTACTTACGGTAAAATTGTTTTGTGTAAACTTAAAAGTAACTATCACTTATGCTCTTTTGATTTCTCTTGCTGCTACTTAGTTCTTGTAAGATTCTAAAATATCCTCGCCTTGACTGGGTGGAACTAATAGTAATAATAAATTCTCACTTGGCTTATCAGGTTACAGAGCTGATTAAGAATAAAATACTAATCCTGTAGGATTGTATAGACGAGTGGGGATAAACAAAACCAGCATTTTTTATACAGGGTTATCTGCTATCGAACAAAGGGGGTGATTAATTAATTATGGTGACCATAATTATGAAAACTTTTACTATAGGGCCAACCCAGAATTCGAGAAAAAAAACAGCTGTTTCTTTGGTGGTGAAAATTACAGATGACATTCGCCTTGCCATGGAAAATCGCAACTTAACTATATTAACATTATTGGATTTCAGTAATGCCTTTAATACTGTCGACTATGATATTCTTCTTGCCCTTATGCTTTCTTCCAATGTATCTTCTCCTGCAGTAGATTGGTATCGCAGCTACCTCTGTGGACGACGGCAGCGGGTTCGCATTGATGACAAAGTCTCATCTTGGTGCACTACGACAGCTGGAGTTCCGCAGGGGGGTGTGTTATCGCCACCTCTTTTTCTTTTTTTATCAATACTATCACTCGAAATTTATCCTCCTTTTATCATCTATACGCTGATGACCTTCAAATATATACTCAATCACCTCTTCATAATCTGGCTGGTGCTGTTGACACGATAAGTACTGACCTAGCTCGAATTTCGAATTGGAGTGCTGCTTTTAGCTTGAGAGTGAACCCTATCAAAACCCAGGTCATTATTGTTGGGAGCTCCCGTCTCATTTCCAAAATAGACTGGTCCACACTACCTGAAGTCAAATTTGATGGAGTCAGCATACCATATAGTAGTACTGTTAAAAACTTGGGTGTAACTATGGACCGCTGTTTAAGTTGGGATCCGCAGCTTCAAGTTACGAGCAGAAAGCTGTATGCAGCAGCCAGTTCCTTGATGAGTCTGCGTAACTTTCTCCCCACCTGCACCAAAATTTTGCTAGCTCAATCCCTACTTCTTCCTATCCTCGACTACGCCGATGTCACTTACCTTGATCTTACAGAAGACCAATTAGATAAACTTGAGCGACTTCAAAATTTCTGTATAAGGTTTATTTTTGGGTTACGAAAGTACGACCATGTCTCTCAGTTTCGCACTAGACTCAAGTGGCTGCCTATCAGATTTCGCAGAAATACTCACATCTTGTCACTTCTCTACAACATCCTTTTTAATCCTTCCTCCCCTGGTTATCTCAAAGAACGTTTCAAATTCTTTCGTGAGGGCTCTTCTCGTCCTATAAGATCATCAACCTTGCTATGTCTCTCAACTCCTACCCATCATACCACATTTTATGAAAATGCCGTTTCGGTCACCGCTGTCCGCTTATGGAATGCCTTACCTGTCTCCATTAGAACTTCGCAGTCACTGCACATTTTTAAGAAAAGAGTTAAAGATTTTTATCTTGATGAGTGTTCAAAATGATGACATTGCTTCTTTCTCTTTCCTCGCTTTTTACTTGTCTCATTTTATATCCTTTGTTTGCTACTTCCATTTTAGCCTTTGTCTTTTTTCTTCTTATTAATATTATTATTATGTATGTGTATTTATATTTTTGTATTATTTATGTATGTATTATTTACATTTATATTATTATCAGTTGTGTTTAGTACCTCCCATTTATACTCTTGTTTGTGAGTGTCAGCGATAAGGCCGCCATTTGTGGCACTAATTTAAGATATCTACTTTGTACCTTCTGTTGTAATAGTTGCACACAATAAAGAGTTATATCTATCTATCTATCTGTTCCATACATAATTGCAATTCGGAATTACAAAATGTATGAAACAGCTGATTTATTTACAAATTCCGGGCCTCATAGTAAAAGTGATTTTGTGATAATGGTCTGAATTAGGGACCAACTGCGAAACCGCAAAAAAAAAAACGGCTGCTCCATAATACAATAGTTTTTGTAAGGAACAGCTGATTTTTCACCGACTTCCAAAAAGGAGGAGGTTTTTATGTTCGTATGTATGTATTTTTTTGTGTATGTTAATCGATATTTTCGCCAATAATAGTTGTGAACCGATTTTAAAAGAACTTTTACTCCCGAGGTGATCCCATTTAAATTTTATCGAAATCGGCTGAGCACTGCTCACTATTAATCTCATCGCGGTTGACACGGACCTATTTACCTGTTCACTGAATCAATTCACAAAAGTAGCATTGTTTGTGTTATGCCATGGCAGCTAAGAATGCTAAGATGCATAGATTTTTGTAAGCTATTCATATAATAATTATGTTATGGAACAAAATTCTTAGAATTATTTGGGATAGCTACACTATTGCATTAGGTATTAATCCTGTTAAGATAGTTGTAATGTGGAAAATAAATAAAATAAACCATATTTTTTGAAAAATCAACAAAAATGTAAAAATTACTGATGACATGACACATCGATTCGTGCGAACTATTCGAATTCTGTACACGGAGAAGTGGGTTGTACCATTTCTTGCAAAAAATGTTTTTAGGTTATTATTCCGCGATTTTGCAGTTGGTCCCAGAGTAAAAATTGTTCACAATGATAAGCATATACAATACACTTTGCAAAACAACCTGATACATTGATCTAGCAGCTGAGCCTTGCTTGTGCTTCGTTTTTCGGTTAAGGTTCAGTACCCTAAGGGTAAAAACGGGACCCTATTACTAAGATTTCGATGTCCGTCTGTCTGTCTGTCACCGGGCTGTATCTCATGAACCGTGATAGCTAGACAGCTGAAATTTTCACAGATGATGTGTTTCTGTTGCCGCTTGTTTGCTATAAGCGGCAACAGAAACACATCATCTGTGAAAATTTCATTTCATGAAAATTACTAAAAACAGAATAAAATTAATATTTAAGGGGGGCTCCCATTCAACAAACCTGAATTTTTAACCGTTTTTCGCTCGATATTAATAATAGTAGATGGTAGATGCTTGAAATATTCACAGAATGTTTAGTTCTATATATAATTCAATAATAAATAATTAAATCAAAATAAAATAAATATTTAAGGGGGGCTCTCATACAGTACGGAACCCTGCGTGCGCGAGTCGTACTCGTACTTGGCCGATTATCTTTTCTTCGTTTACTTTCGGTTAGTATACCTAATACTAGCCGACGACAATCCGAGTAAGATACGTACCTATTAGCTAAAAGTAAGTAAGTTCGTATAGATAGGCCGGGTGGTTAGCCCTGTTGTCAGAGTTTTCAAGCAGCCTGAAGACTTATTAGCTGCGACTGTACAATTATTTGAAATAATTTAAAAACAAATATACGGTAGTGAAAATACTCGTATTTATGTAGTAAATGGACACAGGTGCAAGTAGCTTGCGCAAGTGTTGCTTTTCACACAGACATCAATCGCTTTTCCTTTACTTCCTTGGCAAAGACGTAAAGGTGTTTTTTGTTATTACATAATCGATTTTCATATTTACAAACATGATATATTTACGTAAATAATACAGTTAGTAATTTTACAAAAAAAAAAAAACAATATCATATTGCTTATTCTCTTCTCTACTAAAATGAAAATTATATTGATTTGACCCCGACTCAGACCCACTAAAGAATTTAATTAGAAAAAACCGAGCAAAAATATGGATGTCGATATCTTATAGCTAAATTCAAAACGAACCGAATGCTTTTGTTGCTAATGCTAATATTGCGTGTCTGACTGACTTATTTACATAGGTCAATAGAACCTTAAAATTTTGGACTCAATGTGTCTTTTATTTTTTTTTGTCTATGATTGATTAGCCTACTAGCCCATTACAAACTATACCAGCTACAGATATCAGCTGATCTCACCTAAATCGTCCAAAACAAATGCGTTAGCATTCGTATTGTCAATTTTCCTATTTGGCCATCAAATTCATAGAAAATTTGGGTAAAGTTATTTTTTCTTTTTTACAATCCGTTTCCTATGATCACGCACTGTGGCCAAAAATTGATATGGTAATGACTAAAAATCGATTTAGTGACATACTGACTGGTCCGAAATGGGTGCGGCTGAGTGAGCATTAATTCCCATTATGCCTTGTCACTTCACTCACCGGTTGGACATGAATGGAATGAGGATGTTTGCTAAACGCTTCTAAAGAAAGATGAGCAAAAATGTGAGCTATGTGCATGAAATAGAGAAAAGAGGCAACCCACTGTATCAGGACAGATCCCAAAAGCGATACGCCTCTAGCGCATTTAATATGTTCAAACCACTGCTCAGGGCTTTAATAATTATAGTAATAGTTTTTTTTGTGTATAAAAATGGGTAAAGATCTAAATTAAGTTATATAATTTTTCTAACATTTTCCCGTTAAAGAAGTCATTTATTATTCAGTGTCATTGTAATTTAAATTGTATAGTTGTTTTGACATACATAGGTACCAGTTCTGTTATCAAGTGACAGAATAATAAAACAGGAAATGAAGAGTCAAAAACGTAAGTAGGTATAGGTAGATACACAAACAAATGTAATATTAAACATTGTGAAAAATTAAAGCAAAGCAACATGTCTTCAATACATATTTGCACGGCGCGGGGAAATTGCGTGCGCAATCAAAACACGATAATGTGATAAGAGGATGATAAAACGTTGCGCTACCGACCTAGGGTTGATCCAGAACGCGCAGACGCAGGTCCTCTAGGGCCGTCGTGTCGTCACTATCACTGAACTCGTATGGATCATTTCACAGCGTTAATGGAATCGCGATGTTTGTAGCACGTGCGTGTGTAGGGGGCCGGAGGGTGTGTCCCGCGAGGCGACAGGTGCGTCTGTCGCAGCATCCGCGACGACTGTGGCGAACGGCGCGCGAGCCAGCGCGACCGCGCCGCGGACACGCCCCGTGCGTGCGCGCAACTCCCGCCCGCCAGGACCCTGAAACTAAAGCCTTTTCAGGCGCTTTCCATACGTCACGTAACATGCTTTTCCATACTTTCTCCAACACTTGAAATAACTCAATTCTGATTTACGGTCGATTAACGTTTCTGTGCATAATTAAAGTTATTTATTACCCGCGTTCTCTTACCCGAGAATATTTTAGATGCAATTACTAGCGTTTTATAGGCACTGGGGGCTAAAGCTTCTTAGAAATAGATATTGGCTATCATAAAATGTAGAGGTAAAATGCGCTGAATCTCGTCAAGTAGGCTGTAGAGCTTGTGAGAAAGTTCGCCTTACGGTCCCATAAATCGACTCTACTAAACGAATCCCTTGATTAGACGCTAATTGAGACAACTTGAGAGAAGAAGAAACTCTTTGTAGAGACTTTACGGTGAAATCATGTCGCGTTTGAAACTAGGTGCCTAATATATTCCGAGCACTCGTTCATCAGGCATTTGAAGATTCCAAATCATTAATCAATATTTGTTTATTGCTCGTTACTTCAGTTATATAAATGTTCACTTTCCCTTCATTGATTTGTAAGTTAAACATGAATCTTAAACATTCATCATTTGAATGTCTCCTCGTAACTTTACCTTTATCATGTCATTGGAAATCAGTGGATCAGAAAAAGATATGAAAACAATCTATTATGCATATATTATGCACGAAAAAACAGTGATGCTTTACATGAAATGATTTTCTGAGTATTTAGGTATGTAGTTCCAATATTATATAGAGTTTCCTGTGTCTATAATCTACATGGACCATGATCTAACACAAACAAATAGAACCCACAATACCCAGAGATATTACAACTCAACCTCAAATATCTGCATAGTTGGGAATCGAACCGAGGTCTCATTCTCATGAGGCAAATGAACCACAGTGACCATCTAATAAGTTTTTTATTTAACCTATACTGTCCCAGTGCTGGGCAAAGGTCACCCCCAATAAGGAAATAGGTTATTAATTTTTAACACGTTTTCATACTAATTTAAAAAAAAAACTTTAGTTGCCAAAGTCACGACTTTTTACTGGACTCGCCGTTGCGTCGCATTATTCTTTTATGTTCTAGATTATTATGATGTTATGCTTTAGCTAAAGGCCGGTAGCATGTTTATGTTTTAAGTGTCCGAGATATAGATAATATTTATGTTTATTTATTGTATCTGCTTTTCGGTAAAAGGTGTTATCGCATTTCACACCGATATAAAAACTTATAATGCGTTTAAATACCGTTACTTGAAACTATACACCTTTTCTACACCTACTGATGATGGTTATCTCGCTAGAAATCTCTACGGTTTGTTTATATTAAAAATGCTGATAAGCGATTTGCCATTCTTGTATCATTTACATTAGGTTTTAAATAAGGCCTTAATGGCGCCCAAAGTGACGCTCCATATTTGCAAGTTAAATATTTTATCGTACCCATAAAGATAGCACCAAGAGGAAGATAAAAGATGGAATGTGAGATGGGTCAATAAATGACATCGACCGGTTGGCAGCGACCGCGATGTGCGACTACGGTCGTGCGGTAATTAGCCAATCACAATTTTCGATTACCGTGAGCGTGTCCATCCATCTGACCGCAGCTTGCTTCCCGACAGGTTCCGTGGGTTTTACTCGCCATCGCCATACGGGTGGTCAACTGCCCTTTATCAGTGGATCGACGCGGCCTCACTTAACCATTACTCATAAAGCTTTTTGCATACATCAGGTACTCACGCTTGTATTCACTACTGCGCTCATGTAATATATTTTCTGTCCACCACTTCACCTATTGAATATTATCATGATTGCATTTCGATGAAGTATCCCTTTCCAACTTATCGCCTCCGAGCCAGCTCATCACTTATGAATCATAGCGCTTTGTAGTGGTGGTAACTCTTTGCGATTTATTAATAGGTAGCTCTAACTGTGCTTCACACTTGTTATTGTCCAATCTGCATTCATTGTCGAGACTGGCGACGAATCATTCGCTAACTTAACGGGTCATTAAGTTAAGGGACGTTGCGCAGCCCTTTTGATATTACGCATTAATAGTTACGTTTTGATATATAGGCCTGTCGTCGTAATGATTTGATATAATATATTCGTTTAGTAATGTATGTTACTGGTGAATGGCCGATAATAAATCAATATACATTTAAGCACATAACATAGTGAAGTAGGTACTCATTGCGGCACTTCCTCATTGGCGAAATGTATTGGCCGCTATTTACTGGGGTGTTACGACTGAGTGTTCTGTAGATTTACAACTCACGCCCAGAGAGCTCGTGCTCTCGACTTTATTATCCTGATTGATATCGTAACGTTTACACACTTGAATTGTTGCTGGATCTACATTTATATCGATAAGAAATAAGCCAAACCTTACTTACTAAGATCGCTTCACAGTATGCGGATTAGACAGTAACGCCCGTAAAACTATCGGTTTATATTATACCTATACAGGGTTATTCCTAATCAATTAGCATCCTTTAAGGGGCTTATTCTGCACATCAAAACTAACAACTTTTGTTCAACGACTTTTGTCAAATCTTAAAACGAAGCTGTTTTATAGAAAAATATTGTTCACCCTTGACTAAATGTATGGAACAGCTGATTTTTTTATGGGTTTTGACAAAAATGGCAGAACAAAAGTTGTTAGTTTTTATGTACAGAATAAGCCCCTAAAATGATGTTAATTGATTAGGAAGAACCCTGTATATCCAAATTCAAAAGCACATACTATAGATTTCAAGTATTTCACCGTGATTTTCAAATAATAACACACCACCTGACAGTTACATAAATAGTGTTGAGTAATATCAAAGCTTACCACCGCTAACAAGCTTTGAATCTAATTTGTGTCATGTAACTCTGATATAAATCGCTTGTTATACTCACCAAACTGGGCATTTTCCACGCGTTACATTATTGTAAATAGCACACGACGAATTGAACTGCCCCAATATAAGGCCGGCCGTTCATTAATCGTCATCGAGTTATTGATAGTATCCGTTGTCAACGCCAAATGAGACCTTACAAAATCGTGCTTGCCCTAATATGCTGTGGATTTATGATAATTGCCACCTATGTATAACAGGACCAAGTTGCCTTGTCTCGAAGATATATTGTGCATATTCGAAAACAGTCTCGACAACTTCATTGGTATGCTTCATTGATTAAATATTTATCAAGCTCGCCTGTCAATAAGGGACTTGCGAAAGTTGCCAATAAATCTTCCAAGTGTCAAAACATGTACACATGCTTGCACACGGCTTCAATTTACCAATAGTAAGGTCTTGTAAGGGCCAACGTAATGAGTACTTTCATGCTGTTCAAACTGATTTCTACATGTTATGTTTGAATACCTAGCAGTATTAAAAACTAGGAACTAAATCAAGTGGCCTGCCTAGGTATATTGCAAGAAATAACAGATAGAGATACTTACAAAATTATATACATTGCTGGTGCTTATTGATAAAATGGTCTCGCGTTTATAGTCCACATAACATAAAGTGATGAGAATTTCCTGATTGATATTGCTGCTTCTCTAGTGCTCGGTTCATTGACACTTAATATGATGGGTAAGTAAGTTCATATAGGCCGGGTGGTTAGCCCTGGTGTCAGAGTTTTTAGGCCGCCTGAAGGCCTCTGACATGGCTAAACGGTTAAAACAACCGGGACCTACAATTTAACGTGTCATCCCAGCCATGGGAATATAATGGGTAGATATACATTTTACTCTTTTTAAACAGTCATCCATGGTACAAAGTTTCGTAGCCTTCTTATAAACTAAATGTTATCAAATCGTTTTGTTGTTTGGATAAACGAGCAGACAACTTGAAGTGTTGACTGCAATTCAATTTCAAGTAACAGAATTAGCTGTCGGGATCGAGAATAATAGAGCACGAATTATCTTATACTTTACTGTTGTTGAAAATCCAGGAAATGTTAAGTGATTTGTATATTTTGCCTTTTATCAATTTCTATTCTTCCCACTATTTATCTTACTAAGTGGGGTAAGGACAAGAATATGATTACGATCAATTTTTGAATTAGAACTTCTAATGCGACTTCCACAAGGTTACGTTTAACGCTACCCGCTAGCTTAGCATACCACACGACGACAAGAGTTTATCGACGTGTGCAAAGGTGACACGTATATATTATCATCATAACTCTGTCTCGTTCTGACACGTAGATAGAATTATTTTGTGGTCCGTATGCTAGTACGGCTGGAGGGGGTATGAAAGCACTGTTGCGTTGAAGTTTCACTTCTTCCGCGCGGAGGGACTCCACTTGCATTTTTTTATCCATGTAGAGTACTTAAAACTCTGCAAAATATTAAAGAAAATGCCTATTCTTTTTTTTTTGCAATGACGTAAATGTTTCAAAACATTTATGCTGCGTTATGCAGGGCTATTCAGAAAAGGTCTACCAAACCGAAAGGACATCATTCAGACCATCATTATGAACCACTTATACCATCGGCCTTGCTCGAAACCTGAAAAAAAAATCTACTGTCCCATACAGAACTGCAACTCGAAATCGACAAAACGTATGGACCAGCAGATTTTTTTTTTCGAAGTCCCGTTGGAAATATAGTAAAAAATGATTTTAATAATGGTTTAACTTTAAATCATCCCTCTCGACTTAGTACACCCTATCTGTATACATATGTATACCATGTATACATTTCCATTCCTAGGGATCTAGCGAATACCACGAGACTAATGAAAGTAGAGACGGTTATGGGTCTAATAAAAGCTCAGGCGTACGTGTAAAACACAATTTCAATTAAACCGACAACATTCCTCTGTCTGAGAGTGCACGCAAGCTTCTCGTTTATTGCAGAAATGGCACTCGGTCACGCCCGTGCAGTGTCCACGATCGGCTTTTAATATGATAATGTGACAGGTCCGCCTTGTCGCTCGTGGGAATCTCTAGCCGCAGGATAACCAATCCCATTTAATTATAATCGACTTGACGCTTACTGGAGTACGCTTAAATCGCTTGATGAGTTCTAGTAAGTCCACTTACTAGAGATTCGCCAATAACTAAACTCGCCTGTAATCGTTTAGTGAGTTTAACGACTCGAAGTAACTATATAGTGCTCACCGAATGCCTCTTTTACGTAGCAGTTCCAATCATTCTTACTTGGAAATCTCGGGTTCGACTTACTGCATCCGGCTGTTAAAGGAAAAGCTCAAGCTTCTCTGTTATTGAACATTCGGACTCGAGTAACTTCACTAGGTGCCGCGGCGCGGGCGGCTATAGTTGTAACATTCGATAAAAACATTCAGATTTCGAAATTGATCTAAAATTTATATTGTGGTGTTAACTTAGTTGAGTCAAGGGTTCGGACGGAATTTATCGTAGCAATAAGATTACTTAAGGTATCAACTACGACCCAGACACGTTTCTCAAACTTAAAACAAAATCAGACTCGATGAAAGTGAAAAAGAACTGTTTTTTTAACTGGGTGTTTAATTTTGATGACCGAGCAAGCGAAGGATTCTAAAATTTAAATTCTGAACGTTAGCGAGGGAATCAAAAGAGCACAATGTGAAAAAAATCCAGCTGTTGTAAAAAAATGTGACTCACAGCAAATTTCTTTGATTATTTTGTCGTTATTTCGGGTGAGTCCCATAGTTCCTATAATAATAGTCACAGTGTATTTTGAAGTGCTTAACTAGGCAGCCATTAATTACTCGTCTCACAGAAAAAAAAAGTTGTACAATTAGGCCTAAACTCTACATTAATAAAATTTATTGCCTCTAAGAAAATTTATTAACTAACATTATCAGTTCTGGCAATTAAAAAAAAAAATAATTGACAAAGTTATTAACTACAGGTCAAGGGCCTGTTAATAGTTGATTTTGTAGAAAACTTCACTTATACATTGTCGTAAATTTCTTCTCTATGTAAATTACGCACTTGCATATTATGGTCATTGAATGAATCGACGTCGTGACGCTGATTGACAATAACGATAAATCGTCGTCGAGCTTCGCCGAACATGGTCTGCGTATTAACAGCGAACAATTTGCATTTTTGTCTCCGTGAAGGATAATGCTGGTTGTATAATCCAGTAGCCGTCGCTTCCCCTCGGGGATAGTGCAAAGCGGAATTCCAATTTATACTTTCAATTCGCCACAAATCAATAATCTTTCTACATGGCCTAAGAATCGATTAACATATTCTAATGGTTAACATATTTCAAACCCCCGGTTTTCATATTTCGCAAAAATTCAAATCAATTGCGGTTTAATGTGTCGAACGTGACCATTCAATAGATGAGTCGCTTGGCGGTAGCAGATTATTTCACTGGTCGTAATATTTAGAAATCGACGAGCCATGCCTACTTTTGTATTGTAATCTGTTGAAATGGTTATTCGATACGGGGCGAGATAATGTGTGTTATAGAATTCGTGTTCTGAGGTTTTGTGGAGGGCTTAGCGTAGCGCTGGCGAGGACGGATGCCGCCCTGCGGTCCACTTTGTGGTGCTCTCGAGCGTGCCACCATCATCCTCTGACGTCGTGACCGCAAACACCGGTGCGGGCGCGCAAACCTGTTCCATTCCCTAGGATGCCTTGTTCAATTTGCGGTTAACTCGTTGTACATTACTATTTCCTCTCGCTACGCGTCTGACATAGCATTATAATGGAAACCGATCAGTGATTCTTTACTTTCATCCGATGTTGTGTACTTCCAGGCTACGTTACCCTGCAGTACTTATTTGCTTACATGCAATTTAATTTTGTACTTGAGATTTCAATATTTATGATGGAAGGGTGTTAAATCAGTTGATGATCTGGGGCTACTGAATACTGATGATTCATTGCTTGAGTTCAGTACTCTAATCTCGATGCCAATTTTACTGCTGACTGGAACAACCATAAAACTACTGCATGTGTTTATGACTTGGAATTATTTTATTTTTAACTCCGTCGGTTTTTATGATGTCTGAGTAGGCATTGTTTATGGACGATGATGAATACTTTCAAGTTAAGGAATGTGGACGTGTGTCATTTAAAAAATATTACTTGCTCGTGTAAAGGTCTCGTCGTTGTCGATACCAAATGTTATAAGGACCCATTTTTTTATTAAAATAAAATAAAAACACTGCCATAAATCAGATAAGTTCTGGTGGTCACAGATTTATTAATGTTTATATGAATATTTCCGTCTTGCTGATTTTGTAATATCTATTCCTGTCGTGCCAGACCGCAGTTCGGCACCGCCTGCACTTTATTGCAAATAATTTATAAGTAGGGCACTTGAGCAATTACACGTACATAAATAGGTCTCCGCCTCACACATTAGAAGATTAAAGATTTTAAAATAATAATCCTTCTTACCATCAAAGGAGTTTCGCGGTAGTAGAAGGCTAAACTGCTGCCTACCTTACGCTATTTCGAAATTATAAAGTGTAATAAAAATACCTTTTAGTAATTTTGAAATTAGTACTATATTTGTGATATCAGATCTCATTGTCTTTTAATTCTGAGACTGATATTACAGATTGATTATTATCTATATCACCTGTATATCCAATTTAGAAAGCTTAATCCATATTTGTTTAGCTAAAAATATCTTCTCGAGCAAAATTTTGAAATAATGTTTCATAATCATCTTATGGAAGCTTGTAATGATCATAGGCAATTCTAGTTTCGAAAAATAATTTAGTGCCAAAATGAAACCCACATTCAGTTCACATAATTTTACCATCGAGTATGAGTCATCAGTTCGGATCCCCACGCTCAGCTTGTGGGATGCTCCAGTGATTTACATTGTATGATTCAGAACAATTACTCGTATAAACAATATATTAATCACACGCAACTTTCGCAAATAGATTTTTACGCATTCATTAATCACGATTTAAGCCCATCAATCCGCTGTAGTACTTTTTAGTACTTCGGTAAATAATACAACAATCAAAGAATATATAATAATATTCCACAATGGCAATAGAAAATCAGTAAACATGAGTTGAGAGAAGTTAACATTGTGGAACGGTCCCACAGGCAAGAAAAGCAGAGGCAGACCAGCGGAGCGATGGCTTGACGAAATCGTAAGACTAACTGCACGGGAAGCATCAGAAGCATGGCCAAGGGACTAATAGTCTTTCCACCATTATATCCCCTCGAAGAGGAAATAAAGTATGGATTGACAATGACATCTGACATTAAGAGTGGATAAAATGGTTTTCTCCCCTAGCCGTGCTACCCGGGCAGGAAGAGACTGGATAGGAAAGGCAAACAACAGAAAAATGTGGAGAAAAACGGAGGAGGCCTTTACTCGTTGAGAGGTCCTTAATATTTGCCACTTATACTTAATTAAGTTTTTATAGTTTAGTGAAATTTGCATGCTAGAGTTAGATTAATTAAGTAGGTTAAGAACAACTCATTGTTTAAATCTTATTAAGGAAAATATAAGGCTTTTATTATTATTTAAGTATGAGTTTTGTCACGATTTAAAAAAGTTTTCATTTGTTTGTACCTACATGTTTGAAAAGCTCGCACAATTCGCACATATCAAGTAATCCTATTTTATTTACGAACGAATTGCAGACACTTTATCTGCAATTCGTTCGCAAATAGCAAAGCACAACTAATAAGTTTTTGCATAACTTGTTTTGTTTGCAAAGCGTGTACTAAGCCGACAGGGGTTATAATAGACCTCATACTAAGAATTAGACCATCATTATGAACAACTTTTTCTATGGTCCCAAATTCCCAATCCGTGATCATAAAAAATAAATTTGCTGTTTCATTTATTTTGATGATTGCGAGTTTCAATTTTCAATGGAAAAGGTGATTTTCTTTTCTGAATTTCTGGTTGGTTCCATGGTGAAAGTTGTATCATTACGAAGCATCGTTCTGGCCTAGTACATCCATTATGAATAATCCTATTTATTGGACTTATAATTTGTTCGTGTTTAATTTTTACATAGCATTTGCAATATCTCGATATTTCGAATTCTATAAAAATTTGAACACTGAAATGTAAAATTATATTTAAAGTGAAGCTTAAAGCTCCGGCTACGATGTACATTGTACATTTTGTACATGTCTGTTTTATGTGGATAATATTCCCGGGTGAAAGTAGCCATTGTTCGAACCTAAAGTTGATTTTTAATGGATCAGTTCCAGATAACCTCGATGGCCTTTCGTAACAAAATGGCTGTCTTAGAAAGTATAGAGTCTGGAGAATTTTCGTATGAAAATTTCTTAAAAAATACATTATTTTAATCTTATGACTTATCCTTTAATCTAGCCATTATTCTTTCAGACACATTGCTACATCTCGCTACAAGAGCTATATTATCTATACAGGGTTATTTCTAATCAATTAGCATCCTTTTAGGGGCTTATTCTGTACATCAAAACTAACAACTTTTGTTTAGCGACTTTTGTCAAAACTAAAAAAAAACAGGTGTTCCATACATTCTGTCGAGGGCGAACGATACTTTTCTATGGAACAACAACTGTTTTTTTGAGAATTAATAAAAGTCGTAGAACAAAAGTTGTTAGTTTTGATGTACAGAATAAGCCCCTAAAGGGATGCTAATTGATTAGAAATAACCCTGTATATCTGTTAGATTGCTTTTACATACTTTTCTTTCACGACTACCGTAACATGTCTTTTGGTTTGTGAACCAGATTGTTAGAGAAAACTCAGTGACTCTGACACTCTGAAACTCTGACTCCGACTGATTAGTCAGGGCAGGTGCTAAAAGTGACGTAATCTATATTAAACTATCGCTAGCTTGCAGGTAATTGAACACCATTAATAGGAACTCTTACATTAGCTCTTACATCAGTGTGCAGAACTTGTCATCAGCTGCATTGGTTTGCTTCCCAGAAACATGCGTCGCTAAATCGTTGCAGACAACACGACGGCCGCGCGCCTGCCAGGTGCGATCACGATTATATGGCTTCTAATGAAATGTATTACGACATTTGAATACGTTTATTACTTTTATGTGAAATGGATGATCTTCAATGAATGTCCATTTTATTCCAACCAGTTAGCCAGTCTGCCAAGCAATTTAGCAATCTCTTGCATTTCTTGTCCCGTTGGTAGCGATCGTGGATTTATGACACGAAACTTTCAATAGAACATCGCTTTTGGATTATCTCCAACGAGGTCTGCATTAATTGTCAACGGTCACTTTACGTCTAGACGCATCGGACGCATGACAACCCTATTCTCCGAGTATTCACCATACCGTAACTTTCACGTTCACACTGAGTTTATGGTCACATACCTTGTTTAGTGTTCACCCTGACGAAAATGTCAAACCTTATTCAGTTTAGTTTCACTTTTACCAAGCTAGGCATAGATTGTTGACATTCGCCCATGAATATTCGGTATTCTCCCGTCTATTTATTCCTCGTAAACTGTACATTTTCTAAACTAACTTAAAGTAAGTATTACAATTGGCAACAGCAAACAGTCTCACTCCATTTTCGTACTTGTTACATTCTCAATTTAGAAGCTCACATAATATAACTCTGGGGAACTTTCTTTTTTAGGAAAAATGAAGGATTTTGAGATATTCGGTCAGTTAGCGGAGGCAGAGCTTGTTGGTCGCGCCCTGGCTTCCCGCTGCGGCGACAAGCTGCTATCCTGATAATATCCATTTCCTGGGTGGCGATCTATCACCTTTGTTACTACAAACTCTCACCATTGTTTGAACACACTTGCCTAAACTCTGCCCATTCATACAACCTCTCTAACTGATCACATGTCTTGGATGATCGGTTTTAAATAAATTTTATGGTAATGCATTCATCGCTGCATTGCGTGTTGTGTAGACTAATAGAAGTTCGGACTCGTGCATTTTATATATGGGTGTCAAGTATCTGCAGCGTGGGTGCACACTTTATCTTGCAACCTTATGGCCCCTTGAACCGCATTGAAAAGAATCACAATAATAGCACACTATGAATAGTAACGATTATGTTTATATTTATACAGAAAATTCCAGAGATGTGGTAACAATAAGAAGAACAAGCTTTCTGTTAAAGTCGCGCCCAACAACTGTTATGCATTCAGGCTAGGTGTTCATCACACATATTCTGAATGGTTTACGCAGCGATTAGCATATTGACTGGTAATGAGGGAAACGGCGGAGGACAGTTGGTTCGGGAGCGTGATGCGACTGCGGGTGCGCGCTCCTTCCAGACGCATGCAAATGAAGAGTTGCACGGAGCGACACTCGTACTCGTAACAATGCATGTGGGGCGCCGCGGCCCGGACTGCGCGATGAAACAACGACCTCATCTAAACCTCAGACATACCTACCTACCTAGCAAGTGTGGCGCTGCCGGTGTCATTGTTTGTGCTGTACAGTGTATACCTCACAAACGCGACAATAGTATTCTGAATCGTTTTAAATTAACTTACCCCTACATGTATATGTATAATAAGTTATACATATACAATTCAATTCAATTCAATTAATATATTATTCAGGGTTCTCTTTCCGAAATATACAATGTAGTAGCAAAATTCACAATTTATTGATTAAATACTAAAAATTTAACTATTAGGTACACTGGAGGCCTCTGACATGGCTAAACGGTTAAAACAACCGGGACCTACAATTTAACGTGTCATCCGAGCCACGGTAGCGCTCAGTTGGAAAATGCCACCCGCAATAAAATATAGTAAATCGTCTGTGACGACCACATTTAGAGGTATTATGTGACAAAATGATTCGGTAGGACGAGTTTGTCTAGAATGTATTTGTTTATCGCTACTTGATCATAAATTTCAAATATTATTTTATTTCACGCGTGCGACCGGTGTGGTCTCAAGTAAATATGTCGAGCGAGGCTCGAGAGCTTTCATGTACAATCTACTACACTAGTAAAATGTGATAGCATGTGCTGTTATTCAAATGAGAATCAAATTTCATGTTGTAAGACAAGCGTGGAGGAAACGTGTCGACATCGAGATTTGGAGATTTATTATTGTTACGCAGTAGGCCACGCCGTTAGTAACTATTTATTAATCTGTGGCCGCGCGCGGTACGACGGCTAGTTGTTTACACTTAACCGCGAGATTTATGGTTTTATGACTCAGGCGGCACCGGCCTTTGTGTCGCGTCTATTGTTTGTTGTTTGTTAGATTTTTTGTGGTGTTTCCGTAATAATTAGAAACAATAGGGTTTCTCGAACTTTACACTTGTTTACTTTGTCAGTCACAATGGCACCGAATATTCTACAGATTTCTAGAGAACCCTTATTCCGATATAAATAGGGCGATGGTTTTCGTTTGTGGCAGTTATCGCGTTTTATACCGGAGCGAAAACATCTCGTGTTCAAGTGCGGTACCAGTGATTGTGAAGTGACTAGTTGTGTGAATATCAGTGCCAGTGTGACGTGTTTGTGCGAACCAGTTGTGTCGTGTGTACTGTGATTTTGTGCAATAAAGTGCAAAGTGAACAATCGGCGTTTTAACTCATTATCCAAGAACCCATCTCGTAACATTTGGTGTCAGAAGGGTGGATAATTGAAAATGCCGGTAACACCATACGACGAAGAGACGCCGCGCACACGGAGTCAGCGCCGACAGGAGGAAGTGCGCCGACAAGAGGAGCAGGAGCGCCGCCAGGAGGAGGTCGACCAACGACGCTTTGGAAATAATTCGCTGTTAATGGAAGGCAGCGAGTCCGAGGCAACCAACGACGACTCCAGAAATCCAGGAGCACCTGCTGCGGCACCTACTGTGGCACCTGCTGCATCACCAGCTGTCCCTACAGCATTTGATATGGCTGCAATAATGTCGATGATGCAGTCGATGTTTGATCGCAACAAAGAAGACCAGGCTCGTCTACTGGAAGAACAGGCCCGCAGCAATAGAGAAGAACAGGCTCGCCAAAAAGAAGAGCTGCTTTCAAGCTTGCAAAAGACTTTGGGCAAGGAGATAAAAGAGGTCAAGGACACGGTCAAGCAGCTTGATACCAGCGTAAAGGAGCACGATACAAAGATGAAGGCGTATGAATCTCGAATCTTCGAGGCGGAAACACAAATTGCTGACGTGAGAAGGACCTTGAACGTTATCAAGTCTGGAAGTGGAACCGCTCTATCTACAACCTGCTTGCCAGCCTCACAGAAGATCAAAGTGACGCCTTTCGACGGGACATCATCATGGTCTGCCTACAAAATTCAATTCGACGCCGCCGTTCAGACTAATGGATGGGACAAGGTCCAAGCCAAGAACGCCCTCATAATGAGCCTTCGCGATGAAGCCCTGAGTATTCTTGATGCTGTGGGCAAGGAAGTGACCTACGATAAATTGATGGAAATGTTGGAGAGTCGCTACGGTGATGAGCACCTGGAGCGTGTGTACAGAGCGCAGTTAAAGAACAGGGTGCAACGTCGCAACGAAAGTCTTCAGCAGTGGGCTGTCGAAGTGGAGAAACTGTTCCGGAAGGCTTATCAGTCAGCACCGTTACCCAACGACGAGCATCTAGTGGAAGCGTTTTCTAACGGGATAGCAGACTTTGAAGTTAGAACTGCAGTGAAACTCGGGCATCACCAAACACTAAAGGAAGCTTTGGCCCAAGCCTTGGAAGTGGAAGCTGTACGAAATCCAGCGAGAGATGTTCAACACTTAAGGGAAGTTAAAGAAGCGTCACATCGTACGAGGTTTGGCCCAAGATGCTACAACTGTGAAGAGAGAGGCCATTTATGGCAGAATTGCCCAAAGCCATGCCGAACCAGGGACGATCGACTATTGGAAGAACGAAAGGATCGCGAGGCAACGCATTCACTATGGAGGAATAAACGACCTGCTGAAGAAAGCGGAAAATGGCGAGTGTTATCCGGGCCAGAAAAGCCAAAGATTTTGATCTCACAAGCTCACGATGGGAACAGCTTGATCATCAATGGTGCCATCAATGGAACTTCTTGCAAGCTGACATTGGATACAGGAGCTTCTCGCACTGTCATCAGTTCCCGACTGGCTAAGCGCTTTCTTCCGAACTTCGAAAGCTGCAAAACAGTTCAACTTCTGACAGCGACCGGTCAGCACATATCCGTCCGAGGAGAGAAGCTGGTGGAGTTACAGTTGGGTGAGAAAACTTTCCATCACAAAGTCATTGTGGCTGATATAGTCGACGATTGCATTCTGGGTCTTGACTTCATGCGAGAACATCATTGTGAGATTGACGTCAACCAAGGAATCTTGAAGTGTGGAAGAGAAGAAATCTTCATGGAAGGCGCCATATCAGGAAAGGTTTATTGTCTGCAGAGAACAGTCCTCCCACCTAGATCGGAAACCATTGTGGCAGTTAGATTACCGCCGAAGTTGGGACATCAACGACGATGTGTGCTAATAGAGCAATCAGAAGGTGATCAACCATGGTTATTGGCCCGAACTCTGGTGAGGACTACTAATACTGCTGTGGTGCGTGTGCTCAACACAAGTAACGAGGAGCAGCTCATCAAAGGAGGAACCCCAATTGGTATTTGTGAAGAAGTAGATTGGATGCGCAGATGCCAAGAACAACTAAAGGAGAAATACAATTGCGCTGGTAGTTACAACGTGTCAACGCTATTGGAAGATTCTCGTGAAGACCTGTCCGAAAAAGAACTTCTGATGGCAAAGAAGATGCTGCAGCGCTACACCGACATATTTGCTCTCGATGATGCTGTCAACGGGAAGACTGGATTAGTGAAGCACACAATAAATACAGGAAGCGTGTCACCGATTCGACAGCGGCCAAGAAGGATACCAGTGGCTCGAGAAAAAGAAGTTGAGTCAATGATCGAAGACATGGCACGCAATGGTGTGATAGAACCTTCATCCAGTCCGTGGTGCTCGCCAGTGGTTCTAGTGAAAAAGAAGGATGGCAGTATGCGGTTCTGCGTTGATTATCGACGACTCAACGACGTAACGAAGAAAGACAGCTATCCTTTGCCGAGGATTGATGACACGTTAGATACACTGACAGGCATGAAGTGGTTCACTACGCTGGACTTGAAGAGCGGGTACTGGCAAGTGGAAATAGACCCTAAAGATAAGGAAAAGACCGCATTTTCTACAGGAAAAGGTCTGTGGCAATTCAACGTGATGCCGTTTGGATTATGCAACGCGCCCGCTACGTTCGAAAGACTAATGGAGTTAGTGCTCGCGGGACTGATTGGAGATGCATGCCTAGTCTATTTGGACGACATCATAATTGTGGGAAAAACCTTCGAAGACCATCTGCAAAACCTGGAACGAGTATTGACTAAGATTCGCGCAGCCAATCTCAAGCTGAGTCCGAAAAAATGTTCCTTCTTCAAGAGGCAAGTGAATTTCCTGGGACATGTGATTTCCGAAGCTGGCGTACAGACGGATCCAGGAAAAGTCAGTGCTGTCAAGGATTGGCCTGTGCCAAAAGACAAGACGGAAGTTAGAGCATTCTTGGGTTTATGCTCCTACTACAGGCGATTCGTGAAGAACTTTGCTGACATAGCCAAGCCGTTGCATAGACTGACTGAGGAAAAACGACCCTTCCTCTGGGATGAAAATTGCGACGCAGCTTTTCAAGAGCTAAAGAAGCGACTTTGTAATACGCCTATTCTTGGCTTCCCGGACACAGAGAACGAGTTCATCGTGGACACTGACGCCAGCAACACCGGCATTGGAGGAGTACTGTCACAAAGGAAAGGAGACCAAGAAGTGGTGATTGCGTATTTCAGCAAATCCCTGTCCAAGCCGGAAAGGAACTACTGTGTGACCAGAAAAGAGTTACTTGCAGTGGTGAAGACATTGCGACATTTTAGCAAGTACCTGCTCGGGCGAAAATTCCATCTGAGGACCGACCACGCTGCTCTTAAGTGGCTACTACAGTTTAAGGATCCCGAAGGCCAAGTGGCAAGATGGATTGAGCAACTACAAGAGTTTGACTTCACCACGGAGCATCGCAGTGGAAAATCTCATGGCAACGCGGACGCACTGTCAAGAAGGCCATGCTCAGAGGACTGCAAGCATTGCTCAAGACATGAGTCGAAAGATTCAGTGCCCGTCAGAATGCTCAAAGCTGACATCGGTGACGAATGGAAAGAAACCCTTCAGGTTGCACAAGAAGAAGACGCCGACATCAAGCCAATTCTTGAATGGATGGAATCAGATGCCCCTAAGCCAGACTGGAGTGCTATTGCTTCAATGAGTGTTACGACAAAGAGCTATTGGGCGCAATGGGATAGTCTGGTGCTTCAGGAGGGAGTACTTTGCCGAAAATGGGAAAATGCTCGTGGCAATCAGTGCCATCTCCAAATGGTTGTACCCAGAGCAAAGATACCTGAAGTTTTGAAGCTGTACCACGAAGGGTTTTCGGGAGGACATCTGGGTGTGAAACGGACACTCTTGAAAATTCGAGAAAGGTTTTACTGGATCAACTGCAGAGATGACGTAGAAGACTGGGTACGGAAATGTACGAGCTGTGCATCAGTGAAAGGTCCGCATACCCGCAGCAGAGGAGCATTAAAGCTGTATAATGTTGGAGCACCATGGGAGCGAATCGCACTGGATGTGGCCGGACCATTTCCTGTGAGTGAAAGTGGCAACAAGTACTTCCTTGTCGTCATGGATTACTTCACCAAGTGGCCGGAAGTCTTCGCAATTCCGAACCAAGAGGCATCGACGATAGCAGACAAATTGGTGCATGAAGTATTCTGTCGATTTGGAGTACCATTGGAAATCCACAGTGACCAAGGCAGAAATTTTGAATCTCAGCTGTTTCAAGAGACGTGCCGGTTAATGGGTGCACACAAAACAAGGACAACGTCTTACCACCCGCAATCAGATGGAATGGTGGAGCGATTCAACCAAACTCTGGAGAGGTACCTGGCAAAAGTAGTAGGAAGCAAACAACGAGATTGGGACAAGCATATCCAGCCATTTTTGTTGTCATACCGAAGTGCTGTTCATGAGAGCACAAATGTCACTCCCGCTTTTGCCAATTTTGGACGTGAATTACGGCTACCAGCCGACTTAATAACTGGCATTCCACCGGATTCCCCACAACCCATAACTGAGTACGCCAGTGACCTCCGGAACAAGATGAACGACATCTATGAGCACATTAGAGAGCATGGCCAGCAAGCATCTGAAAGAATGAAGACTCGATACGACAGAAGGGCTAACAATCCTGGGTTCGAGGAAGGCTCTATGGTATGGCTGCACAATCCCATACGCAGCAAAGGAAAGTCTCCAAAGCTACAAGCCAAATGGGATGGACCGTACCGAGTGGTGACCAAGATCAACGACGTGACGTTCCGCATACAGAAAGGACCTCGAGGTGCCCCCAAAATAGTTCATGTGGATCGATTGGCGCGATATCACGGATGCAACGATGCTCGGGACGAGCATGTCTTGGGAGGAGGTGGTGTTACGCAGTAGGCCACGCCGTTAGTAACTATTTATTAATCTGTGGCCGCGCGCGGTACGACGGCTAGTTGTTTACACTTAACCGCGAGATTTATGGTTTTATGACTCAGGCGGCACCGGCCTTTGTGTCGCGTCTATTGTTTGTTGTTTGTTAGATTTTTTGTGGTGTTTCCGTAATAATTAGAAACAATAGGGTTTCTCGAACTTTACACTTGTTTACTTTGTCAGTCACAATGGCACCGAATATTCTACAGATTTCTAGAGAACCCTTATTCCGATATAAATAGGGCGATGGTTTTCGTTTGTGGCAGTTATCGCGTTTTATACCGGAGCGAAAACATCTCGTGTTCAAGTGCGGTACCAGTGATTGTGAAGTGACTAGTTGTGTGAATATCAGTGCCAGTGTGACGTGTTTGTGCGAACCAGTTGTGTCGTGTGTACTGTGATTTTGTGCAATAAAGTGCAAAGTGAACAATCGGCGTTTTAACTCATTATCCAAGAACCCATCTCGTAACATTATTGTTGCTAAGCATGAATTGTCAAGTCCGCGTGTGGCTCGCGTCGAGTGACGGCGGAGAGGCGGCGCGTGCGCCGGCCGGCGGCGGCCGGTCGAATCGCTCGTGTATCTGAGATGCGTGCAATGATATCGAACAGCGGTGAATCAATCTTCCGCCGGTTGGACTTTATCTCAGATCGGCGCCCACACAAGCGTGAGGAAAGGGCTTTCGTCGACGCAGCGGAAAGCGCTTTGTATCACTGCACTGAACACAACTACCAAATACGTGCTCTAATTTTGGAATCGCTATGTTCGCTACGTTATCCACGACCAACATATCGCAATAACTCCTAACTTAATTAGGGAAGAGTCTAATGTAAGTAGAATCGTTGTCGTCAGTGTCGGCATTTAAATGGCCCTCGGCATAAAATACGGGTATGTTACTCTCGTTTTATTGCGCAGCCTTAATGAGCCACATTCATTGTCTCGCGATACGATTTAACTGTTAATTTATTGTTAATGATTTTTATTGTACGTAGTATTATTATATTGCATCGGTAGAGAAGATGGCGCCCATGTTTTATACGCGGATCATGATATTCACAATCCGGCTCTACCACAACAGCACGCCCACTCGCCATTCAGGCGATAATGATCTTGAAATCGGCGTAGGTCGTGTTTATTGGTTGTTTGCTTTACAACCAAGTGTAACCAAAATAATGCATACCCTCTTGAGTATTTCCTACGTACGACGCATTGCATAAAATGCCTTTATACATTTGCGCGTAATCATTTGTGTGTCAAGGATAATTGCTTAGCGCAAAGGAGTGCCTCTGAAAGTAAAATTCGCAGAAACAAGATAAACATGACGACGAGATGACGATAGACCACGTACTAAATGTTGCTTTGTGCTAACTTTGGTTACTATGACCTAAATCAGGCTCTGTAAAGCGTCTGGTGTTAACTCTTGTCAATTAAACAAAACAAGTATGAAACGACGTTGCCAGCAAATTACATACTCGGTTTTGCGTGAAGAATGACCGAGTAGTTGAAAATGTCACAGTGCTGTTATACAGTCCCCTCCGTGATGAAATAACGATTAAATTCGATGTTGCACCTTTCATTACAGAAGTATTTCGACGCTGACTGTAAAAGAAGGAATATCTTGTAATTAGAGAAGTAGCGACTAATAAACTGGAAATTAAATTAAACATAATATACCTACCACTAATACAGCAGCAGATAATGAATGTAGCAGTACAAATTGTCTTTCTGCTGGCTTGTCCATTTAGTGGTAGAAATAGAGTAGGTACATTAACAATCAATACATATTATGAGTGGATGAAATTTGTTTATTTATTTGCTGTGCTAAGGGTGTTCCTACGATAAGTTATGATTATTTTAAAGATATACAGGGCTATCCAGAAATACCAAATAGATTATACCATAAATATGATGCCATGATTATGAATAACTGTCAATATGCGGCCATTCCGAAATTCAATAAAAATATCAGACGTTTCATACATTTGTCTATTCTGAATTTGCAATGTAGTAAGGACAGTTGATGTTATTTTCTCGGATTCCGACACTTAATTTGAATAATCCTGTATACCTAGAGTTTAAAAATACCTTACAGGAATGTACTGTTTAGAATGACGGGGACCAGTGAGTAGAGCCAGACGAGTTGGTATGTTATTGCGAGCGTAGAGCGCTAGAACACCGCTTGCTCGCAGCTGTGGCTCGCCTGCCGCCTGCTGGCTTCCATTCCATCCACTTGAGTACGCGCGGCCCAGTCCGCTATCGGTACATTACTACCACTTCCGCCTGTACTCACTTCCGTAAAGGTTACTTAATGAACTTGGAATTCCGGAATTTCGTTGCGATACCTACTTGGTCAAAATGTTTGAATATCATTTTTAATCTATCTTAATAAAAACCTACAACGATATGTATCTACGAGTAGACACGACATGGTCAAAATGTTACTATATCAATATAATTTATTTTTAATAAAAACCTATACATCGATATGTATCTACTACTAAAACGATAAATACCTGAGCAAAGCATTTCAATATGTAAAAATCTACTATCAAACTTGACCCCAGACAAATTCTCTGTCCAGTTCTTAAAAGCGTGCTTAAAAAATAACAAAGATTCTTAGAATACACTCCAGTGATTGTAATAGATATGGCTGTGATGTGCTCATCGAGACTACGTTTCACAGAATCGAATTTGCATGATGTGATGTGGTTAGCGTGAAAAGGTTGTTCTTCTGAGGTTTCGTAATGCGATAATCTCGTCGATTTACATTTTAAAAGCTTCTATTTGCTCAGTGACTTCATTATTATACGAGACATTTAAGCCTAGTGTA
The DNA here is from genome assembly GCA_964007245.1 of Hypomecis atomaria. NCBI lineage: Eukaryota > Metazoa > Arthropoda > Insecta > Lepidoptera > Geometridae > Hypomecis > Hypomecis atomaria. The sequence continues at coordinate 17,182,156 of OZ023284.1, read as the reverse complement.
ATTATTTTTTATCTTTTAGTTACAAAACAACGCTTTAACCTTCTTTTACTGTCGTAGGTGTGAATCCCTACATCACGTATGCATTAAATTAACGTTAATTCAGAGATTATGATGCTACTGCAATAGTTTGCTAACAATGTCAAAGCTCCCACTAGGTATGTGCCGATTGACCGTACATGTTTGACGACTGAGATCAGCTCGCATATCGCCCAATTGTTATGCCCTAATTCATACGCGAGCGTGATACATTTAACTGGGCTGATAATATAAATCATCAGGGAATATGATTTGTGGTGATTCGATGAGGGCATGAAGCGATGGCGACGTTCAGGTCACGTTCGATTCGAGGGTTACAAGCAAGAGTCAAACGATTTATGTTCACGTGCCTGTAAGAATGGGGACGTTCTCCCGATCATATACCGTACCAGTATGCGTCTTCGTTAATTCGGATTTACGCCGCCATTGATTTCGACGTGAGATTAAATTCTATTGTTGGGCTAAATCATGCCCTTGACATTCGACACTGCTTATTGTTGATATATGAAGCCGCGTTGTCCATTCGTTAGCGAGATTTCGAGTATTTCGACATTGGAGATAAATATTTTTTTCTTTATTTTTGCAGGCAGAGCTCGTGGATATGAGGGCCGAACTCATACAAGCGCGCGCGGCATCAGTTGGTGAGTTTTTCTACTGATTAGTTTAATATTTATTGTTATATCTCCCTAACCACGTAATTCGATACTACCGAAACCTTAGATTCTCTGTAAAAACATTTTTTCTTCTGTATTGAATTGAATACAATGCGTGCAATGTGCATCTATACATGTCTCTCATGTCTGAATGTAAGTACGAAAATACATTTTCGTTTTTGTCAGTCATTAAATACGGTTATGGGCGGTGCTTGAGTCTCTATAGCGATGCCGGATTGACTATCGGAATATCGAAGTGTTGAAGTGTTTGTATAATAACGTCACTATGTCGGTCTGAGTACAGGAAGAGAGCGCCAAGGCGATCCCTTTAAAAAGAGGCGTAAGACAGGGAGACGTAATTACTCCGAAACTGTTTACGGCTACTTTGGAGAACGCCTTCAAGCTCCTGGAATGGAAAGGATTCGGCATCAACATCAATGGCGAATACCTCACTCACCTTCGGTTTGCCGACGATATAGTCGTCATGGCAAAATCGATGGAAGAGCTCAGCACGATGCTCGAAGGCCTCAATCGGGTTTCTCAAAAGGTGGGTCTTAAGATGAACATGGACAAGACGAAAGTCATGTGTAATTCATTTCCATGTTGTACCCACTCCGATTTCTGTTGGAAGCTCAGTTCTTGAAGTCGTTGACTCGTACGTCTACCTAGGACAAGTAGTCCAGTTAGGTAGGTGTCCGACTTTAAGAAAGAGGTCAATCGCCGAATCCAACTCGGCTGGGCAGCGTTCGGAAAATTGCGTAACGTCTTCTCGTCCGACATACCTCAGTGCCTCAAGTCGAAAGTGTTCGATCAGTGTGTGTTGCCAGTGATGACTTATGGCACTGAAACGTGGTCTCTTACTATGGGTCTTATTAATAAGCTCCTCCAAGTAGCCCAACGAGCTATGGAGAGGGCTATGCTCGGAGTCTCTCTGCGAGATCGAATCAGGAATGAGGAAATTCGCAGAAGAACCAAAGTTACCGACATAACCCAGCGGATTGGCAAGTTAAAATGGCAATGGGAAGGGCACATAGCGCGGTGGACTGATGACCAATAGGGTCGAAAAGTTTTTGAGTGGAGACCACGTACCGGCAAGCGCAGCGTAGGACGTCCACCCACATGGTGGACGGATGACCTCACCAAGACCGCAGGATCACGCTGGATGCAAGCCGCTACCAACCGGTCTTATTGGAGATTCATAGGGGAGGCCTGTGTCCAGCAGTGGACGTCCTTTGGCTGATGGATGGATGGATGGAAATACGTTTTTTTGGCGTACCATTATAAGTGCCATCTTCAGTAATAAGTTTGGAGGTCAGGAGGTCAGTAAGCTAAACTCATAACTTTCTTGAGATGCTGGTACCTCCTACCGCTGCCGTACAGCTATTATCGGGTGCCCCGACCACCCAACGCGGGGGTGGTTGTCACGCATGGAAAGACGTTTAATATAGATAGAATCATAGTCACAATAACATATAAAAGTGGGTCTGGCCACTTTTAAATGTTATTGTGACTATGATTCTATTTATAATATAATTACTATCTCAATATTTGCCACTCAGTCTTTTGGCACTAGGCACAAACGAACTTACTTTAACAACAGAGGTAAGTAGAAATCATATTAGCAGACGTGCGATGTGTTCCAGGAGGCTGCCAAGACGGCGGCGACGCGGCGGGCAACGTGCCGGAAGCGTCGCGGGCGCGCGCTGAGGCGGCGCAGCTGGCGCGGGAGAACGCCGCCCTCAGGGAAACCGTGCTGGCGCTGCACTCGGAACTCTTTGGGGCTAGGTGCGTCGCTATGATACAATATCATTTATTACATGTTTCTCCATAGTTCAAATAATATATCGCTACAAACATTTTTCAATTCCTCGCTCCATTATCACATCTTCGATCGTCATTTGTTTTTCTTTCTCCATTCATTCCCGCCAAAAGGCATGCAACCTTCATCTTCTTTTATGTTTTGGCGTCGCATGGAAGCTTATGCCAGTGACAATATTCAACCTTCATTCTCTTTTATTATTATTTTAAAACAACCTATTCGATCTTACTTTACACAGTTATCTGCTTACCCTGTACTAAGCCAACAGGGGGTGATTAAAACCATCAATTTAAACATTTTTTACTCTGGGGCCAACCTAAAACTCGAGAAAAAAAAATCAGTTGTTCCATACAAAACTACAACTCGGAATCGACAAAATGTATGAAATAGCCGATTTTTTCTCTCGAATTCCGGGTTGACTCCATAGTAAAAGTTGGTCATAATGATGGTCTAAACCACCTCTTTAGTACACCAGTTCTGGATAATCCTGTAGGTATGGCTCACTACTTCCTACTAATATTTTATTATAAACGTGAAAGTTTGTATGTATGGATGTTTGTTACTCTTTCACGCTCAAACGGCTGAACCGATTTGGATAAAATTCGGTATGAAGGTAGCTTTTTTTATTGATTTCTTACACTCCACAGACACCAGGGCATGTGCTCTTTAAGATATGCATTTCTTTTTTTAATATGATTTGATTTCTTAAAACTATATAAGGCTTTACTAGAGTACTCTAACACTAAAATAAATCTAAACCTAGATACATTTTTAAACAAACGATTTTTAAACTACGATATGATGCGTATATGAAGGTAGCTTAGACCTTAGATTAACACAGGCAACTTTTTATCTCGGGCTAACGCGGGTATCACCGCGGGGCGCAGCTAGTACTAAATATGTGTATCTTAACCTATCCTCTACCTACGTCTACAACACCTCAGTAATCAGCGTTATCTGCCTGCCTTGGACTAAGCCATTAATATGAACAACTTTTACTATGGGGTCAATTCGGGATTCGAGAAAATAAAATGCTTTTTCATACATTTTGTCATTTGCGATTCTGTATGGGACAGCTGATTTTTCTGAAATTATTCTGAAATTCTGTACCATACAATTTATCGAAGAATTTTGTATAAAATTGCTTCTATTTTTTCGCGATTTTTAGTGTTGGTCCCATAAAAGTTGGTCAAAATTATGAGTACATACCTATATAGTGAAATACTTGAATATTTCCATCGTTTAGAAATACACCCTGTATTGTTACTGTTAACTTAGTATACTCACTGAATTTTATTATCTCGCTATCTTGCTCGAATCGAAATCCGAATAAAACAAAAAAAAATATTCCATGTAATGTACGTGTGTTGTGTAGCAAACAAAACTATAAATATAAGTAGCACTATAATTATAAGTTCAACCTGCTGATGTGCAAGCTTTAAAGGCTTTCAGACATTGTTGAAAAGATTCGACCTTCAACAGTACATGTTACAGTGCCCTCGCGCATTCAATTCATTGTGGGTATTATTTGTACACAAAGAGCAATTAAAGTATCGACGTGCTAAAAGCTGTGGAGCTTAAAGCTCACTGACATCAAGGTGATTAGTGCCCTTTTTATGTGCGTGTTGCGATGGTTTAGGCGCAGAATGTTCAATTCGCAAAATGGCATATGAGCCTTAAAAGGACTAATTTGACTAATGCCAAATTCTCAAAATGCTAAAATAAATTCGGTTAGAACGTATTAAAAAAACGTCTATTGTATACATACTTATTTGCCAAAAAATTTTTTTTTTACATTCAATCACCGATGGTGGAACATCTAGACAAAAATACATATTAATTTCCGTTCTATACTGAATGTCTAAAAATTTAATGTATCCTCATAATAATAAGTAGTCATCATTATCTTCTTCGGAACTCTATCATACGTGTGTGTGTCTTGACAACTTTTCAAATAACTGAACTTATTTTACCATTTTGAAATGCATAATTGGTATGCATTCTTAGAAATTATGCATTGTTAAAATTAGGCCTAAAATGAGTCGTTTTAAGACTCGTGCCATTCTGAGCATTGGGCATACTGCGCCTAACCCATTGCGTGGCTTCGACTCCGCCAAAGGTTCGCGTGGGCGCCGCGCCGGTCACCCGATAGGTCAATAAAGAGACCCATAGCCCAGATTTACGAGCGTTTCACCCATCATAACACTAAATAAATAACTGAATTTGACAATATTTTTATTATAATACTTCCTATTCTCGTATTGAAATTGTATGCTTTATTGGATTTATTGAGAATGCACACAGGAATATTAAGGTTTATGGCTATATTAACTGCATTAAGTTTCACTTTTATTGGGCATAATCGCGCGGATGGTTGAATGGCGGGCATAAAATATTCGTAGTAATCGTAAACGGTTTTACATAATTAAGTGCATCTCGTGTTAGATTACGCCTCGTCTTTTCTTTCTCTCGATACTCTTTTTTTATGGAGAACATCAATAAATGGTGCCTGCCTTGTAATGGTGGGTGGGGTAATGCAGTACATTGCTTTAATCTTTTATCGGTGTCTTTGTGTCTGACGATATTATTACTATTTAAGTAAGTACCTACTGAGCTATTAAGGCAGGAATATTTACGAGATGCGTCTTTACAGACTGGCCACTAAATATCTGGACAAAGAGTTGGCTGGAAGGATACAACAGTTGCAGCTTTTAGGCAGAGACATGAGATCTGAAGTTAGAGACTCGCTCTGGGCACAAGTAAGTACCGTTCGGCCAGTGTTAAGCTCCGATAACAGAAGGTATAAAATATTGCAACTTAGTCTGTAACAGGTTTCGTCTTATACTTAAGAGATTGGTTTTAGAAGGCTATCAAACTATCATGTGATAGCAGGTAAAATTACTACCAGCGTTGTTTGTTCACTCTCTTTAAATCGTAGTGCAATAAAATTAGAATCATTATTCTAATTCTATTTTTTGTTTCATGAATCTATAAGAGAAAATATTTTGTAAAATGCGATTGGATGCCAGAATGTAGAACCATGGGATGTGGTGAAGCAAACGATGGTTTTCGTGAACTCGAATTGGTGAGAATTAATGTTGCATAATAGACTTTTACTAAAAAAAAAGGTTACTGGAATGTAACCGTATTGGCACCGGATAGGAAACTGTGGCTGTGTGTAACAAGATAAAATGTAGGGTCCGGTTGTTTTAACTATGTTTAGTTGTACCGAAGCTTTCAAGCGGTTTAAAATGTCCAATAACAAGGCTAGCCACTTACAAACGTCAAACTTACAAACCTTTGTCAATTATGTATAATCACTTTTTAGCCCTTTTACCAGGTTTCAATTTCTTTCATTAATAATGATTGTGGAAAAAGATATCTGAAAACCTTCGGGTAAAAAGATAAATGCATCACGCTGTTCCTTAATTCCCCAACTAAAAATTGCAGTTATAAGATGTTCGATTTAATGACTTTGTTAAATGACATGTCTCCAAAAAACACCAACTCATCTTGAAGCAGAGTTAAGATTGTTTGCTAGACCTAATGTTCTTGCGTAGGTGGAGGCGGAGATCTTACTGCAGAGGCACAAGACGCTGGTGCGCGTGTGCCGCGGGCTGGCGCCGTGGCCGCCGCGGCCGCCGCCCGCCGCGCCCCGCGCGCGCCCCCGCACCGTGCGCGTGCGCCGCTCGCCCCACCTCGGCCTCGGCATCTCCGTCACGGTACTCATACACTACACTACACCGACCGCGACCTGCTTACCTGCCCCAAACATTACGATAATGTCTTCTATCCATGGTTCAAAGAAAAAGCAAAGACATTTAGAAACGAAACTAACGACGATCTGAGATTGCATGACAATTGTATTGATATATCCGGCAGGGCGGTCGCGAGCACGGTGTGCCGATCCTGATCTCGGAGCTGGAGGCGGGCGGGCCGGCGGCGCTGACGGGCCAGCTTTTCGTGGGCGACGCCATCCTCGCCATCAACGACGTGGACCTCACGCGCGCCGCGCACAAGGAGGCCGTGCACGCGCTGCAGAGCGTCAAGGGAGACTGCGCGCTCTGCGTGCAGTTCATCGCCACCGACGACGACGACCGCCTCTCCGAGGACAACTACAGGTGAGCGAGGAGACACGAGGAGCCAGGGTCTAACCGGCCTGAATTGCCCAGATGGCCACATCTGGTGTGTATAAATTTTAGAAAGATTATACTAATGTGTGGAAACAGTAAGTTTCGCATCAATCATTCTTGGACGGAAGTAGTGCAAAAAAATGGTTTCAATACAATTCTGTCACTTTTCTATAATTAAGCGACTCACGATTTTACGCTTTCTTACTTTTTCTCGACCGCAAGCCCTCATGGTAAAGTTGTTGTCTTGTTTTAACATAAGGAGTAAAGTGTCTGGGAGTGTAATGTGTGTGTATATTGCAGGTTCCCGCTGTACCCCGAGGAGGAGGGCGTGTTCGAGCGCGAGCCCGACGGCTCGGGAGCCACGCCCACCGCGCCGCGCACTCCGGACTACCACCGGTACGCTCCATATGATATACTACAACCCTTAGTCATAAACTGCTCCTATGGTAAATAGGGGCTTACCATCGGGTGCGTCGCCCACCGCACCGTGCACGCCTGATCTCCACCGGTATACGCCGAATCACACAAGTCGGCAAATGTGAACTCGGCTACAAGCTGCGCAATATCCAATCAACACACACTACATTATGTGAACTTCAGTCTGGATCGATTGCTGTGACCAGCTCGATTATCGAATAAAATCTCTTACCAATGCCCGTAGTTGTTCTAAGTAAAGAAGTTTTCATACCACCTGCTCGAAAATGACCCATTATATGTCGTAGAACTTCAATGTAAAACGAGTCATTATTATCTTAATATAATCTGGAGGGCTATGGCAGGTCAATAATGTTGTAGGAAACTCCCTAGGGAGTAAAGTGATTTAAATTTGGAACGTCTAATTCGTATGAAAATTTCTCAACTTCGAGGTTTCATTTTGCAAAATCGAATATAACCTCTTTACATTGCACGACATCAGTTCGATTTTATAGAATAAAACTTCTTTGCAATGCCCATGCTAGGCCATGACAATCGAGCTGGCCATGGTCTTATTTTTTTTCATGTAGTATTTATTCTCTGTTTCATTATTTAAAATTGTGTGCGATTCTATGAAAAATCGTAGTTCTAATTTGTTTTCATTTATTGTGAACAATACTGAGTTGCCTAATGAGTACCTACACTTAATTTTTCACGTGTAATTTATGACGTACTAGCGACCCGCCCCGGCTTCGCACAGATGTATTACACCTATAAATCTTCCTCTTGAATTACTTTATCTATTTAAAAAAAACCGCATCAAATAGCGTTGCGTATTTTTAAACATATAATCATACATGTGGACAGACAGCGAGAAGTGACTTTGTTTTACCATGTAGTGAAGTATTAGTCATACTTGGGGTTATATTTTCTCGCAGGATGTATGAAAAGTAGAGTATGGACCTCTAGAACCAAGTTTGTCTTCGTCTTGGGCGACTTGAACCCCTCGCTTCACTCAGGACTCTATATAATTCCCTCGCTTCGCTCGGAAATTAACTATAGAGTCCCTCGCTACGCTCAGGGTCCAACTGTCGTCCGTGACGTAAGACATCACTTGGTTCTCTTGGCACATAATCTACTATTCCATACGAATTATGGCGTGCCAAATTTAATCACTACTCCCTAGAGAGTTTCATACAACATTATTGCCCTGCCATAGCCATCAAGTGTTAAGACAATAATGTCTTGTTATACGTTGAGATTGTGTAACATTTTCGAGCAGGTGGTACGAAAATATTTTTATTTTAAAATTGGTTTTGTAATATTTTCAAATTAAGCTTCTCAATAACGGTAATGTTTTCTCGGTTACAGGCGCTCAGAGTCCGGCGAGAGCGGCGCGGGCAGCGAGTGCGGGCGCGCGCGGCCCGAGCCTCTCACGCACTACCTCTCCGACTATAACAACATCAACAACAACCTCAACATTCTCGACATGGACGACGACGAGATCAAGATCGAGACCCGACTCGAGGTACGTACGGCGAGAGCTCGCTGCCTCTCTGACTATAACAACATCAACAACAACCTCAACATTCTCGACATGGACGACGACGAGATCAAGATCGAGACCCGACTCGAGGTACGTACGGCGAGAGTTCGCTGCCTCTCTGACTATAACAACATCAACAACAACCTCAACATTATCCTCGACCCGGAGACCCGGCTTGAGTTGTGTACCGACCACCTCCGACTATAATGATCTAGTATCAGTTTTTGTAGCTAAAACAGTTCTGTAACAGCCTTTTTAATAGTCCACCGCTGAACATAGGACAACCCACGAGGGGGCGTTTTAGCCGTATCCATTACGCTGGCCCAGTGCGGGTTGATGAATTCACATACGCCATCGAATTTCCTCTACGGACGTAGAGACGTTATTTTTACGTTATTAATACATTACCTAATTAAAGGGCGACTGATGACTATACTATCTTCTATGGGTCCGGTCACAAATTGGATTATTGGTTACCAAATGACCTTCATTTTAAAAAATATGTCTCACCTGAATGAACATATTCTAGAGTGTTTATTTAAGCGAGAAAAGAAAACGAGTGTCCTTCCTGAAACTTTAACTACCTTGCACTTCGGTGACGAGGTAAAATACTTGTATTCGAATCCGATGCTACGTGAAAAATGATTTTCTGGGGCTCTATTTTTCAAATTTGATCTCTTAGGAGCATAATTATACGGAATTTATACAGATTTTATAGACAATCTCTATGTTGTCTATGGAAATTGCAAACATTCCATACAAGTATCGTATACGACCAAGCCGTGCGAAGTTGAAAAATAGGGCCCCTGACCATTAACTTATGTTGCAGTGGACGGGCGGCGCTGGCGGCACGGGCGCGCGGTACTCGTCCGGGGAGTCCCCGCGCTCCACGCCGGTGCACGCGCGCCACAGTGTCGGCAAGAAGAAACGGAAGCCACAGGTATTCTACTGAAAACTTGCTCCTGAAATTCCTTGAGAATGGTTTTTTATTATTTTTTTAATATTTTCACTTCTGTTTCTTTCTTGTATAGTTTTAGCACAGTATATTGATGTTTTTCTTTGCGTGTAGGTATTTGATAGTGAGGTTGTGCAGGACTGGCGCACGAAGGGCGCGTACCGGCCGGTCGAGCTCGACGCGCCCTCCTCCGACGAGCCGGCGCCCGACCCGCCCGCCGACGACCGTCTACAACCCGATGAAGGTATTATATTCTATCTGTGCTAGGAGTTTGATAGTGACCTTGTACAGGACAAACAAATATACGAGAGTAAGCATTATGACTGGGTAAAAAAATCATTATTATAATTAGTCCGTGCGTTTATCAAAAAATATTAACACGTATTTTTTCTTCTTATGTCAATCAATCAACAAATGACAAAGATAAAACTTGTCAAAGTTTGGGAGTGGGGGTCGTGACGTCACGTCTCTTACAGAAGTCTATACATTTGTATGGCACTTGTGACATTACGCGTAACTTTTACGGGCTATATCTTCATCAATTTTTAGGGTTCCGTACCCAAAGGGTAAAAACGGAACCCTATTACTAAGACTCCGCTGTCCGTCTGTCTGTCTGTGTGTCCGTCTGTCTGTCTGTCTCCAGGCTGTATCTCATGAACTGTTATAGCTAGAAAGCTGAAATTTTTAGTGATAATATATTTCTGTTGCCGCTATAACAACAAATACTAAAACAGAATAAAATTAATAATTAAGGCCCCCCCTTAATTATTAATTTTACCATACAACAAACCTGATTTTTTTAGCCGTTTTTCGTTCTATATTAATAGTGGTAACAGGTAATGCTTGAAATTTTCACAAAATACCTGCATTCGTTTTATATTTAATCTCAGAAAATATGACCATATTTCGGAATATAGCAAAAAATTGAATTGGCTAACGATCCGCGACAGAAGAATTGCTAGGATACTTGGATTGCTATACTCCATCTTAAACGACGCTAAATCACCGCTTTATCTTAATAACTTTTTTACGTTTATGGCTTCAGACGTTGTCACTAGGCCACCAAGGTCCTGCAATATTCTTCTTCTCAGTACCCCCGAGGCACAGTACTTCTTTTGTGCATGACTCTTTCCGTGTTGTAGCCGTGCGCCTTTGGAATAAGCTTCCATCCACTAATCGGCAAGCGCCTTCGAAGGCTGTCTTTAAGCGTCTTGTGCGGGAGCATTACTTAGAGTTGTCCAAAATCTCGAACACATAGGATAAGCTATTTTATCTTTTACCAGTTATCATCTTATTAAGTATTATAATAGTTTATGTAAGTTTATGTATTTTATTTAAATTGAAATTGTATTAATATTTCGCATAGTTAAATCATTTTTTAGTTTTGATTTTTGTTGATTTTAGTTAATGTATCTCTTTGTTTGTTTATTCATGCCTACAATCCAATGTTTTCTACCTATAGGTTGACTGATAGATAATGCTATTTAGCGTTAAGTCCTCCTTTTGTACAAATGGTGTGCAATAAAGTGTTAAATAAATATTAAATAAAATATTTAGTTGTATATTCACTTCAATGTTAAATAAAAACATTAAAAAAAATAAAAATAAAATAAAAATTTAAGGGGGGCTCTCATAGCCAAAGTCAAAATTTCTTTATTCCGTAGACACAATACAGGCACTTGGAATCGTCTGGTAACAATATTTCAAAATTCTACCAAATTACATTTTTAATACAACTAAGTAAGCATATAGTACGGAACCCTCTGAACGCGAGTCCGACTCGTACTTGGCTGATTATTGTTGACAATTTGACAAAAAAAAATTGTGTCTTAATATTTTTGATGGTCTATCTGACGGACTAATTCTATTTTTTAGTAGTCATGCCTATTGTGTTGTTTGTTAGTAGCGGAGTCGCCACTAGTGCTGCCCCCGTCGCTCCCCCCCGCGCTGCCCGCGGCCCCCGCGCCTGAGGAGGCCCCGGTGGTGCTCGTAGAGACGGAAACTGCGCCGGCCGCCGCGCCCCCCGCGCCCGCACCGCCGCCCGCGCCCGCGCCGCTACTCAACGGAGATCTCAAACCACTCAGGAGAGAGAGCAAGGGATTCAGGTAAAATGTCTTTAATGTACTGACATCGATCCAGTGAAGCTCTCCACGACCCATTGTAACTAGCTCTCCATCCGCTAACCCCGCGGTGGAAGAAACTCGTATGACCCTCGTGGAGACTGCGACTCTATAGTCAATGGAGATCTCAAGTCTCTCAGGAGAAAGAGTAAGCGTTTCACGTATTACGATATGCTTACGATACGACGCTGTGTGTGAAGGGGGTAAGAAGATAACCTGAGTGTGTATTTGCAGGATAGGGTCGGCGCGGCGCGTGACGGAGGCGCAGTGGAACGGCGGCGCGGCGCCCGCGCTGCCGCCGCGGCTGCGCACCGGCGACGGAGACCCCGACTTCGGCACGCCCGTATGAACCGCACGCACGCAGACACACCACACGCTCTATTCCGTTACTACTTAGAAAAAACTCAGCGTTTTCCACACAATTCTAACACTTTAGACTAGCAAAATATAACGTCTTTCTCCATTTGTTATTAGGATTTCTATACATATATTCAGTTCGGCAAATTTAATCCGAACCAGTGCAGTTGCTGTTTCGGGTCGATTTTGCCGTTGAACAAATCCTGCCGAGCTGAACATATGTGTAAAATAGCAAGCCTTATGACTATGGGACAATTATTTCTTTGACATATTCAAAACACAGGAATAACAACAACAAAGTGGATTAAACTGATCATGGATAGAATCCATAGTGGATAGTGGATTAAACTGATCATGGATGTAATCCATCCACTTAGTAAAGTTAACAACTATACTGCCTCATCATGTTGTCGGCTGTAGACAACCGGCGCTGGTCTTCCGGCGTTGGTCTTATTACGACTAGTGTCATATACAGTTATTCAGAAAGGGTGTACAGCTGACACACATTTTGTCGATTCCGACTTGCAACAGCAAATTTTTTTGCTCGAATCCTAGTTTAGCCCCATAGTATAAGTTGTCCGTAATGATGATCTGAATCACCGCCTTTAAGCTTACTTATCTTTGTTTTGACTTATTTTTAACAGACTTCCAAAAAGGAGGAGGTTATATGTTCGTCTGTATGTATGTTTTTGTGTATGTTCATCGATAATTTCGCCAATTGTGAACCGAATCGAAAAAATATTTTTTTAGTTCGAAAGGGTACACTCTCGAGGTGGTCCCATTTAAATTTTACAGAACGTTTTTTGAAAAATCAACAATAATGTCAATCCGAGCGAAATATTTGAATTGAACACGATGGAAGGCAGTTTTGCCATATTTTGCGAAAAATAATTATTTGTTCTAGTTCTTGGTTTTTAGTAACTGGTGATATAATTAAACGGTATATTTTGCTAGTCTAACAAGGTTTAAAATCGGGTGAAGATTTATTAATTGCGCTAGACTTTTGACAAATGTTTCAACGAAGTTGATCTATCACAAAGTATGAATTATTTATTGTCTTTGGTTTTATTAATACGAAATATTTAATTATGCATTCCTATAATTTTTTTAATTATGGTTGAAACAGTTTTCTACAGTTTCCCAAATGATGGTTGTGCGAGTGTGAGAAAAGAATTAAAAAGCAGCGTTAAAGAATGCTCTCAGCGAGATAATTGACAAGTATTTATAAAAAATAAAAATGTATGCATTTGGAGTCCCTCCGCGCGGAAGAAGTGAAACTTCGACGCAACAGTGCTTTCATATCCCCTCCATGGTAGCGTTAAACGTTTAACGCAACCTTATTGGAAGGCGCATTAGAAGTTTCACTTCAAAAATACTTTTACAAACAAGTAGTCGCACTAGTCCAGCTCTATAATTACTATCAAAATTGATAATAAAGTAATGAAATGCATATATGTATTGTGATATTTGCTTTCCTATCACAAGTTCCAGTTTACAAGTTCATAGATATTATTGATTTTTTTTAAATGTGTGCGAGTAGTGCTGTGTTTTATTGGTCATATTTTATAAACAAAATAAATAAAAAGCAACAGTAGAGTTACACAAATACTGGATGAGTGAAGGTGCACTATGATTATGTAGGCATGTATCGCTGATTGTTGCCTTTGACTGTCTTAAGATCTCGAAAATAAATACAGGGTTTCGTAGAGTCGCGGTACTGCACTGTACTTGCGGTACAAAATAGCTGTCATTGCATTCATTATTTTACTGATTTTACAGATTTCCTAACGTCAGTGTTGATTTTGTAGTAAAAATTGTTGCAAAACAATGACTGCAATGATTCTAGTGACTCAACCGCTTTGACTCCGACGTTCCCTTTTTATTCTGTATTTGTTTGAATATAATATATAATAGTGTAGACATACACTAGCTTGGCTAAATTATGATTAAAAAGTAACCATACATTTTCCCCACTGAAAGTGTGAAATCAATCCGCTATGACGTGTGTCAATCGACGTAGGTATTATGAAATGTAGAATGACGTTGATCTCGAGGCGATGTCGCCGTCGGCCTATCGATAGCTGCTAGGGAACGCGCTGTCTGACGCCGAGATATTTTTAATTTGAGTGCTTTTTATCAATCTCAGTGAGAAGGGTAGTTGCCGCGTAGTGTCGTTTCGCTATTTTTGCTGATATAGAATAAGATTTTTGTTCATATAGCTCAATTTTGTTACTCGTTATTGATTAACTGATAAATTGACAGACGGTTGCATCTCCATTATTAAAAATAAAAGTGTTTAAATAATTCTTCGCTAGGACTGTTCCTATTGAATACTTAAGAGACTGCTTCAAATGGTTTTTCATTTAAAATTGTACCTAACAACACAGTTTCATAATAAATAATTATGATATGACATATGTGTGTTGTGTACAGTACCTACGCGTAAATCTTTTTGAGGTCTTGGATGTTAGGCACGAGTAGCGCGCTGCGTATAGGTGCGCAGACCCACTGATCAGAGAACAACCTTGTTCTTTGATCTGTGCGCAGATCCATCAACTGTTCACCTAAAATAGGCTGTTATGCCCAGCTTCCGAGACCCCAATAAGATTTGCGAGTACTGTAGCTCCATTAAAATTTAAACAGTCATCCGTACTTCCGTACTTTTGTGGGCATTGTCATTGTAGTCGGCACATATTAGTCATACAGTGCAACTCTGTGCAACAATCAGTTGAAATGAAATATCCGCATACGGAATGCACAAAGGCATAGTGTTGTTGCCAACTTGCTGATTGATATGGCAGATAACGCCCAAGTGTCCCGGAGACCGTTAACCGTCACGATACGTTCAGATAGCACGTGGACGTTTGTCCTGCTGCCAACACGCGACACGTGTTACACTAGATTTTATACAATATCCCTAAGTTCTATTATTTCAACGTATCATGACTAGATATATAGTCTTAAATATTGTATCTAATTTTATTTTTTTATTTTTCTTTTGAAAATTCTATTTGAGAAGTACCTTTCGATACAAGTATATATAGATCAGAAAAGTATTAAGCTACATTCCTATTTTATCATTATTGGTCATAAGTATATTTTAAAATGTAAATATATTAATTTATTAGAATTAAATTATAGTGCAATACATAAAAGCTGAATATGTATATTTTTTCAAAATTATCACGTAGTTTTATGAATACTAACGAGTAATTTGTTATCTATCTTATTGTAAAGCATTTTAATTTGAAAAAAATGTATGACAGTTTTGTTGCCATGTTAATCTTATAAATTAACATCTAAAGTATCACACATGTTATTGTAACTTGTGTTATTTTTTTTGTAAACTATGATAGCCATATTATTACTAAATGAGAACTTTACTCAATACAGCCTAACCCTAAATTCCACTCGAACTCGGTTTTAGTTAGACAATATTAAGAAAATTATTATTCTAAGAAACGAAACGAATTTAAACTCGAAAGGACAACTTTCGAGTTTAGAAAAATAAATTCTTTTCCTTTCTTAGAATAATAATTTCCTTTAGAATAATAAAAGTCCTTTCGAGTTTAGAATAATACATTATACTGCGCCACCGACTTATTTGTCGATTTGTTTGAACATTTCTTCGGTTAAATCACGAACCTACGTTGGTTCGTGAAATTTTGGATTTCTAATTATGCCTTTTCGTGATTTGACCGACGTCTTGACTGTTGGTGTTGGTGTAGACTGTAGCAAGTTAAACCAGTTGCCAGTTTCTTGTAAGTTTTCCTAGTCTAAATGCAATCCTAAAAGAAATCATTGGTTTATTTTCCTACAATTTTGTCCAAGTTGTGACTGGCAAAATTCGCCCCAAAATCAAAAACTACTGAGATTTGTTATGCTTGGCAAGTCATAGACATTTTAATTGTTCGTAAAAATGTACTTGACGACAATCGTGGGAGCATTGGCGCGCCGCGGTCGGAGGCGCGACGACATCTGCGCGAACTGGACCTCTGCCAACCCCGCATCACCAACTCAAGAGTAAACAAATTTCATACATTTGTGTTTTTATTTGGCGCGTCAAACAATATCGGAATTTTATGATTCTTGATAACATGTACGTGCATATTGTTTTAAGCTGTATTGTAGTTTATTTATACGAGGTATCAAAGTTTACAAAACAATTTACGTTATTGTCAAGTTTTATCATTTTATTAATGACATTGATAGTGTAACATTTACATGTTTGTACTTATTACATTTGTCACCTTAGGCTGACCTAAGCTTATTTTAGACGCGGTCACTTTATGTAGGTATTACATACGTTTAATACAGTTTGTTTAGTGATTAATACGAGTATATGTTATATATTGAAATGTGTATGGTAGATATTGTAAATTTCTGATTTTTACTACGTGAACTGATCTATAGGCTGATTCAATTTTTATATTCAAATCGTTTAAAACATTTGCATTCGTTTATACAGTAGTGTGTAATAGGATAAGTAGTAGGTACTGACACAGAAGAGCCGGCTTCTTTTATGTTAAAATTGTGTAGTAATTTTAAAACAGGTACTGTCAATAATATATACTTAATAAAAACAAATTAAGATTCATCTTTGTTCAAAAGCTCAAATTGTATGTATACATGTGGCGATATCTCAGACTGTACTATCAGTCGATGCAAGCTGCGTTCGCAGCGTTTTAATGTATTATTTGCAGAGATAGTGCATGCATTTTGATTTTGTATTTACTGGACAATACGCCTATGTAATATAATAAAATTTATATAAATAATAGTTGCATTTTTACTTCATAGAACTAATATCTCCCTACCACCAATTAGTATCATATCAATAAATGTAATCAGTAAATCACACATGATATCATAAAGTGAGGTCACTATCACGATAAAGATGTGAATCAGATACCGGCAAGAGCTGTAATTGATCACCAGTCACTGCTTATAATTATATTGATAATGGACAATTTTCATTTCGGCTGAAATAACATTTCGGAGAATGATGAAGTAATCATAATTGCAATTTACTTCATCATTGACCAACCTTAAGTTATAAACAACTGTTTTTGCTATACCTAGGTATAGCAAAATCAGTCTTCTTAGACAACACTGCTCCTTCAGTAGTAGGCTTGTTGCGATTATTACACCATATAATATATCGGACATCACAGATCCTTAAACCTTTTTTTTATAAATAATTTTTAGCCGAATCTATTTAAAATAGTATAGGGTTGTACGATAATTATGTTATTTATATCCAATGAAATTATATTAATTTCTAAAATACCATGAAATATTTCCCTGTATTCTGATATAGGGATAGGGGACGTGGACGATAATGAGGGGTCCAACCCGTACAAATAAATAAAATATAAATTAACAAAATAGATACCCACCTATTAGGTTGACATAAAATAAGTACTTTCTCACATTACTTTTGTAGTTTGTACGGGCAGAATAATTTGTAATTTCCCGCGAATTGCGCTTGGACGACTTTCTACGGGGTAGCAATATCTAAAAAAAAAATCGAACGTAGTAGAACTTTTGTGGTTGCCTACTTGCGCGACCATGAACAGGTTGTGTAAAGCGTCCCGCAGGCAGTCGTGGGGCGGGTGCTGGTCGCGGCTGCGACCTAGTCAGCCCTTAGTCCACTGTGGTCCAGGTTTTGCGTAGTTTATTTTTAAACTTTCTCTCCGTACATTTTGGTTAGTTCTACCTCGTTCCCGCCAGGGCACTGTACAAAAATGTATAGAGCCATACGGAAACAGCTGTAGTTTCAATTTACGTGTAAACCTAGACTAACCCCTCTGATCTTGATATAAAGATGTCGGTACTAGACCGCAGTTGCGCCAGTGCCACGGCTGTCTTTAACGAGATACTTAGACAAAAACAAAATAGAGCATGTGCATATAGTTCGGCCGTTCAGAGAATGCGTTCCTGAAACGTCATCTTGAAAAAATGTTTTTGGCCGATATCTCGGAAACTATGTACTAAAGGGCAAAAAACATTAAGATTATTATTGTAGAAAATAAAATTTCGCATCTTTTGTTTTCAGTAAACTTTTTTATAAAACTTACGGTTTATGATTAAAACATTAAATGGTCCATAAATCGTAAACGGTAAGTTTTACAAAAAAGTTTAATGGAAACAAAAGAGAAATTTTATTTTCTACAATAATGATCTTAATGTTTTTTGCCCTTAAATACATAGTTTCCGAGATATCGGCCAAAAACATTTTTTCAAGATGACGTGTCAGGAACGCATTCTCTGAACGGCCGAACTATAACAATAAGATTTTATTCAGCCGGCAAGGTACAAGGTTGTAGCGACTATTATATACTTGATAGACGCGAGTGCTGATGAAAACCAAATTGGTGTCTCCCAAGTATCAAACATATTAGTTGTACTAGCAATGACAGAACAGTGTTGTCAACGTAACAAAATTAGTAAAATGGCACAGGCGACCTCACCTATAACGCTTCTCTTTTTGCACATACTCTAGTAGTCAGTCTAGAATAGAATCAACCAAAACGTGAAAATCGGTTGATTAGGTACAAGTGTCACTAAACCCTAACCAAAGAAATCTAAGTGACTGTTACGGCCATGACTATAATTATTTTGGTACAAGCTTTGTATAACAGTACACAGATTGAAAAAAAAAACACAGATCTAGCTGTTAAAACAGCGCGAAATTCATTCTTTCCTTGCGTTTTCACAATTTATTGATAGGTACTCATCACCAATCCGAAAAAAGGTGGTTTTGCTGTAGGTACAGTAAGCCCGATTACAGAGGCGCCAGCGTAAATTTAATAGCAACGTAAAAAGCGTTCTCTCTATCGAATGCCTAGAGTGAAAAAGAAACAGAACTATGCTATTTAGCTTATATAATTACGATGGCGCCTCTGTAATCGGGCTTTATATATACCTAAATCACTAAATTATTATGAAGTCGCTATTTCTGTATCTGTCTGCCCGTCCGTGTATCTGCACAAGTGCACACAATCGTACCTGGACGAAGCCTAGACGGGCAGCTAGTCATATTATATGGAATAATTACGGGCATTACTTACGGCCATCAAATATTGATAGGTACATTATTTGATCTGAATAATCTTTACCTAACCTTGTTATTCTGTCACGGAGCTAATACTTCTGTGCACATTTCTAGTAGAGTAGTAGATTTTTCACTTTGCTTTAGTGGTCACATAGGAAGAGAAACTGTCATCAGTCAGTCATACACCAAATTATTATTATTACAACAGATTGAATGGCCAAGCCTATTTTTCTCTAAAAAAACTGTATTCTGAAGCCTATATTTACAATATTTATCGTAACAACACGTAGTTTACAATTATGGTGGTCAAAGTGTATATTAGTGGTATTTCTGGGAACAAAGAGGTAAGTGATATACATGTAAATTCCTGGGACGACCGGGAGCCCTTTTAATTTCTCTCTTTTGATTCATGTAATAATTGTTTTTGATTACGTGAATAATCATTTTTCTAGGTAAAAAAGCGACAGCAACGAGTGCTAATGATATTAGACTCAAAAAGCATAAAATATGATGTCATTGACATAACGGAACCAGGAAAAGAGTCTGAGAAAGATTTCATGCAAAACAACTCTACCTCGAATGGAGGAACAGTCAGCGACCCAAACCCACGGTCCCCGCTGCCGCCGCAGCTCTTCAACGATCAGGAATACTGTGGAGTGAGTACCAACCATGTACCAACACATAGCTTGTCCTCTCAACCATAAGTTTCGACATGAATTTGGCTGCTGGTCTTATAACATTCCATAATACTTTCCAAGGTTTTATTGTTAGGTACTTCAATACAAGAATTCACTGAGCTTGTTATTGTTTATTATGTACCTACACAAAGGAATGTGATGAGTCAGTCACTTGAAGTGAAACTTTATTGTTGTTATTATCACAATGATTATTTTGATTATGACTAATGAGTGTTATCACTAGAGTTCCAACTAATGTAGAATTAGATGTTACAGCGGAGCATTTATAATCAAATTTAATTAGATTTTGGTTACTGTTATTTGCTATATGTAGGTATATATGACAATAAAATTATAAAAACCAAAATACTTGTAGCTATAAGCTTTCTGATGTTAATAATTTTTTTTTAATATCAGTTGCTGTAGGTGCAAATCTTCATTTATATCTTTTCTAACATGGAGTCAAAATAAACATCATAACATGTAACCAACATTAGTGTGAATGCACAAAACTGTGACGAATAATATCTGTGTGTTGTGTTCGTTTCAGGATTATGATCAATTTGACCTCGCCAATGAAGTTGATACTTTGGAGCAATTTCTAAAGTTGGAGGTACCGCCCGAGCTCCCCGAGCCTGTTGAGAATGACAAGGTACCTAAATAGAACATATATTTTTATGCATATTTAGTCCTTTTGAGTCAATTAGAATACAGATCTAAATTTTTATTTCATGAAACACGTTTTAGCTTCCATCTATTAAGAACCTGTTTTTCGGCTGTCTAGTAATGTGTTGTCATCAGCTACACTATTCCATATCTCTATTGCTATGGAGCTCTATTTACATAAGTTTAAATTCTTTGTTAAAACATATTTAAATTGTAAATTTATTACAAGCAAATAGCTTGTAAATAATTTATAAGCTATTTGCTTTGGCTACAGCGAATATTAGATTATAGCAGTCATTTTAACACAAATTAAATGAGAGAAATTGTTTCATGTGAAAGAAGATAATGTTTTAGCATTTAATACAAAAAGCAGTATTTTAGCAGTACTCCTGAATAGAAGTAATTTTTTTTTAGTTTCGGTCATGAGTTATAAAAAGTTCTTCTAGCTAGAAGAACATCATCTTTCTGTGGGAAGTCAGAGTCAAATTGGCTTTTAATATATTGTGTCTGTAAGCCAATTTAAAAAAGTATAAATACTAATTATTAGCTAGTCGAAATATGGGCCTTGACCTTACATAATTTATGAGGATTACTTATTTAGCCTTACTAAGGCTAACAAAGCAAGAAACAAAGCAGTACACAAATTAACACTTTCATGTGTATGTACATTTTTCAGGAAGCAACATTGAATGGTGATGTAAGCAAGGCATCCAAAGAAAACTCACAAGAAAGAGATGCTACAGAGACTGACAAACCAGCTGAAGATGAGCCATCAAATGAGGAGAAAGAAAAGTCACCTGTTAAAGATACCATAGACAAAGTAGCATCTAAAGAGCCCACCCCCACAAGAGACGATGCTGAAGAATCAGCAAACAATAAGGAAACTGAAAAAGAAGCTACCCCAGAGAAAGAAGCGTCACCTGAAAGGCAAAAGTCAGTAGAAAAAGAAGGTACTCCTGCTAAAGAGGAATCTCCAGCTAAAGAAGTTGAAGAACCCAAGGCTGTTTCAGAAGATGCTCCCACCGAAAACGAATCTGTCAATGAAAATGGAGCCATCAGTTCTCGCGAGCAGTCAGAAGAGAAGGAAGCTGCGGGCGACGCCGAAAATATCGAAAGGAAAAAAGACCCTTCAGAATTACTCATTGAGAGTGAAATAGCTGCTACAGCAGATTAATTGACTGAAGATAACTTGCTTTACAGCTCAAAGCCCTTACTTAGCACTAAGCAAGCACTATTTACTAAGTTCTGTTATACATATTTGGTAACACTTTTTAGCTTCTTTGACATAATTAGTCATTGTATATAATGCAAAGAAGTATTTGTTGAGAGCTCCTGTTTTGTGGCGATGTATAGTTACGTTATCTACAGTAAAAAGTGGCCTATTTACATAGTTATAAATGAAATATTTCTATGAGGTTCTATGAGATTTAAGATATCTATTTAAAATGTTTTACCTTCGTCAACGCTTGTATTATCCAGAGTATTATTAATATTTTCTTTTTCGTTTTGTATAATCTTTTTATAACATTGGCATTATTTTTAATGAAGTATTCTTTTTAATTTGATTGTGTTAAGTGATTGTAACTCATTAATTAGTATTTTCTTTGCTGCCATTGTCCTCCACTGGTGTGTGTGCAATATTCATATTTGCCATCTTTGCACATGTACCGGTAGATGGTATTATTTATTATCATTACCCACTGAAACTGTTATTTTTAGTTAACATGCACGCTTTTGGTTGTAATGAATTATTACCCTCTCATGACAAATTTTTTTCGTCAATCAATTTATTAATATTTAAAGACATTTTTTAACATTTTTCATACGAATTATATAAAATATGACAAAATTGGCTTTTTTATTTTGCTCGGTAGATTTTTTTTATTACTATAAGTATTTTTAAATGTAGTTTCATCTAGACGTAAAAAATTATATCATTTGTAAGTTTTGGATGAAATATTTATCTAGCTAGAGTAAATACCTAATAGATAAATAAATTTTTAGCGTTTACCTACGTACTAATAGTACCTAGTTAAGTTAGAAACTAGGGAATAAACTTACATTGCTATGCAATTGGCGATAACGATGTTTTTCTACTGTTAAACCTGCAGAGACGACAATGAGCTAAGATTAGTATTTATTATAAAATCTTATATTTCTACGCTGGAAGAGGACGAGTTATTAGGGCAATTCATATAAAAACGAGGAGTTTAAGCGAAAAAGTTGTATTTCAAAATAGCATTTGAGCAAATAAAATTTCTTAACAATTTATACTACATTTAACTTACAGTAAAATAAATAGTAATGGAATAACATGATATAAAATCTATAATATGGAAATGTAAAACATTCAGGTATCTAATCGATTGTAAATAGTATCTAATTCGACTATAATGCCTATAAACAGCCTCTAGGTACGCTATCAGATTAAACATTTAAAAATCAGTTGAATCTCTTTCTTATATTTGGTGATGGGGGGTTGCTGAAATCTATTAATGGTTCTCCGACGAAGTCTGGTAGGAGAGGGTCGACGGGTAGATCGGGTATCTGTCTTCGGATTTCGGCGTCGGGTAGTTCGTCCAAGAGGCAGGCTTGCACGTGCTTGTCGCGAGTGACGAGCGTCTGTCGCTTGTTGTTGAACTCTTCGACGAGGCTGAGGTTTCTCTTGATGCCGTCGACGATCTTGACGACGGAGTCGCCCATCGCGGCACCTTCCTGGAGCTTGGAGCCGGCGATCTTAGCCACTGAGGACTCCTTGACGTCGGTGGCGAGTTGCGCGCACCACAGCCGCAAGTTGTTCAGCACGGCCATGGGGCCCTCGTACTCGTTCGGCACGATTCCGTCCACTTCCGACTCGAAGAACGAAAGCAGCGGAAACCAAATTCTCGTTCTGAAATACAACAACAGTATCAAATGTAGATGACCTCAGAATAATTGACTTTAGTTATTGTTCAGAATTTAGATATTATACGTTCACATGCCAAATCAAATATTGACTTTCAATTATGTTGATTTTCGTTTGCACGAATTGCACGACTATAATATTTGCATGGACGCGACGCGACGGTTCAAAAATTTAGATTAACTTGAAATATGGCAAGGCATTAATTGCGTAATAGTCAGGATTATTTTTAGGTTTAGAAACTTTATGCAATGTTAACGACGAATTCAGTATGCACGTAGAAATACATCATCTCAAGTGGACGTACGCAGTGCTACAACAGTTCACACCCATGAAACCTTTAACACCATGTTGCTATAAACATGGTGTTAAAAAAGGTTTCATTCGAGTATAGGCCGAATCAAACATCTCGGCAGCTGTGATGTTAGCTACACTACCCAGAGAGCAGATAAACCAATCCTTGCGCAGCTTTTATGTGACATTCAGAAAGAATGAATAGGTATCTTCTAGGTCTGCGTGCATCTTCGACCACAACGTCGCTTACCATCAGGCGAGTTGGTGGTCAAGCGCGGACGTATTCGCGATAAAAAAAGACAGGCTTTTTTATTTCTTATAGGATTGGACTCATCGATATGTGTATCTTGCCCGCCCTGACCTACGGTGCTCAAACTTGGTCACTTACCTCAGGAAAAATTAATGTTTTTTTTGGTCAACTTTGCACTAAATTTCCAATCCAAATATCGATCGTTTTACAAAAAAGTTTACTGGAAACAAAAGATGCAAAATTTTATACTCTACAATAATGGTCTCCATGACTTTTGCCCTAAAGTGCATAGTTTCGGAGATATCGGCCAGAAACGTTTTTCCAAGATGGCGCTTGAAGCTCCATCTGGATCTGTTAGCATTTTGTGATTCTCAGTCTCAGTAAGTGATCCTGAATCTTATAAAAAAAAATTGGATCGGAAGTTTAGTGCAAAGTTAAATTCTATTTTTCCTGACGTAGCTGGGCATTAAAGGGTTTAATTTTTTGTGGTATTAAGGCGTTTGTCCACCGCCGCCGTCGCCGGACCGTCATCGTTACCGAGAACGTGATTATCGTATTTCGGGCCGAGTTTAACGGCCGTGACGGCGATTGCTTGTCCACCGCGACCGAGTTCGGCTCGCACCACGCATTTTATATCTTTGGACTCACCCATGGTTTTATCCCATTAACGTTCTTTACTTGCTGTAACTCCTATTAATGAATAAATTTCATAATTAAAGTTCTTGGCCATTTTTATGACAATTATGATAACTAATTGATGATAGACAAAATATTTTTTTTTTAAACTGAGCTAATGTGTACGATGCGACGGTAGTGTGTGTGTGTGGACAAGTCCAAACATATATTGTATTGGCGGCACATCGACCCGTCAGAATCTCGAGCCCGTTCTAGCGGTCACGCTGATCTACTCGAAATCTCGGCGCTCGGGTGATGGACGAGCGGTGGACACGCGGCTATACTAAATGTCGTTCTCATCTCATTCCGACATCTCGTTCTCGGTGACGGTCCGGCGACGGCGGCGATGGACAAACGCCCTTAACTGGAAGAGTCGTTCTGCCTGAGCGCATGGTTGTTGGTGAGACGTGTATTACCTGGACGAGTCGTTCTGCATGAGCGCCTGGTTGTTGGACAGCGTGTGGTAGTAGAGGAACAGGCGCGACGTGATGTAGAACGCGATGAACACGTCGATGGAGTAGTGCTCGTGCGCCGCCAGAATGAAGAATATGCCGAACATGTTCATCACCCACGTCAGGATGTGCAGCAGGTACAGATTGCGGGATGTGTCTGAAGGTAAAATATAAAATACCAAATAAGAAAACAACTTTTCTATTATCCAACCATTCAATTCTATACTCCATTCAGATAGAGCTAAGAAAAAAGGAAACACCCGAACCGAAATTATTCGGAAAAATCCAAATTATTAGAGTAAATTATCTTTTTTTGGAAGTCAGTTGAAAATTAAATAAGAAAGAGGCGAAAGGGGTTTGAACATTTAAAAGAAGCTGGCATCCAAATATCTCGAGAACGTGACACTTTAGGGTATCTTAATACTGAATCATGTACATCTATTGTTTGTATAAGTGTCTCCTACCCAACAATACGTGTAGTGTAACAAACTATTTCAATGAGCGCGGAAACTTAGAAAAAAAAATGGCAGCGGGTGGATAGCCACAAATGTTCAAACCCCTTTAATTATTTATCCTTAAATAGTATCATAAATATCAGTGACTTTGTTGATTTGTTTGTTTATGGGTGGATTAATTGGATGGATTGGGCCTTTTTAGGGTTCCGTACCCAAAGGGAAAAACGGGACCCTATTACTAAGACTTCGATGTCCGTCTGTCTGTCACCGGGCTGTATCTCATGAACATGATAGCTACGCAGCTGAAATTTTCACAGATGTATTTTGGTTGCTGCTATAACAACAAATACTAAAAACAAAATAAAATCAATATTTAAGGGGGGCTCCCATACAACAAACCTGAATTTGTAGACGTTTTTCGCTCTATATTAATAATGGTACCAGCCCGGGTAGCACGGCAAGGGGAGAAAACCATTTTGTCAGATGTCATTGTCAATCCATACTTTATTTCCACTTCGAGGGGATATAATGGTGGAAAGACTATTAGTCCCTTTGCCATGCTTCCCGTGCAGGTAGATGCTTGAAATTTTCACAGAATATTTATATTAGTTAGTTTAGTTTATTTTTATATTCCCTTCACTAATAAATAATAAAATTAAAATAAAATATATATTTAAGGTTAAGGGGGGCTCCCATACAGTACGGAACCCTCCGTGCGCGAGTCCGACTCGTACTTGGCCGATTTTTTTTGAATGGATATAGTTTAGGAGTCGGAGTGTCATACGCTATTAATATGACGCGAGTGAAGCCGAGGGCCTATATACATAATTTTTTTAATGAAGCCAGCGGAGCAATCAAAATGCCTAAGATTTTTTACAAAAGAATTTCGGCACTAAGTATTTGGGTTGATGATTCGTGTGAACCCAAATATTTACCCCCCGAGTTAGGCAAGGCTTACGTGCGATTTTAAACATGATGCGCCGGCAAAGTAACGGACTTTTCACACGGACGAGCAATCGACACTCGCATGATCGTGCTTATCCTACTCTTTTTTTTTGGAAGCGGCTTTAACCGGACATGATGACTGGTTTAAAAAAAATCGTTATTATGTATAACTTAGTCCGTGAGTTAGATTATCAAAAAATATTGGACACGTATTATTTCTTTTGTTAATCAAACAAGAAATGACAAATATAAACCTTGTCAAGGTTTGGGAGTGGGGGTCGTGACGTCACCTCTCTTACAGAAGTCTAAACATTTGTATGGCTCTTGTGACGTCACACGGAACTTTGACGGACTATATCTTCATCAATTTTTGTTTCATTGACAAAAGAAAAAATACGTGTCTATTATTTTTTGATAGTCTATCTGACGGACTAATTATATTTTTTTGTCATCATGCCTAATGTTTCGTCGTCCTACGCTTAACTTGCCAACCGTTCTTCGAACAATGTGCCCTGCCCAGTGCCATTTCAACTAGCTAATCTGCTGAGCTATGTTGGTGACTTTGGTTCATCTGCTCATCTCATTAGATCTCAGCACGTCTCAATGTCACTGCTAGGCAAAGACTCACTATAGCTACTGTATCTTGTGCCAACTTGGCCATACAAAAACAATAAGCTGTTTTAGCTACCTCTAAATACTATCCGATTTGAGTGATTTTTTTCCATGTAATCAGCACTTCTATAGTTAGGTTTATACGTCTTACTTTGTACAGTTTTTTTAATGACCTTAAAGTTACTCTAAAAGTCATATTTTTACGCAAAACTTTAGCTGAAAAGTATACAGAAACTAAAATCTTTTCTGAAAAAATAAGACGTACGAGCGTGCAATATTTCTTACTCAAGCGACAATTTTTATTGACACCAAAAACATAACATTTTGTTACAAATTAATGGGTGAAAAGACTTTTCTCCCAAAACTTAAATTTAATCAAAAATGTACCGAGATTTTTTCTTGACGTTCTACAGAAAACGCGAAAACACTGAAAATCCTCTTAAGTGTGCAGTGTGCTATAGCTGGTTATACTGGCGAATTTCTTTCAGATTGTCTGTATTACTCTGTATTATTTTATACACCGTAAAAAGCTTTGGTATA
Source organism: Hypomecis atomaria (assembly GCA_964007245.1). Lineage (NCBI taxonomy): Eukaryota > Metazoa > Arthropoda > Insecta > Lepidoptera > Geometridae > Hypomecis > Hypomecis atomaria. Next base: position 17,154,598 of record OZ023284.1, on the reverse strand, counting down.
TAAGAAATAATGTCATCACAAATTGGTGAGCTATAAATAAAGAATTAAATTGAAACTAAACATTCTGTGAATATTTTAAGCATCTAGGTACCTGTCACCGTTAATGATGTCGATCAAAAAAACAGGTTTGCTATACAACAAACGTGAAGTTTTTGACGTTTTTCCCATACGGGATTCCCCTTAATTTTTTTAACTGTTTTTATTTGTTGTTATAGCGGCAACAGAAATACATCATCTGTGAAAATTTCAACGTTTTAGCTATCACTGTTCATGAGATACAGCCTAGAGACAGACAGACGGACAAACGGACAGCGGAGTCTTAGTTATAGGGTCCCGTTTTTAACCTTTGGGTACGGAACTATAAAAATGAAAAATAAATAATCTTACGGAAGTCTTTCCGTAACGCAGTAATGTAAATACTTGAGTATTTCTTTACTGTATAATGTCGGCCTTAAATACTCCACTGCTGAACATAGGCCTATCCATGAAAGGTGATTGGGTCCTATCCACCATCCTGGCCCAGTACGGGTTAGTGAAATTCACTTAAGTTCCTACAGAATTATAACGTATGATTTCCTGGTACCGAAAAGCCAGTGATGTGATAATCCGTACATTAATTTGGAAGAACTCATTGTTTATGAACAGGGATTTGAAACAACGACCGCTATTGCAAGTTTTTGATTAAAAAAAACCTTTAAAAAATAGCTATAAGTATATTGATATTTTCCCTAAAGTCTTATCAAGATCGGCTATTTTCTTAGAAGTTTAGTTATCCCCAAGGTCATGAAAATTTTCAATATCGGTATTTGGTTATGGCCTTGTTCAATAAACTCGGTTACGTCATACTGAGAATATAAAACATTATCTGTTCTATTTGTCACTCACAGAGAAATAATAAGATATGCTAAGCTAACGACTATCTTAGAATTTAGTTATTTTCTTTGGTGGGTAAAACAATGACGATTAACATAATACGAGTATTCATATAACACCATAGTAAATTGATTTTTGGTAGCATGGCATTTTTGGTATTTGTTCTTTTTGAAAAAGAATTGTAAGTTCGCAAACAGTTGACTCAGTTTGCTCATACGAATTATGTGCCTTATAAAATTTTATTACATAATTTCAACTTGTAAGCAAGGGAAATTGTTTCTAAAATTAGGTTTAGATAGAAAAATATAATTCAAAGAATACGAGTTTTCGTTAACACCAACGCAATGGTTTACTCGTAAGATAAGAATATAATAACTTTTTGTTTTGTTATTTCACAATTTTACGAGTATTTTATAAAAGAACTTATTGCATGAGGACAATACATTTATATTTAAGTAGGTACATAATCTGCGCGTAATGAGAATGTGTTGGAATGTTATCACAGTAAATCGAAAATGACTTTCCCCAACTTTGACAAAGTTCTATTCAAGTAATAGAATGGAACCTTGTTAAAATTAGGAATTTTCCTTTCGATTTACTGCGACAAAGTTCCATCTTAAAATAATGATAATCTTAAAATATGAACAACGTATGGGTCTTTCGACCCATAAGTATGTTCTATTTTATTTTTCGGGATGTTCAAATTTTTTACTGACAAATACATATAATTTTCGTACAAATCGATTAGTATTATGTTATCTATTAATAACGACGCGGAATAAAACTCTAACAATAAATTGTTAAAATTACATTTAAAAGTTAGTTGATAAGCAAAATATGTTAAATAAGTTCCCTAATTACGTTGGGGATAATTGATTTTAAAATAAAAAAAAAAAAAAAAAAGTTCCATCTCATTCTCATCGTAGGTACGCTAATTATAATGTACAAAGGAATCACCCAGCGAGGAAATGCTCGTGGTCGTGGCAGCGATATGACAATGTGACTCATACGAGGACAATAGTCTTTGTACTGTGCTCACTTCATATTGATAAGATTTCGACGCGTGCTAAGATAAAGATTTATCAAATGTCCTGCAAATATAGGGCAATGTTTTCAATGCTATGTTCTGACCGATACTGCAAATACAAAACAAACACACGAAAAACGATTGTGGAAACAGGTTTTAACATCAAATGCGAACATGCCAGTCTTGTACTTACTACAGTTTTACTACCTTTTGCCTGCGGGTTTGCCCGCGCGATTTATTGGTTTTTGTGCTATACCATAGGAAACTATTTTTTCCGGAATAATAAGTAGCCTATGACACTCAACCATCCAAAACTTTTGAACAATATCCAAGCTAAATAATCAAGTCGCTTCCTCCTTCTGTTGCTCTCTGATTTGTTAGTTAGACTCTTTCACGAAGAGTCTAACTAACAAATCAATAAACCATCATTCTTTCAGGTTTGTAATATTAGGATAATTCCCCCTCATCATTGTAATTCCCACACATTTTACAATCGCGCATGAATAACTATGGATATGCTGACTTTGTTCCATGCGTCATAATGGCACGTGTGTCCATTGAGAACACCGGATTCTCATTGGACTTTGTCTTGATCATACTACATATTAATTTACATATATCTTGATCGCTTTGCCAATTGATTGTGTCATTAATACGCCATTTGGAAATTACTTTTGTGAATGATAAAGTTAAACAAAGTAAGCACAAGCATGTGGCATAAGAATATAATTATGTTTTATATATTTAGGACTTCATATGCGGTATCATAGACGTACAGTACCATCATGTTTGATGTTATAATACCACACACAAACCGCTTGCCCAACTCTAAGACATCAGGGCTAGCCATCCGGTCTATACGAACTTCCTTACTTTTACTCTAGACAAGGCATTATCTCCCTCTAGACTGGACAAGGCATGCTTTTGACCTTGCATTATGAGCGCTTTGATACTACATAAGGTTCAGAACTCCCATTTAAAGTGCGTTTGGATAGCCTACTGATGGCAAATTGACACTTAAAAACGCCAACAACAAACACATTCAGCGTTCGTTTTGAGAATGTGTGGTCAAAAGTGGCATTTTTAACTGTTTTCGTTCACCGTTCGGATAGGTCAAAAACTGATAAAAATGCCATCGTGAACTGCCACTTGACCCACGGAGGTGGGTTCTTAGTGATCGTTTGAGTTTGACGTTTTAGCGTTTGTTTTGGATAGTGAGCAAAAGTAGCATTATTGGCGAAATTCCCAAACCGAACGGTTTACATCAACGCAAATTTTGCGAATGCTAAAAATGCCATCGAGCCCAAAACGAACGCACCTATAGCAATGAAGAACTTAGCAGAACCGTGTGTCCCGAGAACATGTAGTGCCCGCGCGTGCCGCGTACAGATGTACGCCTGCCGCAGCCCGGGGCTCCATACCATGAAGTCGTCCGCGGGAGGGTAGGACCACGGCTCACACAAACCACTTGCTCCACTCAAGACTAGTCTAGATAAGGCACGCATTGGTCCTACAAAAAGGTTAAAACTCACATTCAGTAATGAAGAAGTTGAGCAGAGTGAGCGCAACCGTATGTCCCGAGAACATGTAGTCCCCGCACGTTCTCACGCCGCGTACAGACATGCCGGCGCCGCTCCAGATGTCGTACGCTTGCTTCAGCCGGCGGCCCCACACCGTGAGGTCGTCCGCGGGGGGGTAGGACCGCGGCTCGCACTTCAGGTGGGACCCGGGCACTGACAGGGACGTGATCAGCATTGTGAAGCACCGGAGGAGGAACACGGTGCCCGCTAATGCGAAAAACCTTCGCAGGATGATGAATCTGAAAGTGAAGTCAAAAGCCTTTTCCATTACTAATTTCATTTCTTCGTTTTTTAAACCCTAATTGTCATAGGTCATAGAGCATCTTTCAAGAATTCGCATTTAGTAGAGTATCAGAAGCAAAAGTTTGGAAACTGTTAGAAAATGACTTAGGTATAATCACATGCTATGCTATCCCGATCGCACTAATTTAGATTTTCAATGCTCGCTCGTGTACCCACGTGACCATTTACGAATACGTCCTGACGGGTTATCGGTCCAGAAATACAGCCCCTGACCTTTCTTAGATAAATAATAATCTGTCTATCGGCAATGGACAGTGTACCACTTAGTTTAGTGGTACAAAAAACTTAAATACTTCTTACCATTTACGTATACATCTAAAAACTTTACTGCGAAAAAATCATTAAAATATTGTCCTATACACAAAACAGAAGCCTATAAAATCCACCGACCCGCACTAGAACAGCGCGGTGGATATAGTCGAAGCGCCGTTTTTGGATAAACCATTCAGCAGGTGTATTCATCAGCGAACTATTAAAAAAGACAGATAAATACAATACTACATAAAACGCTAAACATTGTAGAACGTATATAAGAACGCCTTTGTCTCAGACGTAACGTAAGATAGGGTCAAGCGGGTTCAGTATTGTAACATCTTAAACAAAAGACTGAAAATATTCACGACATAATTATAACGCTGTTGTGTTGTGACTTTGTGACTTATTTAGGTCGTAATTTTCATGGGGTGTGTTCTGCGACAATGTATTGTATTATGCGGAGGGTGGCACGCAATACAACGTAGAATGTAGATCTCGATTATCAAACTACGCGCTACGCTTTAAATGCTTTGCGTCATTCCTTACTTTAAGTATGCAAACAATCGATAAATGTTGAAGAGTCGACGTAATAAAACTTGTTATTAATAATAGTATGTAGGAAATAAACAATACTATCGTCAAGGAGATACGTAACACTAGATAATACATATGGATTAGTAAATCATGCTAGAAAACATAATCCTGCAGAAATACTCGTAGATTAGAAAAATAAGTTCGGATAAAAGATATAAGTATTTTCTTTTTTAAATTTGAATAGGTATACGTCCAACATTGACAAGATTAATACAGGACCGGGATGACTGCAGTACAAGATGAGAGGCCTATACTCAGCAGTGTGCGATTGCAGGCTGACGATGATGATGATAACTCGAATAGGAAAACGAAAGTTCGACTAATATTATGGCGAACTCTTACTCGAAATATTGTTACGGCGCTCTTTTTAGGGTTCCGTACCCAAAGGGTAAAAACGGGACCCTATTACTAAGACTCTGCTGTCCGTCTGTCTGTCTCTGTCTCCAGGTTGTATCTCATGAACCGTTATAGCTTGAAAGCTGAAATTTTGACAGATGATGTATTTCTCTTGCCGCTATAGCAACAAATACTAAAAACAGAATAAAAATAATATTAAAGGGAGCTCAACAAACCAGAATGTTTAACCGTTTTTCGCTTTTAAATTTATTAATAAATGATTAGTTTAAAATAAAATAAATGTGGGGGGCTCCCATACAGTACGGAACCTTTCGTGCGCGAGTCCTACTCGTACTTAGCCGATTTTTATTTTAAAACGCCATCCAGACATTTAATGATTTGAAAATTGTTCATATCATATGGATAGCGAAGCCTAGGAATTTAGTCTTTGATTTGGTACACCGTGTTTAGAGATCATATTATTAAATCGTGATTTAAAATCAATCAAACTCATACATTATTATCTAAATTTATTTAACAATGTACGAGATATGGAATAATGGGTATAATTATGTATAATGGAACCTGACATTAATAGCTTCCTTTTATTTACATCTGAAGTGTAACTCTAATTAGCAAGAGAAAATAATCGGTCAAGCACGAGTCGGACTCGCGCACGGAGGGTTCCGTACTGTATGGGAGCCCCCTTAAATATTTATTTTATTCTCTTTTTAGTATTTGTTGTTATAGCGACAATAGAAATACATCATCTGTGAAAATTTCAGCTGCCTAGCTATCATGGTTCATGAGATACAGCCCGGTGACAGACAGACAGACGGACATCGAAGTCTTAGTAATAGGGTCCCGTTTTTTCTTTGGGTACGGAACCCTAAAAATTGCCAGGAAAATGTTCTTTGTGTTGATCAACATGTGCCAATATATGTATAGTTACAATATTGACACAAAGTATAGATACCAATAAATATATTGTCAATTTCTAGCAGCTTTGGTAACTAAGTTGCCTTTGGTCTTAGAAGCCAAGAAATACTGTAACAGCCTTTCCTTCAATTCACTTCTTTTACTTCAATCCACTGCTGAACACAGGCAATAATGTGTGGCGACTAAAACATTGATACACAAATGTTATAAACAAATCAAAATTGACCAGTCACTTAAGTATTTATTTATTCCCAAAAAAAATAAAAATTTAGCTTTTCAAAATTTTACAGATTTCGAATAACAATTACTTCTCAAATTTTGGTAGTTGATTTAGCTCATTGGTGGATGTAAAAATAAAAGTTAGAATAAGGAAGGAAGGAAAAAATAAGGAATATTTGGGGACATCTTACACACGCCCTCTGACCCCAAACTAAGCCAAGCTTGTGATATGGCAGCCAGAGACTGATATACTACATATACTTATTTTTAAATACATACTTATATAGATAGTAACTAAATAACACCCAGACACAGAGCAAATCCTTATGTTCATCACATAAATATTTGCCCTGGGTGGGGATCGAACCCACGCCTCGATGACCAAGAAGCAGAGGGGAGGGTGCCTATGAGATATGAGATGAACTCAAATATCATCAATAGAAATATCAAATACTATAGACATGTTTCACATAATATTTATCTGTTTATTTTTTATTTAGAATGACTCATCTATTGTTGGGGTTCAAAGAGATGAGCAGTTGATTTCAATTGTATAACATGAATAAAGTATTGTTAGAAACATAAATAGATAAATGATAAAATAGACTATATTAAATATAAGTGTACTGAGATCTCATTACAAAATATAAAACATAGTGTAGCTGCACTACAACTCATTTTTTTAGGGTTCCGTACACAAAGGGTAAAATCGGGACCCTATTACTAAGACTTCCATGACCGTCTGTCTGTCTGTCTGTCTGTCACCGGGCTGTATCTCATGAACCATTACAGCTAGGCAGCTGAAATTTTCACAGATGATGTATTACTGTTGCCGCTATAACAACAAATACTAAAAATAGTGTTTTTGCTTTTTTCTTAAATCTCTTTACGTACCTGTGTTTGTGGAAGACTAGTACTATGACCCAAATGGCCATGAGGAAGGAGCCTGTGATTTCGCACATGTCAAAGGCCCATGGTATGTGTGGCACATTGTCTAAGAACAGATCTGGCAGTGGTGGGTACTTCTTCATATCGGGGACTTTGTCGTGAACTATGACCATTACCACAGCTGTCACCCATGTCACCAGGAATACATAACCTACAACAAAACATTACTTATGCATACAATGATATACTTGTAAACTATTATTCCTTCTGAACACAAGCATTAAATTTAAATTTGTCAATTCATTATAGAGTTATAAATGAACACATAAAAACAATCAACAAAGTAAACGTAATGTAACATAGAAAGTAGGTTGCAACTCATTTGATTCACTTGGAAAGGGGCCCAAATGCATATTTAAATCGCGCGTCATTGTATCGTGTTAGCCAGATTACACATTTTACTTTAAATAGAAATCTTATACAAACCTAATGCAATAGCAGTTTTCCATATTTCAGGTTTCAATCGGGAAGCTTTTACATCTGGAGTATAGCTCGCTACACGAGCTTCGCTTCGCGAACTTGAGTAGATTTCACTAGGCAATTTGTTGTGAAGATTGTAGCTTAAATGAGATAAGTTTGTTCCAAGAAAATTTATATTTGTAGAAGGATTACTTAGCTGCGAATCTTCACAAAGTCCAAGCTCGAACATCGCAGTGCGATTGTGTTTTTGTAACTTTTTTACTAACAAAATAAACCTTTTTCTTTCACCAAGTTTTAACTTATGGAAAGGACATTCGTAAAAATCCCGATCTACAAACGATAAAAGACACTGCCCGTCGATGTCCTGGGTCCTACATATTTCTTTTATTGTAAAAGAAATGTTCTCTTTATGTAATAAATCTAACACTTCTTTGTTATCCCAATTAATAATATCAGATGCCATTATTTCAAATGTGTACACTTTGTCAGCACATGTAAAATTGATTTCACTGATTCAATAAATCATTATTATAACACCGATTCAAGAAATAAACACAAATTCACAGAATTGTTTTAAAAAATATTTGCACATAGGAGCTGGCCGAGAAAACATTGAAATTGAAAATGTTTTTCTCTCTTTCGAAACGAGAAGAAAGGAAACTTGGCGATGTCGAGTTGCCAGATCGTATAAAATAACCCCCCAATTTCTTTTAATATATCAACCATTGAATGGTTGATATATTTATTATTATGATATAAGGTTTGTACTTTGTAGTAGTGTTTGCAAAATAAATTAATATTTTAATCTATACTATTTGCGCTGTATGTAACTTAAATTTATTTAATTATATTAATAAATATAATTAAATTTCAAAAATTTAAGACCCAGTTGCTTTGTATGTTTCTAGTAGTAGTTAATTATGTAGCTTTAGCATAGGTAGTATTATTGTATTTATTGTAATTAGAAAAGGCACTTGCCAGTAAAAACTATGATTAAAAAGCAACTGTCACCCGCACCATATCATCACCTTGACCATGCTACAGCGCAAATAGTGTAGTAACGTTAAAATGTCAAAACTGCTAAGGATGTAATGCGCGAGTATAGCTAGCGCCACATATTGAAATGTTTCTAAATACATTTTCTAGATAAAAAAAAAAGACATGAATACTTAGTTCAATGCATATTTATCATAAAAGACGTAGTATCGCACTCCAACTATAGACCCTGCCAGAATAAACCAGAACCACATCCGCAGACAGAACTACTTGTAGTGCACGAACAAAGCTTAGAATTAATTAGCTTAGAATAATTCTGCTGTTGGAATGCGCTACGAAACTGAACCTTACCGGGAATATAATTAAAAATATGTTTGATAGTCACCGTACTGGTAAGTTTCAATAGAACCTCGTTTAGCGATAACGTTGTTGTCATTAAAATACCCTACGAGTACACTTACCATAAAAAAGGGAAAATCCTGACAATGATAGCACTGGAGATAAAGACGTCAGGATGACATTGACTTAAATGACAGCTGACGCTGTGACAGTTAAGTTTTTTTTTTAATTTAGGTTACTTTGTGACATAGTCAAACGTGGAGGGAAAACATAGTCATACTTTTCCATGAGGGAAAATTACCGGAGAAGTTACTAGCGTATTAGGGTGTGAGAAAAAAGATGTGCTATACATACTTAGGTAGCTATATATACGTTGTTATGATTTTATCATATTTAGACTCTAGGTAAAAGTAAAAACCTGCATAATCCTAATAGAAGTGATAGAAAATAGATAATAGTTCATATATATGTTGATTTACTTAAGCATCTCATCAAAAATTCAACAGTAGTTTTTGGCGCGAATTTGTCTGACTATTACGCCTGTGCGTAGTAGTCACTTAGTAGTAAAAAAAACGTACACGCAAACAAAATTTGGCGCCAAAAACTACTGTTGACTTTTTGATGAGATGGTAAATCAACATATTTATGAACTTATATCACTTCCACTAGTATTTTGCAGGTTTTTACTATTATCTAGAGTTTAAATATGATAAAATCATAACAACGTATATTTAGCTATATGTATCTAAATATGTATATAGCACATCTTTTTCTCACACCTCCCCGTAATCGCGGATTCTAACTGACCTTATCTATGCTTTGTGAGTTGTGAACACTTGAAGACCACAGCCAAAGACCTTGTAGTTTTAAGTACGAGGTCTTTGACCACAGCCCACTGACTTCACAGACCAATAGAGAGTACTAGTGGTAGTGACACCCGCCTTACAATCGTGAGGACGTGGGATCCAATCCCGGTCCCGTATCAATGAGTTCTTTGAAATTTATGTACGGATTTTCACACCACTAGCTTTTCGGTGAAGGAAAACATCGTGAGGAAACCTGCATATGTCCGTAGAATAAATTCGATGGCGTGTGTGAATCCACCAACCCGCACTGGGCCAGCGTGGTGGATATAGCCCAATCACTCTTCGTGGGTAGGCCTACGCCCTGCAGTGAACTATTAAAAAGGCTGGTATAGGCCGCGCCACGCAAGTGTGCGGAAATGAAGTTAGCTACAAACTGGGCAATATCCAATCAACGCGCGGCTTTGCGTGAGCTTCAGTCGGGATTGGATATTGCGCAGCTTGTAGCTAACTTCTTTTCTGACAATTTGTGTGGCGCGGCCTATTATACTACGTATGACTGACTATATTCTCAGAACAATAAATAACTAAAGCTATGTTCTGAACATTCATTAGATGCACAATTAGATGAAAGTATTTTCTCTTGTTTTTATCTCCAAACGCTATGCCTGACTGTGGCCAGTGACGGACACAAACGGTTTAGTTTAGGGTGGGTTTTGGGCACAGAACAGAAGAACTATCTTTCTCCTGTGGTAACCTAGTTGTTAGAATCGTGCGCAAGGAACATAATGATCCTACGATAGTGGATTCGAACCCAGTATCGTATGAATGAGTCCTTTGGAATTTGTGAACGGAATTCTAAAAAGTCTAGAAACGGAACTATTGCAGATTCTCAGAAAATCCATAGAAAAATAAAATAGGGTCCATTTGCTGTGGTAGTGGCGCCCCCATTAATTTCTACTCTTTTTTGCCAAGCTGTATCTAGTAGCTTAGTGTTTCGATTGCGGACTGCGGCGTTACTAGCGCAGTTGAAGCACCTTGAACCTTGTCTGGCTATGGCACGTAAGATCTATAGAAACACAGCAATTAAAAAACATGTATGTATTTTCAATCATCATCGAATTACAAAATTATCATATACGAGATTATGAATTAAATCAACAATAGAAAATTACTAACGAGATTTTGTGGCTAGCGCCCATAGAAACAAGTCTTACCAAATTACAAACAGATAATCACATACTGGTAAAACACTAAAATAAAGAAATAAAAGTGCACCTAAAACTAACCGGCCACTTCCATGCGCCGAAGGTGCCGAATGAGCCGCAGCCATCAATAGGCTTGTTTACTAAAAAAATATAATCCGTTAAATATATTGTCAAAAATATTAGACACGTATTTTTTTCTTTTGACAATTTAACAATTTAACAAAAAATGATGAAGATATAGCCCGTTAAAGTTCCGCGTGACGTCACTAACCGCTATATAATGTACCGGCCAGTGCCGTCACGAGCCCCCACTCTCAAACTTTGACTAGGTTTTTATCTTTGACATTAATTGTTGGATTGACAAAAGAAAAAATACGTGTCCAATATTTTTCAATAATCTAACTGACGGACTAAGTATAATAATGATTTTTATACCCAGTAAACATTCCCATTATTGTGTGAAATTCTGTGCAATATCGCACACCTGTCCGTAGCCCACTACACACATTTCTGTCAAATGCTGTAGGCGTTTGACTTTTCCAGCGCAGTTCGGCTCCATCGGCGCGTTTTGATGCGCGTTCACTATAACTTATCAGAGTCATTGGCAAACAATAATTTTGTAAATTAAAAAGTGAAGGGTACTTTACTTCTACGACAAATATTAATTGTCTGGAAGTCAAAATGTTTAGTTACTTAGCCCTACATTTTTAATTACTCAGAAAATTATAACTTGATGTTCCTGGATAGTATCAGAGATGATCCAGTTGCCCTCGTTTTCAATTTTTTACGATAATTGTCATCTACTGAAATACATTCGAATTTAATCATTTTATAGCTCCAGTAGGTATATTCAAGGGCAATAAGTTTCAGGCCAGCTAAAAACTAGTTCACACATTATAACATTTTATGTTAGTAGCTATTTCTAGTTTTAAACGTAACAAACGGGACAAATACCCTAATAGTGAAAGTCATGAGTCATGATTAATAAACATAGTTTTTGCCATTAGCACAGCCAAAATTGTAATAATTATTTGAAAGATTAAAGGCACATTGTGAAAAAAGATTAAGCACGTATTCATTGATTTTTTATATTCAGCTAATCAATGGACTATTGTAAAAAATCACTATATCCCGTGTCCACACATCAGCCCATATATTATTTTATATAGTTGTTCTCACTGTTCGTTTATTACAGTTCAGAAGAAAAAACTGAGTTGATCTGAGTAAACAGCTAATCATAATACAAATACATACTTAGTTCTTATAGTTTTTGCAATAAGAATGTATGGTAGCAAAGTACGTTATTGCCATTTTTGTAAGAGAAATAGTACTGATCTAGAAGTTCCGTGTTCTGTGTATTATTTCTTCTGTCTACAGGTGATATGTAGGTACATATGAGACAAATTTTACATGACAATAGAAGAATGAACTAAAACAATCATAAATCTAACAGGATGATGTGTGTACGCAGCAGTGAACAATGGGCTCTACAGACTAAAGCCGCTAACATAATAAAAGGCGGAGCGGCTTAGCCGACAACGAGTCAGTTTAGACTTAGCTGTAGACTCCTTAACAATAATGGAATGGCCACATAAACGAGTTACAAACGATGAAGTTATATGTTCTTGTAGTCCTAAACCATTATTAGAGGTAGAACTGGTAAATCTTCAATATTTCAATATTTGTGATCGAAGTTCATCTGCACCAAATACTTGACATTGACTTGAGCGACGTCGTACACGATGAATCTGGTATTGTGTTAAGGAAAATTCGAGCACAGCCGTAAGCATACTTTTCAGGCCATTTTCAACCTCCTGTAACTTCGTTCTGGATAAAGCTAGACGTCTGAATAATCAGGCACCAGTCATAAGATCTTCGGAAATAAAAGAGTTATATTGTGTCGAATCATACAAGTCGGCGAATGGGAAGCTCACATAAAGCTGCGCGTTGATTGGATATTGCGCAGCTTGTAGCTAACTTCACAACCGCCGACTTGTGTGATTCGGTCTTATCCTGTAGTGTGTATCCAACAATAACATTTGCATGTGAAATGAAGCCAAGTCTAAATCAAAGTTCCCACTATCAAAAAGTTGTCAGATCTCACGTAAAGCCAAGCTTCTAACTCTACACGCCTTGCTCTACAAGTCCTTACTCCACAAACTCTACAGCTTAGTCAATATATGTGTCTTGGCCGTTTCGTTACAATAATAACTGTTTGTATAACAGAATTAATGAATTAATCTTCACTTTACGCCCATGCGCAGCCAAGCCGCATATATTGACTAAGGTGTAGAGTTTGTGGAGTAAGGAATTAATTTATTAATTTTAATTTTACTGTCCCAGCATTGCTGAGAAAAGGTTTCCCCAAATTTCTACCATTCCTTTCTGTTCTGTGCTACCTCCGTCCACTAGACAGACAGACAGACGGACGGACAGCGGAGTCTTAGTAATAGGGTCCTGGTTTTACCCTTTGGGTATGGAACCCTAAAAACGAAAAAACTGATAATGCGACACCATGATGTCACCAAATGTTTGAATTTGATAGCGAATATACTTGATTGATAATCCGACATTACTTATTAAAAACTTTAAAAGGAGACCAAGTGTGTGCCTTTTCTTAAAATTTAGAAAATGTAAAAAACCTATCTCGAAAACCGTGGCAATTTCACTGAACACAAATTTTGTGTATTTGGTTAGTAGTGACCTCCCCGCCCGCCAGTGAAGTATTATCCTCTCTTTACTGAACACCCTGTATATCCGTACCGTACTTACGTAGTGTTTTTTAGGAACCCCATCCCCTTTTCTAGCGTCACGTGTTCAATAGACGATTCCACAATGAATAGACCAGGGGCCTTATTGTGTAAGCGCTCTGACGTTCGGCTTCGCTTTTCCTCACGCTCGCTCGTGAGTACCTAGCGCGAGCAGGAGAAAAAGCGAAGCCGAACGTCAGAGCGCTTACACAATAAGGCCCCAGGTGAAACGTAAGTTAAAAGGATACTCGTTATAGAGCAGGGATGTGTTCGCGTTCCTGGTGGTGGGTTTCCCGAGCGGCACCACGGTCCCGCAGGGCAGCGCGCGCGCGCCGGCCGGGTCGGGCTCGGTGCGGCCCACGCCCCACGCCGAGTGCTTGCCGGCCGGCAGCTTCACGTTCTCGGCTTGGTGGCACATCTTCCTGCAATTACAACAACGCCCTCAACTCACGTACGTCATTGTCACAGGAACAAACGAAAGTAATGAAAACAAATGTAAGTCGCAGAAAAGAAAGAGTCATGAAAAACAACAAGCATAGGCCGAATAAAACTGAAGTGGTGTCTGAAGCTAGCTATAATCTGACCGCTTACCCGCGACGACAAACGGGGACTGAGACTTTTGTCGTCTACCCCCGCGCCGCTGTACCGCGCAGGCGAGGATTGAGATAAGCGGTCGGATTATAGGAACTGCGCAATCCCATCTACTTTCGCCTGACTTACGGATATATTGCTAGTGTGCAATCTCTTGCCTCTTGTCACAGATGCAACTAAGTAAGGCTATTCGGCCTATTATACAATAAAAAAGTAAGTAAGTTCGTATAGGCCGGGTGGCTAGCCCTGGTGCCAGAGTTTTTAGGCCGCCTGAAGGCCTTATTTTACAATGAGATTATAATAAATTAAATTCGGAAAAACAATAAGAAGTATTGTAACTTAGAATCCAAGTTTTTGAAATATGATTTGTTTTATTGGATCATGAAACTATTTGATCAGATCAATATGGTCTTCTAAACAGTTTATCATGTAATGAATGACAATTTAGAATAGATTAACTATTTTTCGAGCCTTAGGAAAGTTATTATTGGTCGAGTCAATCGTCTGTGAAGCTAAAGTTAGCTACAAGCTGCGCAAATTCCCACTCCTCAGACTTACTGACATTTATATTTGCTGCTGCGCAACGATTTACTTTGTGTTCACGTTCACAGACGGCTTTTAGTTTAGCTTTGATTCGACTTACACGCTAAGTTACCGATGGTTCGGACTTTGCAGGCACCAAATCGAGTTGCACAGAAAATTGACATGTTTGTATGCTCTGTTCCTGAATTTAAAAGGGCTGTGTTGTTTGATGCCTGCTATAGAGATGTAACTAAATTGTGACGCTATTATTTTTATTATTTGATGGAATTAGATTGTTATGACATTATTAATTAGATTTTTGTGATATTAATTAATATTATTAATTTTAATTGACATGATGAACTTATTGTATTTTTATGACATTATTAGGTATTATTATTTAGATTTATGTGATGAATTAATCGTAATTATATGACATTATTTTTACATATTCTTGGGGTTTTATTTTCTAGCAGGATGTATGAAAAGTAGAGTATGGACCTCTAGAACTAAATTTTTCTTCGTCTTGGGCGACTTGAACCTCTTCGCTTCACTCAGGACTCTAAATAATTCCTGATAATATTGTATAATTTATTAACAATATTCAATTCATAATTACTTTTAGACTGTAATGGTAGATATATGTTTTGAAATGAAATAAATATAAAATACATATATTTGGTCCAAAAAAAAAATCATCTCAAATCGTACTCACATTTCACCAAGAGCAACCTCACAGAGCAACAGCAGACCAGTAGGGTTAGATTTACTCGTGCAGCAGTAGTTGGCCGACTTAGACACCATGTCTGCGAAGTAGATGCCCTTGCCGAACATGTAGCCGGTGACGGGCGCTTCCGGCGGCGCGATGCGGAGCCCCTGCGAGAGGATGCCGGCAAAGTTGGTCACCCGCGAGCCGTGCCATAGCAGCCTCCTGTTGTGCAGCTTCCTGAACGGTTTGTATCTCTTGTCTTCACCTTCTCGCACCACTTTGAACACCTGTAACGAAGCGTCGGAAAACGGAGAGTAAAATAGCCGTAGGTTCTGTAAGAAGAGAAAAAAATCGGCCAAGTACGAGTTAGACTCGCGCATGAAGGGTTCCGTACCGCATGGGAACCCCCCGGCAAAAAAATCACCTTTGTTGTATGGGAGCCCCCCCTTAAATATTTATATTATTCTGTTTTTAGTATTTGTTGTTATAGCGGCAATCGAAATCATCTGTGAAAATTTCAACTCTCTAGCTATTATGGTTCTTGAGATAGAGCCTGGTGACGGACAGACAGACGTACAGTGGAGTCTTAGTAATAGGGTTCCGTTTTTACCCTTTGGGTACGGAACCCTAAAAATCAGCTGTTTCATACATTTTGTCGATTCCGAGTTGCAATTTTGTACCTATGAAACAGCTGATTTTCTTTTTCTGATTTTTTTTGTTGGCCCCATAGTAAGAGTTGTTCGTAATGATGGTCTAAATCACCCCCTTTCGGCTTAGTACAGGGTATGCAAATAACCCTGTATAGATAAAATCTGATCGGAAAAAACGAAATAATGAATGTATGGCGAAATAGTGAAGGAAAACTATCTGGACGACCCTGTGGCCATAATGAAGCGTCCTTCAGACAACTGCGGGCAATGTGTACGGTGCGGGTAACGATCTAGTCATCCAACAATATCAAGGCCTCTTTTTAGTCAAGATCGGTGATTAGTGGATGACTAGATCATAGCCGCGCGCGCACCATGCCCGCAGCTGTCTGAGAGATGCTTGAATTGATACACATACATGCCAATATACAATATAATACATTGAAACTAGAGAGTGATCAAGCTTTTCTGAACGCAAATATCGAAAAAGAAGTCAAGGTACAAGAAATGCTTGTATAAAGGTATAAGATACTAGCTGCCCACCCCGGCTTAGCCCGGGTACGGTTAGCTAAAGACAAATTTTATAAGTATTGTGCCTATATATCTACCACGTAATGTAGGTATTGGGTTTTAGTATAAATCCCTATTTTTTTAAATAAATATAATATAGCCTATCTCATCCAGAGATAGTGAAGTTTTCCAACAGTAAAAGATTTTTTCAAATCAGTTCAGTAGTTTCGGAACTTATTCAATGCAAACAAACAAACAATCAAATCTTCCCTCTTTATAATATTGGTATAGAATATAGATGGTATAGATAACTTACATGTTCAACACGCAGCGAGTAATTCGAGTGAGTTTGAGCGTGAGTGTTCCGAGTGTATTCTTCTATCAGCTCGAAATCTTCAGAATTCCTATCGAGCGGTGCTATTTCCGCCTTTAACTTCTTGTAGTGCGATTCTATCGGGCTCACTGTCTCGTCGGCGTCTGACTTGAGAAGACTGTAGGCGATCTCTATTTCCAGTAAGTTGTCCAACATTTCAGTTTTGTTTTTGATGATTTCTAAATTGTCCAGTAGAGGCGCGTTGTCGCGTCCGAAATCATGAGGCACGAGTGTGAAAAACCTTAAAAATAATTCAAATTATTGAAGTGAAACTAATGCGACTTCCAACAAGGTTGCGTTAAACGTTTAACGCTACCATGGAGAGGGTATGAAAGCACTTGTTGCGTCGAAGTTTCACTTCTTCCGCGCAGAGATAAAAAAATACAAGTGGTGTCCACCACTTGTATTTTTTTATGAGACCTTCTCGCGATGTTTATCTACAGATTGTAAAACAATCACGCGAATCGAGCTACAAACAAGGGAGATACGAGGTAAACAGAACAAAACAAATCATACAGACGAATTGGTACCGCTTCCTTTTTGGAAGTTGGTTGAAAACTTAGTTGTTTTTAACCGATTTCCTGTGCTCGGTTTGAACATACAGCCTTATTCCAAAACAAGTTTTAATTTTAGTACCTTAATACCGAACTAAAACCATGAACTCACAAAAACGTTATTATAAAACGAAGTTTTATCACTAAACCACTGATCAACTATGGTACTAAAGATAAACCTGTTAGAGCCCTAGTTTAATCATGGACTAACTTGGGTACTAAGAGAATTTTAGCTTAGATATTGATTTTAATTATTTCACTCGGCACTTTTATTATAAATTATAATTTAGAAATATAAGAAAAATGAGTTTCTGTGTAATTAACAATTATTTTGCGAGGTCGATTAATAAGAAAGAAGCCTAGAAAACCAAAATACATTATTAAGTTAAAAACGACAAAAACAAAGTCTCACTTTTTCTTGCCTGGGCTTTGGCCTCACATACACTCATATTTGCCAACAAAGAGGAAAAATGAAAAAATAATGATTTAAGTTTTTATATTCGATGAATACTTAAATAAACAACAATTTGGATATATTTATGCATTAAGACGCAATTATTTCAGCATTTGAAGTGTGGTTTAAAAAGATTTAAACTTGCAAGAACGAATGAATGATTGAAATTTCTATTTTTTATCTGTGGCTATCGCTTAAACCATGGACTATCAATGGTTTATCTCATCTTTGGTTAGTCCTTGATTTGTAATAGGAACGTATTTTAATCCTTGGATTAACTTTAATACCGTAACAACTGTGGATCTGCTAGGCCGGTGTTAGCGACGCGCTCATTATTATTTAAGTTTTGTGTAAAATGTTGTTATAGTTTCGTTTTAATTTCCCGCCACGATGGTAGGCCGTGCTGTCAGCGCGGTCGACTATAATTGTAAAACGTCAATGTCAAAAGTCTTCCATTTCGCAAGAAAACCGAGCGGGTGCGTCGACACGCACTGCGCCATATATTTTCTAAATTAACGGTCTAAAAGTGTTATAAATCTGTGTTTCTGTAAATTAAACAGTTGTTAAAAGTGCTAGTGTGTTTTTCTCATAAGGATCACGTCCAATAGTGACCACAACACCTTTAAATTGGTCCTATCAAACCGGATCATGTTCCACACGCCAAGATCAAAAATGGCCGGCTCAGAATCAAGTGGTTTACGACGTGAACGCGATCTCGATAAAATGGCTGAAAAAGTATTGCAAGAAACATCCACTAGTGAAAAACCTGAATCCAAGACGCCGGCGCCGACAGCTTCGAGTATAAAAAGCGAGATCAGTATGACACGAAGGTCAAAAGGTCATGCTCACACCGCGTCATCATCCGCTAAAGCACGCCGCGCACAACTCGTTTTAGAAGCCACTAAAAAGAAAGCACAGATCCAGATGGAGCTTATAGACCGGCAACTGGAAGTGGATTTAGCCGACCTGGAAGAACATTCGAGATACAGTCCACCAAACGATGAAGAAAAGCACGAAGTCGAGCAATGGCTCGAGAAAAGTCGCCACGAAGTGCAGTCCGCCCCCGATGATGGCATTTTTACGGACGGACCGCAACCGGCAATGGCCAAGGCGACATATACCGTTGCTCCTTCAGCACCTACAGCGCCCCATCTGCCTACGTCACAGTCTCCGGCGCCACCGATAGTTCAACTTGGCGTCACCGAGACTGTTCAGATGCTCGCGAACGCGCTGAAGGACATAGCATCACATACACCGAATAATAATAACCTACTCACTCGCTTGTGTACGCCGAAGGATTTGCCTGAATTTTCAGGAGATCCACTAGAGTGGCTCCAGTTCAAACAGGCGTACAACGAGTCTACAGAAATCTGTAATTTTAGCCCCAAAGAAAACTTATGGAGACTGAGGAAGTGTCTCCGCGGCGCGGCCAAGGATGCGGTAGCAGCTTTGTTTATTTCGGCGAGTTCACCGTGCAAAGTAATTGCTACCTTGGAGCTGCGATTTGGTAACCCTGAATGTATTCTATACAGAATTATCCAAGACATCAAGAAATTGCAACCGATGACGCAAGATTTTCATAAAGAAGTGGTGCAGTTTTCCGTAAAAGTGCAAAATTTGATTGAAGCAGTGCGAGCGGTAGGGCGCGAGGAATACATACAAGGTATGAGCATAGTTTCGATAATATTGTCCAAATTCCCATCAATATTGCTGTCTAAATGGTCTGACTACAGCTATCCTCTCATAACTAAAAATCAGAAATCACGCCTGTTAATTTTGTCTGACTTTCTGCACGAGGAAGCTGTAAAGATTTCTACTACGTCGAGTATTTATTTTACTAGCCCTCGCACTGATCAGAATAAACAGAGGAACAATGATAATCCTAATCGCGCTCATACTCTTTTATTACAAAGCGACGCCGATGATAAATGTCAATTTTGCCGCACCTCCAAACACAAGCTTACCGAATGTAAACAATTCAAGAAGGCGTTACGTAAAACTAGATGGCAATATACCAAACGTAACGGGATCTGCTACAAATGCCTACTGTCGCGCCATGCGCGTGACGTATGTACCGCGCCGCCCTGCGACAAGGATAACTGCGGCCAGTCGCATCACCGCCTGCTGCACATCGATGTAAACAAACCAAAGGACGGCGGCGATGCGCCGCACCACGTACCGATGCCTATAATACCTACGCCGCCGACGCCCGCCAACGAACCTGTGAACAGTGAACAAACGGTTGCGCATATTAACGCGAGTGAATCGACAGTGTTACTGAAAGTCGTACCTATTCGTATACATACGCATAACGGTATTATAAACACGAATGCATTACTCGACGACGGCTCGACAGTTTCGTTGCTAAGTGCGGGGTTAGCTAAACGCGCGGGAGTGAAAGGTCGTCCTGAGACGATGCGCGTGCGCGGCGCCTGGGCCGATAAGGAATTAATTTGTGAATCGGTCATCGTTAATGTGAACGTTTCTGGTAGGGACAATAAGGTGCACAATATAAGATTACGTTGTGTTGATAAATTGGATCTGCCGATACAACGTTGTTCTATTGTGAATTGTGATAATGTAAACTTGCTCGGCATAAAACATATGTTTTGTAATAATGATGTCAAACCTGAAATACTTATAGGACAAGATAACTTTCATTTATTGTTACCGCTTGAGGTTAGACTAGGTAATAATAATGAGCCGTCCGCTACATTGACTCCTCTAGGCTGGTGTGTTCACGGTATGGTGAGAGCGGCGCGGAGTGCGCGCGCGCATGACGCCCCCGCGGTGCATGCAACCATGGTTTTGAGCGCGAGTGGCGCGCAGCCCACGCTCACTGCTGACGCTGCTACATCCTCGACCGCCGCCGGCACCGAAGAGGTTCGTTTGCTGCAGACGTTGCAGGAAGAGGTGCGGCGCTCGTTTACGCTCGATTCTATAGGAGTATCGGGTAAGCCTCGTCAAAATACTTACGACGTGTGCGCAGTCGCACAGCTGGAGGAGACCGCCAAGCTCGTGGAAGGGCGCTGGCGCGTCGGCCTGCCGTGGAGGAGCGACAGCGGCGCCATGCCCGACGCCTATCCTAACGCTGTAAAGAGGCTCAAAGGGATAGAAAGGAAGATGAGTCGGGACAAGGATTTTGCAGGTAGGTACAGGGAACGTATTCAACATTTATTAGAAAATAATTATGCTGAAAAAATAACAGGTAGTCATGCCCACCCCGCGTCCAGGACGTGGTACCTACCACATTTTGGGGTGGACAACCCAAATAAAAATAAGTTACGATTAGTGTTCGATGCCGCGGACGAGGTGAACGGTAAGAGCCTGAATAATTATCTACTCACGGGGCCGGACTTGTTGCCACAGCTGTTTGGTATTATGCTGCGCTTTAGAGAAAATGTAATTGCAGTGACGGGTGACATCAAGGACATGTTTTTAAGGGTTAAAATCCGTCCCGAGGATCAGCACGCCTTTAGATTCCTCTGGCGAAATAGCCCCGTTGAGCCTATAGATACCTACGTGATGAGTTCACTCATATTCGGAGCAAACTGTTCCCCATTCGTGGCGCAATTTGTTAAAAATTTAAATGCACGGCGTTATGAGTCATCAATGCCTGCCGCAGTTAATGCAATTTATAAATCGCATTACGTTGACGATTATATAGATAGTCTACCCGATGAAGCGACTGCTATAGAAATCGTAAAAAATGTTTCAGATATTCACAAGAGTGGTGGTTTTGAAATGCGCAATTGGACAAGCAACAGCGTCGCCGTTTTAGACAGCGTTCCGAAAGAAACTTTAGGTAGTGCCGCCGTCAAGTTCAAGGTCGAGCACGAGTTCCAAGGTGAACGAACGCTGGGACTCATCTGGTACCCGGCCGAGGATCAGCTAGGTTTCGACTTGTCCTTGAAACGAATACCTGAAAATGTTATGCAAGGTAAAGCAAGGCCTACCAAGAGGATAATGCTGCAAGTCGTGATGTCGATTTTTGACGTTCAAGGATATTTATCAGTATTTACCATTCAAGGAAGAATTATGTTACAGGACACATGGCGCCTAAATGTAGGCTGGGATGACGTCATACCTGATTACGTCTATGATAAGTGGTGCAAATGGATTGACCTGTTAAAAGAATTAAATCATGTCCGCATTCCTAGGTGTTATCTTAGAGCGAGTAACACGCGTGGAAAAGAGACAACACGAGGACCGGTCGGCGTAGCGGCCAGCACGGCGCGCGGTGCCTGTGCTACGGCGAGCGGCTACGAGACCGAGCAGCTTTCTACAAGCTCTACGGCTACGGAACGCTGTACTCGAAACGCAAGTACAGCCATTAATAACTACAATGACTTGCAATTGCATACGTTTAGCGATGCTTCTGTCAAGGCGATGTGTACCGTGGCGTACTGGCGTTGGACGAAGAACGGGAAAGTACGTGTCGCATTTATAGCAAGTAAATGCCGCGTCGTACCAGTGAAACCGCTGACCGTGCCCCGCGCCGAGCTGCAGGCGGCCGTGCTAGCCGCGCGACTCGCGGACATTATTGTGAAAGAACACAGAATGGTACCAGAACGAAGATACTTCTGGAGCGATTCCACTACCGTTTTACAGTGGATACGGAATAACACGCGCTCGTATAAAACTTTCGAAGCTAATCGATTAGGAGAGATCGATGAACTTACGCGCGTGGCCGAATGGAAATATGTGCCTACAAAATTAAATATGGCCGACTTGGGAACACGGGAGGAATTCGACCAAGTGTTGTTCGAAAACGAATGGTTCACAGGTCCCAAGTTTTTATACGAAGATGAATGTTCGTGGCCGCTAGATGTCGTCAGCTCTGTCGAAAACGAGGTGAAAACAGAGTGCGTGACCGTGGTTCAAGACTCCGTAGCCGACTTGCCTACGCCGGACCCGCAGCGATTTTCTTGCTGGCTACGCTTGCAGCGCGCCACGGCTGTCATGCTCACGTTTATTGATAGATGTAAAGGACTCACCTGCGAAGTAGACTGTGAAGCGATGGCTCGTGCCGAAACTTTGCTACTGAAGAAAGCGCAGCGTGACTCCTTTCCCGACGAGATATCTGCAATAAAAAATCAAAAATCAATATCAAAAGAGAGTAAATTACTCACCTTATCACCTTATGTCGATGAAGACGGTCTTCTGAGGCTCGGAGGACGCATCGATGCTGCAACGGACGTAGACCTGGAAGTAAAAAGACCGATTATTTTGGATGGGAAACATTCAATAACACGACTTCTTATCAGATACTACCACGTCAAAGCTGCACATGGGAACCAGGAGATGGTTGTGAATAATCTGAAACAGAACTATTGGGTTATTAGAGTCAGACCGACGGTGAAACAGGTAGTTTCCAGCTGCATGCTGTGTCGCATAAGAAAATGTAAGCCCGAAGTACCCAGAATGGGTGACTTACCTCATGCTCGACTGGCGCATCATCAGCGTTTGTTCAGCTTCTGTGGTCTGGATTTATTCGGACCGATGGAAGTAACAGTTGGAAGGACGAGACAGAAACGGTGGGGAGTCCTTTTCACATGTCTTACTGTGCGATGTATTTACATAGACATTGTGCACACTCTAACGACAGACTCCCTGATAATGGCGCTGCGTCGCATGGCAGCTCGACGGGGCTGGCCGAGCCACCTGTACAGTGACAATGGGACGAACCTACGGGGTGCTGACAAGGAGCTGCAGCTGGCTATGAAAGGGCTTGACATGGATGCTCTGAAAGCTCTCGGAGCTAATAATGCCATGAAATGGCACTTCGTACCGCCATTTAGCCCTCATTGGGCCGGAGCCTGGGAAAGGCTAATACGCAGCGTCAAAACAGCTCTGCGTGTTGTCCTGAAAGAACGTGCGCCGCGAGAAGAGGTCTTAAATACTTTCATGGCAGAGGTAGAAAATATGGTAAACAGCCGTCCGCTGACGCATGTTTCTGTAGATCCCGACAGTTCTGAAACCTTAACTCCAAATCATTTTCTTGTAGGAACTTACGGTAATTTGCCCCAAATAGGAACCTTCGAAGACTCGGACATGTATCTGCGGAAGCAGTGGCGTAAGGCCCAAAGGTTAGCCGACATGTATTGGAACAGGTGGGTGCGAGAAGTTCTGCCTGCAATGCTTCCGAGACAGAAATGGAATGCAGAAGTGAAACCACTACAAGTAGGTGACCTAGTTTTTATTGCCGACCCAGATAGTCCCCGAAACACCTGGCCGAGAGGCAGAGTTCTGCGCACCTACCCAGGTAAGGACAACCGAGTTCGACTCGTGGATGTCAAAACCAGAACTGGCGTCTGGAGACGATCGGCAGCCCGCGTCGCTCGTATTTCCACGGTAGAATAGTGCTGTCCCAGCACTAGGGTGGGGAGTGTTAGCGACGCGCTCATTATTATTTAAGTTTTGTGTAAAATGTTGTTATAGTTTCGTTTTAATTTCCCGCCACGATGGTAGGCCGTGCTGTCAGCGCGGTCGACTATAATTGTAAAACGTCAATGTCAAAAGTCTTCCATTTCGCAAGAAAACCGAGCGGGTGCGTCGACACGCACTGCGCCATATATTTTCTAAATTAACGGTCTAAAAGTGTTATAAATCTGTGTTTCTGTAAATTAAACAGTTGTTAAAAGTGCTAGTGTGTTTTTCTCATAAGGATCACGTCCAATAGTGACCACAACACCTACAGCCGGGTTTAAACCTGGTACTAATGAACTTTTTTGGAATAAGACTGATAATGTTTTAATCTTAGGCTTGTGAAGGATTAAAATAAACAAGACAATTGTTTCAAAATAAAAAAAGTAATTTTACCTGTTTGTGGCATCGACAATTTTATTCTGACTAGCGGACCCTTTCTCGATGTATTTGAGCAACTCCGCCAGTACTTTGTAGCCACTTTTTATCTGCTTTTTGGAGAGCTTCCCGAGGGGCATTTTCTCCGTGTCAAGTTCGAACTCGAGTAGAGTTTTCTTCATGACGTCGATGTCGAATATGGTGGTGATGAGTTTCTGGACGGGCACGGGGAGCTTGCAGCTGGTGTCTATCTGTAACTTGGCTGTCACGTCGCCGTCGCCGTCGCCATAGTCCACGTCGAGGGGATAGTAGCGGCCTGGGACCTGAATTTTAATATGATAATAATATTATTATAAACAATAATCTTATATATAAAATGTAGCGTGGTTGTTAGTCTCGCTAAAACTCGAGAACGGCTGAATAGATGTGGTTAATTTTGATCTTGAAATATCTACGGAAGCTAAGGGAAGGTTTAAACGGTGAGAAATTTGTTAAAGTAGCGAGAAAAATAATAAAAACTTGAATTTAATTATCCCATACAAAATGTTCCTACCTGTGAAATTTTACTGTATTTGGTCGCCGGTAGCGCTAAGGTGATATGAAGTTCACTGGGTCAGCTAGTTATTGCATACAATAAATAATTTAGTGAGGCATTACAGTTTTAAGATCTTGTATACTCAGTCTTTGAACAATTTAATTCAGTTTCCGATAATAAAGCCACATCAATCCTACTAAAACAATTTGCACTTTATAATAAACTAGCGACCCGCCCCGGCTTCGCACAGGTGTATTTTACATATAAACCTTCCTCTTGAATCACTCTATCTATTAAAAATACCGTATCAAAATCCGCTGCGTAGTTTTAAAGATATAAGCATACATGGGGACAGACAGCGGGAAACGACTTTGTTTTATACTATGTAGTGATAAAAAAATGTAACTTATGATCAAAATTCAAATGTACTGTGCCAGCGTTTTTAATAGATCACTGCAGAACGTAGGCCTACCCACGACGGGTGATTATGCCATAATCATCACGCGGGTTCGTGGATTCACATACACCATCGAATTTCTTCTACAGACGTATGTAGGTTGCCTCACGATGTCTTCCCTCATCGAAATGCCAGTGGTGTGAAAATGTAAATAGAAATAATAAATACATAATCTATTAATTTCAATTTGACTTACAGCTAAGTAATTGCTTACTTATAAACACTTACCTTAATAAAATGATCTCGGAATTCCCATGGGTTCTCGGTTTTCTCGAAGTAATAATGCTCGAATTTCTCAACAGCTCTCTCAGGGGAGGTGAAGTCGTCCAGTTTGTTGCCACCGATGGTGGTACCGATCCTGCCCCACGACCGGAAAAGCCACCATCTGACAATCGACATATTGTGTTAGCCCTTCGTACGCAAATAATCTTGATACTTACAACAGTAGTTTGTTTTCCTTTTTGTAATAATGTATATCATCATCATCGGAATAGCAAGCAGTCAGAAAATACTTTTTAACCGACTTCCAAACAGAAAGAGGTTCTATGTTTGTCTGTATGCATTTTTTAGTGTATGCGATATTTTCGCCAAATGTGAACCGATTTTGACGATTCTTTTTAGGGTTCCGTACCCAAAGGGTAAAAACGGGACCCTATTACTAAGACTTCGATGTCCGTCTGTCTGTCTGTCTGTCCGTCTGTCACCGTGCTGAATGCCGTCATGAACCATGATAGCTAGGCAGCTGAAATTTTCACAGATGATGTATTTCTGTTGCCGCTATAACAACAAATACTAAAAAGAAAATAAAATAAATATTTATGGGGGGGGGGGGCTCCCATGCAACAAACCTGATTTTTTAGACGTTTTTCGCTCTATTTTAATAATGATAACAGGTAGATGCTTGAAATTTTCACAGAATATTTAGTTTTATATTCACTTCAAAAATAAATAATAAAATTAAAATAAAATAAATATTTAAGGGTGCTCCCAAACAGTACGGAACCCTCCGTGCGCGAGTCCGACTCGTACTTGGCCGATTATTTGTTTGATAGATTATACTTCAAGGGCTCCACTTAAATTTTATCAAAATAATTTATTTATTTTTGTTTATAGGCGAGCAGTATAAACTAATGTGCCTAACTATATCAATAGATATCAAGCAGAGTCGAATAAAATTAGTATTTATCTGTCAAGGATTTTTTTTCCTTCTTTATCCAAAGATCCAGTCTATTCTCAAATGTGTTCATAGTCCTTGCTGAGATTACATCCTCAGTATGAGTCATTTATGAAAAATCACCAATACTGCCGTGCAGCCTTTAAAATGCAGTATGAGCAAAAACGCGGTTTCGAGAAAAACGCGAAAAACTTTTTGATTTGTTTTTTTTCTATGTTACAAGGTTTTATGACGTATGTTTTGAATGCCATTGGGCGCATCTGAATTCGAAGAAAGACTTCAGGAAAGAAAATACGCACTTAGATTATTATATGATATATAAAAACGATTTTGAAAAAAAAGATCCCAAAAATGAGCAGTTACTACACATAAAATTTAGTGAAAAAGTTCGCATAATCAGATTAAAATGCAGTAATTTGAGTTAGTACTGCAAAATTATGCGGGACATGTACTACTTTGCCGTTTAAAATGCAGTATCAGATTTATTTTACTGCATTTTAATGTGTCTCTTGAATAAAATGTAGGTGCAGTATGTAAATAATTATTGACTAAATTACGTAAGCTACTTATTTTATGGAGTAAGAAAGAGTATTTCGATCAAAATATTTTTTATTAAAGATATATTAAGAAATCAACACTGCACTTCAACATCAACAAAAATCAACACAATCACTTTTTATTATTATTTAGACTATTCTGGCTCAGACTTTTGTGATATCATAGCAATTTGGGTTAGTCACACTCACAGTATAGATGTAGTAATTAAACCTTAAATCACTTATAACATTTATGATTAACACTGCCAATAATCAGGGCTGGATTTAGAGGTCTAGAGGCCTCGGGGCAACAAAAGAGTGGAACCTGGCTCAAAATTATTTTCCAAATGAAATAAATAATATTTATCGGTCTAGGGAGTTAATACTTCCTGAAGATGGGTAGTAAATTGCAAATACTTATTAGGGTCATTTGACATTTGATATTTTATCGATTGCCTGATTGGAGTGAACAAATATAGATCTATGATTTCTGTTTATATTTAAGAACAATACAATCATGTTTGTATAAAGTAAAACAGTGAAAAAAATATCGAAGGGAAAGTTGTTTACTAGTCAGATAAGTCGGATATTGAAAGGTTTTTTCCCGAAGTCTCTGTTTGTAGGGACTCCTCTTTTGTGGAGGCCCAGGGCTATAGCCCCGGTTACCCTCCCCTAAATCTGGCCCTGCCAATAATACTTACGAGAAAACTGAAATATGCAATAAAAACTAATGAGATCTTTCAATAGAACTGCTCAGACATACTTAAACACTTAAATAACTATGTAGGAACAATAATCATAGGTATTCTTCTAAGTATATATAACATAACAAATGCACTCCTTCCGTATGTTTTAACTACGGACGTAGTACGGACGCACCACGGCGCCGCTGCCCGCGCTAGTTCGAGTCGCAGCGTCATCCCTTGAAGGCCGCAAGTTCTACGTGTCCGTCGAGAACGTTAGCTCCGGACACAAAAGAATGGCTGCGGGAGTTCCTCAGGGGAGTTGCACATCACCATTCTATTATGCCATTTACAAGGACGACATACCGATCCTGGAAGACCTCAGACCAGGAGAACGGGGAGTCGTCCTCGCCCTCTTCGCGGACGATAGCGCTAACATTGCGTCGTCCAGGAACAAGAGAATAGCCGCTGGTAGGATCCACTAGTCCTAGACATCCTGCCAGAATGACTCGATAAATGACGGATTGCCATCAACGTGGGAAAGACGGCAGCGCTGCTGACCGGGAGATCACCAAGACTACCACCATTGATGAAGCCACTGCAGCTTAGAGGACAAGACATTGCGTGGGAAAGCACCTGCAAGTACCTGGGTGTCTACATCGACCGGGCCCTTCGCATGAGCTCGCAGACCTTGCACGCCGTTCACCAGGCGAAGGCTGTTCGAGTCTTGCTGCGACCCGTGCTGAGCTCTAAGCTGCCACTGAAGACCAAAGTAGGGATTTACAAGACCTACATTCGTTCCTGGTTAACTTACGCAACGCCCGCTTGGTACGCGCTCTGCTCAGCCAGCCAGAAGAAAATGATGCAAGTGGTGCAAAACGTCGCTCTGAGGATGATCTCGGGAGCCGGCCGGTACTTTCGCAATGACGTTATCGCCCGGGACGTGCGAATCGAAACCGTGAGGGAGTTCGTGGCTCGTCTGTCGCGTGGCATGTTTGACCGCGCGGACAATGGGCCATAACCCCACCTGAACAACATTGCGCCGCTTCACGCACGCCTCCCTGCCCAACGTACATGGCGTGCCCTCCCTAAAGATCTCCTCTTGGCTGGCTCGGACACGGAGAAGGACTCTGAGGGACCAAGCGGCATCCAAAATAGAGATGAGGCCTAAACTAAGAAGAGAGTACCACCAAACCAAAGAATGGCCACCCCAGTACAACCAAGCCAAGATGTGGCCAGCGATGGCCATACAAGTGGCTAGCGAGGGTGCTGAGAAAAGCCGCCCGTCCTCGCGGACGGAAAAGGGTACTCGCATCCTCCCAACATTGCCCCTCAGCTCGATAGCTGAAGCGTCCAGCCGCCGAAGAGAGCGCAAGCTCGAGTTGGCATCCTAACCCTCGCCAAACACGGGGGGGAAGAACCCGCATGATGATGATGGACTGTAGGGACCCGCCGCCCACACCTGTTTCAGTCCTGAGTTAAGTACTGTCTCAATACTGAGTTGAGCGGTAGGATTATACTTGTAACCAATATTCCATAAAATAGAATTACGTGATCTATCATTGTACATTCATGTCAATGTAACAATTATTATGTAAAAATTAGGTCTTAGAAATAGGTGATAGATTTGGATAAATGTAAATGTGTTATCATAATTTATTTAGAAACCTTAAAAACATCGAAATTACCACACAAAACAAGTAGCCACGCGCTGTCGACGTCCTCATTCCACGGCGCGGCGTTCGGCACGCGACTGTTTGAGCGACAAATACTAGCTAAAATGCAGTAGGAAACTCTACGAAAACAGTGGAATACAATGACTTGATTTGAATTACCAATTAAATTGCAGTAACTACGACTTATACTGCAATTTAGGCTGTAAAATGTAATTATTGAAGTGATAGATATTATCGATTATACTGCAGTAAATAACCAAAATACTGCAATTTAATTAGTAACATTGACAACAAAAAGTAACCTATGATATAAATAAAAGACAGTTCAATTAACTTCACTGCATTTTACTTTGTTTTGACCGTATGGAAAAAATAGGTGATGCTATCTTAAACACCGCGTCTTAGTAACTTACTGCAGACTAGTCTGTAATCATTTTGAAAAGTAATAAAAATAAACTTTGCAGTATTCATATTTTCAGTACATTATCTATTTACTGCATTTTAGTTTATGTGTTCACCATATTTTTAAGGTTATGTTAACCGTTTTTTTGTAGCAGTGACGACATTTACTGCATTTTATCTGGGAAAACAAAGCTATTAAAATACAGTAATTGCTCTTACTGTATTTTAGATAGTTTATCGTTACAGTTTGCATAAAACATTCCTAGTTACTGCGTTGAGGTAGTTGTTTTTTACTATCTTGTAGTTGCGATAATCAAAAACCGATTACATCATTCGATTCCTTATGACGTGCCCATTACGGATCAATATTTAACTCAAAAACGTAAAAAAGTCAGATACTGCGTTTTAAGGACTGCAGGGCAGAATAATGTGACAATTACACGTCAATATATATATTTACGTCGATCCGTGCGAACTATTCGAATTCTGTACATGGTTGGTTATGCCATTTTTGGCGAAAAATAATTATAAAATTATTTAACATTTTAAATTCAATTTTTTTCCCACAGTAAATAAAACTCACTTTTTCTTGTCATCCTTTTCGAGCACCTGCAGTTTGTAGTATGAATTCTTCTGCGCCACTACGTCAGTCTGGCAGAGCACCACCGTGAACTTCACATTGTCATAGTCCTTGTACACGTGCGCTACGTCCTCCAGGCCCGACGCCGGGTCCACCGCTGTGCCTCCTGTTATACATTTATCACGACATTGTACAAGGTTATTGTACCGTGGTGGTCTAGAGGTAGTAACACCCGCCTTACTATCGTGAGGTTGTGGTTTCAAATTTCGGTCCCGTACCAATGAGTTTTTCGGAACTTATGTACGGAATTTCACACCACTACTGGCTTTTCAGTGAAGGAAAACATCGTGAGGCAACCTGCTTTACGTCCGTAGAAGAAATTTGACGGCGTATGTGAATGCACCAAGCCGCACTGGGCCAGCGTGGTGGAAAAGACCCAATCACCCTTCGTGGGAAGGCCTACCTACATCCAGCAGTGGACTATTAAAAAGGGTAGTACAGAACAGGGTTATCCAGAACGGATTTACTAAGCCGAAAGGAGGTGATTCAGGCCATCATTCTGAACAACTTTTACTATACACCAAATCCGGAATTCAGAAATCCAGTACTGATTTAATATACCTAAAACACGTATATGTACATGAACTCACAATTTTGAAAAACTTTTGTTTTCTTTTAAAAAAAACTTTTTTACTAAATTTCTAGATATTTTAAATTTCTGAAATATCAATTAGCAACAGTATAAAAGACAAATTGATATTACCGAAATTCGTTGGATTATGGGGTAAATATTAATCATTTAATCTATAGTCAAACCGCTAAACTCAGACATCGCCTGCGCGGGTACAAGGGCGCCGGGGGAGACGACAAAGGGGGACTGAGACAGGTGCGGGCGCCGGGGACCCGCTGCCCGCGCCTGTCTCAGTCCCCTGTGTCGTCTCCCCCGGCGCCCCTGTACCGCGCAGGCGATGTCTGAGTTTAACGGTTTGACTATAGACACTGTGGCTATATATGTATGTAGAGTATATCATGTAGCTATAAGCTGTAGAATTTGTGGAGTAAGGGCTTGTAGGATAAGGCGTGTAGAGTTAGAAGCTTGGCTTTACGTGAGATCTGACAACTTTTTGATAGTGGGAACTGTGATTTAGACTTGGCTTTATTTCACATAAAAATGTTTTTGTTGGATAGTAATGTCACTGTATTAAATAAAATTAAATAAAAGATTCCTACCTTTAATTTTCAACTTGACGGAAGATGACTTCGACGACGACGCGTAATTGCTGCCAGATTTAGCGATAGACTTTCCATCGAGTACATCTTGAGGTATCCTTGTAGCTGGCTAGCAATAAAAAAAAAATAAACAAAAAAATTATGACACTAACAATACTATAAAAAAATATCTACAAGATAGCTGTAACTTACAAATTAAAAAAAAAAACACTATAACAGTACTGCGAGTATATTGTTTCCATGAAAGCCATCAAGAGATTCCTTCATAAAGAAATGTGTATCATAGACTAACCTAGAGCTACCTACTCATAGTCTATGTGTGTATACTAAGCGCCACACAAATCGGCGGATGAGAAGTTGCAGATGACACTTCGCCGTGATTCGCTAATTATTGCGCATGTGTGCACAATGCGTAGGGAGCGCGCGGGAGGCATGAGGTTGGCGGGCGGGTGTGCCCCGGATACCTATATTTTACCTTTTGCGCATAACTTCATCCGCCGATTAGTGTGGCGCTTAGTATATCTACTTACGTCGGATCCCCACCCCGCAATGTTATTTTCCTTGACCAGTTCCAGTGTTTTGGCGATTGTCCCTTTCTCCGGGTCAATTAAATCCAAAAATGACGATTCTACTACCTGGAACAATGAGTTTGGAACATTTATCATTTGATAACGAAAACAATGTGTTTTCCGAGGTCGATTAATAATAAAGTAAGGGTTCCTACACAAGCGGGCTGGCACCGATCAAGTGGTTCTTTCGGGTCCAATCGGCACAATTCGGTTTGGATTCGGCACGCGTTTAAGCCTAAGAGTACTTTGCTTTATATTTTATTTATTTATGCAAGATATACATGGGGAGTAATATTACTGTCCGAGCGAGACTGAGAGTAATTTGGTTCCCTATATTCTTTTCAATTGTGAATAGTAAATAGCACCCGCTTATTCAATCACAACATACAAGTACTTCAACGTCATTTTTAGGGTTCCGTACCCAAAGGGATAGGACCCTAATTACTAAGACTCCGCCGTCCGTCTGTCTGTCTATCACCAGGCTGTATGTCATGAACGGTT
Source organism: Hypomecis atomaria (assembly GCA_964007245.1). Lineage (NCBI taxonomy): Eukaryota > Metazoa > Arthropoda > Insecta > Lepidoptera > Geometridae > Hypomecis > Hypomecis atomaria. Next base: position 17,121,501 of record OZ023284.1, on the reverse strand, counting down.
ATAGCTAGAAAGCTGTAATTTTCACAGATGATGTATTTCTGTTGCCGTTATAACAACAAATGCTAAAAATAGATTAAAAATAATATTTAAAGGAGGCTCCTATACAACAAATCTGTTTTTTTTGCCGTTTTTCGCTCGATATTATTAATGGTAACAGGTAGATGCTTGAAATATTCACAGAATATTTAGCTGCGTGCTTACTTTAATAATTAAATTAAAATAAATATTTAAGGGGGGCTCCCATACAGTACGGAACCCTTAGTGCGCGAGTCCGACTCTTACTTGGCAGATTATTAATTAGAATATAACACAAGTGCGACTCCAGCGTGATTTTCATGGCAGAAAGCATAATTTTATCGTTATCAAGATGTGCTAGTACCTACCTTGAAAAAGTACGCCAAATGCTGTCGAAATTATAGTAGACTTGCTGTCGGTCGTAAAAATCATGCGTAACACCTGTGTTATATTCTAATGAAAGATGTACAAAAACCACGCCAGTGGCTATAATCGTACCTCAATACCCTTGTTCTGAGCCTCTGCAAGCTTGTCATTCATATTCTCGACATCTTTCTTCGTGGAGACGACAGCTACGGTAGTATCCGTGAGTTTGCTGACCACGAGTCCGCCCAGTTTGAGGATACGCCGCTTGATTTCTTCCTTATCCTTCAGACGACCATAGAGGTAGAACTGTAAGTTCTTCAACGGCGGGATTGGAATATTCTTAGTTTGTTGGCTGAAAGAAAAAACAAATTACCAATACATTTGAATAAAACAAAGGAATTACTTATGTGAGACTTTGAATTAAATAAGATGTGAGAGCCACGTTAGTTTCCTAAAACTAGTAATGCTAACGCTATCGTCCTACTGAGACAGGTACGGGCGCACATGTCTCAGTCCCCTTTGACGTCTCCCCCGGCGCCCCTGTACCGCGCAGGCGAGGACTAAGTTAAGCGGTAGGCTCTCAAGAGATCTCGTGTATTGCAGCGTTACTCCAACATACATACCCATTCGTGATATTGGTTGTAATCTTATAGGTTGAATGCCTAAGGGCAGATGGCGACCCGTGGATTGAATGCTTCTTGAATTTTTGAAAGATTTTGAGTATTATTATTATTATTTTTTATGTACCTATTCTAAATTTTAGTTACCTTATTTTGGCAATAATCTCACGAACTTTAATATAATATAGTTGTCTATCATATTATCATCTATAATGTTATCTATATATTATCTATAACTAGACGACCCGCCCCGGCTTCGCACAGGTGTATTATACATATAAACCTTCCTCTTGAAATCACTCTATCCATTAAAAAAAACCGCATCAAAATCCGTTGCGTTGTTTTAAAGATTTAAGCATACAGACAAACAAACAGACAAAATAGCGACTTTATTTTATACTATGTAAGGATGTTTTCTTGTCTAATTTATTTTAGTATTGTATCCAAAACGGTTCACTATAATTGCACTATATACCTATCTACTGTAAACGAGAGCGCGCACAACTATACTCCGGCAATTCTAAACTTCATGGGTTACCAAAAAACAGGCCTAGCCGAGTTTGGAACCCACTGTAAAGTCTAAAACTCTCGTCTTTAATTTACTTTATGGCATATCTTCCAACTGCAATTGTACAAAATTTTTGGTCAAATAAACATATTATCTTATCTTATCTAGGATTATAATGTAACATACGCCGCCGACGTTTTTGTATGTACGAAATTTAAGTAGCCGGCAGCGACACGGAGTCATCAGCAAGCTCTGCAGCCAGTGTCAGCATTTATAGCTTGTGTCACTAAGATTTAATGAGAATGAAAAGGTACAAGCTGCGGATAACCAATCCTCGCGCAGCTGTGAAGTGAGCTTCAGTCAGGATTGGATGATCCGAGTAGCTAACATCACAGCCGACAAGATGTTTGATTCGGCCTGTTCACTTTTATGCTTCACAATATTCTGGTGAAATTGCCTACTGATAACTCACCTGGTTCCTGGTTCTTCTTTCTTAACTATAACAAGAGCCGGCCTCGGTGCTGCTTGGAACACTCTTACATCTGTCTTGGGCTTGTACTTCTTGAAAATGGAGCCATCTTTGTATGCACTGGGAACTATCATGGGCTTCCGTTTGGGTTCCTGAGTTACATGTGAGCATTTCGTCCACTGGCTAAGGTTACCTGCAAGAAAAAACTTTTACAAAAAAAAAAACGGAATAATAGTGCTTTAGGCAGTTTTTGTTGGAGATGCAGGTCTAAGCAGCCTTAAAAGGTCTACGGGACTGTTATGAGATGTCGTGTGTTTATGTCGTTTTTTTCACTACCAAAATTCTGCTACGCTGCAGCAAATCTTTTTGAGCTAAATACACCCCAAGCGGAAATCACCGACGCCCCACGACAATAAAAACAAAAAATTATCTAGAAATTCTGTTAAAAGTTTCGGCAACACTCGTTGGAAAATGTAATATGTGTAGAGAGGAGAATTAACATCCGGGCGGACGCAAGTAAAATTGTCGAGTCAAACCTGAGACTTCGCTCACTTCGTTGAGTACAGCCAAATATAGTATGTACTACTGAAATTATAAGTTCGGTGACATCCAGGACACTATAACACACTTGGATGATTACTTGAAGTTGGTTGTTACATGCTTAAAAAAATAGCTACCTGTGCATTTGTAACCAAAAGTGTCCAGTACAAGTTGACCATTCTTGCATTCAGAACATGGTTCTAGGGCTCCAAACGCCATCATATCTGCTATGCGGTCCAAACACTACAAGAAATTAATATTATTATAGTGTTTAAATATCAGTTTACACTTGACCAATTTGTATAATTTTTAATTATTATTTTAGCCAAACCTCATCACGGCCCACGGGTATTTCTTGAGAATTATATTCAAGCAACTCTTCAAAATCGTTTTTCTTGAGCTCACTCAATGCATTCCTGTGTTTGTGGAACAATTTGTTCTGCTTCTCTATTTTTTTCTCCTTGTCTTTTTCTTCTTTAAGTTCTGCCGCGTCCTTGGGCTCTTCCTTTAGCTTTTTGACTGGTACCTCGTCAGATTTGAATGGCCTGGAAGAATAGAAAACTCAGTCTTGTTTCACTTCTAAGAATGACCTTGCGCTAATGTGAAGTGTACAACTTCGCATAGAGATGGGCGTGGGCTGCCGCGGCCGCTAGTCAGTTGACCAATGAATAATCGTATTTATTTAATTCTCATGTTTGTAATCAAACTCTTCTAAAACAGCTTGACAGTTTTTTTTTTGTGTACATTCAATAGGTCTTAAACTATTTTAGACCGACGAAACGGAGGAGGTACTCAATTCGACGCGTATATGTATATTTTTTTATGTATTACCACGCATAACTTTTTACGTAGTTCTGTACACAGTTGAAGTCGGTCATGTCATTTTTTGCAAAAAATAATGATTATACCCTTAAGTGATAAGGTTGGCCCTCGCCAGATTTATTTAAAAGGGCAAAACAATGTTTGCCAGCCTGCCAGGTCAGCTAGTGTAGCTAATGGCAATTCTTTAATAGACAAAAGGCAACAAGACATTGTAGCTAAAGCTGTGACATAAGGGACTTACTTTATTTCATCCATGACCATTTTCTGGTCTTCCTTGCTGAGTGTTTTGATTCCAGGCAAGCTCTCTCCGCCGGCAAAGTACAGAAGACTGCTTCTATCTTCATTGAAACATTTGACATGATGCCATAGAGGCTGGCCTCCGTACTTGGCGCCGATCTCAGTGTCAAATACCACTTTACAGATGCGGACCTCATCCTGAAACAATATTACACTAAGAAATAGGGCCATAAGGGCCACATTTGACTCGATTAACTGACTGACTATATTATAACATTGAAAAATAAATAAGTGGAATTAAAAAAAAAATGGATTTTCAAATATTGTGGAATTTGGTAAAACTTGTGTAGAGACTAACTTCGCTACATTCGCTACAAGATGGCACCAGCTACACGTCGTCCCCAGCCAATCACAAGCCGTAAAGATAAAGATATCATTTATTGCTCTGAACTGTGTACATTAAGGTGTTACAAAATTATTTAGACACAACAGCTTATCCTAACGGACATGCAATAGGTATTTGTTTTACTTACAATTTAAGGCTATGTAATTCCTTCTTACACCTAGATAAACCAAATTAGGTATTACGAGTATATTTACATTCAAAATTACACAATACAATATTAATTCTAACCAACCACAATCACCACACGTATCGCCGCGCAAACGAAATTCTCTGCGACGGCCGAACCATACTAATAGCTATCCCCAGGCACACACCTCGCCCGGTGGAGTACTCCTTTTTGAGATGTTATCTATCAACATCATTTCCACATGGACAACCACCAAGACCAGATTTGGAATAGTATGTAATATGGCTACTTGAATTACATGCGCTTTTGATAATCTTTTTTATTCCATACCCAGGGGTGGAAACTGAGTCCATGGCCAAAAATACTGATTTTACTGACTAAAACTCTCTAAAATACTGACCATTTACTGACCAAATTTGTGTAATACTGAACCTTGGTCGGTCAATATAACACCATACGAATGTTAGTTGCTGTTAGTTAAGTATATGTTAATAGTGTATGGAGAATGATTGTAAATAATTAAGAAAAGTGTTTTTGTGTTTGGCCTCCACCATCCCCATAGCCAACCTGCACCGCATTTTATTACTAAAAAATAACTTAATATTACAACATACATATTAATTTAAACAAAACATTTTGTATATAACACGAACAAAATATTTTTAATAAAGAAAGAAGTTTTTAATTTATTTCTCTTATCGTCGACATATTTTTGAATCTTTTCTTCCTCTTCTCTTTCGTTTGCTAATGTACTAAGCATCACATTCGCCATATTTACGGCGACCATGTCGTTGTCCTTCAGACCTTTTTTCAGACATTCTGTTGCTGGTTATTTTTAAGACACTTCCTACTCCAAAACAGCATATTTGTCACCTCAATCTACAGAAACTACACCACTTTTACCTTACTTTTTTTTGGCACAGAAACGTGGTCTCTCACTATGGACCTTATTAGTAAGCTCCAAGTAGCCCAACGCTAGAAGGCTATGCTCGGAGTCTCTCTGCGAGATCGAATCAGAAATGAGGAGATCCGTAGAAGAACCAAAGTTACCGACATAGCCCAACGGATTGGCAAGTTGAAATGGCAATGGGCAGGGCACATAACGCGGATGACTGATGACCGATGGGGTCGAAAAGTTCTCGAGTGGAGACCACGTACCGGCAAGCGCAGCGTAGGATGTCCACCCACAAGGTGGACGGATGACCTCATTAAGACCGCAGGATCGCGCTGGATGCAAGCCGCTTCCAACCGGTCTTATTGGAGATCCATAGGGGAGGCCTATGTCCAGCAGTGGACTTCTTATGGCTAATGGCTGGAAAGATGTGTGAGGTCTAGCATTATCATGATGAAAAACCACACCCCTTCTGTTGATTAATTCCGGCCACTTTCTCTCAACTTCTTGCTTTAATCTCATCAGTTGTTAGCAGTAGAGATCAGAATCGATGGTCCTGCCTGGTGGTAACAGCTCACAATGAATAATGCCCTTCCAATCCCACCACACACACAGCATCACCTTGTTGCGAGCTAACCCGGGTTTCGCCACAGTCTGTGAAGCCTGACCGGCCTTTGACCACGACCACAGCCCGGACACTCCGCGCTTTTTCATACAAAATCTGCTGTCTTACGCACACCTACACAGTACTTACTCACAGACAACACACTTACGCACGGTCGCTACACGCGCATTTGTGTGCGGAACGTCTATGGCTGTCAGCGATCACCACAACGTGACGACATGCCGCGTGAGTGAGACAGTTGCGTACTTAATTTGCAAAAATGAATATTAATCTAGTGCTTAAAAAAGTATAACAATTACTTAATTTGGAAGCATTTTAACAAAAAGTAACCGATCTACTTCTTTTGTAAGATAATATCAAGAGGAAGTTACCAAATAATGTAAAATAAGTTCCTATTATTTATCCTTAGGGAAACATTAAAATTTCTTGTTTTGTTACGTATCATTGATATTCAACCATACACAGTACAAGTGTTCCCTATTGTCACAGTCTAGGTAGTTTTTATTAGAAAATCCACCGGCCAGTGCAGCCCGCGCGCAGAGTACACGATGCGGTACGTAGCGCGGGGTGGAAGTGAGGAAGACTCAAACGGGTGGGGGGTAACGAGTGGCCGTTCTATACGTAGTATTATTATATATTCTTTGCCACGACTATTCGCACGTTCTTGTCGTACGTGATCCATAGCTTCTTTAAAAACGGTTCGGCTTCATTACGTCGTAATAAAGAATCACAAATGAGTACACGGTTCATTAGGTTTCTTTCAGTGAGCTCGTGAGGTACCCAAACATCGAGCTTTTTTGTGTACCCAGTTTTTTTCAAATGCGCCAAATCTGTTCTGTGGTCAATTTCCAGTTCTTCAGCTACGTCGTAACTACTGATATGCCGACCTTGCTCCACTTTTTCAAAAATGGCATCCATTTTATCCGTAATAGGGCGACCAGAGCGACGTGCGTCTTTGACATCAAAATTTCCGGATTGAAAACGCTTAAACCAAATTTGTGCTACCCTCACAGACACTGCACCAGGTCCATAAACATAGCAAATTTTTTTCGCGACTTGTGTTGCATTTTTACCTTTTTTGTAGTAAAATTTTAAAATGTATCGAATTTCTTTATTAGATTCACTCATCTTGACAGTACGAAAAACAAATGAAAATCACACATTTTCCTAATTTGAATTTGGAATTATGTTCTTTAAAATTAATAATGTTTATTTTCACTGAAAACATGTCAATATACAATTAATTACTTAATAGCACAGTTATTACAAAAATGTCAAAAAAAACTTTAAAATTTAATTAGAAAAATTCTAGATAAAAAAAGTCATATAAAAATATAATATTTACAAAAAAACATCAAACGCATAGCAGAAATAGTCGAAGAAAAGACCATTTTATTCTTCCACGAGTTCGCACTGTAGGTACACGGGGAGCGATGCGTAAGTCACGCAGGAGTACAAATCTACAATAAATCCCAAAAGAGATAAAAAATGCAAATTCCTTTAATATTTTCAAAACCAAATTAAAAACCCACATATTGAACGATGTGACACTTCTATGTAAATAACTAGTCTAACTGCTCACATTTTGAACTGTGGCGCATTCACGCACACAGCAGCGCTTAGTTCTTTTGTTTCACTGCAACCGGTATTGATACGCGATACGGTAGGACAGTGCAATATTGTAAATAAACAATCATTGTTTTGGTTTATGGTAGATAACATGTTAAGAAAAATGTGGAATTATACAGTTAGATGGTTTTTTTTACCTATATACTTTACACTAAACTACATAAATCATGCTTTATTTTTTTGCTGTTGATTTGTTTTGTCTAAGTAGCGGGTAGGTACTATTACTTGTATTTGTGAAAATTATATTTTTTTAAAAATTGTTACTTTTCTTTTACATACTAAAACTGTTTAACGTGATAAATAATTCATATTTACTTTATTTACGACTGTTGAAGCATTGTATGCACAATTGTACAATAGTAATTAAGTTCTCACATAAGTGAAATTGTAAATTTCTTGTTGAGAAATAAAATTCTTTAACCAGAACTTTCAATGACACCAAAACCAGCCAGATACAAATAGTATAGTCAAAGAGATTTTAATACAAGTTCATACATACTATAATGCGAAAAGACTTTTTCCCCAACCTTAATAATATTAATATTTATTCAAGTAAAAATCACAAGCATAGCTTGGTTCTTTGGCAGGTGTCAGTGGAGCCGCAGCCAACACTTAGAGGCCCTTTTACATAAAATGTTATAAAACTTATCTATTATGTACATAGAGTAGTATGATAATAACTATTGATAGATGTGATTTGCAGTATTTCGGGCTACTGTGATGTGCTGATAGATGACTTACAAAGGTGGGGTATAGGATGAAGTGCGGCACCCGTCAAATAATGCCTTATTTCACAATGTTTAGGCGAGTGGTGACTTGCCAACCACAAAATGGGCTAATAAGGCTACCGTAAATTGGCACCGGAGGGGCAACATTGGTTAACACTTCCACCCTGGAGCTTAGGTTCTTAGCTCCTGCGATTTCCACTCCAAGCTGGCTGGTTAAGGCAAGAGAGGAGTCAGGGGTCTCATTTAGCCCCAGGGAATTAGGGTTCGTGGTGTCGCCACTTTCAGACGGCTTGCTACAATGCCCCTGCATGTATATTATTAATACTATTATAAGCACATTAATAAATATCATAGCAAATAATTTGTGTACACAATACCTTGCAAATTTTAATTTCACACCGACTGCAAGATGCTCGGCTGCTCTTAGCATACTCTACACGAAAGTCTTTGATTGCTGCATTGGAGACACCACTGTCTTCTGCTGCTCTTTTCTTGCCTTTGCCTTTCTTGCCCTTGGCTTCTTCAGGCATCACAATTCCAGTATTGTTTTCTACAACGAATAATCATAAATGAATTGCATAATAAATATCTAAATAATTGTTTCTACAATTCAGTTTTTGTCAAGTACACATACAATTTACGCCATATAAGATATACAATAGTTTTTTATTTATCTCCTTGGAAGAAGTAAGTTTTAGTAGGTTGTTTCTTTCCATTGCATTGTATTACAAATGCGTAGAACGCTCCATCTTGGTTGTAGTTATTTGGGTGTGAATTTAAAGAATATTGCATGTTCCTTAATTTCAAAATTATTTATTGTCATAGGGTACAAATTATGCAATGGTTACAGAGTCACTATTCCCCAAACTGGGTACAATAAAGCACCCGTATCTTGGGGCCTAGGCATTCTCTCTATTAATATATCATATGAATAGCCAAAATTAGGTACATATTACAATTACCTAACTCGATGTCAGAAAACCTAACAGAATGTCAGACATTTCCTCAAGTAATCACTTGATAAGGAAAAGCCCTTAGTAACAAATTGTTTGTAATATTCAACATATATATGTATAACTAGCTCATTTAAAGGTATATTCATTTAATTTAAGCCACTGAAAAAGCATAGAAGGGTTCCAAAAGTGCAATCAAAGTAAATATCCTAAAAACTTTCAACAACACCAAACAAAGTTTGGCATACAATAATTAGTGATAAATAAGACATTGAAAAGTTCTCAACTGGAGACCACATACCGGCAAGCACAGCAGCAGCAATCTTGATGAGATTTTATCAAGACTGCAGGATCACACTATATGCAAGCTGCTTCCAACCTCTCCTACTGGTGATCTATAGGGGAAGCCTATGTGCAGCAGTGGACATCATAATATGGCAAATGGATAGAAGACTTACCAATTGCTGCCTTGAGTCTGACTTGATCTGGGTGTCTAAGCTTATTGAAATTGGAGATGTCTGCATGTGTAGTAGGTCTCTGCTTCTTGAAAAAACACTCTTCATGATGCCAATTGGGTTGCTTTCCATCGTGGAAAGCAGACTGAAAAAAATTTAAAATGCAACTATAGTATAGTATTATTACAGGAAAGGAACAAAACTATAACGGCTTCCTTTTTCTATGCTTACTTTCTGTGGTTTTTTGTGACAAATGACCTATATGAAGAATAATAATCTCTGCGATGGATTTTGACTCAATATCATTCATAACAATCAATGGTTTAGGCTTATCCGTCTAATCCTAAGTATTGTAACATAAATGCCCATGCAATAAATACTATAGCTATAGGTACCTGATACGCACCTAACTCGCTACGTACCTAACTCTGTGCCTGTATATAAATAGGTACTTTGTGGCCCTAACTTTCAGTTATGATTAGATCAGACGTGTGTCATAGGTATTGATATTTCATATATGAGAGAAAGACTTACATTACTACGTACTTAGAGAGCTTGCTATGAAAACTACGGGATATTTTTATACGAACCTGTACCATTACCGCGATACGTAGAGCTCCTTGATCAATCTTTTGTTTGCAACCTTTACAAGCCGCACGGCCTGACTTGGCATATTCCGCCTGATATGGTAATTCAGCCATCTCTGTGGCGATGAATCTGTATTTAAAATATAACCGATGTCACGGTAACAGCACTCGACATTTACTTTAGCGTCTTTAGCTCGCAGATTAGCCAAAACAAGAAATTATCGTTTCGACCATAAAACCGGTGGCCGGCAAAATTGCCAAAATTCAACGGCAACCGTCAAACCGTCAAAGTCAAGTCAAACCTGTCAAACAAACAGCGCCGTGCGCTGCCAAACAGTGTTACAAGATGACTGTCTTGGTGTCCCCCTGAATCATACTTGGAATCCCCCAAAATTCAGTTTTTGTAGAAAAAATATATTTGTATTACCGAAAAAATAAAAAGAAACTTTATGCATATTCAGCTAAAACCGTCATTACATTCTCAGTATCTTTACACGTGTCATCGACAGTACCGTACATTTTTTCTGTAATTTTTTTGTAAATACTTAAAAAGCAGGGCAAAACTTCGAGCATAACTCGAAGTTTCTGATAGATAACGGTACTTACTTATGTCTTATTCTCACTCTAACTTTTGGGTAAGGTCAGTGGCGGTTTTAGAACTACCAGTGCCCTGGGCCAGATTTCTGCAGCGCCCCTAACTGAAATTCAAACAATAAGTATGTAGTAAAACTGAGCAACTGGTTTTTGGTTTTAAGATAATATTTCAAAATTTTCAAAGTTTGTTTATTAAACGAAATTTAGTCTGATCCTTTTTACAAGATAATTTTTACGAGATTCACGCAAAGATTTTATAACATGAAGTTCTTGTTATAAAATCTTTGGATTTACGACTTAGTTTAAAAATGACAACCATTTTATTGTTTTCATTGGATTTTTCTAATTTTGAGTTTTACCCACATGTTCAAGAAGCTAGATAATTAGTGTTAATTTATACTCATGTCAGGTCATATGTTGTTTCTTTTAATTATTTTAGTTTTACAGTAGTAACACGGGTAATTAATTTTTACTGTTCTAACAACTTTCAACTGCAGTAGTAACAACGGTAATTCATTTACCATTCTTACTCCAGTAATCTTACTACTCTGGTAGTAAGATTGGTAGTAACACTGGTAATTTACCAACCGAAACAACAGAAACCGTCCACCCGTCCAGTCGATTGTCAATTTCTTATGGTGTGCTACATCTACGCCCAACGGCGAAGTTATCGTCACTGGGAGCTTGTTCAATTAATTCAATGGTAGGAAGTGGTGGTTCACGATTTGAACTTCTACCTGAAGCTGGGCACACATGATGCGGTGATCGCATCAATTCATCAGATCAGTCCAGCGAGGGCCTAATGTAATTGCATTGCCGGTAGGTAGTTATTGAGGAAACAAAATGACACCCCTATTTTTTTCAAAAATTTTTGAATGAAGAAAAATATGACGAGTATCAAAATTGCAGAAAATCAAATTTCAAGCAACTTTGATTCCGATAATTTCTCAAATAACACAAGTTATTGAAGAAACAAAATGACACCCCATTTTATTCAAAAAAATATCGATCCTAGAAAAAGTTAGTAGGAATAATAGTTGTAGGAAATCAAATTTCAAACAACTTTGGTTTTGATAGTTTTTCATGAAAAATTGAAATAACACAAGTTATTGAAGAAACAAAATGAATGAATGAACAAGTTTCTTGAGAAGCTTCTGTAGCTAAAACATCACATCGCCGGCTTGTGTACTTGTATTCGATGTGAAGTTAGTTACAGTTGCGGTGCTCGTGTCGCCTGGTGGAGTGTGTGGCGGCACCATTATAGATTCTCTCTTACGTTCAATTAAAAAGCCAACAGTAGATTAGATAATTATTTATTGGCTTGGCAATTGGCAAGGCAACACTAAATATCTAGTATATATCTAGGAAAGGGCGGGAACCACGGTTGTGAAAAGGCGCGTTTTTTAAAATAAAATTAATTTAAATTAATTTTACTGAAGAAAAACCTTCCTTGCTTTGTCTAACATGACGAAACGAAGAAAGCGCAAGAAGGAAGACGATCCTGCGTCGGCGAGGTTGCCTTCCTCGCACTCCGAGTCTTCCACGGATTCGGAGACAATGGAATCGCCTAAGGTTTCCAAGAAAACGGATAGGTATGAAGTTTTCAAAGTACCTGGATATTCGAGAAAATACCCTGAAGAGTCGACGAAAACCGAATTTATTGTTTTCCTACAACATATCGTGGAAAACACAGTTTTCACCGACAGGGATCGCATGTCTTTATCCAAAGGCTTACGTGAGCATGGAGTCTCGGGTGTCATGCACCTAAAATCCATTAACAAGTACAAGGTAAGAATTACCTTTGATGTGCCTAATAACGCCAACATGTTCATTAAAAACAAAAAACTGCTTGAACAACTGTCTCTCAAGGCAACCATACCCGCTGGTGATACTGAGGCAACTGGAGTACTAACCTCAGTGCCTGTTGAAATGTCCAACAAGCAGATTTTCTCATTGATCGGCAGCTCGAAAAATGTAATACAAGTAAGGCGTTTTATGCGTAAAATAAGGAGCGATGGAGGTGATGTCACCTTTGTCCCGACACAGACAGTAGCAGTAACTTTTGCATCCACTAAATTGCCAGAACATATTTATTTAGATTCTTGGCGCCATGAAGTACGAGCTTATATTCCTCCAGTGAAGCAGTGCTTGAAATGTATGAAGTTCGGACACATTGCCAAATTCTGTAGAAATGCTGAAGTATGCTCAGTGTGTGCTGGAAGTCACAACTATAAAAATTGTCAGCTTGACCCTGAAAACTCCAAATGTGTTAACTGTAAGGGTAATCATATTGCCATCTCTGCATCATGTCCCATCAAAAAGAAGAAAATTGAAGAAAATAGAGTAAAATCAGGAACACCTGCCTTCTCGGATTTATTTAATGAAAAAGCTTTCCCGAAATTGTCTGCACGAACACTCGACGTACAAGTCAACAATCTAATGAAGTCAGAAACGTTTATCAATATTTTGGTCGAAACAATAATGAAAATTATCAACAACAAAGATGTTCCTATAAATTCGGGGTCCATTAAAGAGACTCTCCAAAAAACTCTAAGTAATAAGCTTCCCCCTCCTCTATAATGGATTATTTGAACATTATACAGTGGAATGCTCAGAGTCTAAATAGTAATAAGCACATATTTATCAATTACCTTTATACACATAACATGCATATCAGAAACATGGTTTAAAGCACATCAAAATTTCTCTATCAGGCACTACAATGTCGAACGTAATGACTGTGGTAACGATCACAATGGTGTAGCCATTATTATTCACAAAAGTATTAATTATGTAAAATTAAGCACACACTTTGATAACTCCTTGCAAAATGTCTGTGTCAAAATTACTGTGAACAGTAAAGATATTTGTATCTGCAGCATCTATTGTCCAAAAAATTCAAATCCAGTTTTTAACAAAACTAAGCTTGATGCATTGATAAAATCTATTCCAGGTCCATTCTTGCTAGCAGGGGATTTCAATGCTCATCATACTTCTTATGGTTGTAGTTTTGACTCGCCTCGAGGAAGGGATCTTTTGGAAGTTGTTGATAATAATAACTTAGTTCTACTTAATAATGGTCAAACAACAACAATTGGTTCTTTGACATGGCGTCCAAATGCACTTGATCTTTCCTTAATTTCGCCGTCACTGGCACTTCATTGCGAATGGTCAGTTCTTGATCATCCTTTTGGTACAAGTTATCATCTTCCAGTAATTATTAAAGTATTGCTCCGGGGCTATAACAATGATTCAGAACCAAATACTGGTAGTTGTAATGGTCAACACTTGCCCAGCCAAATTTGGATGGGTATAAAATGTTTTGGACGCAAAATTTCATAAATCAAAATGATGGGGTAGTAGCCTATGTTAGAGAAGAAATTGAAGTATCTTCACAGGAACCACTTTGCTGTGACGGCAATTGTCTCTTACTTAATATATCGCCCGAATATACTATTTTATGTACATATCGTCCTCCATCTTTTAGCAATGAAACAAATTACCTTTACTCTCTAGACAACATAATACACAGTATTACCTCTAAAAGTATAATTTTAACAGGGGACGTTAATATAGACACCATATCAGATTGTTTATCAAAACCAGCGCAAATGTACTTAAACTTGATGGCGGTGCATGGTCTAAGACAAGGAATCACCCTTCCTACTCGGAATAAAGCATGTCTAGATCATTTTATGGTCAAAACGATTGGGGAATGGAAAACCGTAGTATTTGAACAAAAACTGACTGATCATTCTGCTATACTTCTGCATATAGATAATTCAAAACTGAACAAATCAACTACCACCTACAAAAAAGTTACGTTAGACTTTGAAGGGTTGCAAGAAACTTTCACGAACGAATCATGGCACGACATACTAGAATGTGGTGATGCTAATTCAGCGACGGAATTGCTCACACTTAAACTTAACAATATTATTAATATGAATACTCAAACAAAAATAATGTCCAAAAGAAATCAACCACTTAAGCCATGGATTTCGTTAGGAGTTGTTAGGTGTATTAGAAAGAAGGATAGACTACACGAAAAAGCTAAAATGAATCCAAATGATGTAGATATAAATAACAAGTACAAAAATTATAGAAATATATGTAACAGTATTATAAAAAATTTGAAAAAAGATTACTATACTAAAAAACTTAACAGTAACAAAAATAACGCAAAAGAGACATGGAAAATTGTAAAAGAAGTTTGCAATTTCACAAAATCAAAAACGCCTTCGAGTGATTTACTAAAGCACCAAAGTAGCCCTTCCGAATCACTAAATGCTGTAAATTCATACTTTACGTCAATTGGTGCTGAACTTGCTGATAAAACATTAAAGAAATTGAACAAATCTGAGCCTGAGCTGGCAAATCTTGCAAAAAATTCTAACTCACCAGTCAACTCCATGTCCTTTACACCAACAGACCCAGTAGAGGTTAGAAATATAATTTTTGGCTTAAAATCGAACAGTGCTCCTGGTGGGGACAATATTTCCAGCACAATACTAAAAAAATTTGTCATGTTTTTGGCAGAACCTATTGCACATATATGCAACATTAGTATGGAGACGGGCGTCTTTCCAGCTATTCTTAAACAGGCTGTCGTATGTCCAGTCTACAAAACTGGAAACAAATCAAGTCCCTCAAATTATAGGCCCATTTCTCTCTTGTCTACAATTTCTAAAGTTCTGGAGAAGATAGTTAAGAAAAGAGTGGTGACTTACCTGGAGAAAAACGGCCTTTTGGATAAAAATCAATTCGGCTTCAGAGAGGGCAAATCAACTGAAGATGCGATACTGACATTAACATCATTAATCACATCCTACTTGGACAAGGGTGACAAATGTGATGGAAATGGGCCTGCAGCTATACAGTGGAAGGCATAAATTAAATAAACTGAATCTGTGATTAAGATGTGTAAAATTATTTATTTATTTAGACATAAGAGTGACAAGCATATATTTATATATGTTGCTAGGGCAACAAAGACTATGACAGTTACGAGTACAAACTCTTTTTAACACCCCCACTTAAGTTCATAGTCTGCACAAACCCATAAAATCAAAGCAATAATCATGCTTTCTCTTAGGAACTGATTTTGTTAAAGCGTCAGCTGGCATAGCATTAGTCTCGCAGTAATTTATAATAATTTCTTTGGCATCAGCTAACTCTTTAACATAATGGAATCTTATGTTAATATGTTTGCTCCTTTTATGAGTTACAGGGTTATAAATCATTTTAGTTGCACTTTGGCTATCACTAAATACAATTACAGATTTACAATCCCTACACAATTCACCATAGAGCCCTTTCATAAATACAATCTCTTTGGCGGCCTCACAAAGAGCAATGTACTCTGATTCCGCAGTACTTAAAGCAACACATTGCTGTTTGCGTGCATGCCAGGAAATCACAGCATCAGCAAAAATCAAGCAATAGCCTGAAAACGAATGACCATCACAATTTGTACCCCAATCAGCATCGGCATATGCCACCAGAGGCTTGTTCCCCTTTTTGTAACAAAGCGCATAGTCCATTGTGCCTTTAAGATACCGCAGAACACGTTTCAATGCAGCCATGTGTGAGCTATCATTATAACAGTTAAATTGGCTCAAATAACTGACTGCAAATGATATGTCTGGCCTCGTACAAGTTGACAGATACATCAAAGATCCAATAATTTCTTGATATTTGGAATCTTCTGTCTTACTTCCTTTTTCAAGTCTCAGGTTACACTCCATTGGAGTTCCAACTGGCTTACATTCCTCCATGCCAAATTTTTGCAGTATTCTTCTTGAATAGTTCCGTTGGTCTAGGTATAATTCCCCCTCTTGACGGTTTCTTCTGATGCACATACCTAGGCATTCCTTGGCTTCTCCCAAGTCTTTAATCTTAAATACATTACCTATCTGCTCTTTGAAACGAATAGTTTCAGCAGTATTATTTGAGAAAATGTAGAAATCGTCAACATATAGACCAATGGTAATAAAAACTTCTTCAGTCTTCTTAATATACACGCAAGGATCATATTTGGACCTTGTAAAGCCCATATCCAAAATGTGCGCATGAACTTTTACGTTCCATGAACGAGCAGCTTGCTTCATTCCGTATATAGCCTTTTTTAGCTTACAGACTTTCCCTTCATCACCTTTCTTTACGAACATTTGTGGTTGTTCCATGTAAAGATCTTCATTGAGCTCCCCATTTAAAAAAGCTGTTGTAACATCAATGTGACAAATATCCAAGTTCATTTCAGCCGCAAGTCCGAGCAAAAGACGAATGGATGACAGTTTAACTACCGGTGCAAATGTTTCGAAGTAATCTTCGCCATACTTCTGTGAAAAACCTCGAGCCACCAATCTAGCTTTATGCCGTTGCACTGTACCATCGGCACCAACTTTTAGTTTGAAGACCCATTTGCATTTAACAACGTTCTTGTCCAATGGTCGACTGACAACGTCCCAAGTTTCGTTTTCAATCAAAAAATTATATTCGTCAACCATTGCTAAATACCATAGCTCTTTGTCAGTCCTGTCCATAGCATCTTCAAGAGAATGAGGATCCGGATCGTCAGAAACGTGGAAGTTATAAATCATGTCTTTTTCTTCCTTTCGACGTCTATCCCTCAAAGGATAACGGCGCTCATACAGTTCTGGTTCTATGTGAACTGCATCTATTGAATCGTGAAATATGTCAGCGTCGTCTACTCCCACTGGACCCCCCTCTAAATGTTCATGTTCTCTTCTTGAATTATCTTGCTCTCTTATAGAACTTCCTTGTTCTCTTATTGAACTCTCCTGTTCTGATTCTGAACTTCTTATTTCTCTTTCTGAACTTCCAACATCACTTGCTTGAGAATCTGTTTGAGTCTCATTACTTTCTGGTTCAGATCCTCTTGCCAATATATCTGTGATATCAACAACTTGTGGTGTTGGTTCATTTGATGTAGCTATGTTGTGTGAATTTTCTTCCATGAACACAACATCTCGAGCTACGATAACTCGCCTAGGATTGTTTCTGACATCCACAAATCTATATCCCTTCTGATTTTCGCTATAGCCAACCATAGTCATTTCAGTAGACTTAGCATCAAACTTTTTCCTTTTACTAGGGTCTTTGATTAGGACATACGCTCTGCTTCCGAAAATCCTAAGGTGTGATACATCTTGCTTCTTCCCTGTCCATATTTCTTCAGGCACAGTCAAAATTGCCATTGAAGGTGACCGGTTCTTAAGATAAATTGCTGCGTTAACGGCTTCTCCCCAAAAACGGTTGTCTAAATTAGCGTCTTGAAGCATACACCTCGCTTTTTCAACAACAGTGCGTATAGTACGTTCCGCGACTCCATTTTGTTGAGGTGTGTGTGCTACGCTCGTCTTGTGTCGAATCCCATGTTCCTTTAAAAAGTTTTGAAATTCGTTCCCCGTGTATTCGGTGCCGTTATCGCTTCTTAAGCATTTAATTCTTTTGTTTACTTCGTTTTCCACTAAAGCTTTAAACTCCTTGAACTTGCCCAGAACCTCAGTTTTCGATTTAAGCAAGTAACCAAAAACTTTTCTACTGAAATCGTCCACTAGTATAAGGCAATACTTAGCTCCGCCCCATGACGTTTCAATAGGTCCTGCCAAGTCAGTATGAACTACTTCTAACAAGTCCTTCGCTCTACTAGCTTTCCCTTTCGGAAATTTCTTTACACATTGTTTTCCTTTACAGCACGCTCCACATGGTTCTTTGTTCTCTGTTTCGAAGTTAAGTCCACTTACCAAAGGTTTTAACTTACGCATTTGTACCCTCGAAAGATGCCCAAGCCTCCGGTGCCATAGCTCATGTGCACCCATGGTCGACTTATCACTATGAACAACCATAGCCGTATTAATATTTTGATCTAATACATAGAGCCCATTTTTAACTGATGCTGTTAACAATGCGTTACCTACACTTAGAGAAACATCTTCCGTTTTAAAAACCTTACAAGAGTTTTTATCAAAAACAACAAGATGACCGTGTGCGGCAATCTTATTAACAGATAATAAATTCATAGATATGTCCGGTACAAATAAAACATCTCTAAAATTAATATTGACAGGTCCTCCTTCATTCCTTACAGTGGTCTTCATATTTCCTTGCAGTGAAGAAACAACTTTTTCAGTTCCAGCTGTAGTTATGTAATGTTTTGAAACTTTGACATCTGTCAATAAATCTCGCTTAGATGTCATGTGCGACGAAGCACCGGAATCTAATATCCACTGATCTGAATGCCCTGCAACAGCCGTTATCTCTGCACAACTCATGCTTCTCTCTTGATTTTGTTTTATAGTAATAGCAGCAGTATTCTTCTCTTTCAAATCTTTGAACTGCTTACATTGCCATTTATAATGTCCCTTTTTATTGCAAAAATGGCATACTATAACCTTCTTCTTAGTCGTAGGTTCCGTTTTATATTTGGATACTAAGACAGAATCACTCTTGTCGTGTACACTGCGTTGGCCCTCCTTCATGAGTGCAGCCATGACGCTACTCGACGTGATCTTTGCGCTCGAATGCTCCAAAGCCATAACTAAAGGATTATAAGTCTCAGGCAGTCCAGCCAACATAATAATCCCTATAAACTCTTCTTCTAAACCCGCCTTTATCGCCTGGAGGGCTTGCTGAGTAGCCTGTATGTCTGTACAGTAAGCTTCAATGTTCTGATAGTCATTTAGCTTAATGCTAAACAGCTTTCGCAAAAGCGACAACCTCCGCGTTAAGCCGCTGTCAGCATACGCATTTTTCAAAGCTAACCACGTCTCTTTCGCTGTTGTAGCATTGACTATAAGGGGGTATACGCTCTCAGCACACATAAGGCAGATTTTAGACCGTGCTTTAGCATCACGCTTCTTTGTCATTTCGTTTACCTCAGTTACAGTACCTTCTATGCAGTCCCAGAGGTCACAGTCGATGAGAAACATTTCCATGGCGAATGCCCAAGTTCCATAGTTGGACTGTCCGGACAACTTTACAAAAGTTGGACTCTGCATGTCTGTATATTTTAAATTTTAACTCTTAATCATTCAGCTATGAGCTGGGCCCATAACCTGATGGAAATGGGCCTGCAGCTATACAGTGGAAGGCATAAATTAAATAAACTGAATCTGTGATTAAGATGTGTAAAATTATTTATTTATTTAGACATAAGAGTGACAAGCATATATTTATATATGTTGCTAGGGCAACAAAGACTATGACAGTTACGAGTACAAACTCTTTTTAACTCTTCTCTGTCTTACTTCCTTTTTCAAGTCTCAGGTTACACTCCATTGGAGTTCCAACTGGCTTACATTCCTCCATGCCAAATTTTTGCAGTATTCTTCTTGAATAGTTCCGTTGGTCTAGGTATAATTCCCCCTCTTGACGGTTTCTTCTGATGCACATACCTAGGCATTCCTTGGCTTCTCCCAAGTCTTTAATCTTAAATACATTACCTATCTGCTCTTTGAAACGAATAGTTTCAGCAGTATTATTTGAGAAAATGTAGAAATCGTCAACATATAGACCAATGGTAATAAAAACTTCTTCAGTCTTCTTAATATACACGCAAGGATCATATTTGGACCTTGTAAAGCCCATATCCAAAATGTGCGCATGAACTTTTACGTTCCATGAACGAGCAGCTTGCTTCAGTCCGTATATAGCCTTTTTTAGCTTACAGACTTTCCCTTCATCACCTTTCTTTACGAACATTTGTGGTTGTTCCATGTAAAGATCTTCATTGAGCTCCCCATTTAAAAAAGCTGTTGTAACATCAATGTGACAAATATCCAAGTTCATTTCAGCCGCAAGTCCGAGCAAAAGACGAATGGATGACAGTTTAACTACCGGTGCAAATGTTTCGAAGTAATCTTCGCCATACTTCTGTGAAAAACCTCGAGCCACCAATCTAGCTTTATGCCGTTGCACTGTACCATCGGCACCAACTTTTAGTTTGAAGACCCATTTGCATTTAACAACGTTCTTGTCCAATGGTCGACTGACAACGTCCCAAGTTTCGTTTTCAATCAAAGAATTATATTCGTCAACCATTGCTAAATACCATAGCTCTTTGTCAGTCCTGTCCATAGCATCTTCAAGAGAATGAGGATCCGGATCGTCAGAAACGTGGAAGTTATAAATCATGTCTTTTTCTTCCTTTCGACGTCTATCCCTCAAAGGATAACGGCGCTCATACAGTTCTGGTTCTATGTGAACTGCATCTATTGAATCGTGAAATATGTCAGCGTCGTCTACTCCCACTGGACCCCCCTCTAAATGTTCATGTTCTCTTCTTGAATTATCTTGCTCTCTTATAGAACTTCCTTGTTCTCTTATTGAACTCTCCTGTTCTGATTCTGAACTTCTTATTTCTCTTTCTGAACTTCCAACATCACTTGCTTGAGAATCTGTTTGAGTCTCATTACTTTCTGGTTCAGATCCTCTTGCCAATATATCTGTGATATCAACAACTTGTGGTGTTGGTTCATTTGATGTAGCTATGTTGTGTGAATTTTCTTCCATGAACACAACATCTCGAGCTACGATAACTCGCCTAGGATTGTTTCTGACATCCACAAATCTATATCCCTTCTGATTTTCGCTATAGCCAACCATAGTCATTTCAGTAGACTTAGCATCAAACTTTTTCCTTTTACTAGGGTCTTTGATTAGGACATACGCTCTGCTTCCGAAAATCCTAAGGTGTGATACATCTTGCTTCTTCCCTGTCCATATTTCTTCAGGCACAGTCAAAATTGCCATTGAAGGTGACCGGTTCTTAAGATAAATTGCTGCGTTAACGGCTTCTCCCCAAAAACGGTTGTCTAAATTAGCGTCTTGAAGCATACACCTCGCTTTTTCAACAACAGTGCGTATAGTACGTTCCGCGACTCCATTTTGTTGAGGTGTGTGTGCTACGCTCGTCTTGTGTCGAATCCCATGTTCCTTTAAAAAGTTTTGAAATTCGTTCCCCGTGTATTCGGTGCCGTTATCGCTTCTTAAGCATTTAATTCTTTTGTTTACTTCGTTTTCCACTAAAGCTTTAAACTCCTTGAACTTGCCCAGAACCTCAGTTTTCGATTTAAGCAAGTAACCAAAAACTTTTCTACTGAAATCGTCCACTAGTATAAGGCAATACTTAGCTCCGCCCCATGACGTTTCAATAGGTCCTGCCAAGTCAGTATGAACTACTTCTAACAAGTCCTTCGCTCTACTAGCTTTCCCTTTCGGAAATTTCTTTACACATTGTTTTCCTTTACAGCACGCTCCACATGGTTCTTTGTTCTCTGTTTCGAAGTTAAGTCCACTTACCAAAGGTTTTAACTTACGCATTTGTACCCTCGAAAGATGCCCAAGCCTCCGGTGCCATAGCTCATGTGCACCCATGGTCGACTTATCACTATGAACAACCATAGCCGTATTAATATTTTGATCTAATACATAGAGCCCATTTTTAACTGATGCTGTTAACAATGCGTTACCTACACTTAGAGAAACATCTTCCGTTTTAAAAACCTTACAAGAGTTTTTATCAAAAACAACAAGATGACCGTGTGCGGCAATCTTATTAACAGATAATAAATTCATAGATATGTCCGGTACAAATAAAACATCTCTAAAATTAATATTGACAGGTCCTCCTTCATTCCTTACAGTGGTCTTCATATTTCCTTGCAGTGAAGAAACAACTTTTTCAGTTCCAGCTGTAGTTATGTAATGTTTTGAAACTTTGACATCTGTCAATAAATCTCGCTTAGATGTCATGTGCGACGAAGCACCGGAATCTAATATCCACTGATCTGAATGCCCTGCAACAGCCGTTATCTCTGCACAACTCATGCTTCTCTCTTGATTTTGTTTTATAGTAATAGCAGCAGTATTCTTCTCTTTCAAATCTTTGAACTGCTTACATTGCCATTTATAATGTCCCTTTTTATTGCAAAAATGGCATACTATAACCTTCTTCTTAGTCGTAGGTTCCGTTTTATATTTGGATACTAAGACAGAATCACTCTTGTCGTGTACACTGCGTTGGCCCTCCTTCATGAGTGCAGCCATGACGCTACTCGACGTGATCTTTGCGCTCGAATGCTCCAAAGCCATAACTAAAGGATTATAAGTCTCAGGCAGTCCAGCCAACATAATAATCCCTATAAACTCTTCTTCTAAACCCGCCTTTATCGCCTGGAGGGCTTGCTGAGTAGCCTGTATGTCTGTACAGTAAGCTTCAATGTTCTGATAGTCATTTAGCTTAATGCTAAACAGCTTTCGCAAAAGCGACAACCTCCGCGTTAAGCCGCTGTCAGCATACGCATTTTTCAAAGCTAACCACGTCTCTTTCGCTGTTGTAGCATTGACTATAAGGGGGTATACGCTCTCAGCACACATAAGGCAGATTTTAGACCGTGCTTTAGCATCACGCTTCTTTGTCATTTCGTTTACCTCAGTTACAGTACCTTCTATGCAGTCCCAGAGGTCACAGTCGATGAGAAACATTTCCATGGCGAATGCCCAAGTTCCATAGTTGGACTGTCCGGACAACTTTACAAAAGTTGGACTCTGCATGTCTGTATATTTTAAATTTTAACTCTTAATCATTCAGCTATGAGCTGGGCCCATAACCTGATGGAAATGGGCCTGCAGCTATACAGTGGAAGGCATAAATTAAATAAACTGAATCTGTGATTAAGATGTGTAAAATTTTTTATTTATTTAGACATAAGAGTGACAAGCATATATTTATATATGTTGCTAGGGCAACAAAGACTATGACAGTTACGAGTACAAACTCTTTTTAACGCTTTAACAAAATCAGTTCCTAAGAGAAAGCATGATTATTGCTTTGATTTTATGGGTTTGTGCAGACTATGAACTTAAGTGGGGGTGTTAAAAAGAGTTTGTACTCGTAACTGTCATAGTCTTTGTTGCCCTAGCAACATATATAAATATATGCTTGTCACTCTTATGTCTAAATAAATAAATAATTTTACACATCTTAATGGTCATTCGTTTTCAGGCTATTGCTTGATTTTTGCTGATGCTGTGATTTCCTGGCATGCACGCAAACAGCAATGTGTTGCTTTAAGTACTGCGGAATCAGAGTACATTGCTCTTTGTGAGGCCGCCAAAGAGATTGTATTTATGAAAGGGCTCTATGGTGAATTGTGTAGGGATTGTAAATCTGTAATTGTATTTAGTGATAGCCAAAGTGCAACTAAAATGATTTATAACCCTGTAACTCATAAAAGGAGCAAACATATTAACATAAGATTCCATTATGTTAAAGAGTTAGCTGATGCCAAAGAAATTATTATAAATTACTGCGAGACTAATGCTATGCCAGCTGACGCTTTAACAAAATCAGTTCCTAAGAGAAAGCATGATTATTGCTTTGATTTTATGGGTTTGCGCAGACTATGAACTTAAGTGGGGGTGTTAAAAAGAGTTTGTACTCGTTTTTTTTACACATCTTAATCACAGATTCAGTTTATTTAATTTATGCCTTCCACTGTATAGCTGCAGGCCCATTTCCATCAGGTTATGGGCCCAGCTCATAGCTGAATGATTAAGAGTTAAAATTTAAAATATACAGACATGCAGAGTCCAACTTTTGTAAAGTTGTCCGGACAGTCCAACTATGGAACTTGGGCATTCGCCATGGAAATGTTTCTCATCGACTGTGACCTCTGGGACTGCATAGAAGGTACTGTAACTGAGGTAAACGAAATGACAAAGAAGCGTGATGCTAAAGCACGGTCTAAAATCTGCCTTATGTGTGCTGAGAGCGTATACCCCCTTATAGTCAATGCTACAACAGCGAAAGAGACGTGGTTAGCTTTGAAAAATGCGTATGCTGACAGCGGCTTAACGCGGAGGTTGTCGCTTTTGCGAAAGCTGTTTAGCATTAAGCTAAATGACTATCAGAACATTGAAGCTTACTGTACAGACATACAGGCTACTCAGCAAGCCCTCCAGGCGATAAAGGCGGGTTTAGAAGAAGAGTTTATAGGGATTATTATGTTGGCTGGACTGCCTGAGACTTATAATCCTTTA
The DNA here is from genome assembly GCA_964007245.1 of Hypomecis atomaria. NCBI lineage: Eukaryota > Metazoa > Arthropoda > Insecta > Lepidoptera > Geometridae > Hypomecis > Hypomecis atomaria. The sequence continues at coordinate 17,096,861 of OZ023284.1, read as the reverse complement.
GTTATGGCTTTGGAGCATTCGAGCGCAAAGATCACGTCGAGTAGCGTCATGGCTGCACTCATGAAGGAGGGCCAACGCAGTGTACACGACAAGAGTGATTCTGTCTTAGTATCCAAATATAAAACGGAACCTACGACTAAGAAGAAGGTTATAGTATGCCATTTTTGCAATAAAAAGGGACATTATAAATGGCAATGTAAGCAGTTCAAAGATTTGAAAGAGAAGAATACTGCTGCTATTACTATAAAACAAAATCAAGAGAGAAGCATGAGTTGTGCAGAGATAACGGCTGTTGCAGGGCATTCAGATCAGTGGATATTAGATTCCGGTGCTTCGTCGCACATGACATCTAAGCGAGATTTATTGACAGATGTCAAAGTTTCAAAACATTACATAACTACAGCTGGAACTGAAAAAGTTGTTTCTTCACTGCAAGGAAATATGAAGACCACTGTAAGGAATGAAGGAGGACCTGTCAATATTAATTTTAGAGATGTTTTATTTGTACCGGACATATCTATGAATTTATTATCTGTTAATAAGATTGCCGCACACGGTCATCTTGTTGTTTTTGATAAAAACTCTTGTAAGGTTTTTAAAACGGAAGATGTTTCTCTAAGTGTAGGTAACGCATTGTTAACAGCATCAGTTAAAAATGGGCTCTATGTATTAGATCAAAATATTAATACGGCTATGGTTGTTCATAGTGATAAGTCGACCATGGGTGCACATGAGCTATGGCACCGGAGGCTTGGGCATCTTTCGAGGGTACAAATGCGTAAGTTAAAACCTTTGGTAAGTGGACTTAACTTCGAAACAGAGAACAAAGAACCATGTGGAGCGTGCTGTAAAGGAAAACAATGTGTAAAGAAATTTCCGAAAGGGAAAGCTAGTAGAGCGAAGGACTTGTTAGAAGTAGTTCATACTGACTTGGCAGGACCTATTGAAACGTCATGGGGCGGAGCTAAGTATTGCCTTATACTAGTGGACGATTTCAGTAGAAAAGTTTTTGGTTACTTGCTTAAATCGAAAACTGAGGTTCTGGGCAAGTTCAAGGAGTTTAAAGCTTTAGTGGAAAACGAAGTAAACAAAAGAATTAAATGCTTAAGAAGCGATAACGGCACCGAATACACGGGGAACGAATTTCAAAACTTTTTAAAGGAACATGGGATTCGACACAAGACGAGCGTAGCACACACACCTCAACAAAATGGAGTCGCGGAACGTACTATACGCACTGTTGTTGAAAAAGCGAGGTGTATGCTTCAAGACGCTAATTTAGACAACCGTTTTTGGGGAGAAGCCGTTAACGCAGCAATTTATCTTAAGAACCGGTCACCTTCAATGGCAATTTTGACTGTGCCTGAAGAAATATGGACAGGGAAGAAGCAAGATGTATCACACCTTAGGATTTTCGGAAGCAGAGCGTATGTCCTAATCAAAGACCCTAGTAAAAGGAAAAAGTTTGATGCTAAGTCTACTGAAATGACTATGGTTGGCTATAGCGAAAATCAGAAGGGATATAGATTTGTGGATGTCAGAAACAATCCTAGGCGAGTTATCGTAGCTCGAGATGTTGTGTTCATGGAAGAAAATTCACACAACATAGCTACATCAAATGAACCAACACCACAAGTTGTTGATATCACAGATATATTGGCAAGAGGATCTGAACCAGAAAGTAATGAGACTCAAACAGATTCTCAAGCAAGTGATGTTGGAAGTTCAGAAAGAGAAATAAGAAGTTCAGAATCAGAACAGGAGAGTTCAATAAGAGAACAAGGAAGTTCTATAAGAGAGCAAGATAATTCAAGAAGAGAACATGAACATTTAGAGGGGGGTCCAGTGGGAGTAGACGACGCTGACATATTTCACGATTCAATAGATGCAGTTCACATAGAACCAGAACTGTATGAGCGCCGTTATCCTTTGAGGGATAGACGTCGAAAGGAAGAAAAAGACATGATTTATAACTTCCACGTTTCTGACGATCCGGATCCTCATTCTCTTGAAGATGCTATGGACAGGACTGACAAAGAGCTATGGTATTTAGCAATGGTTGACGAATATAATTCTTTGATTGAAAACGAAACTTGGGACGTTGTCAGTCGACCATTGGACAAGAACGTTGTTAAATGCAAATGGGTCTTCAAACTAAAAGTTGGTGCCGATGGTACAGTGCAACGGCATAAAGCTAGATTGGTGGCTCGAGGTTTTTCACAGAAGTATGGCGAAGATTACTTCGAAACATTTGCACCGGTAGTTAAACTGTCATCCATTCGTCTTTTGCTCGGACTTGCGGCTGAAATGAACTTGGATATTTGTCACATTGATGTTACAACAGCTTTTTTAAATGGGGAGCTCAATGAAGATCTTTACATGGAACAACCACAAATGTTCGTAAAGAAAGGTGATGAAGGGAAAGTCTGTAAGCTAAAAAAGGCTATATACGGACTGAAGCAAGCTGCTCGTTCATGGAACGTAAAAGTTCATGCGCACATTTTGGATATGGGCTTTACAAGGTCCAAATATGATCCTTGCGTGTATATTAAGAAGACTGAAGAAGTTTTTATTACCATTGGTCTATATGTTGACGATTTCTACATTTTCTCAAATAATACTGCTGAAACTATTCGTTTCAAAGAGCAGATAGGTAATGTATTTAAGATTAAAGACTTGGGAGAAGCCAAGGAATGCCTAGGTATGTGCATCAGAAGAAACCGTCAAGAGGGGGAATTATACCTAGACCAACGGAACTATTCAAGAAGAATACTGCAAAAATTTGGCATGGAGGAATGTAAGCCAGTTGGAACTCCAATGGAGTGTAACCTGAGACTTGAAAAAGGAAGTAAGACAGAAGATTCCAAATATCAAGAAATTATTGGATCTTTGATGTATCTGTCAACTTGTACGAGGCCAGACATATCATTTGCAGTCAGTTATTTGAGCCAATTTAACTGTTATAATGATAGCTCACACATCGCTGTATTGAAACGTGTTCTGCGGTATCTTAAAGGCACAATGGACTATGCGCTTTGTTACAAAAAGGGGAACAAGCCTCTGGTGGCATATGCCGATGCTGATTGGGGTACAAATTGTGATGGTCATTCGTTTTCAGGCTATTGCTTGATTTTTGCTGATGCTGTGATTTCCTGGCATGCACGCAAACAGCAATGTGTTGCTTTAAGTACTGCGGAATCAGAGTACATTGCTCTTTGTGAGGCCGCCAAAGAGATTGTATTTATGAAAGGGCTCTATGGTGAATTGTGTAGGGATTGTAAATCTGTAATTGTATTTAGTGATAGCCAAAGTGCAACTAAAATGATTTATAACCCTGTAACTCATAAAAGGAGCAAACATATTAACATAAGATTCCATTATGTTAAAGAGTTAGCTGATGCCAAAGAAATTATTATAAATTACTGCGAGACTAATGCTATGCCAGCTGACGCTTTAACAAAATCAGTTCCTAAGAGAAAGCATGATTATTGCTTTGATTTTATGGGTTTGCGCAGACTATGAACTTAAGTGGGGGTGTTAAAAAGAGTTTGTACTCGTAACTGTCATAGTCTTTGTTGCCCTAGCAACATATATAAATATATGTTTGTCACTCTTATGTCTAAATAAATAAAAAAGATGAAATAAAGTAAAAGATGCGATACTGACATTAACATCATTAATCACATCCTACTTGGACAAGGGTGACAAATGTGTCGGAGTCTTCCTGGATTTGCAGAAAGCCTTCGATACGGTGTCAATTCCCATTTTGTTGACAAGGTTAGAAAATGTCGGTATTCGAGGTTTGGTTTTGAAATGGTTTGCAGACTACTTGACAGGTAGAACACAGCGGGTTAGAGTTGCTGGGTATGAGAGTGATATAGCAGGCTGTGTATTCGGCGTACCACAAGGGAGTACATTAGGTCCAATACTGTTCCTCATTTATATCAATGAACTTTGTACTAAAACGAAACCAGGCTTGGATCTCTTTATGTTTGCCGACGATACAGTCTTGTTGTGTCATCAAAAAACATGGCATGAAGTTAAACAATTAACAGAAGAATGTCTTTCAAGTGTGACCAGTTGGCTGGAAGATAGTCTTCTAACACTAAATACTGACAAGACAAAATACCTCTGTTTTAGTAAAAGAACCTCGGGTGCTCCTAATGTGAACTTAGACAGTATAAAAATACACACATACCCGTGTAATCGTATTCTAAACAGGCTGAGCACCTGCAACTCGTGCAACTGTTCTACCTTAACGCGAGTTAGTTACATAAAATATCTTGGGGTACTACTCGACGACAAACTCTCTTGGACTACACATATTACTTCTCTAGCCTCCAGAATCAGAAAAATGATATATATATTCAAGACGCTTCGGACAGTAGCGAATTTTAAATTAATCATTCAAACTTACCGAGGACTATGTGAGTGCATCATTAGATATTGTATATGTGTATGGGGAAGCGCAGACAAAACACATCTAATAACAGCTGAGCGTGCTCAACGCTGTATCCTCAAGGTGATGATGTACCTCCGCTACAGACACCCAACTACAGATGTCTATGAAAAGGCAAATGTACTATCAATACGCAAACTTTTTATCTACGAAAGTATACGAAGGTATCATAAAAAAGTTGCACCTACTTTAGTTGACTGTAAAAATTACGCTTTGACTGTACCAATGGTACGCACAAGGTATGCTCAAAAACAATTTAGGGTTGTTGCTACAAGGTTGTACCATAAACTGAACAAAATTGGCAGCATAGATAAAATTACTGATAGAGAGCTCAAAACCGTAATTCAGCAATGGCTGAAAAAATTTGACTACTATGAGACAGAATCTATTTTGGAAAGTTTTTATTTTTAGACCAAATATTTTTTTTCAAAATTGTTTAATTTACTAAATTTTACTGAGTAACGTGATTTTACGAATTAAACCTGATTAGTATTTAACATAAAAATATAACTGCACAATATATGACACGCACACACACACACACACACACACACACACACACACACACAATATGCATGTTGAATAGGTTGTTTGAAGTGTAATAGTATTTTTGTTATTTTAAATAAGTTAAAATTCTAAAAAAAATTTTTGATGAAGGAAATCCCTTATTTTAATCTATTAATGGCATAATATTAACAAATGTATTGTGAATACTTTAAGGAGAAGCCATCGGCTCCTAAAATACAGTTTTTAACTAGTTTAGGAGCCTTTGGGTCAATTAGTACTAAGAACATTGTTATCTTATGTCCAAATAAACGATTTATTATTTATTATTATTATTTATTATCCATCCTAATTACAAGCGAGTGGACTGGAAAGTGTTTAATGACTGTGTAGACACTTTGTTGGAAGGCTTCACGCTTAATTATTTGGATCCTCTAAATTCATATGCACTGTTCTGTGGGTTCTTGCATGTTGCGGCCATGAAATCTCTTTCAAGTCAGAGAAGCTTGAGTGGATCTGTAAACAATAATAATAAAAATCAGTCATCTTGTCCTCTCCCTAGATCTCATAATGGTTCTCTTCCATGGTGGAATTTGAAGTGCACAGAGGTAGTTTTGAATTCCAAAGAAGCATATTTAAAGTATAAAAATGACCCTACAGAAGAAAATTATTTGGAATTCAAAAGACTTCGTGCTGTTAAAAAACTAACCTTGAGGATAGAAAGGCAAAATGGGTGGAAGTCACTTTGTGAAACTTTCAATAGATGTACTCCAATGTCTGTTATATGGAAATACATGCGCAAATTTAACAAAACATATGTTAATAGCTACAGCGAATCAGACTCATGGATAGTAAATTTTTTAAGAAATTATACTCCAGATTATGCACTCCAGAAATCCAATGTTCTTAATAATAGTACAAACTTAACCGCAGCCAACAGTTTTCTATGCAATCCATTCACTCTCAATGAGTTAATGTCTGCAATTTCATCAAGAAGAGATACTGCCTTCGGACTTGACGGTATGCCTTATGCTCTTTTTAAAAATTTGAGCAAAAAGAGTTTACATGTATTCTTAAAAATGTTGAACTTACTTTGGGAATCTAACAATATACCGCAAGATTGGAAAATGGATTGTCTAGTACCTATCTTAAAGCCTAATAAACCCAGGCTATGCCCTGATTCTTATCGTCCCATAGCGCTAACCTCATGTGTAGGAAAGATTTTTGAACAGCTGTTGAAACAAAGATTAGAGTTTTATGTAGAACAAAATGGTATCTTACCTTCCAATCAATTTGGTTTTCGCAGAAATCGTTCAGCTAGGGAAAGTATCTGTCAGCTGCAGCTTGACATACATAATACTATGGTTGCGAATAACCACATGATTGCTGTTTTCTTTGACATAGCAGGTGCATTTAACAACTTGAATATTGATATACTTTGCCATGAACTTCTATTGGTAGGACTTCCTGGAAAAATCATTAATTGGTTAAAAAAATTCTTAAACAATAGAGAAGTCTTCGTTAAATATAATAGACATTTATATGGTCCTAGACTTTCATCTAAAGGAGTTTGTCAAGGAGGAATTTTGTCACCCTTACTGTTTATATTGTATATACGTTGTCTAAATCTGATTCTAGGTTCAAAAGTTAAAAATTTACAGTTTGCAGATGATTTGGTAGTCTACACATCTGGGAATAATTTACCTCAATTGACTAGCAATGTTAATGATGCGTTAGCAAAATTGTATAAGTATTTTTCGTACCTTGGTCTTGACGTTAATCCCTCAAAATCTAAGGTGGTGGTTTTTGGGAAACGGAGCATGTGTATGCCTCTTGTAAGTTATAATAGCATTCCCCTGTCTGTTGTGCCTGAAGTAAAATTTCTGGGAGTTTTATTCTCACATAATCTATCGTGGCATAATTACATAAAGCATATAATTGGTAAAGCTACCAAAGCTTTAAATGTCTTAAAATCCTTGGCTGGATCGTACTGGGGAGCAGACCCTAAGGTACTATTGACATTGTACAAATCATTAGTGCGTAGTCACTTTGAGTATGGCTTCTTCTGTTTTGCTGCTGATACTAAACTCGTGAATAGTCTTGACGTCTTCCAAAACAAGTGTCTAAGGCTAATTACGGGGGCATTCATAAGCACACCCATTAATGCATTGCAAATTGAATGCAATCTTCCACCTTTAGCAGTTCGCTTTAATTACCTAAAAGAAAGGTTTATTTTGAAACTTTTCAGTGTATCCAATAACAGTCTACTAAGCAACCTGTCAAGCACTCGCTACATATCGGCAACAAAACCTCTATATGTACTTCAGGATTTCCAAAAATTTAAGGATTATCTTCAAAATATGAAAATTTATCAGTCTAGTCGCATTTTACCCTGCTACCAGGGTTCTTTTGACAGCAAATTTCCATCGATTAATATTGTCATAGACAACAAATTGTCATCTAAAGAAGAAGTAAATGCTAGCAGAATGGACAGATTTTTCTAAAATATATACAGATGGCTCCAAAAATGATAGCGCAGTTTCATATGCCATTTTTGAATCATCTACAAACATAGGTGTGGGTCATAAAATTGACAAGCATGCTAGTATCTTTACTGCGGAAGCTATAGCTATATTAAGTGCAATGAAGCATATTAAAAATAGTATTATGAGATGTAACAAATGGTTAATAATAAGTGATAGCATGAGTGTCTTAAAAAACTTAGCAAATAATACATTACATGCTAACACTAATTATATAATTTAAGACACTCATGCTATCACTTATTCATCAAACAGCTCTGGGTAGAATTGTCAAGCCTAAATATAAATGTTAATTTTGCATGGGTACCTTCACATAAAGGTGTGATAGGAAATGAAAGAGCAGATTATTTAGCTAACACTATAGTTAGGTTTGCAAATCTTATTCCTGACCAAAGCAGCCAAGATCCCAATGTATTGTTACCATTCACAGATGTTGTATATCTTTTAAAACAACGAATGAATAAGTTATGGGGTATGCTATGCATTCGTATGAGCAAACAGAGTTGCTAAGTAAAGGATCTTGGTATGCAGCTTTGGATGTCCAAGTTGATTCTACGCCATGGTTTTGCCTAAGGGGTTTCCGTAATAGAAAGTATTACTCTACAATTTGTCGCATGCGTTTCGGCCATTGCCGATTAAATTATCACCTGTATCGCCTAAGAATGGTTGACTCTGCCTATTGTAATTATTGCCTATCACAGGAAATTGAATCTTTACACCATGTCTTCTTTGAGTGCCCATCATTTGGCATTCAGCGCCTTGTGCTAATGGATGGGCTTCTTGAACTTTATGATAACATTGAGTTAGTCCCGCGCTGTATTAAAGAGCTGCTTAAGAACCCATCAACTTATCACCATTTGTACAAATTTGTTATTAGTACTGTGTATGAAATTTAACTCAAAGTATGAAATTATTGTAATGTTACAAAGAATGACTTATTTTTAATTTGTGTATGCACTTTTGTTAATTATTAAACGTAAGACAAGGCCGCATGGCCTTAAAGGCTTTAGCCTGCCCAAAATGGGCGAATAAAAAAAAAAAAAAAAGTATATTTCTAGTAATCTAGAATACTATATTAGATAGATACTACTAATAGATCTGTGGCCATAACGTTCGCTCACACACACAGCTGATTTGATTTTCTAAATAGCTCACACAGCTGATTTGATTTTTTCCTGAGTTTATGAAATTGTATTAAATTAAATTTAAACAAGAGTGCGTAAATAGTTGAATAATTGTACGTTGTGGTGATTTTATATCCCTAACTTGTTGATATAATGAGTAGCCGAAAGGATCTAATCAAGAGATCTCTTGGCATAACAGAATATCCTTGGAGTTCCGGTAAGGACGTGAACGGCGCATTTATTATGTAAAAAAGACACCTTCCAGGTTTTAATCGATTCAATTTCATTGCAATAGTGTACCCCCATAACACAATATAAAATCCCAACGACACTTAACAAGGGTGGGTGGTCAATGATGTTTAGTGTATGATACCTACTTCAATGTGGGTGGTCATCATTAGCTACCTACATCTAATATTGTTCTTTGTCTTTCATAATCTCCGTCATCATTAAAAGTAACTACTTACCTATTGCATTACCTTTACATTACTATTGCACTTCTTCCTAAACAAAATCATTTTTATAATAGAAATTTTATTATTCTATTAAGTATGTACACCTTACTTGTAGGCAGGAACAGTTAGGATAAGAATTTAGATTTTTTTCATGTCAATCTCTGAAACTACAATCTGAAACAGCAGTGTGCAATAAGACTGGAGTATTTACACAATTTTTAATATGCGGACTGGAAGTTGATCTGGCCTGGGGGACGACTGGATATTCAAGTTCGCAATTACTTTCTTTATATCACTTTCAGTTTTCAGTTTACAATCTAAAAAAGTTGCAAAGCAGCTCTATTACCACTATCTACAAATTTTTCGGATACACTTCAGAGAGTGCACTCAGGAGTTGCTCAATCTGGTCCCACCTGCCCCTTACTTCTATTCTACGGCTAGACGGACGCGACCAAAGCACCACCCTTTTATGGAGGACATTCCGTACGTTAGAAACAAGAGTTTCGAGTCCTCATTCCTCATACGAACAGCCAGAACATCGAACACTTTGCCTGGGTCTGTCTTCCCGCTAAAGCACGACGTGGGTGTCTTCAAACCCTGAGTAAATAGGTTGGCGTCAGCTCTCCGCCCTGTATAGTGTTATTAATTTTTTCTCCCTTTAAATGAGATAAATATCTTTGTAGATGATGAATTGGAGGCCACCCCGCAGCCAGTAGAAGAGCCGAGTCTTCTTAGAACACCAAGGATAAGTGTAGCTGATGCTCCGGGTGGCAGTGGTACTCACAAACATTTATTTTTTATTCATACTATAGAGCAACTGAGCTTAGCTCAGAGTAAAAACTAGGAAATTGTAGATATACTAAGCGCCACACAAGTCGGCGGATGAGAAGTTAGCCGCAGATGACACTTCACCGTGCTTCGCTAATTATTGCGCATGTGTGCACAATGCTGACACCGCGTGGCGTAGTGTTGAGCACGGACATAGGGAGAGCGCGGGAGGCATGAGTTGGTGTGCCCCGACGTCTCATCTCTCTGGCTCCCGCGCATACCTATATTACAGCTTTTGTGCAGCGTTCTGCGCATAACTTCCCATCCGCCGACTTGTGTGGCGCTTAGTATACCGGCTAAACTGATCTGACTGAATGAAAATCTGCATCTAAATAACACATTCCATCAAAATCTTTACAACCCATTAGCAGCAGTTTTTCTTTAGTAATTTTTTAGACATCCAGTATTTAATCAGTGTTCTATAATTATCTTACTTTAAATAAAACAGTTACATAGCTAGTCACATCAAACGTTTCAAACTTTAGCAAGTAGCACTGCAAAATATACACTTACTTACTCTAAATTTGTTAAAAGTAAGTGTTTAAATTAAAGTATGTATGACCCAGCAAATGAAAGTGAGCGATTCGTCTCAGTTTTGACTAGCCAATTTTGTTTTCATCTATCCGGATATTGATTCTCCTCTACAGGTCGTAATTTTCAACGAATCTTGAGATACGACAACGGTTCTTAACTTGGTACATAGGTTCTATAATTATATTTTTGTTTTTTTTTGTCGTCGGCGATATTTGATTGCGCGGGGGTACTGTACTGTACTTACCAGCCTTATTAATAGTCCACTGCAGGACGTAGGCCTACCCACGAAGGATGATTGGGCCATATCCACCACGCTGGCCCAGTACGGGTTGGTGAATTCACATACGCCGTCGAATTTCTTCTACGGGCTTATACAAGTTGCCTCACGAAAAAAGGAAAACTCCTTTACCGAAAAGCCTGTGGTGTGAAATTCCGTACATAAATTCCAAGGAATCCATTGGTTTGTGGACGGGGATTTGAACCCACGACCTCGCAATTGTAAGGCGGGTGTCATTACCACTAGACCACCATGGCAATTGAATTGCTCGGGGGTATCTCCTTCAAAAAAGAGGAAATTTGCTGTAGTGCTATTTATCCACCGATTTTGATAAAATTTGGCTACACTGTTTAGGAGTCTAAATTCCAACAAGATTTCTTAGTATACACGAAATCGATCAAGAGCGAGTCGAGATATAGCTAGATTGATGAAGATTCAGTTAAACATATGCGAGGTCTGTTCGGAGAACTACTAGTTTATGTTCTCTACTCTGTCCAAACTCATAAAATTGATATATTTATACTTTATTTTGTACCGTTTATTGTCTTGATACAGGCTTGTCTCCACTGACACCCCAGCAGCATCAGCAAGAACAGATACATCAAACACAACAACAGCAATCCCAACAACATGATCAAAACCGGAGGAGTCAAGCTCGGCAGGCCCGAGACTTAATTTGGTCTATTATAAACACCTCTGATCCCGCACCAAGCCCGAATACTAGGTATGTAGCCAACTATGTTATAAACTTTAACTTTCTAACAATTCTAAAAATAAATTAAAATCAGTAGTAAGGTTCGGCCTATGACATAGGCTACTTTTATCCCGAAAAATTTCGTTGTTCCCGTAGGATAGGCAAAACGCTTTTTAATTAGCTTACCAAATTACCAACTCATTCATATTCATATCTAAAGGCCGCTGCATACGTAACAAGATAATACCTCGGACGGGGCGTGAACGGGAACGGGACGTGACTGCCCCGCTCGAGACGGGAACGTGTTTTTAATGCATACGTACCGTAACAGTGATTCGGATCTAACTGTTGTGAAGAAGGAAAGGTGGATTTTTAATTTCGAAAATTGGCTTTAATTGCTATTGTTCTAGATGACGAAGTAGTTAAAAACGTCCAACACTACTTTTCTCTCCGGAACGAACGGAGTGACTGTGCATACGTAGCGGAAACACGGACGGGACGGGGCACGTGCCGGACGGGACGTGCTAAACATCGTTGGCGACGATATTTTTCCCGCCCGCGCGTCAGTGCCACGTTCCCGTCCCGTCCGTGTCTCCGTGACATATGCGCTTCCATGTACATTTTGTATGAAACGATATTTCTAAAATTTCCCGTTCTGTCCCGTCCGTGAAAAAACCCGTCACGTATGCAGCGGCTAATATGGATGGGCGAAACGTCAATAGAAGATAGGTAAAGTTGGTTAGACTTTCATGCATAGAAGAAGGAAATAAATTAAAAGCAAAAAAACCTTTTTTAAAAAAGATTTTATTTAGTGCTATAAAAAGAAGAAAGTAAAGTTTTCCTTTATTACCTATCAACTTATAACCTCATTAATACACAATTTATATGATCATAAAAGCTGGTCGCGAGGTTTGAGAAGTATTCGTACCTATAATAAGTATTTAATTAAACTAAAATTAAAAAATAAACTTAGCAGATTAAGTTACTAAATTAAATAGGTACTAGGTAGTTTTTTTACACAAGTAAGTCACGCGACAAGCTTTTTTTAATCATATAATTTGTGTATAATGAAGTTAAAGGTCGATAGGTAAAATTTTAAAGGAAAATTTTATTTTCTTATTTTTAGAGCATTAAATAAAAGCTTTTTTAAAACGGTTTTTGCTTTTAATTTTTTATACTTTTTAGTTATGTAACCTGCATTATCAGGGAACCATTTCATTTAATACCCATAAATAGGAAAGTATCAAAATCTTAAGACTAAAAGAGTGATGTCCGAATATTTTTCTAATTATTCTCGACAAGCGCTTTCATGTGATACCCATATTGCAGATGTGCATTAAAAATAACTATTCCCATATCATGGATGATCCGCCATATTGGATTTAGAATGACGCTACATTATTTTTCGAGTTACTCTCAACCATCCCTTTCATTTGATACCCATATTGTTGAAGTGCATTAAAAATAACTCTCCGCCATATTGGATTTAGAATGACGCCAAATTGTTTTTCGAGTTACTCTCAACAAGCCCTTTCATTTGATATCCATATTGTAGAAATGGATTAAAAATAACTATTCCGCCATCTTGGATGGTCCGCCATATTGGATTTAGAATGATGCCAAATTGTTTTTCGAGTTACTCTCAACAAGCCCTTTCATTTGATATCCATATTGTAGAAATGCATTAAAAATAACTATTCCGCCATCTTGGAGGGTCCGCCATATTGGATTTAGAATAAATCCATAGACAAACTAAACGTGGATACAAAATTTCAGCTCAATTGGTTGAAGATATCTACTTCAAAATTGAGTTCAAATATTCCACCCGAACAGACATACATACATACATACATTGCAAGTTAAATAAAAGCCTTTAATTTTAAAAAAGGGAAAATACTCTATCAAATGATCACCGCAAAATGGCGTTAAAAATACAGAGACATTGATTATATGCAAACAAGAAAAAAATCCGATGGGATATCTTTTCTAAAATTACCTATAAATCCGAAAGAGTGTCTGTTGGTTTGTTACTCATTCACGCAAGAACCGAGCAACGGATTGTCTTGATTTTAGGCATACATTCATATAGTTTGAAAGGCGGAAAGTATGATAGGTAGGTATAGGTTATTTTTTATCCCAAAAATTTCGTGGTTTCCGTAGGATAAGCAAAACGCTTTTTAGCTTACAACTTATCCATATTCATGTCTAACTAATATTCGAAATGGAAAAGAGTTAGAAGATACGAGTATGTGACATTGTCTGCAGAATTTCATGCATAGAATAAGGAAGAAAAGGGAAAACACCCTATGATATTATCACCGCAAAATGGAGTTGAAAGTGCATAGACATGAGAAATTTCTTATGGGATAGCATAAAAATAAAATATAAAGACGCGGGTAAAATCTAGTTAACAAAAAAATCTAGTCTATAGTTCGGCCGCTCAGAGAATGCGTTCCTGACACGTCATCTTGAAAAAATGTTTTTGGCCGATATCTCGGAAACTATGTACTTAAGGGCAAAAATATTAAGATCATTATTGTAGAAAATAAAATTTCGCATCTTTTGTTACCATTAAACTTTTTTGTATAACTTACCGTTTACGATTTATGGACCATTTAATGTTTTAAGGTCCAGTTAATGAAGTTATTTTAGTTTTTTATTTTCAATAAAAAAAATATTCCTAGATCTTTTAGGAAGTAAAATATTATTGAAACATTTTGATTTCCATTATTGAAATAAAAAGTTTGATTTCCTTCTTGAATCCTATTGAAATAAACTAATACCTATGGTTTAAAATAAACTATGAGGCTTTGACAATAAAACAATGCCCTTTTATCAGAAAAGTAAGGGTCGTCATCATATCAAACTAGGTCATAAAACGTTATCTATGAAGAAATTTGCTGTGCATTGTTTTAATTTTGGAAACTCGTAAGTTCACTTTTGACCTCCTCCTGCCCGATTTCAAACAAAGATGCGGCGCTCGTTTTATCACGTCTACCTAGAAAATTGTCATTTTAAGGATTAGGACGTCATTAGATAACAATAGACCTTTACCTGAACATTTACCTGATCTTTGGGAATGGTAGTTATTCTAAAGTTCAGTAACTCTTGAGTATTTTATTCCATGATTCAGTTGCACTCTTTCTTTCGTGGAATACGTTCACTTGCTCTCCGGCAGTGCTCGGATAATCAAGTATGAATTTTTTTAAGTTTTAGTGAGCTTAGTGAATAACTACATGATAGTTAAGGAAGAAGGTATTATGTAATTTTTTTGTGTATGCATTTTGGCATAAAATTCATTATGTTTTTTGAGTTGGGATTTGAGTTTGTGCGGGTGTTACATAAATAATTAAAATCAAAAATCCATCTATCCTTCACCAATAGGACGTCCACTGCTTGACATAGGCCTCCCCTATGGATCTTCAATAAGACCGGTTGGAAGGCGGCTTGCATCCAACGCAATCCTGCGGTCTTGACATCGAGCTATATTACTACGTAAGTAATATTTCCTCAAAGGGTCTTGATAAGGTCATCTGTCCACCTCGTAGGCGGACGTCCTACGCTGCGCTTGGCGGTACGAGGTCCCTAAAAATGTGGTCTAGAACTTTTCGATCCCATCGGTCAGCAGTCCTCTGCGCTATATGCCCTGTCCACTGCCATTCCAACTTGCTCATACGTTGCGCTGTCGGCAACTTTTATTCATCTACGGATCACAATTCTGATTCGATATCGCAGAGAGATTTCGATCCGAGCCCTCTTCATAGCTTGTTGGACTACTCCTCATCATTATCATCATCATCATTCCACTTGTCTACTTACAATATTAAATTATAAAATCATTAGTAATTTTAGGCAATTGCAATTTAAACAGTGTTAATTAAAAATAATGTATCTAATATTTACTCATTGTATGGGTTTAAATAGTATAGTATAGTGAACGAAATTACCGTTTTCGTGTGGTTCCATACATTTTATTAGTTCTGCCTTGTTTCCGCCAGAGGTGTTGATGTTGAACAAAAATGTAGAGCCCAAAGAAAACCACTGAAGTTACCGTTTACTTGACATCTCATACTAACCCCCTCTGGAATGCGACAGTAATCAGTTAATTACCGGAACCGGTCTATTATCTAATTAATGTCTTTGTTATGAGAAATGAATAAGTAATTATTATTTTGTTGCACTTATTTAAGTAACTGCTTGATGTTTATAATGCTTCATTGTATCTTCATATCATATCATTGTATCTTCATATCATATCATTCATATCATTGTATTTGTCAGTGAGTGAACAAGTACATAGTGCAGTGTAGATACTTCGAAGGACAAGTGATAAATACCCGATATGTGTAAATAAATCCTAATTTTGCAATAAATGTAAAGTGTGCTATAGTCAAAACTAGCCGCCCACCCTGGCTTTGCCCGGCTTCGAATAAATCATAGCTATAAATTTTAATATTACAAAAGTGAGTGAATACCGTATCGCAATCTGTTGTGTAGTTTAGAAGATCTTAGCGAATGCACAGACGGACAGACACACAAAAAGGTGACTTTTCTTTATTAATATGTATTATTATGTATTGATTATGTGTTCTTTTATGGGACGTAATCCAATTAATAATTCATTATTAAGTCTAAAACAAAGATTTGGCTACCAAAAATTCTATAAGAGCTTATTTTTAATATTATTTTAGTCATGGAAATATTTTTTATATTTTTAATAGCAAGATGACGTACTTTTTTAAAAATAGGTTCATAGTACTAGTCGATGGCACGAACTCCGCTATTGGCGTAGCAAAAGAATGCTGTCATCTGTCTTGTCTGAGGAAGAGATAAATGTGGTGATGAGCAGTAGTGATAGTGCGTGAGCAAACACTGCAATATAGTTTTGTACCTATATTTTTTTATAACTAACTAAATCTGAAATAATTATTTTTTGCATAAAAATGTCATGACCGACTTCAACTGTATAGATAGATAGATATTCTTTATTGTTAACACAAATAATTAAAACTATAGCGTGTAAAAGGTAAAGGAAGAGCGCTAAGAGCGATCTCTGCCAGGCAACCTTTCGCGAATTCGCGAATATTTCGCACGGATGGATGTATCATTTTTCACATTATTGTTTATTTATCTAAAATGGCTCAGCCGATTTCAATCAAATTTAAATGGGACCAATTTCGTTCACCCGCAACAAAATTTGTGGAACACCTGATTATTTTATTGAGTTTTGACAAAAGTCGCAGAACAGAAGTTGTTAGTTTTGATGTACAGAATAAGCCCCTAAAAGGATGCATTCAATTATGATTAGGAATAACCCTGTGTATAATATACGCGTCGAATTGAGTACCTCCTCCGTTTCGTCGGTCACAAATAATGCGAATAAGGAATATTCCTGAAGTAAATTATGAAAAGGCTGCTGAATGTATTAGTGCAAATAAAAGTTATTTGAACTTAAATATACTTTTGTTACTACTATTTATTTACGCCATTAGGGCATTACAGTCATTTTCGAAAAGTATCTCAGTTAGATTCTGTTGGTCTAATACACAACTAAAAAATAAAAAAAAAAAATTTAGTCGTTAAGTGCTTTAAAAATGCATTTTTATTTGGCAGCTTCAAAATTTCGCGCGTAATTTACGATAACGATGGATGTCATTATTTTACTCTGTGTTCATGAATGACGTCACTAGGCTATGTAAACAAAGCGCGTAAATATTTTTCACGATCGTGTCTTTGTTTGTAAGTTTGAGATTTAAGTTAAAAATAAGTTATTATAAATGGTTAATAATGAGTTATCGTTGGTGTGCTGTTCCTGGAATACTAGTATACAAACACCGAACAAACTACATATTCAATGTTAAAGTAGCCGTATGACGTCATAACATTGCGGCGACTATTTTATGTACAGATAAAAAATACGGAATATTTTGTATTGATTTTCAAAATGTATTTTTTTATTTTATGATTTAAAACTAACATTTCCCGATTGCTTTTTGCCTAAGTAATCTCAAAAATACATTTACAGATTTTTTCTCGTTCATAGTAAAATACCCTTTTGTAGGTATGGAGTGCCGACAGACTAGTTCAACCTTAAAAGTAAAACCGATAATAATGAGTCCCCCCGGCCACTTTTTTTTTTGTATAATCTACATAGAATTCATGTGAAATATAACTTAGTCAGGAAATTTTGGATAGTTATTAACGGAAACTTGTTATTTTTTGTCAAGTACCTAAGAAGAAATTTTACTCTATCTAATATATATCTCGGAACTAACTTTTACACACTTACCGGGTTTTATTATTCATAACAATCCCTCTAATAATTTCTATGATAAACTACAAGTTTATCATAGTTATTTCAACAATTGGGGGGGAATGTAAATGCTTCCCACGAGTAAATATCATAATGTTCTTATTCAAACATTTATTATTTTAATCTTTTTCATGTACCTAAATGGTTTTAGTGTAAATTTCCCCTAATTGAAATTAACAGTTAAGTTAAATCAAGTTAATTAAATCACTGTGTCATCAGTAATTTGTAGCTGCCACCTCGGGAAAGGATTAACAATTAATTTCAATTACGAGAAATTAACTTAATGAATTATAGATAATAGTTGTAATTACCAGTAATTTCATAGCTTGTATAGAGATAATGATAAAAATTTAAGCAATAAACACCTGGGACTATAATCTAGCTTAGCTATGCACATTTCTAGCCTACATTCTATGGCAATAAAAATATTTAGTAAATTGCCAAATATGTAATCCAAAACATTCTATAGAAAACTGTTTTATAAAATAACCAAAAAGTTAAGAAGATTTTTTCCTACTTCATTGTTTCATCTATACTTGGGACAGCCGACGGGCTTTTGACCCTTCAGTAGTCCCCTCTTTACGGCGCGACAAGAGTTACTAGTCCGGTCAAAATAGACATTTCAATTTACAATAACTCCTACAGAGCTGAATTTTGGTGGAAGTCTTGAAAACACCAGTAGAAAAAAACTGGTGTTCCCAAGACCTCCACCAACATTCAGCTCTGTCAGAGTTTTTGTAATTTGAACACTATTTTAATGTCTAATTTTACCGGATCATACTAGATATCGAATATTGAATGTATTAAAAATGAAAACACCAGCTCATTTGCTCACAAAATCAGACACGTCGGTGCATGTGCGCGGCCTGCAAATACACAACCACCTGCCGTAATATTTCAGAAATGCAACTTCCAATAATATTCAAATCTAAACCAAAACTGTTGATTCTGAGCAAATCATACTATTCAGTCAACGAATTCGTAAACGACAAATTGTAGACAAATATGAAATATGATAATTATGTACAATAACTATATCCATTATTATTAATTTTATCATTGTTTTACTTGTTTTATTTTATCATCTGTTTTGTTTGTGTGCAGGTCGAGGAATGATATAGAATACGGACCTGTGCAGTCTGTGTTCCGTGGCCCCTTAGGTGGCCGTGGGGCGGGCCAGCGCGCGCGCGACGCCCAGGCCCCGCCTAACGTGCAACGCATCATGGAGTTCAAACGACTCACGCGCAACATCGGCTCGCTGCGCCACCGCTCCATCCTCACCGCTACAGGCGTCATTCCCGTCTCGCGCGGTAATACGACAATACTTTGTAGTACATAAACTCATAGCATGAATGCATATACAGTGCACCCGGTGTTTCAAATTACATATGGCATTATTTCTATAGTAATAAGGTTCAAAATGTAAGCTTTGTCTAAATAATGTTTTTGAAGTTTGTCCGCCATATTAATGCAATCCAATGTCACGTTGGCGTGGCAGCAATATGGCAGGCAAACTTTAGCCGTCTTGGGCGGAGCTTGTTTTCAACTTTATACCAATAACAATAATGCCATCTCATTGCTAACACCCGGTCCGCTGTGGAACATTATGCATAATAAGTGTGATTAGGACCGCTGATCAAATATCACATTGGCATTTCCGCAATATGGTGGACAAATATCAAATGACTTTAAGTCGCGAGTTGACACGATTTTACTGAACTAGATCTAGTTTCTATAAAATGTTTATCGATCCATCAGCCATATTATGACGTCCAATGCTGGACATAGGCCTCCCCTATGGATAACCAAAAAACCGGTTAGAAGCGGTTTGCTTCCAGTGTGATCCTGCTCTTTTTGATGATCGATGACGAAGATGATCTGTCAACCTCGTACGTTGTTACCGTACGTGGTCTCCAATCGAGAACTTTTCGACCCCATCAGTCATCAGTGCTTTATAATGTATCACCAATATTTTGTAGGTAACCCCGGAACGGTGGTCCCGTCGGAGGCCAACTCCAGCATCGTGATCCACCGCCACGTCCGGCCGCGCGCGCGCCCGCGCTCCTCTATACCGCTACCATGTGGTATGTATGTACCTATACTCTGCAGGTAACCCCGGGGTGGTGGTCCCGTCGTAGGCCAACTCTAGCATCGTTTTCCACCGCCAAGTGCGGATGCGCGCGCGCCCGCGCTTTTCTATACAGCGGTATAGAAAAGCGCGGGCGCGCGCGCTTGGTAGCGACCATGTGGAATGTATTCTGAAGATAACACAATTTATCACTGGTCAACTTTATTATAGAGCCTTCTATCCAATTAATAGGCGTGATGACTGAGTGAAAAATATCATTGTGATTAATCAATATATATTTATTTAAATTTCCACTATATTGACACACTTAGCTCTGACCTTACCGTTACGGCGGTTTCGCACTGCGTCCGAAACGAAGCCGTATCCGTTATTAAAATCGTCGTCTAAAATGGGATGACGGAAATCGCATGTAGTGCGGAAACTACCATACTGATATTTCTACGATTACCCCCGACCGAACTTTGACGAATTCGGATCGGATTCGTTTGGGCCGTAGTGCGAAACCACTCTTATAGACCTTCAGGAAATGTTAAAGTACGAATTTATTTGTGTATCAGGTCGCGTCTCGCCTGTCGGGTCTCGGGCGCCCGATCTCTCTTCGCTGCGCCGCTGGGAGGGGCTACACGTGCGAGCGAGGGACGCGCGCGCCACGCCGGAGCCGCTGCCCGCGCCCGTGCTCGTGCACTCGGACGAAGAAGACGCTCCTCACGCCGCCACAAGCCGAGTGTCTTCGCCCACACTAGCGCCCTCGGGTGAGTGTGATACGATGCGTTCCGTTACAGGCCGCATGGCGTCGCCCGTACTCGTGCTCTCGGATGATGAATATGCGCCTCACGCCTCTACAAGCCGCGTGTCGTCGCCTGTGCTAGTGCACTCGGACGATAAAGATGTCCCTCAGGCCTCTACAAGCCGCGTGTTGTCGTCTGTGATCGAGCACTCGGACGATAAAAATACTCCTGCCGCCTCTAAAGGCCGCGTGTCTTCGCCCGTACTAGTGCTCTCGGATGATGAAGATGGTCTTCAAGCCTTTACAAGCCGCGTGTCGTCGCCTGTGCTAGAGCACTCGGACGATGAAAATACTCCTCATGCCTCTAAATGCCGCGTGTCTTCGCCCGTGCTCGTGCTATCAGACGATGAAGATGCTCCCCACGCCTCTGGAAGCTGCGTGTCGTCGCCCGTGCTAGCGCCCTCGGGTAAGTGTGTTAGGATGCGTACCATTACAAGCCGCGTGTTATCGCCCGTGCTAGTGTCATCGGGTGAGATACTGAGTATGGTAGATTTTTACGCGTGCCTCTACAGATCTTGTGTCGTCGCCCGTGCTGGTGTCTTCTGGTAAGTATGGTAGGATGTACCTCTGCAAGCCACGCGTCGTCGCTCGAGCCAGTGCCCTCGGGTGAGTGACGACTCGTATAGGCTGAATCATACAACTTGGCTGTGATATTAGCTACAAGCTGCGGATAGCCCAATCCTGACTGACGCTCAAGAAACAGCTGCGCGATGACTGGGCTATCCGCAGCTTGTAGCTAACAGTGATTAATTCCTCTATAGCTAACATCACAGCCGCCCAGATGTTTGATTCGGCATATAACTCGCGACTTCTCATGTTAGATCAGACATTTCGTAATTTCATCGGTGTCACCATCGCCTTTGAACAATTGCAACACTGGAAGCGTTCACTTTTTCTTTGAATCGTCCTAAATAGCAAACTCTCGTAGAGTTCATACTTCATTTTCCGCAATTGCGTGTAATATTTCATAAATTAGCTTCTGAGAATGACATTACAAAGAGAATCCATAGAAATGTAACTTTCTGTTAACCGTAAACTTTGTAAACTAACTTTTTAATTGTAAATCTTTATTGAATTCATAGAAATGTAACTTTCTGTTAACATAATTTTCTTCACAACTTTTTAATTGTAAAACTTTGTTTCATTGTTATGACTGTTTGGAATTATTTACACAACGTTCGCGTGACGACATCCAGAAGTACTTGTATTACGACAACGCCGGGAGGAAAATGGCCATACTTAATACGTAGTTGATAGGCGAAAGAGAAAAGATGCGTATGTCCGGCAATGGACTAGTTCAATCAACAGTATTTAAGACTAGCTGACCCGGTGAACTTCATATCGCCTTCATCTCACTTATTCGGTCAGTTGTATTTTCGATGGCGTTTAGCGCCACCAATGGTAGGAAAACTTTGAATGAGAGAATTAAATCGATGTTTTTATTATTTTCTACGCAATTTAATAGGGTATTTAACTAGTTTTTGGAAATCGTTTTAAATTATTCGTTAGTATATAATAAGCACACTACATTTATATTTCCGAGAGATCTACTGTAATAACAATGAAAATCGGTGTTAAAGAATAGATATTCAAGATCCCGCCAAAAACGACATACTGTAATGGCGCTGGTCTTTGACATCACACACTAGTAAATAACGTTAGTTAAGACTAGTGCAAATACGCTAGTTCACATCTAAAAAATGACAAAAAATACTTAAGTAACTTACAGAACCAATAATATTACTCCAAAATCACAAAACACAAACAACAGTCAATCGAGAAATTCTTGTTTACTATCATGTGACGTCACCAGAGTTGCCGCCCTTCTTAGAGCGTTCACGTCACAGATAAAATATCAAAAAAAATATCGTATTTTATTTCGTGCAATTTGCGAAAATTAGACATAATTTTAGTTTAAATAAAGTGAAATATGTCTTTTTCAGCCTATTATCTTTAAGGATTACCACAATCGACAGTATATTTTCAATGTTGTCAAATAGCCTAATCCAGCCGTTCACGCGTGATGCTCACGCCCCTCACGGTTTCCTCGCTTAGGATTGAACAGTTAAAAATCACACAATGACTAATAAATATTAAATAAATATCCTTCTTCCCATAGTGAGCCTTCCAACCCCACCGACAACGCATCCGGAAAGTCACCGGCTGCCCGCGCGAGACGAGGGAAATACACCAGATACTTCTATTGGCGTGGCGGAAGGTAAACAAATCATCACCATCAACAACATTATTTACCCCACTGCTGGGTAGCATCTCTCTTAAGCCACTGATCGACATAAACGCCCTGAAATTCGATTTTGAAGTTCGTCGATTTTGGCTCGTTTGCTCGTCGACGGTGATCGATTAGCGAGCCAAACAGTTGTGCCGTACTCAACATGTTCGACAAGCCTCGAGCCAGTCTGTCCGTCTGTCTGTCTGTCTGTCTGTCTGTCTGTCTGTCTGTCTGTCTGTCTGTCTGTCTGTCTGTCTGTCACCGGGCTGTATCTCATGAACCACGATAGCTAGGCAGCTGAAATTTTCACAGATGATGTATTTCGGTTGCCGCTATAACAACAAATACTAAAAATAGAATAAAACAAATATTTAAAGGGGGCTCCCATACAACAAACCTGAATTTTTAGACGTTTTTCGCTCTATATTAATAATGGTACCAGATATATGCTTGAAATTTTCTCAGAATATTTAGTTTTATATTCCCTTCAATAATAAATAATAAAATTAAAATAAAATAAATATTTAAGGAGGGCTCCCATACAGTACGGAACCCTCCGTGCGCGAGTCCGACTCGTACTTGGCCGACATTAAATTTTTTTTTGGCATTTACAGACAAACTACTCATCCTATGTTTACGAAAACTCATTTGGTGGCCATGAATAGGTAGTGTTACCAAGGTACATACACTTAGAAACCAAAATAGTGATTAATTTATGCACAAACTAACCAACTCGCACTGGGACCAGCGTAGTGGATATTGGATATGGCCCAATCACCCTTCGTAGGCTTACGTCCTGCAGTTTAAAGACTATTAAAAAGGCTGGTACAGTACAGTTATGCACAAAAGTGCATCGACTAAAAACTAAGGTGAAAATCAGTTGATGCACTTATTTTGAGCATAGATTTACCACTATTTTGGGTTTTAGTAGTTCGTAAACGCTATCGAATTTATCTGTAAATTAAAAAAATCCCAAAAATAAAAATTTAATTCGTGAGCTGTCCAAGAGTCAGCCTTGAAGTGGCTTCGTGTAGACGATTAGAGATATAATTTGAAGTTATTGCAACAGTTGTTGATTTAGGTTCGAACGTGACATTGGAGGAAGAGATCGTGGCCATCGAGTTGGATTCCAACGATGTGTCGACGCAGAACGCGGAGCCGGAGGAAGGCCGCGCCAGCACGCCCGCCGCGCCCGACGTGTCCGATGAAACTGAACTTTACGCCTCTGAAATACGCCGACCAGCCGCGCCCGATGAGACCGTGGTAACTATTTTACTATAAAATTACTCGCATTTTTAGAGTTCTGTACCCAAATGGTGAAAACGGGACCCTATTACTAAGACTCCGCTGTCCGTCTGTCTCCAAGCTGTATCTCATGAACCGTTATAGCTAGAAATATGAAATTTTCACAGATGATGTATTTCTGTTGCGCTATAACAACAAATACTAAAAACAGAATAAAATTTATAATTTAGGGGGGCTTCCATACAACAAACCTGATTTTTTTTGCCGTATATCGCGCTATTTTAACGCCCTCCGTGCACGAGTTGGACTCGTACTTGGCCGATTATTGAATTCGCGGAATTGACTGCATTTGGTTGTAACAAATAAAGTGACCAATGAAAACCAAGTGAAGTGATGTGAATATAATCTCCCAACAGTAGATCTCACGGCATATCTCTTCACTGAATCTACATAAGCCAATACCTCGACTCGCTCTTGACCGATTTGGTTTAGATACTAAACAATCTTGCCAACAGCAAATTTCCCCCCTTTTTGGGAGAAATAAATGGTGGCTTAATCTCTATCAAAAATCGCCGATGACAAAAAAGCCGTGTTAGAACGGTCAACTTCGCTTTCTCTCGAACAATGACTTTTATAATCGTATGCTATCCCATTCTCAAACTCCAATAATTTATTGCAACATATGTAATATTTACATGTAGTTTCTCGCACTAGTATATAGGTATATTTCAATGTTCGCTTCAGCCTTACTCAGTGTCGTGACCATTTACGCACACTTCCCAAGGGGTTAACGTTACAAGAATAGCCCCCTGTGTGCTTAGCATACAAGACCACGACACGAGTTTATCGTCGTGTGCAAAGGTGACAGATATATGCTTCATCATAACTCTGTCACGTTCTGACACGTCGATAGTATAATTTTATGGGCCTTATGCTAAGCCCGCTGAGCTGCGTCTGGCCAGTAATTTATAGTTTAAGAATATTTTTCTAACGGTAACAGTAAAATTCAGCTAAATGCGTAAAATCGAATTATTCTAACAACTATATAATGATTGATTGATTTATGTAGGACTTGCTGTCTGTCCCGGCTTCGCCCGGGTACGATTGGCTAAAGAAGAAAAATAGTAAGGATCCCTAATTTTTTTGAAAATATAATAAAGCCTATGTTCACCGGGGATAGTGCAGCTTTCCAACAGAATAAAGAATTTTTCAAATCGGTTCAGTAGTATTCGATGCAAACAAACAAACAATCAAATCTTTTCTCTTTATAACATTATATTATTATAGTATAGAAATATGCAATTCATTATGACTATTTCAAATGTTTTTAATATATTTTTAGGCGGCAGCTAGCGGTTCGACCAGTGACGCAGCGCGTACGCAACCAATCCAAGGCACCAAGAGAAAGCATGATGGTGAGTTACTTTATTTCTAATCTTTTTTCATATTTTATCTCTGACATGTCAAAAAATCATTGGACACTTTAACATTTCATAACTTCTATATTCATTTGTCAAAAAAATTTCATTTAATCTATCCATATTTTGTGCACATTTTTTTCTTACTTTATTACTTTGATATAGATAGTAGATTCATGGCAGCTTTTTGTTTCAGCTGATGACAACGTGGAGCCGGGTTCTGTCACAGAGTTTAATCAAGTAAGTACCTATACATTCATGTTCTGTGCTCTCTTTATAATATGTAATGGTAGTTGCAGTCAACTTTTGTAAAGCAGTGGAGACTCAAGAACAACGCTCGGCAATAGGCGGACCGCGAATGGAAAAAAAAATTGTAAATGTATGTGTAGAAAATTATGAAAATTGTATAAAATTTGCTGTCAATTTGTTTAGTATGTTTGGCTCGACATACAGATGAAACAGGTGAGGTTGTACCCACCCCAACATCTGTTGAAAACTCGGTTCTTGAAGTTGTTGACTCGTATGTCTACCTAGAGCAAGTAGTCCAGTCAGTTAGGTCCGACTTCAAGAAAGAAGTCAATCGCTGAATCCAACTCGACGTTCGGAAAATTGCGTAACGTCGTCCGTGCCTCAGTGCCTCAAGTCGAAAGTGTTCGACCAGTGTGTGTGTTCCCAGTGATTACTAATGGCACTGATTTGATTTTTGATTTTTAAAATTCTTTATTTAACAGAAGTAAATAATACAATGTATATTTAGCGTTACGTGGCTTAAATAACATTTAACTTAAATAAATTCATCGTCTTATAGGCTAGGGACGCCTTTTAAAACTGTAAGCTAACAATAGAAAATAGGCTGCTTATTGAACTATACAATTGCGCGTACTTCGTAAGTAAATACATCAGGCATAAACACTACATCGACTGCAGTCTTCCGATGATGCAAAGTCATATAGGCTGATCAATAGACAAATTTCGAAATCCGTGAGGCGCGACATTCGTCTCTTTAATACTAAACATATTAAAGAGACCATAGAGCAGAACAAAGGCTCCAAAGTGTTCGCGAGGAATTTGTCTATTGGGCAAAGCCAGCTGACAAAGCTGAAGAGAGAAGATGGCAGTGTAGCGTCGACCAAGGCAGAGGTATTGGAGGAGATCGAAAGGTTCTATGGACAGCTATACGCTTCGGTCGCTAAGCCTGTCAACAGCGCAGCCAAAGACCCAAGAGCCAAGCTGACCCGACACTTCACCGAAGATATCCCGGACATCAGCCTGTACGAGATTAGAATGGCCTTAAATCAGCTCAAGAACAACAAGGCGCCGGGTGATGACGGTATCACATCAGAGCTTCTGAGAGCGGGTGGAACACCGGTATTAAAAGTCCTCCAGAAGCTTTTCAACGCCGTCGTCCTCGAGGGCATCACGCCAGAAGCATGGAACAGAAGCGTGGTGGTGTTGTTTTTCAAGAAAGGTGACAACACCTTATTGAAGAACTACAGACCCATCTCGCTTCTGAGCCATGTTTATAAGCTGTTTTCAAGGGTCATTACGAACCGTCTCGAGCGCAGGCTTGATGACTTCCAGCCTTCCGAACAAGCCGGTTTCCGAAAGGGCTTTAGCACCATGGACCACATTCATACGCTGCGGCAGGTTATACAGAAGACCGAAGAGTATAACTTGCCACTTTGCTTAGCGTTTGTGGACTATGAGAAAGCCTTTGATTCGGTCGAGACTTGGGCTGTGCTCGAGTCTCTCCAACGATGCCGTGTTGACTATCGGTACATCGAAGTGTTGAAGTGTTTGTATAATAACGCCACTATGTCGGTCCGAGTACAGGAAGAGAGCTCCAAGGCGATCCCTTTAAAAAGAGGCGTAAGACAGGGAGACGTAATCTCTCCGAAACTGTTTACGGCTACTTTGGAAAACGCCTTCAAGCTCCTGGAATGGAAAGGATTCGGCATCAATGTCAATGGCGAATACCTCACTCACCTTCGGTTTGCTGACGATATAGTAGTCATGGCAAAATCGATGGAAGAGCTCAGCACGATGCTCGAAAGCCTCAATCGGGTTTCTCAACAGGTGGGTCTTAAGATGAACATGGACAAGACGAAAGTCATGTGTAATTCCCATGTTGTACCCACCCCGATCACTGTTGGGAACTCGGTTCTTGAAGTCGTTGACTCGTACGTCTACCTAGGACAAGTAGTCCAGTTAGGTAGGTCCGACTTCAAGAAAGAGGCCAATCGCCGAATCCAACTCGGCTGGGCAGCGTTCGGAAAATTGCGTAACGTCTTCTCGTCCGACATACCTCAGTGCCTCAAGTCGAAAGTGTTCGATCAGTGTGTGTTGCCAGTGATGACTTATGGCACTGTAACGTGGTCTCTTACTATGGGCCTTATTAATAAGCTCCAAATAGCCCAACGAGCTATGGAGAGGGCTATGCTCGGAGTCTCTCTGCGAGATCGAATCAGGAATGAGGAGATTCGCAGAAGAACCAAAGTTACCGACATAGCCCAGCGGATTGGCAAGTTGAAATGGCAGTGGGCAGGACACATAGCGCGGAGGACTGATGGCCGATGGGGTCGAAAAGTTCTCGAGTGGAGACCACGTACCGGCAAGCGCAGCGTAGGACGTCCACCCACAAGGTGGACGGATGACCTCATTAAGACCGCAGGATCACGCTGGATGCAAGCCGCTACCAACCGGTCTTATTGGAGATTCATAGGGGAGGCCTATGTCCAGCAGTGGACGTCCTATGGCTGATGGATGGATGGATGAAACACTACATATATATAATAAATCACTATATCACAGTCGTATCACTAAATTCCATAAATAATAATCATTCACCTAAATGTTTATATTATTCAATACAACTTAGAAAAACAAATAAAATAAGTTTTTTTTAAGTAAACGTAAATAAAGTTATATTTTATAGCCTGTTGAAAACCATGCGTCGATTTTACGCATGATTATCTTTACCGTACAATAAAATAAGATTATCTTTCTAGGGTTTAATATTATTATGCAAAAACAAGGTTTGGCGGGTCAGCTAGTAGGCTTATGAAAATTCAGTTAGAGATGTGGCGCGAGGTGTACTGTTCGGAGAACTGCTAGTTAACCGTGTCTAGATGCCTATTATGGATCAAGACAATCTTGGTGTTCTGTTAACAGAGCCTGCTGCGTCTGCTGGAGTGCCCGGTGTGCCTGGAGTGGATGGAGCCGCCGATGGCGCAGTGCCGGCGCGGGCACCTGGTGTGCGCGCGGTGCCGCGGGCGGCTCGCCTCGTGCCCCGTGTGCCGCACCACCTTCTCCTCCGTGCGCAACCGCGCCATGGAGGGCGTGGCCGAGCTCGTGCGCTACCCGTGCCGCCACGGCTGCGGGAAAGAGGTACGACTCCACCGTCCACCGCCTGCTGGACTGTCCACTGTCTCTGGAGTGGATGGAGCCGCCGATGGCGCAGTGCCGGCGCGCCCACCTAATGCACATAATATATATGACCGAGCGAACGAAATGACTAAAACTCTCACTTTATATTCAATATTGGTCATGAAACTCATGAATGTAGATTGTTATTTGTTGTGCTGACTGCTGTATTGATCACGAATACAATTTATGATCCATGTCCGAAAGATTTTAGTAACACTGATATATTAGTTACAATATTGTAATATTACCGAATATATTAGTATCACCTGATCGTTTGAAAATCGGTATGAATTGATCGTTATTTCCCCTTAGGTGCGGCTGCGGCGTCGCGCGCCGCACGAGTCGTCGTGCGCGGCGCGCCACTACCACTGCCCCGCGCCGCTGTGCGCCGACGCACCGCCGCTGCCGCGCGGCCATCTCGCCAGACACTTCCAGGTACTGCCAGTAAATTATCAACCCCAGTAAATTAAAAAAATATTTTTTTAATTTACTGGGGTTGTCAAACAGCCTTCTTTTTCTTTTATATTTTAGCGTCGCATGGTTTATGCATTTGCCAGTGTTGAAGGTTTTTCTTAACATTTTTACCAGTGTTTTTCAATATTTTTCATGGCGGCAAACATGTGGCCCCCTTTAATCATTGTATTGTATTTATAAACTTGTTGAATATGTTCAATTTTAAATATTGTAATACTCCACTACTTGATATATACTTAACGTTTTCCGATGAAAACAGATGAACTAAGCAAAGGAAGCATTGTACCAAATGAGGTTGTAGTGACCGCGGAATTTTTAGGTGTTTTTTTTCGCATGTTGAAATCCGATGCCGCACAGACCCACTCTTAGATTAAGTAATGTTTTCGCAGTAAATATACATTTAAAAACGGGTGCAGAGGCAGCGGCCCGAGGGAAACGCCTCACGGATCCACGGTCGGGGGCGTACTTGGCGCAGCACATCTCCTTAGCTATTCAGAGGGGCAACGCCCCGAGCTTATTGGGCACATTTGGGCGGAATGCACTTTGCGGGGGCTTGTTTGACTTGAGCGTCTAGAGACTCTGGTCAATAACTCTCATATACATAGTAGTGTTTTATATAGCATTTTCTAATGTTCTGTTGACATAATGACTTGAATAAATTGATAATTATTTTTAAAAACTTTTTTTCTTGTACCGAGGTTTCGTGACCCCACTTTAAAGACTTTGCGACTTTTTATGTCATGTGTTCTTTTCTAAAGTTTTGTAAAGTGGCGTTATTTTGTAACAGAGTCAGCACCTGACGATGATGAAGATCGGTCGCCGCCACAAGTTCTCGATGAAGGTGAACTCTGAGCAGCACGACACGTGGCTCATCCGCGCCATGGACGAGTACTTCTTCCTGAGGATCGACGTCGACATCCGCACCTGGGGCGTCGTGGTCTACGTCTCTTACATCGGACCCAAGTGTGACGCCAAGAACTATACCTATGAGGTAAGTTGTGTTGTCGTTTTATTCGGAGCAGTTTGACACGCGGCTCATTCGTGCCATGGACGAGTACTTCCATCTAAAGATTGACATCCGTACCTGGGGCGTCGTGGTCTACGTCTCCTACTTGGGGCCTAAATGTGACGCTAAGAACTACACCTATGAGGTAAATCTAAGGAATTTATCTGTAGACCCCGAATCATTTGTCATTGTACTCATCGTTATATTATGGACCAACTCTGTAATCGCACAATAGCGGCAGGGCCATACATTTTTTCAACAGTCATTGATGTTTTAGTTATGCAACAATCAAGTTTTTGCGGACACAGGATTTTTGTTATCGTATTTATTATCTGGGGGCTTCAGTAGCTAAGCGATTATACCCCGTTTTATTCAAAAGGATCTGGAGCCCCTATATTGAAATAGTGCATTTGAGATCATGGCTAATAAGGCCCTTGCTGCATCGTACTCACGTTTGCTCCTTTGTAAATATTTTTCATCTTAAAGTTGACCGTAATCCTTCGTATCTCGTAGCCGTTTATTAAATTTAAACTTTTTAGAAATATTATTTAACAATTTAAAAATCTTTGTTCATAGGTGACAATCAACGGTCAACACAACCAAAGGAAATTGGTATACTGCCGCGCCACCCACAGCGACTTGGAAAGCTCCACTCTGAACGTGAGCCGTCAGGACTGCTTCCACCTCACGCTCGACCAGGCGCTCAACTTCATACGCTTCAAAAACCGACACTGCGACGCAGAGAAATTCCTAGAATTCAACGTGGAAATATCGAAGATAGAAAAACCGGCCGCGGCGCTAGAGGAGTCGGATTCCTGAGTATTCATAAGCAGATTGATCAAACGTCGTGTGGCTAAAGCGTTCAAACTCGCGAAACGATCGCGCTTCAAGCGACAGTGGTCGGATTTCGTTAAAGAAGT